>JAYKKI010000009.1:14792500-15427500 GCA_039881145.1 Druceiella hillmani
GATATTTTGGGGAATTTTGAGGGATTGGATGTATCATAAATAGTACACTGAGTATGTGTAAATGCTAAAAATAATGAAAAACTTTATTTTGAAATTGATTTGCTTAATTATGTGATTTTGATGTGAAAATATATAGAAGTTCGGTTTTGCAGCTATGTCAAAATATCAGCCTATATGAGATGAAAATATGATCAGAAGCGAAGGGTACGGCAATCAAAGAAAAGGAATGATCAAGACTAACCATACAAGCATCCAAATGATATTGGCTCTAATAACAAAAAACCTGCCAAGCAGGATGGAAATTCGCACTACGAGGGTTCCGTACACATTTAGGCATTTTTTAACATTTAGAGGTTCCTGGTATTCCTATTAAAAAATTGTTTATGTTATATAAATACAAAGTAACGATGTTTTCTATTACTTATGTTATGACATCTTGCTTCTTTCCAAGTTTCATTCTAAGTTAAAGGGAAGTATCCTTATGATTTTGATTTATTTGCGAGTATCAAAAAATGCGGTATAAATGGCCGTATTTTTAGTTATTTTTATTGTGTTGTTCTTTTCCTGGGATATCCACCTATATGGGATGAAAATACGACC
This sequence comes from Druceiella hillmani, assembly GCA_039881145.1. NCBI lineage: Eukaryota > Metazoa > Arthropoda > Insecta > Lepidoptera > Hepialidae > Druceiella > Druceiella hillmani. Next base: position 14,793,101 of record JAYKKI010000009.1, read on the forward strand.
TGAAAACAAGGAAAATTGTTAACTCTATAATTACATGATACTATAACTTAATTACTTAAGTGTTTATATAATAAGATAAAAAAGATGAAGCTGTATATTTCAACTGTACTTGATCATACTCACACTATTAGTAGCGCATATTCTACTACAAGAAAAACACTACCGTTCATACTTATTATTAAAATTTTACGTTTTCACGTAAAATTCTATGGTTCGGACACAAATGATCCCATTTAATTTTGTTTTATGAATTCCGTCGAAAGCATAAACCCTATTGAAGAAACACGTCTATATTTTAATTCTTAATAATAAGTGAATATTTGAAATGTTTAAGTTGAAATTTGGTGTATCTATTTAAAACAATTCTGCGATCAAAGATAAAATTGTGATTCTTAAAAAAAATTAGGAATAAGTGATTTCGCAACCAATAGTTAAGTGCAAGTTTATGGGTGCAATAGTATAACAAATGAGATGAAAATCAGGACAAGTCAATAAGCTTAAAATTATTAGAGAAAGCATGATATTTATTCACCATTTTATGCGCTCTTATTTTATTTCATCTACGCGTTCACGTAATTCGCGAATTGTGTGTCATTATAAATTTTTTTTGGATTTATATTTTGAATAAATTTCTTAAATAATGTTAGGTAAAGATATTTTACATGTTTGCAAAATGAATGAATGCAATAATTGACAATTCTTGACTTAAAAATTTGGTGTATCTATATAATACGAACTTAAAAATTAGCCCCCTCTTTGTGAGTTGACGATAAATATGCATGTGAAATCTGGAAAAGAGTCTTTAAATAAATTAATTAATCGGGACCTGCTGTAATTTATTCTGAATAGCTTGAATAGTTATCGAAAGCAGGGAGAGATCGTGAATTTAATTAAGGCATAATATTTTGCAAATGGAGATTCATAATAAAAAAAGGGTCTCAGTTTCCTTTCAAGAAACAATTTCATCTAATTCCCAAAACAAGACTTGACGTGATGAGCGAAAAAATTCTCCCATTCTGCAACAATCAAATTGTACGTTAAACGATAAATATTAGATATTGCTAATTCGTATCTGTATTTTAATAAAAATTTCTATCTGAACCAAATACCTAGAAAGTTTCATGTAGATGGGTATCAAACTGGGGGACTGTGACGAAAGATTCTTCAGTTTGACAATGGAATCGTAAAATCGCAATAAATAGACTGTTTATTAAAATCATTTTCAAACCAATCTGTTTCATTTAAAAAAAAATAAATTGGAATTTTTATATGGAAAATATTTATTTAGCGTTAATCTATTATCTATCGTCTTAAAACGTTTGAAGCCAATCGATAACAGATGATAAAATCATTTACGTAATGTTTATTGTTTCAAAAATATAATTTTTTTTCAAATTGTTCGGCATCGATTCTATTTTTATGCTGTAACCTGAATAGTTATACAAATGAAAAGATACATTGAAGTTGTGATATAAAGGTAATGACTAAATGTTAAACGCGCAATTTTAAAATAATTGAACTGCAAGCAACTTATACTCGCATTATGTGAATATAGTATAAATATTTGCACTGAGAATAAAATGCCTAACTTCCGCATTCCGGAAAGGAGATGGACGCTCGCAAAGTACAGAAATGTTTCCGATATGGCCATTTTAACGTGACGAGCTTAGAGATTTTTATTTCGTAAAATTACGATAAAAATGCTGTCACATTTTTTTTAAACATGTTTATACCCAATCCAGAATAAAGAAGCTGAAATTGTCTAACAAGAAATTGTATTTTTAGGTAGCTATGTTAATACGAACCGTTTTATTATTTGGGCAGAGTTAATCATTTGTTAGTATATTCACCTGTATTAGTTTGAATTTTTTTATTGAAACTTAGTTGAAAAAGTGAAATTAAATTTTGTGTCAATATTTTTAATGTTTAATCACGAAACATATTACAAATATATAGCTTCTACAGGAAACACTTGCATCCTGTCCGCAACTTATATATTAGATATATTAGATCTATTATCATGAACCATTATAGTAATTTATATTCACGTACTAAGTTTCGGTGTAATCATAGATGTATGTGCAAACAGTTAAATATTTTAATAACGTGATCACATACATACGTTTTAATATTTCCTAGCGTGACTCAGAAGTCAGTCACACTACATCCGTAAGTGAAATAAAAAATTTACTAAGGAAATATTGGGTCCTTTGGTCTGGAATTTATTGTCGTAGCGAATAATACTAAGAAACAAACGATGTGCGTGAGTTTGCAAGAAGACGTTAAAATATCTAATATGAATATTTACTAGATTTTTATATATTTTATAGTTCCAAAAACTTAAGTCTTTTACATTTCATTCCTCAACATTGAAAGATATGAGCGAGTAAGATTTTTATAATATACTAACTTCCATATAACTAGTGCGGCCAAACCCTCGGCCTGAGGCAAAAATATTAAAATTAATTTTTTATTATTTTCGTCAAAGAATAACAGCCCTTGCAACCACTAGCAATGATATGAAATTGTTAATTATAATAAAACCTTCTCAATGAGACATACCACACAAAATTAAAAAAAAAAACAGTAAAGTTACCCAAAACATCATTCCTAAATTTTAAAAAGTGAAAAATTAACGAGCCCATAAAACACTTTATTAGTGATAAAAAAGTGAGTCTATTGTTATGTCGCACCATATTATTTCATGTACATTTATATGTGAAAGGAGGGTTTTGAGCCAAAAATATAAGATGTGTGCTCTAAGCCTTTATTGTTTTGATCAAGGTTCACATTTATTGATGATTGAACGCCATTATTAATCTTTTTCTTTTCGATAACTGATATTGTCGTTAAAAATGGAATATCGATTAAATTTTCCAAGGGCCAATTATTGTTATTTCTTTTAGTCTAACAGCTAGGAGCGAAACTTACATTACAACGATTATTAAAATATAATTAAAGGCGTTTAAGAAATTTTGTTTAATAATTAGATTTCAGTTTTACCTTTCTTTCCAAAGAAGCTAAATTTGAAAAGTATAACATAAACATAACAAAAATAGAAACTACATGAAAAGAAAACTTATGACAATTGCTTAATTATCAATATAATACATTTATCTTTCTGAGAAGTAATAAATCTATTGCTAATTTAAGTCTGAATTACGCGATCGATGCGTCACGTCGCATACCTCTTTAACAATTTTACGCACCACCCGGTGTGTGTGGATTGCAGGACGCCAGTTCTCACGTTGAAATGTACCCTAAAATTGTGTACCTCGAGAATGGGATACGATAAGCACAAGAAATTTTATTGATAATAATATTTAAATTTTTCCCCCATATTGAAGCCGGCTTGTTATTATAAGCGTCAAAAAAGAAAAAGGATGGACATAAAATTTTGCAAAACATGAAGTTTGTTCGTTTTCTAATATACGATATATGGGAAATTATAATTATATAACCTTAATTTGTATATCTAAAATCACCTATCTTTCGTTTTTAAATAGACGGATCTTTGGTCTCAGTCTGAGTTTCAAGAGGATTTTTAAACGTATGTACTATACAGTTTAAACATGGATTGAGACGAAAAGTAAATTTCAGTGTTATACTATGAGGCATTGAATCTTTATAATTTTATCGTATTTCAGGTTGTTCGTCATTCCACTGCAGTTTCAGATGAGGATTGCAATTTACATACAGTAAAAAATTTTTAAAAATTAAAATGGGTTACGTAAAATTAGTTATGCCCACCATCTCAAGTAGCATATTAATGAACAAAGGTAGCAAATTGAAATTTCATTTAATGATTTAAAGTATATTTGAGAAATGTTAAACTTCAATTTATTCCGTCCTTATGTTCTTTAACGCTAGATTTGAAGTCTTAAAATAATTATTTTCAGCATCTGTTTCGCAGTTTAAATTAAAAATTATTTCAGTTCATTCAAATTCACAAATACATAAGATATAAAGTATTGCAGAACCCTATATAATGCGTGTCGCACACTTTACATCTTTTCATTTTATCAGGTTTGTAGCTTAGGATATCCTAACCGACAAAAACCTAAGATTTGTACTTTTAAAGAAAATAATACTTTTGTGCCCACACAACTATACCACAGACTATACGCGATACCTTTAATATTTCCTCTTATTAAGCAAGTGTGTATGTATAAATTTTTATTCCACTATAATACTGAAACACATTAAAAATAAATCATTTGGAATAATTTATTATCTAAATCATCAATATTATTACGCGTACAAGGAGTACCACTGAAAGTTTTTAGAATACTAAAAACTGAAGCAATTAAAATTTTGTAAATTTTTGTTCAAAATAGTCTGAGCGGTGCTCTGTGCATTGCATCATTCGATGGAGCCATCAAGAGAAGCAGTCGGCCCACTCATCCCTAGATGTCCATTCCACGGCCTTTTAAAGGTAGCCACCACGTTTTTGGTTTCGTGTATTCCGGGCAGTTTGTTTTTTTATTCTCAGCAATATTGTGTCGTTCGTTTGACTGAGTATGCAGAGGCGCTGTCATGACAAATAAGTATTCTACAGCGAGGGTGTTACTCTTGAACTTTTTACAAAACAACAGGCTAACAGTCGAACCAGTCGAACCAGTCGGCAGTAACTATTCATTCATTCTCAAGAACAGTTTTTGCACATTAATAATTTCGTCTGAATTACAAGGTTACCACTGTTTTTTAAGCACTCAGTTTTTTCCTTAGCTTTGTAGGCAAATCCAGAAAAAGAAACGCTCACCGTTTCGAATTTGTAACTATATATTTGATGTCGTCACCCGTAACGACGTACAGCATTTTAATAACTTCTGTCGATTTTTGCGATACCAATCAACGCGACGGTGTTTTTGAACTTCGGTCAAATCATGGGGGATCCACATAGTACAAAGCTTGCTGACATCTTAATTTTCTTATAGAATATTTTTATATTTGACTCATACCAATGCCTAAATCAGGACAAACCTGCTGATAATTTATTCCCCGGAAAAGTGCAATTTACAAAAATTAAATTAATTTTTACATTACCATTGTTACAAATGACCATTTATAAAAACTTCTAGTGCTACCCGCCGATAATGTGGCTGAATTTTTAAGACACATTTTTCGTTTGTGCTAAAATTAGTTTTAACTAATGCAGTTTATTTTTGATTAAAATGAGTAAAGCAACGTCTGTAGTATTATTAGAGACGTGACTTTATTCATTAAATATCAAGTGCGATCTAGTGCCTTACTTTTTCCAATTTAATTAGGTTATTTCCAATTACTATATTAGGTATTAATTTAAGATGTCTCTACTTTTATGAAGCATTCAATTCATTTTAGCAAACACGACGTGTACTTGTTTATATTCTTCTTTTTCTTGTTATGTTGTTTATGTAATTGTACGTTTAGTCGCCCCACGTAGTGTCTCTCTCCTCCTCAGGCCCCGCTCGCCTTAACAAATTGTTCCACCATTTATCTTCGCATAAGCACTTTAGGCCTAAGTTAAATTTTGTTTTACTTTTGAAAATATATTTACGAGCACGCCGATCCTCATAACAGCGAATGCATAAGTAATTAGGGGTCGCGTCGCGTCGGTCCGTGATCTGTATCTGATGATAATATTTGATCAACGTACTATTTTGAAGGCTGCGGTTTTGTTAATCGGATAGATAGGACATTGAGGCATCGGAATTAAATTCCAATATAATTCAGTCGATTATTTTTATACTGAGGGAAGTAATGAGGGGCTGAGTAATAAAGGTCGTCAATTATAGATGTGATGTTTGTTGATACAGAGTGGCTGTGAAAATGAGGTTGTCAATAAAATTAGGATCCATTGCTACTCATGTACACACACACATACAAGCATTGTAATTATAAGCAAAAATTCTCAATTCATCTGAGACATGGATCTAATATCACTATAAATACGCTTTTCTTACTTAGAGACACCTACAAAATGCTGAATATTATATATATATATATATATATATATATATATATATATATATATATATATAGATTTTGCTAATTAACAACAAATATTTAATTGCGTGCAAAGGCGAAAGTTTTCGAAAAAACTCACGTATTTCCAAACAACACCAGCCTGAAAAGGTAACTTTACAATTTTAGTTGTTTGTGTATGTAGATATGTGGAATAGACGTTCCATCCTACGTTTGTTTGATCCTAGGGACTGTTACATCCCAGAGACCCTTTCATTCTATCCTGGAGACCGTTCCATTCTAGAGACCGTCCCATCCTAGAACTATTTCCTCCTAGGCACTGTTCCATCCCTGGACGTAAGTTAATAATTTGAGTTATACTAAATGGATTTTGATAAAGTTTTCAGATAGAGTGTTTACGCAGGAAGATTTTTGTGTTTAAAATATTAGTGTGATGCACAAGTTACAGAGTCTTGTAAATATTTTTAAGACATGACCTTGAATCACCGGACAGGCACACAGCGCTATGGAGGACGTGACGGCAACAGCTATATTATGGAGCGGAAAAAGTTATTTTGTCAAAGAGATGTTCTAATTCAATTATCAAGTATGAATATAGTGAACATCACAATTTTTACACGTGCAAGGCCGCGGGAAATAGCTAAAATTTAAATAAAATATAAAACGCAGTGACAGAATTATTAATTCGAATATTTTTAAATTACAGAATAAATATTAAATAGGTTGTTAACATCATTTAAATTAGTAACTAGGTTGATTAAAAATTAAGCTAGATATTATGAATGGATAAAATCCCTAGGCGCTTCAGGCAATTTTTGTTTCCGTCCATGGGTCACCATAGGCGCACCAAATTACATTGTCAAAACAGAAATAGAAACAGACAGCCATTTTCATCTCGTTTTCCCATTCAAAGTTTTTGTATCGACTTTATAAATAATAAGTAGTACGAAGAGCCTTGTAAGTTTATTAAAAAATAAATTGATAAAAGGGAAATATTTTCTTGTCAAGTTACTGTAATTTGGTTACAATTTCTTCGAAATGAATTTGAATAATGAGCAAATGACATATTCATGTATCATGTAATGAAGAATACAGAATTTTAAAGTATATCTCTATGTTAAAAGGAAATATACAAAAAATATTGTGAAATGCAATAAATAACACGCCGTGCGATTAATTTTGTGACAACGGTCAATTGGAGATTTACGTTTTAGTGCTGGTAGTAGTTATAGTTATACAAAGTAATTTTCTTGGTATATTAAATTTATTGGTTGCAAGAGGAAATTTCAAGTGTATGTTATTTATTTGAAGTGAAAGTTATTGAAGTTGGTTTAAATATGGAAGCAAACATTTCACATTCCTTTATTTGTCTTGAGAAAGCTATTTAAATTGATGTATTTGTTGTGTATTACCTTTTATTTACATAGATGAGAAAATCAGTCATATGGCATTATGTGTTTGACTTATATAAGAAAATTTAACCGCATTGTCTGTAAATGATCAATGATGATTTATATTAAATAAATATTTCTGTTTGTCATATTTTACTTGGGTGTTATATCACATATAATGAATATGTACATAAGCTAGGTATATATATTTGGGTTGAAATATATTGATCAGTTAATAGTTATTTAATTCAAAATGATGCTAACAAAATTAGGCCTAATTTGATTGATTTATTAATATCAATTTATGTATTTATATATGTACCTATTATAAATAACTTTCATATTCAATTGCAATATCGTGTAAGTAAATCATATTAATGCTATTTAGTTTTGTTCTCTGCAACTTTTTTCCAAATTTTACCCAGCAAGTTACTGTTACATTACGAATACTAACTTAATCAAATCCTATTTATCAAATTTGGTCTAGAAATTGAAATTCTACAAGTAAGTAAATTTGTGTAACCGAATAGTGTACACAAATTGCGGTCAAGGATATTACGCTTTTTTGGACTTAACCGCAATCAGGGAGAAGTGACGGTGAATTAAAAAAAAATGTTGTACTGTGAGAATCTAAAATAGACGCTCAGTTTGTGTCCATTCTATCAAAATATTCAAAAAGTAATAAGGAATGCAAAACATTATGTTTTTTATTCAGTAAACCTCCAGTTTATTTTTATTTCATCACAAACTTTATGGTTTTTATTCTCTAAACACTGTGTTTAGGTCTACTATCTCAAAAAAATCATGAAAATAATAAGTAAAGCAAAACTTTATCGTGTAATTCTCTAAACACTCGGTTTGGCTTATTTTCTAAAATAAATAACGCAAATAATAAGGATCGCAAACCTTTGCGAGTTTTCTTCCGTAAACGCTTAGCTTGTGTTTATTTTCTCGAAAAATAACGAAAATAATAATGAGACTTAAAAGTTTACAGTTTTTATTCCATTTTTATCTTTTTCCGTTTTAAAATTTTGTTAAACAATATAAAGATATGAACGGGGCACTAGCTTACGTGTTCTTTATTTTTAATATCGAAAAATTATCAATATTTCGTTTCAAATCTAATGGTTTCCAATAAACTATGTTTATATTAAATGCACCGTTATGTAAAATCTGCTTTTTTTAATTGGAATAATAAAATTATAGAATATTCAGTCTATAATTGGAGCAGACATAAACAAACAAAGAAAACATTAAAAATGTCTTCAGTTTTATTCTCTATAACCGAGGAACTCAATGTTTCTCGGTTATAGAGAATAAAGAAATAAAAGAAAAGTATATATGCGAGGACTATATAGATTCTTTAAACGTTTTTTCAATTGGTATTTAAATGAGTTACGTTAGCAAGGATACCCTCTTTTAGTCACACCCTTCACAATGTAGTCATGAAATTTATTAAATTTCTGTTTTTTAGGTTAAATTTGTTTTAAAATTGTTTTTGTGTTTTTAAATATATTATTCCAGTAAATGTAACGATATTATCAAATAAATTTAAATTCATTTCAAACATCTCTATATATTCCTTCTGCTACATGTCCGTCATTCGTAAAAGTAAGTGTCATAACATTCAACCATAGTTGTATCAATATCAGTAACATACAAAAAACAGTTGGAAAGGGTGAAATATCTATTGTTATATGACATTTAATGCAAATAGACAAATTAATTAATAAATATAAAATATTTGTTCTATGCACCAAGTGTATTTACGATAATATGAATTTAAATATTTGACCCAGTAGTTCGCCTTAGTAGCAAGGTGATAATTTTTGAAGTCACTTAGCTGTGTATGTCGTAAATAAAACCTTTAGTAATTAAAAGAAATCAATAAATTTTACACAATCACGAGTCCTCAATTTAGCAAGCTAACCTTACTTCGAATCAATTTCTGTTACTTACTACTACATGGGAACAACTTGTGTAAAATGTGAACTAAACTATAATCGTATTTAGTAAAAGTTGTGAAAATTTACTTCGTTTTAGCAAGTACAAAAATTTGGGAAATCACAAATTAACTCTGTTACTTTGTTACACAAACGACATTTCTAAACACGTGATCCACAAAATAACATGAAATTTGGAAAAAAACTTCTAAATAAATTAGTTATCTAATCATCTTCATGTTACATACATTTTTTCCCAATATTATTTTTAACACTTAAGTCTCTCGTCGAAACATTATTCATGTACTTATTACAGAAATAAATTAAACTACGATTATATCATTATCATTCAATTTTTTCATAAAATTGAACCAATTTTTAATTCCCTAGCATACGCTAGTTTTTAAAAATTTTAATATAAAATTTTTTAATCATTACATTTTTTGGTATTTTAAAGCCCACGCAATTATGTGGTTTGATTATTTTTGTTGCTCAACTTATTCACTAAATTCCTGAGCAAAATGAGCAAATAAGTAGAAATTATGAGAGTGAAGCACGAATCGCGTAACCATCCAGAATTAGGTTTCTGTGATAAAATGAAAGAAGGATCGATATTTCCATAGAAGTCAGGATAAAATGAAAGAAGGATCGTATCAATAACTATTATCAGCGAAGAAGCGGAAAAAAGAGAGCAAAATTTATTGTCCCTGAAAATACGAGTTTTGATCGACAAGCACTGCTCTAAATTGTGGGATCCAACTATATTTTTTTATTGTCCCATAGACAAAAGAACAAAGCCGCTTTCATTTAGTGATTACATAATAGACTAACCGGCGAATTTATCTCCAGCAATCAATTAATTAAATTAACGTCATGTAAGACTGGTACAGTAAAGTGATACCTTTGTCTACGCAAAGCGGTTTCAATCTATGTTCAATTTTTATTTCGTAACCATGACAAAACGTTTATAGCTTCAGTTTTGGATTCCATAACGTAAATAATTCTAATTAAATCTATGTTAAATATTAAGTTACGAAAATGATATGGACAGACGGAAAATGTATTTGAAAATGGATGTTTGAAAGTTTTGGTTAAGAATAGTCATTAGCAAAATGGAATTTTAAATATGGTGATGGAATGATGGTTAATGTATTAATTTAGATTTTTTGTATTTTAAAGTCACGTTTCAATTTTTTTGTCTTCAACGTCGTCTTAATACGCTGAAATTCTGGATCGTATTTTACATATATAAATTATTCTATCCGACCGAGGCTTTTAATTTCCATTTAGCCTTTGTTACTTTGTTTTCTCTGAAATATTTTCAACTCATTTTAAAAAGGGACAGCTGAGGTTTAACTCTGTTATGGATCAGCCCGCTGAAGTCGAGGTGGAGTTCGTAAGAAGTAGAGTTCCTGTTCACGTACTGAAAAAATTATATAAAATACATGACATCATAAGGAGATCACTCCACATTTAACCTTCACTTACTTTTAGATTTAGATAAGATAATATTTATTTCAAAAATCATGGGAGCAAAAATGTTAACTTAGGATGTAATTTTTTTTAAGGAAAGTGTTCTCAAGAATAATTGAGTGTAGCAGATAAAGCCTAAATTAAGCATGGGTGGGATAGATTTTATACTCATAAGTAACAGGTCAAAGAATTTTATAAACGGATATATTGAAAAAAATTTTGGCCTTTTACTCTAGTTTTTCCGTCGCTCCGTTTTATTAGAGAGTATTTTTTTAACGGTAACTGAAAGTCTGAAAATTAAATAAATCATATATATACACCTTAAAGTGCACCAAAATGGTAAATTTCGTTATTATTAGAGTTTTAAATGATCTCATAAACACATAATTTGAAAAGCGCTGGATAAAATAACTAGTGGTTATTGTATTAAAAACGAGGGATTACTGTAATGCATACATTTTTTTAATAGGTAAAATATGAAACTTAGCTTAAAATATGAAACTACATATTTAAATATTTTATGTAAATGCATTTAATCTTCCATAAGTTTTTTTGTGTTTGAAAATATTTACAAATTTAAAATAATAATTAATTATTTTAAAACCACTATTTTGAAAAATGTTTATTTACATTTTACAACAGAAAATATTTAAATATTCTGTTGCCTACTCAAATACAGAATCACTGAACCAATGTTAATATAGTTTCACCCCTAAATTACATGCACGTGGAACGTCAAAAATTTTTTAGACGCAATATTATTTGACATCCCCATATGAAGTCTTTCATATACTTAGGTCCATAACTGCAGAAAGTATAGAAACCGTCTGTCCGTCTTAGCGTTACGGGCAGACGGAAAGAACACGGGAAATCTGACGATGAGAAGTGATGGAATTATAAGGGTAAGTGCCTTTTATAAGGGTAGTTTTATCACAGAACCCTGTAACTTAAGGATTTAAATGATATTACCTGAATTTGCATTGTGTGTGGGTATTTTAAATATTTGCAGTCCATTTTCAACCTTCAATTTTATATTTAAGATGAAATATAAGTTCTTTTTCGATGGTAGTTTGGAATACCGTGATAAAAATAAGTGTAACTAATATTTTCCGTAACCTACATGCGTTTATGGTGTAACTGGTAATAAATATTTAGTAAGATTTCAGCTCTATTTTATGTAGAAGTATAATTTATCCATTTTAACCATTTTGCGTGATCATGTAGAAATAGAGGAAAAATAGTAAGTGAGGTGTTTGGGTTTGTGAGACTCAACAGTAAACATGAGACATAACTGTTTATCTGTTTATATGAATTCTTATGAATTTTACCTTTGTTTGATACAATTATCGCATCAAGTATTACGTTTGCCAAGATCCTCTTTTTACCATAGTGTAGTTTTTTTTCTATATATTTAGTTTTATGTTATTTCAATATAGCGACAATAGAGATAAGTTCGCTGGTAATCATACCGTTTCCAGGAATCAATATTATTTCGACACCGACAACAAGCCGAGATCGCTTCCTATTGCATTCAGTTTATTATTAACCTAATATCCGGTTGCCCCTAAAACAAATCTTTGATGTCGATGTCAAAGATGGAATTTATAATACCTGATTTGTATACCTCGTTGACCATAGCATTGCTATTTTTACTACGAAATGTAAATATGTTCTAATAAACGTGCGTAGAATTTCAACTTTTTCATAATATTAAAGGCAATAAAGTAAATGTATAACTGATTTCGATAATTATATCAAAATGTGGTATTCAATACCACATTTAAAATATGTAAATAAAACTGGGCAATATGAAAAACGATAACTTTATAAGTAATATTATCAAGTAGGAAAAGAAAAGTATGTGTGTATTGTTTCACGCAGCATCCGTTAGGAAATAACATTAAAGCCGGGACGAAAGCTGATAAGGCAACTAGCAAAATTTAAAAAGAAGCAATAACATGCTTCGTTACACCACGTGTATCAATAATATCTGGCGTGTACATAAAAAGTAATGGCACTGCGCCGCTCCCAGCACTTTCCGTACTACGAGTGTTACAAATTGGTAACTATCTACAACTCCAATCCGTTTTGGCATTTTACCGCGCCATATATGAATTGGAGTGAGTTTACTGCTAGCGCTGCTCAGATTACCGTTCTGTGCTGGCGGTCTGTGCAGGCTTAGAGTAAACGGTACAAAGATGCTGAAACTAGGTTTGTAATTTTCTACCGTACAGTTTTCCAGTTATGATAACAAGAAGTAATGTGGGTCGCAATTTTCCTTTTTATATCATATCTTATTGTTATATCCGAGAAGATTGTGATAACTAAAAATATATTTATTATATTCTCAACTTAAAAGCTATCCAGATGGATCAAATCTCAATGTTTGTGGTTTAAATGCAGAATATACAATATTGGTCACGAAATTTGTACCCTTGGATATCAAAATTAATAAATGTAGACCTAACAATAAATATGTAAATTTTTTCGGCGCCTTTTTTCATAGTCTTTAGTTTTTAGAAGAAATTCATTTGTCATCTATTCAAAGGTTTTTCATTAAAAACCTTTTAAGCTCATACAATTTTAGTATTACATATTTCTTTGATCCAATAATCAGAATCGTATCATTCAGATGATTATCCGGATACCTAACAATTATAAGTTTGCCTTATGGAGCATTTCACTTTAAGAGCAGTAGGTTTCAAACTGACAAACGAACGACCCAAGTAAGGCAACAATATTGTTGCGTTCGAACTCTTCGGGAACAGAACTCTAAAAATGTTTTTGTAAACTTGTTTAAAAAATATATAATATCATTATCTTAAGGAAGGATCCAGTAGTTCTTTTTAAGGTTTGTCGGTAACACAATTGTGTACCTAATTTGAAGTTGGAACTTTAGAATAGTATTATATTTATATTATTTAGGTAGTATATTTTAAGAAAAAAATAATAACTTTGTGTGATAGTTTGGGTGCTGATAATTTAATATTAGGGAGTGTTACTTATTACTAAGGCGTAAATAGATAACTAAGAAAGTCTTTGGTAGTAGTTTAATTAAGATTAAGACAAAATTAGATCAGTATTCGATAATATGCATAACTATTAAAGAGTATTATTAGGTCTAATAAATAAAAAAAACAATGTAATATAAAACCTAATAACGTGGCATAAGGGATAAACGGGTAGTCTGTCTGAGGTATCTGACGCATAGTTTATATCGTTGATAGGAGCGCCAGAAGACCGTTCCTCTCAGCAAACACAAAATACACGGCAGCTTAAAGACTTTACATTAATAGAAATGTTACTGTCAATAAGAGTAGCAATTACTACCTAAGAATGCCTTGACATATATTGAAGTCTTCTAGCACCCTTTCTTTCTGCCAACCTCTGCGGTATAATTCCAACGTTGCACGAAGTTGAATGTCTTATCAAATTCTCGGTGAGCCAGTTTATCTGTTACCGGCCAGAGATATGTATCATCTACTAAAGGAAGTTAAGTTATAGGCAAGTTTTCATCGGAAGATGAAACTTACAGTAACAGTGGGTCGTTACGTGAGTCGTTATGGGTCGTTATGTGTTCCAAGAAGAGCTTTGAGATAACTCGGGTAGAAAATGAGAATAGTGTCACAAATATCTTACAAAAATTGTTGGGAAAGATATTTTATACATTTGTAAGGTGCATCATAAAATACGTTTCTCTGACAGCTGAATATAATAATTAATAAACAAGGCGCTAGAATAATCCTGACACAACATATGGATGTAAGTTAAGGTCTCGTTATTGGTGCAATAGGAAATGAGATCTGAAATGTGAAAGGAAGCCAAGAACAGTACTAATGATCGGAAACATTAGTTGACACCGCCAAAATATAAATATCGGACAATTAATAGAGTAACAATTTTCATTATACTATAATGCCTAGAACAATAACGGCACCTGTAGAAAATAAGAGCTCAGTTTAAATAATTATTATCGCGTTATCGACCTCCTCCTGTCGGCAGATACGATTTGAGAGGCTCAAGTCTAAAGTGAATTCATATGGCTTCAATCAGATGATTTCGACCTGCACCTAATTTAACAGCCCGTGCTATTGTTGTTTATATCCAATAATATGCCTTGTGATCAGATTTATCGTCAATTGCTTAGATGAATTATAAAGGTTAATATGAATGGGTCAACAGTGGATTATCTCGAAAAAAGTTGATAAGGTTCAGAAAATAGAACGAAAAAAACAGAAAAAAAATGCATCTTAAAAGAAGAATTGAATTTTCATCGAAAACAGCACTTGCGAAAATTCGCCAAGTGTTGGAATAGCATAGCAGTATAATATTATAAGATTCAATAAATTCGTGTAAAATTAACTGTAGATATATTATACCGCTTTCCTGAGGGCTTCTCAGAGTACTGATATAATATCATTTATGGAAATAGTAGACGACTTGATGTTGGGGCGCGACACGGAAGAGATCTATGACCAGCTGTGGAACGATGTTGATGATACAAATTTTTATAATTAAGAAGACGTTGTAGGTAAATTTTACAGATACCGTATTAA
The DNA here is from genome assembly GCA_039881145.1 of Druceiella hillmani. Taxonomy (NCBI): domain Eukaryota; kingdom Metazoa; phylum Arthropoda; class Insecta; order Lepidoptera; family Hepialidae; genus Druceiella; species Druceiella hillmani. The sequence goes on from JAYKKI010000009.1 coordinate 14,808,431, forward strand.
ATTTGGCTTGTGGTCAGTTCAAATAAGCTACCTAATTATAGTTTTTGTTTTAAACGATTGCAAATGGCGATATAATTGGATACAATTTTTCACGTATTTTCAAATATTCATGGTTTTGAACTTGCGCCACTATAGAGTAGAGCCATTAAGATATATGTAAACAGTTACATAAATATATTTATAATTACCAGTATTTTTTTCATATTATATTACAACGTAATATTTATAATAATACTGAATTTTACTTAAAATCAAATATTTTCATATTGACAGACTGACACGCAATTGTTATTTCATATCCGTTATCTGTTAGTTAAGAATGTACGCAAATATTGCTTTTTTAAATAAAGTTTTTGGTTGACTGAGAGTTTCATATTTATTTGTTAAATGAGTTTATATAAATCAAACAAACGTTAATAATTAAATATCATTACAAAATATACAACGAAATAATTATCGAAACAAGTTGAGATTTACGACTCATAATATTAGTTACATTCTGTACAAAAAATACAGAACATGACTGGGAATTGTGAGCGGTTTAAAAAACTCAAATATTCCACGACCTTAATTTTAAAGCCGTGAATCGAACATAACAGAACAAAGCTAAATGGGACACCGCTTCTTATATCGAGTTGAAATTGCAAAGGAATATTGATACGTGTGGAATATGAAAATGTTAGTTATATCTATGTTTGTACTTCATCTTTATTACTTGCATATACTTGTTCATGATCCTATTTGTTCCTTTTTGAATTACGATGTACCATATGTTTACTGACATTGTGCTTTACTCATAAAAATTCTTAAACGTTTATATGTTATAAAAGTTTAAGAATTTTTATGAATTCTCAGATATCTATATATAATTTTTATATATAGATATCTGAGATTTAGGAAATAGAGGCTGAAAAACAGAAACGAAGATAACTTATTTCTACATAAGGAATTAATATCCCGCCAAAAATCATATATTTTAATTGCACAAATTAATTAATATTTAATTTATATTATTATTTATATGTAATCGGTAAGTGGTATTATCAGCGCCTATAGTTTTATTATCATCGCGATCACTTTTATAATAAGTATCTTTAAAAATATTATTTTACTTATAAAAATTGTGAGATTCTATATACAAGCGGATGAATATAGATTCCTTAATTCAGTGAGAACAAATCCGCCTATATATACTTTCATGTATTATTTATTTTACCAAAGGTGACTTTATATATACACATTCATGTATTATTTATTTTACACAGGGTAAGGTAAAATATTTACGCTAATCTTTCTTTCTTTTATCAAAGCCAGTCTAAGAAAGGTTCCCCTTCAAAATAAAGCAGCTTTCCCGCACTTCCGTTAAGTACACAAACAATATTCGAAGATTTACTTAAATGTAGTTAAAATTTGTACATTCTTACAAACACCGGTTCGGCATATGGACTTACCGCAAAAAACAAACTGCGTGATTTAGCTAAACATTGCGCTTGGCATTATCCAATTCAGCAAACGTATTATGTTCCGCGAGTAAAAGTTACAAAAATAAATAAAGCTTACTTATCGAAGGGTTACCCGGAGCCGTTATTCTTTTAGCGATCCGGAAGAGTAAACATAGGAAATAATTACTCCCGACTTTGCTGTAGTTGGTGGCACACAGGCTATAAAAGTGTTCAATACATTGGTGGCCGTAGCAATCGATGAGAATAAATGTTGTCCTATTTGATCCCTGTTAGAAAGCTGATTACCAAATTCGCATCTTAACGTTTTTTTATACCTGCGATACTGAAATCGTTCGTCATACGTGGTAAAACAATTAGTGTACAGGAGAGTATCCTTAACCTTTAATAAAAGGCTTATGTAATAACAAAAGTAGACTGAAGTCTGCATAATAAAAAAAAAAAACTATCCGGCTGTAGTAGAAATCACGCTACAAGATTTCGTACAAATTTAGGTAGTTATAAACATATAAGGGTACATAGTATTTCAATTCAAATATTCACAAATATTAATCTTTCACAAAGTAAATAAATAAACGTTTATTTCTAGTATTATAAGATCTATGATAATTGCCAAATATTCCTGCAACCTTTATTTAAGTTTCAAATAACCTTAGTTTCCATAATTTTAGATATAACACAACTTTATGCAATACGTTCGTACTAATAGCCATCTATTCACCTACAAGTGATACTTTTTCCACTACAGACCGTTTATAAGTTATTTTATGTATAAATTTAAGGGATTATTGCAAAACCAGACTTGTTAGAAGCGAAAAGATTCCCGAAGATGAGCCCTAAATCCATTTCGCTCTTATGAACATCAACCTGAATTTAAACGCTCCGGCCGCATATCGGCCGATATTATTTCCGTAACGGTTGGCTGTGTTTCATAATTAATTTTAAATAGGCAATAAGAGACAAAATAAATCATAGTGAGTGTAAAACCAGAAAAATTATGGTTTACATTTCTTTAAAATATACTATAAGAGAAAGGTGTAGTTGATTTTGGCAATTTTAAAAGAAATCTTAAATATATTTGGCGCTAAATTTGTTGAAATTCATTATCACTTAATTTTTATTAACAAGTAAATAAAACTACATGACATAGTAATATATCTACATTATTTTAATTCTTAACCACTATCTGGCTTTCGTTTTATGACAACATCTTCATGTGGGAAATTAAAATCTTATTGCTTTTAAACCAGTTATATAGAATATTAACTAAAATGTAATTCCTACTGTTTAGTAAAGTTGTGAGGATATATATGGGTTCGAGTAGAAAAACATGAGAAGGAAATCACACCTAAGCTTCTAACCTATTACCACAAAGAAATATTCTATATCAGATATATGACTGTGGTCGATGCTTATTTTAGAAAATATGTAGCAACATAAAGTCAATATGATTTATGTAATAATGTGACGTCATGAAATAATATGATTCCTGTATAATTAGCGAAACACTTCAAAAAATTAGTTATGAAATGTCACATTCTCTCCCCCTCTCTTATTAAATTCTAAATATTTTTGTTCTACCTACCGTAAACATACATTTTTCTCGATACAGATATATTTCACTAGGATTTAATTTTTTCAAAAAATTTACTAATCCCGTCGACCGACACGCTAGTACATTCGCATTACGCCATTGAGTTCATAAAAACAACGCAGAATACGTGTGAATAGGAACCGTGCAGCTATTTAGAGATAGGTTGGTGTATAAATTGCCGCAGCAGTGGAAATAAAGTAAAAGGAGGACGGAACATGTAGGAAGCGGAACAAAGGATGAAGAATTGATTGTTCCCTAAAATAGAAGTCTTGACTGACAAACCCTGCTCCGTATTTTGGGGTCCAAATTTATTTTGTATTATCCCTTAGCTGAACGAACAAAGGCGCTTTTTTTAGTAATTAGGTGATAAACTTACTGAAAAATATTTATGCAGTAGTCATTTCATAAGGTCAGTATCGTATAACATAATACTGATATAGTAAAGTGATTCCTTTATACGCAAAGCGATTTTATTAAAAATTTATTACGGTTAAATTCGTCTCTCTTTGATATGATACAATTTCATACCTTCAATTTTGGATTCTATAACATTATTGATTTTAATTAAAATCATGTTATATAACCGACCTGAAAAAATGGAAAATTTCTCTTTGACATTTGAAAAGTGTGTTAAAAGTAGTGACACGAATGAAGTAGTTCAGAACACAGGGGATAACATTTTGATAAGATACTTACTTCTGCAGAAAGTAAATGAAACACAAAAAACAATTGAGAATATCCTTAAGAGGAAATATGAGTTTTAAATAAGTTGACATAATAATGTAGTTATTTAGTCTTTCATATTTGACGATGAGATGGAAGCTTTTTTTATCTCGTGTTCAAAATCTTCAACGTCGGCTTAATACACTGAAGGTCTGCGTTAGGTTTAACACATAATTGTGTATATGTGCATGATTTTATTTCGCCCTTATTACATAATTTTCTTTGAAATATTTCGAACTGACTTTGAAAAGGTTTCCAGTTTGGCGGATTGTAAATATTGTATTGCAGATTCCGTCCAATATTAGATACAGCTGAAGTTTATTCTATTTCAGCTTACCGCTTGGAAACCAAGATATTGTCATAAACCTAAATTTCCTATTTATATCCTGAAAAGAATTTCAACAAAGTATATGAGATTTTAAAGGAATCATTCCACGTTTTACTTTGACATACCTATTTCCTGATTCAGAAAAAGTATAATGTAATAGTTTCTTTCAAGAATCGTAAAAATAATGAAGGTTAATGGTATATACAAATATTTTTTTCATTAATATAATAATGTATACAAATATTCTAAATAATATAATGGCATATACAAATATTTTTATCATTAATAAAATTTGTTAAACGGGAGAAATAAAAAATCGGCCAAATGTAAATCGAACTTGCGTACGAAGGTTTTCGCAGTATCGACCAATATATAAATTATAAGTTTTTTATTTCGCAAAACGACATTGTTAATAACTAAGTGATTACTGCGGTTGGTACTGAAAATATCCCATATCTCAAAAACTACGCAACCGTCTTATTCAAGCTAATTTTCGATGAAGGTGTATTCTTAATTCTACTACCTTGATTTTATTTAGAAATTTTACATACGTTAGTAGAAAACTTAGAGGGAGACAGGCTTTTTAAGACTTTATAAGTGTATATCTGGCCAAAATTGACTTAAATAGAAAAGTTATATCAATATCATTTTATGGCCTATCTGATGATCCTGATGCACTGATTTTTTCATCCCTCAGTTAAATGTATGGAGTGCCACCCCTAATATTATTTTTTTTCATATTTCCTCTATTTCTTTGCATTTCTCTATTTCATTGTAAAGTTCATAGAAAATACTTACCATCCAAATTTCATACATATATTACCAACAGTCTCGGAGTAAAATGGTTGTGACATAAGGTCGGACGGACAGTCAGGACGAAATAGTAAATGTTCCGTTTTTTTTCTAGTTTTGCTACAGAACTCTAAAAAGTGACATGAATTATCGTTTCTAATATTGGTGTCTTATTACTTTTTACTGATAAGTTACAATATGGCTTAAAATGTTTTAAAAAATAGACCACGCACCAAATGGTATTGTATGAATCTGATTGATTGAATTCATTTTTTTAACAAATAATGTACGAATTTTTCCTCTTCGTCTAAATATAAAGTTCACAGCTTCAGTTTTCGGTTTCTTTAATATAACATGTATTTAATTAAAACTATTTTAGATATTTATGTACGAAGCTGATATTAACAAATATAGAACAAATTTTCGAAGACTGATATTTTAAAAATTGTGATAGATTTCAGCAGACTTTCTGGAATATAATGTACAAATTAATTAAATATTGAAATTCAAAAGATCGGAGGGGGCAAGAAAGAAAAGAATAAAGTGACGATATAAATGAAAGATGCATTTTGAAAATCGAAAACATATTTTTGACAGCGCATGTAATGATACAATTCTGTAAGAAAGTGGAAATAATGAGAGTGAAGAGGGATTAGGGTCGTGAAATTCTAAACATAAAATCGGATTGAATAAATTAAATAGCTTAAAAAACCTAGGTGCAGTTTGCCTCGTTTGTTTGAGGCATTACAAAAATATAGAAATTAAATTATAATTTGTGAGTTCAAAGTTACACCGATTATGTTAATTATGTAATTCGTTTTTGTTATATGTTAAATCAACGTTGAGTGCAGTAACTACTGCTGGATAATTCTAATATCAAGCAATACCCTTGTTTAAATAATTTTGCACTTTTAAATAATAGATATAAATATTTAGAACGAAGATTCCTGGTTGAAAATCCTGAACGTTCCTTGTTGAAAATCCTGAAAGTCCTCTTATCCTTAAGGTACCCTTTAGGCTAGCTTGTCCATCCAAATATTTTATAATACACACAGTGTTTTTTTAATGGTAATCAACAGCTATAAAATTAATTAAATCGTTGATTTACTCATTTATTTTAACAATCTTGTTAAAATTGGGGTATAGCATGATTTAATAAATATGTACATAATGTGAAGTATATTTGAATAACTCTAGTGAGTATCAAACGAGAGACATTTGTTCATTCGATCAATGGTATAACGAATTATGAATATTTAAATGTATGTAAATATTTCTTAAAAGATTCTCCCGTAAACAAATAAATGTTTCTACTAGTTTATGTAAATGGTATTAAACCTTCGGTAGTTTTTAGTTTTTAAAAGTATCTTACATACGTTTATATATCTCATATGAAATATTGGTTTAGTACTTGGAACCACAGCTTCTATAATGTTGTAACAACATCAACAAACATTTTATTTTCCAAAATTCAAAGTTCCATGTTTATAAGTATGTATGAATTTATTTTCTCAAAATTCGTATGAAACACTCTTTTGACAGTTTTTTTTCGGTTATGTATTGCAGTACACAATGTGACACTATTTGAGCCATAGTTTTTTAAATAAAATAAAACTGACAGGCACAGATTATTTTTATGTAACGGGTTGGTTTAACAACCTATATGGAACACAAATAAATTTTATATGGAACGGTGAATGTTAGTTTGCGGAAGTTGCACATTAGAAATTATACTTCCTTCACCCTGCTTTTTATGATGTCCTTATATCTAAAAATATGGTCTATATTTTGCCGTAAATTAAAAAAAAATAAGAAAATTTATTTTTTCGTCATGGCTTTATTATTTTGCTCCAATATTAGATGTAATATGTAACCTTCACTGAACTAGATGAAATATCGTTCTATATATAATTGACCTTTACTCGCTGTCTACTTGCTAGTCAAATCATTGCTTCTTTTCCACTATTAGCCAGCTTAACGCTAAAACATCAGAAACATTTCATATGCAAAATTGTCTTTTTGTCTTGTTTGACACACTGTGGTTACGCAGCACGCTGCCATTCATTTTCACAGTGCACATCTGTGACGCTCTGCCCTCACAAGAATCGTCAGTCCATTTTACGTATACAATCATTTTAATAATTTTATCACATGCACCAGCTCGACTTACTTATACTGCTCGACTGATAACTACTTTTATTGAGGCTCACTATTGTCATGTATCACAGACATGTCACTTTGTGCCCGCAAAATAGGAGATTCAATTTTATCGGTTGTTACACCATAAATATAGTGCTCCTCGTTACGATTACCAACTAAGTTACAATGCATATTTATAGAGTATAAATTACAGGTATTTAAATTAAGTATTCGTGGTTAATATCCATAAATAATGAATTTAATTGATACTAATGAAATAAAAATATGTATACCGCTTTTTTCAAGTTCGCAATTTTCTTATTAGCTACGAAAGCGAATAAAACCACGATAAAAACCAGCCAAGTGTATCTCAGATTACGCATAGAGTAAGGTTGCGTAGTATCAATTGAGCAAAATCATTTCAGTTGAAAGTTTTAAGCCACATGATAGTTTTTAAAATATTGACTTTTTAAATGTACGATTGAAAAATTAGAGCACGTTTAATTTTAAAAATATTTCTAAAGAGTACTTAAAAATTCAAAAAAGTTATGCATGGAACCAGAATTTAATTTTAAGACTTACTGAACGTCGCGAAAAAAATTTGACATCCAATTTAAATAGGTGTATTCTGTAATATGATTCGCCATGAATCACATGACGAAGCAATGTCTTACATAATTCCATGTACTTAGGTCTAAAACTGTAGAAAGTATAGTAAGGATAAAATCCGCCCGTCCTTCACAGTCTTACGTACGAATAGAAATAACACCGGCAATCGGACGACGAGAAGAGACGAGACAAGATTCACTTTTTACAACACATTAAAACGTTATTCAAATCCTTTCAATTTAGATGTTAGATCTGGAATGTTAGATCAATATAGCGATAAGAGAGATAGGTTCGATACAACGATGACAAACTGTAACACGGGGTTTCGTCCAATAAATATTATTTCGACGCTGACAACAAACCTATCACTTACTAAGTCTTAGTTTGAAAGAGGTTACTTCAACTATTTCCTTGCGTTTATTATTAACCTATAATCATCGGTCTCCTACGAAACACTTTTCACACCTATAATCACTTTTGAAGATATTAGGTCCACTTGAAATTTACATGTAAATGGAGGTACACTTATGTTAAAAATTCTTGAAATCCTTGCTTTGATAGAAATTTTAACATTTAATAGAAAAACCCAAGTCTAAAACTATAAATATTTATTGATAATCTAACGTTGATTTTAACTTTTTTGCGAGAACTTGTACCATAGTTTGATAAAATTTGATTGAGGAATAATTAGATTTATTGTCAGATCTCTGAAGTGATTTTCTAATTAATATCACCTTTTAGTCATTCCTTCATTTGACATAAGTTTACCATTTTTAGTGGTTAGGATTAATTTTAATAACAATTTTGTTATATGTATTTTTTGACAAAATATTCATGTTCACATTTGCGATAATGCTTTCGTCGATGTCACATATTTATCTAACACCTTTATTTTTAGTTATATTACGCAAATATTTCTCAAGATTTTTACAAAGGTTAATTTTGTCATGCTTCTTCGGCATTCACTGCGCATTCACCTCGTTATACAATTCCATCTAGTAAAGAAGTGAATATCATTTTTTTTTCATTCCTCAATAGTAAACTTGATAAATAAAGAAATTCATCCATCTGCACAATTTTCTTACTACATGTTTTTGTATCATTATTTCACATATATCGTCTTTTCCAATAAACCATCCCTTTACACCTATCTGTGATTATTTATCATATTCGTTATGGGTACGTCTGGTTTATGTTTCGTGCGAGTCGTAAGCATTTTTTATGTTTATGTCGTTCCTTCACTACCTTCTATCTTTTTGTGCCCTCTCTTACTTTCATATATTTCAAATACCTGTAAATTAATCCATTCAAGTTTTTTTAACACATTTCTATCTCTTATTATAATAAATACATTAATATTGTTTGAAGTCTTACCGTACATAAATTATTATGCTCTTTCATGACCGAAGGTAAAAATAAAATAAAATTGTAGGTTTTTATACATTCGTATATATATATATATATATATATATATATATATATATATATATATATATATATATTGTGTATATTTTGTGTTTTCCTAGCTGCTAACTGTGCGAATTGTCCAGTGAATAGAAATAAAAATTTAAATTCAGGAATACTGTATTAAGTCTACACTTAGAAATAAATCTCATTCGAAAATATTCGCAGAGACGTCTGTTAAGCAGGAAGAAGACGCCACGAATGAAACGTGAGGTATGCTATCTCACTGATCTTTTTCCCCTTTGGACATTAACCGCCCCACTCAATTCACAAAACGATACCGATTGTCCCGGTTGTGGAAATATTAGCGGGTAAACTCGAAACGATTAGTCGATACATCAGCTGACCTCTCTCTGTTACACCATTCAAACAATGTTTCTCCGATTTCTATTATATTTCTTATCAATACCTCCATATCTAGAAACCGTTACGTAACGATATATAGACTATAACCTTTCATTAATATAACTTTTCGAAGAAAGAAATAATTTTTGAAATCGGATATTTTCTTTATGAGATTAGCGCAAACAAACAAATAACCAAATAAACTTTTCTGCTTTATATATTTGTGTAAAATTAAAGATACAGGTATTTATAGCGCAATATTTCCTATGACTTCTTCCTAGCTGACTTCTACTATTTATCAATGTAAAAGAACCTAAGGCGGACAAAAATTATTTATGTGCATTCCGGTTGATCCTGAATCAGATCACAAATTTCAAAGCAATACTTTTGGTACTTTGAAATTTATGGTCTGATTATAAATTGTATCAAAATTAGTTAAAGAGTAGCCAAATCGCCAAAATGTTGCCGCAGAAAACATTGTATGCAAATGACCTGAAGAAATTTAACGTCGTTTTATTTCGATATGTATTGGTTTGTATGCGCGCTAAGTTTTTTTTCTGTATCAATTGTCACACACTCATGTACAAAACTCGAGTAACTTCTCTTCTTTTTAAGCTTAGCCGATGCTAAATTTTATGTATTGAATGACTTCAGGGAAGTAAGCCGACACTTATTTTTTATTTAGGTAGTTAAATATTGTGAGAGGTTTTGCAGCTTTCTCGATACCGAGTTTATTTCATACGTCGGTAGGAATAAATCCAAAGGTTGAAAACAATCTTTAAATTCTAGCACTTGAAGTAAGAGCGGTTTGAATATCACTTAATTCATTGTTTGGTAATTAATTTGGACTTTTAATGAAAGCCACCATTCCGGAAGTTCGTACATGATCTTCAAATAGAAACTCATGAAATAGATCCGTCATTGCCTTATATTTTGCAACATAAGGCATCGCCTCGTTGTCATGAGTTTCGATAAATGAAAAACTTCAAAAATATATTTTTAGTGAGGTTTTCGCCCCTGCACTAAAGATGTAGTAAGTTTGCTGAAAAATGACCTGGAGTCATTGCCATTTCAAATCGGGAATTGAACATCCTTAAGTCACTCAGTAGATACTCGGTCTCACGCTGCCCCACGTTCTCACCATCGAACTTGTTTTTCAGCTCTATGCTTCAGTCCCTTCGCTAATTCAAGAAAGTGTTTTCTTAGAGATGTCAAACGTAACTGCTATATTATCCAGTTTTCTGTATTTTGAAGGTTTTTGAGACTTTTAATATTCCAGGCAAACTCATAGCAGACCCTATTAACTAATTTAATATTGAACAAATAGTAATCCATTTTGCTCAAAGCAAAATATAATAAAAAATATACTTTGTTTTTGTTTCTATAAAGTTCAGAAAAATACCTCATTAAAATAAGTTTTATGAGTAAGTAAAATATAATAGGTAAAAAAATATATAAAATATTAATGGTAATAAGCGGATTGCAGATTGCAGAAATGTGTTTAAGAATGTTTCATGTACCTGGTATTTAAATTCAATACAATTTGTATTACTGGGTAAACAATTTCATTAAAAACAACTATTTATTTGTTCACTATCGTCCATAAACATTTTTATTTACTTTAATGATGTCAAATGTAACTGTTTTATTTTGCAGTTTTCTAAATTTTGAAAATTGTTGAGACTTTTGTTATTCCAGGTAAACTCGTAGCAGAACCTATTAACTAACTAATTAATTTGCTCATAGCGAAATAAAATAAAAAATATAGTTTATTGTTTCTGTTTCTATAAAGCTCAAAAAAATATGTCATTAAAATTTTTTTTTATAAATAAGTGAAATATAATAGTGGATAAATCGTAAATAAACTGACTTTCAATTGCAGAAATGTGCTTAAGAATTTTTCATATACCTGGCATTTTAATTATGTACAATTTGAATGACAGGCTAAATAATTTTATTAAAAGAAACGATTTATTTATTCACTGTCGTCCATCGAATTTTTTGTTTTATTTATTTAGCAAGGTATTTTTGCATAAGTAAATTAGAATTATTTCTCACAATGTTACGACATCGCTAAAAAGATCACCGTCTTACCGCTGAAGTTGGGCTCTAATCGTTACCTAATTCGTTTCTCGAAATGTTTTGAAAACCGTGTCAATAATAAATGTATGTCGATGTCAATTTTAATTTCAGTAGAAATTGTATGAACTTTATATTTATTCGGGTAAGTAAAATAGAAAAAAGCAAAGTTGACGCTCTAATTTTCTCTTTAACACATTCTTTAACCCATCTCTTTAACTCATTTAAGTCATTGAGTATTGAACATCTAACTTATTAAATATAATTATCTTATCAAATCTTGGGCTTTATTTAATTTTCGATGACACTTAACTGCATTGATGCTTAATAACAATTGCATATGGTGTGACAGAAAAATAAAATTATTAAAATATTTATTCGTCAAGTATTAGAATTTTTTAAACGTTTATATCGCAGTGTATATCTTTATAATATTTAATTAATATAAATAATTATCAACATTCTGACTTTTTCGCCAAAAGAAAACTACGTATTTTCATTTCACATCGTCGAATGAAGACGGAGATAAAATTTATGTCAAAATTGAAATATTAGGCAAGTCTATTAAAATTATCAGATTGTGTTTAATTCTATTGAAAGTTTAAAAAAAAACAAGTAGTTTTTTTTTAAACTTTCAATAGAATTGTTACTAAAAGAACCATGAAGTTGATCAAATTCCCCTCCAATTTGTTCACAAAGGACATAAAACTATCCAAAACAGGTACAAATTGAATTATTAAAAAAGTATCAAAAACCGTATGCTGTATAATGGTATCTATAATCATATGCAATGCGTTCGTTGAAAGGTCGAAAATATTAAACTCATTTAACATAGTTTTCCATAGTTACGCTGATTTTTATTATTTTTTATCATTCTGCAACAAAATAAACTTATATTTCGTTGCAGAATGATAAAAAATAAAATAAAAAATGTCACATGTACTTACCCTTTTCAAATCAAAACATGTATATAAATTTGTCCGTTGTCTGTATAATTAAATAAATATTGATGACTTTGAAAATGTTATGCCGTTTGCTATAGAAAATAAATAATACCATTTTTAATTTTCAATTATGAATATATATTTTTATGACGCATTTATACTATTGTATATGCTTTGTTACCATTTAAATTCATCAATAAAGTAAAACAATATTTTAGAATTTAGATTCATTTAATGTTCTAGAATTTAGAATTACAATATTTATGAATTCCTCATTAATCTTTTAATATTTAAGAATAACAATGTTATTTTTGAATAATACTACATAGAGAAATATTACAGCTATAATTTTAATCGTTTCTTAATTTCAATATTGTTTAATGTCATTGCAAATATCCGTACGAACGAACGAACGTTTAATATATCCTCTCTTTTAATCACAATTAAATGAAACTAGGTGATGTAGTATTATTTCTACTATCTTTAATTTCTTTACCACGACCTAGGTTTCGTTGTATTACAACATCTTCAGGTGGGATATCAGCAAAGATCTTTGCTAATATCCCACCTGAAGATGTTGTAATACAACGAAACCTAGGTCGTGGTAAAGAAATTAAAGATAGTAGAAATAATACTACATCACGTAGTGTCATTTATCAACTTCATTTATGCTTATTCTTTTCCATTGTCATCAAATTTTTAGTAAATTAAATATTGTAACAATCCGTTTAAACTTTACTCTAAAACCTGAATTTTTTTTTTTGTTTGAACTGAAAATGGATGGTCAGTGATATTATTAAACATTTTATTTTCTATTTTAGATTAGGTATACTTTCAGAAGCGTGTAGAAAAATAAATATTGGAAAATATAAATTTGAAAATAACAAACATTGTTTAATTTGTAATTGGTTCATACTACAAAAGTTTTTATTTATTAATATTTCATATATAAGTAAATAATTACTAAAAATATGCCAAGTATTTATTATTTAATGTATTCAATATTTATTGAAAATTCATCGCACAATAACATTCTCGTAGTTCTGATTTTTATTTATGTGCTTTTTATCTTCTTTTTCAACGTAGTACAATGTTAAATGTGTAAAAAAATATTTATCCAAAAAAAACGCTTATATATATCAATAACTTAAAGCAAAATGTGTCGGTGTACTTTGTACCCAAACATTTCATGTCAGGTTAAATTTTAAAAAATAGAGCTACTGTGACCTAGGAAAACTACGAGGTGTAATCAACAAAGAAATTGTAAATATATTTTAAAAGATAAAATAAAAACGAACATTTAAGAAATATCAATATCGTAAGTATCCCGCTGATGATCATACAGACGCAGAAGAGGTCGATGATAAAAAAGAAAATTACGAGTTTACGGATACTGTCAGAACAGGCACCCGACACTTTAAGTGTGAATCAGTACCTGATAAGACATAGATAGACAATGAAATAACCTTATAGGCGGCCTGTATTAACATCCAAAAAGCGGGGATAGGAAAAAGGGTAGGAAATTAAGAAAAAATTAGATTCAAAACTATCCTATATATTTAAGTATTTGTAAGCACATCATTACAAAAGAATAAAGAGAGAGAAGTAATTTGTTCTATAGACGCATATAAATTGTTGTAAAAACGCGTGATATAGTAATAATTTTATTTAAGTGATTAATTTTGAATCATGGATTGCGTACACAGTTAAGAAATAATATTTTTTTAATTATTGACAAAAATGTGTGAAGATAGGAACTTTGTGAAACGCCCTTAATTTCATTCGATAAAAGGATTTATTTGAAAACAGCACGTTAAATATAATTATAAGATATCGAAATTTTGACCACTCTTTTATATGACAAAGAAGAAAGGATATTTAGTTTCCACATAAGTAATCCATAAATGAAAAAATGGTTCTATACTTTGACCAGCATGACTGAACACTGTTTATCAAGAATTAGCTAGATTTGAATTTAAAATATGGTGTCCCAATTCAAATGGTTATCCGCATATATTTATGCCCAGTCATTCATTCAAAAATTGAGAATATTTTCACAATTTTTTTCTTAAATTTTTTTATTTTGGAGACAATTTTTAATTATCTAGGTGGAAGAAATACATTTTATATTTAAGAAAGTGATACATTTACAGTTGGAAGAATTACATTTACATTCACGGCATTGGAATGTTCAGACATTTGTCGAATTCTAGTAATAGGTAACAAGCGGTGGTAAAAATGGTGACAATTTTCACTTATATTATTGACAGCATTTTGATAAACAGGTGGATGATGTAAAACATAGATAATAAGAAACATAGTTAATAAAATCTACGCTAATGAATTTCAGATCCTAATTATCGAAAATTTTAAAACAAATTATCCACAAAATTTAAACACATCAAATGCTAGAAGGCTGAAAAAAAATTAAGTAATTTACGGGCAACAATTCAAAAACTTACTGCCATTCCGAGAACTATATGATAATATTGGATGTAATTTAATAAAAAACGCACAGAAATCTAAAATATTTCTACTATGCCTAATTATTTATAACTTGTGTGTGTAAAAAGTGCAACCAGCTAATTTATAAGTAGGTTCCCCCGAGTTCCAAAGTTGTGTACGCGTAACAAATTAGATTAAATTTCCAATTAGTTCCAGTTTATATTTTTCAATACAATTATTTAAATACACTTATTTTCTACCATTCAGTTTTATTTTAAAAGTAAAGGTAACGAAAGGTTGTTATATAATCCTTACAAATCAAAAATTTAAAGTAATTTTAAGCCAACAAAGAAAGGTAAAGCGTTTGGTAGAACATTACGTTGCATATAAGATCTTAATTAAAACGATGTAAATGGGTAGACAGACTAACAAACAAATATCAATATAACATCTGGTGCATCCTCAGTACATTTAGCAACTATCAATGCATTCACTTGCTCTGAGAGCGGTAAAAGTAACAGAGTTTAATATTTTCAAATATTTAGCCCATAAAAGTGTGTCGTCAAATTGCGATATTTGATCAATGGGATATGCGCTTTAAAATATGCCTCAGACATATCGTTTTTAATGAATCTTTCCCAAAATCATTATATTGCTTTATTTACTAAAGTAATAAAAATATTTACAGCATTATTATATTAAAATACAATTAGGAATATTTGGTAACAGAATACCAATTTTATCCTATTTAGCTAGTAAGGTTATAATCTTTTTTGATTTTTAAAACCCTTGTGAAATGATTTTGGTCTTAATCTGTTTGTTCGTATACATGTACGTTTGAGGACATCCCCCAAGTTTAAATTTTATAAATTATTTTTCGATTTATTAGTTAATTATAAGAATAGAATTTTCAAATTGATTTTCACAATGATTTGACGAATAGATGAATTTACATAAAAAAATGTGTGTATTTATACATACGCGTGTTAGAAGTTATACTTCTTCGGCATAATACCAAAATAACTTTATTTAGCATGTACATAATTAATGGAAATAAAATAGTAAAGAACTAGGACGCGATTACAAATGCGATTGGTAAAACATGAAGTTAATCTTATAATTTAAAAAAAATAAAATTTATTTTCTCATAGATATTAAAAATTTGATTTTTTATCTAAAATTAAAATCTTTATAATTTATATCATTAATGGGAATAATAATATGATTAATAATGATAACAATTTTGATTATTATATTATAGTTTTTAATTTTTTTTTCATTAAATTTATTACATTAAATTAAATATTTTAAAAATTTTATTTAATTTTTATAATGTAAACACGTGTGCATAAAGATTTGTTAGGATGGCTAATACTTCATAAATATAGCTAAATGAGTAATGAAAATAAATTAATATGCCGAAAATTTAATAATTTTAAGTATTTAATAAACGATAAAGTAATAATTTATAACGCAAATAAGTACAAAGATATATATATATTTATATATATATATATATATATATATATATATATATATATATATATATATATATATATATATGTTTTAAAACCAGGCATGCTGAATTATTTAATTAATAAGAATACGAACAACCCATCAGATCTACAACAAAATAACAACATAAATAAATAGCAATTGCCACTCCCCTCTCGCAACGCCAACATACAACAACCACTACCAAAAAAACAAATACATCCTCCAAGACGGCTGGTCACCGTGGAGGATCACGCCCAAAACCCTCCAAATAACCCTTCGATAAATGTAACAGCCTCACAAAAAACGTTATAAATTACGACATACAACATTAAAACACTTTCTTCATACGAACGTTCGATAGAAGTAAACGAAGCTCTTAGAGATATTAAATACGACATATTAGGATTAGCTGAAACACGACGTATGGGAAATAAAATCGAAGAGTATGAACAAAAATTTATTTTCTGCTATACAGGTCACACACCTGGTAGATATGGCATAGGTTTTATAGTTAAATACTATCTTAAAAATAATATAGAAAGCTACCTCGGCCTTTCTGAAAGAGTAGCCATATTGAACTTGAAATTCGAAAGTACTAGGTTATCAATTATTCAAGTCCACACTCCTGCTGCACAGCCAAGCAATGATGAAATCGATAACTTTTATTCGACAGTAAATAAGGAAATAGAACTAGCACACAAAGACTTCATTTGGAGGAGGCCTTTACCTGTAGAGGGGTTCTTTCAAAATAATTTTGTACCTATAATACTTTAATATAATTTTTCTAACATATTTATATTTTAAACTGTAATTACAATTACTAACTACTATATAATAAACTACAGATTATCTTTTTTCAATAAGTACTAACAAAACAAATTAACTTTTTTAAACTAACAATTTTGGAAGAAATAAAAGGCTTTTTTTTTTTTATTTTATTTTATTTATACATATATATATATATATATATATATATATATATATATATATATATATATATATATATATATATATATATATATATACTAGCTGACCCGGCGAACTTCGTACCGCCTCAGAGTCAATAAATGTTTTAACTTATTAGCTGAATTAAATGCAGTTTTTTAGTTTTTTATTAAGTAAAAATGAATATTCAAAATAAATGTATAAATCAAAAAGAAAACTATTTTAATTAAAATAATATTAAAATCACGAATTTCTAGTCATCACTTGGCACGCGATCCAACGCAGTTATACACAACTGAACCGATGTATGATATTCATGAAGTAGTTGCTGCAAATCTTGAAGAACTTCTCTTTTTATTGCCGATTCGATTTTTTGACACCGATCAAGTTGTTCCTCCATGTTGCCCATGAAGTAAATTTAGATGAATTTATGCTGTGCATCTTTAAGCGGTTGCAATAATCCAATTCGATTGTGAATTTTGCCTTGGTCTATATAGTTGGATCTATAAAGTAGAAGGCAAAGTTAGATTTATTAAATTATGATCACTAAAAGAAAATAAACTTTTATTCTTTCTAGCAGAAATTACCTTGAATGTCAAATTGAATCCGCGTTCTTCGATAATGTCTGCTCCAAATGAAGTCATTTGGAAACATCCCTTGTATCTTTGAACGTTCGATAGAAAATGGCATGATTCTGGTGTTTCGGTACGAAGTAAGGAATGCAATGACTCAGGTGACAGAAGCAAGAATGGCAATTTCATCTTGCCACTGCGAGAGCACAATTCAGGCGTTTCTCCAGCGAACTAATTCAATGCACCGCAATGGTCGCGCACGATATCCATTGGGCCAATTCGAACGAAACTATGCGAGCTGTAGTCAATTATGTAATCATATTGAAATGCTACTCGATTCAAATCAACGATTGAGGCATTTCTTCTTGCACGTCGAAGATTATTATGTTGTTGATCTATGCGATAAACTCGACTATTTTTCGTTGCCAGCTGAGTTGTTTGTCTTGTTCTTGAGTCGGGCCATACTTACGCGGCGCTCTTCCCATGCAATTTCTTGTTCATCTGCAGTGGATTGATTTGCAATATTCCTAAGTTGAATTGCATTACGGTTTCGTTGTGAAAGATTCGACTCTCAGCATTATAAATAATGCTTTAAAATTAATCACACAAAAATTAATCACGTAAATTATATAATGAAGCAATTATCGATGCCCGCACAATCGCAAATATCATAACCTCACAAAGTGAACATTTTCATAAAATTTAACTCAACTATTTGAAATCAATCTTCGCTAATAAAGTTCAGAAAAAATTGTGTAAAGAGAATTAATTTAATCAAATTCAAATGAAATTACGGTCAAAAACTGATAAGAATTATTAAAACCAATTATCATTTTTGTTCGGGTCTGTCATATAAGACATAATTTTTTCTGTCATTTATCACATATTAAGTTTTATACACAATTAAATTATTTGGAATTTTTTTACTTTTCCAGTGTGCAAGGAAACTTCTCGAAACCGAGATAAAAAAAATATTTAATAAATATATAATAATCATGTAAATTTTCAAAGAAAAAAAATATCAGTCAATCCATTATCGAGATAT
Organism: Druceiella hillmani; assembly: GCA_039881145.1. Lineage (NCBI taxonomy): Eukaryota > Metazoa > Arthropoda > Insecta > Lepidoptera > Hepialidae > Druceiella > Druceiella hillmani. The sequence goes on from JAYKKI010000009.1 coordinate 14,827,412, forward strand.
CAACAAAGCTGTTCCATACAAAATGTATGGAAAAATGAATTTTCTTCATAAATTTTTTTTCCGTGAATTTTTTCAATGTTTTAATACTTATTATCCTATTCTCGATGAAGACAAATCCAAAAACCTAAAAATAAAAAAAATTGGTCTAGCCGTTCTTGAGTTATAAACGGTATAACTAACACGAATTTGTTTTACATATATATATATATATATATATATATATATATATATATATATATATACATATATATATACATATATATATATATATATATATATATATATATATATATATATATATATGTATATATATATACGTGGGGAAAACATATTAAGTATTGCAATAATATTAAGAGAGAAGAGAAAAAAACGCGGGATATTTCAACATTGTTTTGTTTTTGTAACTTAGGTTTTTAAATTTTTTTAAATTATATTTAATTTTTTAAAATGATATATAACTTTATTAAATATGCAGTTTATTTTATTTTACTCCGAAATAATAATAGTTAACCCAAGATAAATGTAATAATTTATAACGAATCCCCTCAAATTTGTTGAGAATCACAATCCACTAGTTTGTGGAGCTTTATCTGAAGCCTCACTAAGAAACAGAATCTCATAACCAGCACTTCCTAAGAAGAATGATCTAATATAATATTTCACAAATTTTCACTAATGACTTACAATGAACATAATCTAAAAATTTTGATGAAAACATGCATTCCAATTTCATATTTCAGCACCAAAATGACAAGACAAAACAGCACCGCTGCCGGGCAAATACACTTTGTAATATTATTTTGATCGTTGCTGATAACGTTAAAGCGAAATGCATTAGTAGCGTAGACAAAGCCAATTTAAATTCAGCTACGTTAGCGGCGAGAGTGAGGTAGGCAAAAGGGGCGAATTTCATACAAAATGAATGTGTATGTGCATGTCTATTTATCTAACGCGGTGTTTTCACACACGATATATTGATTGTTTTCAAGTAATTTTCTGTTTTTTTTCCGTTTTTACTTTAGGGGATGATTTACGTGTTCAATTTTCTGTAAGAATCAATATTAATTTTAAAAAAAATTGCTTCGAAAATATGTTTTTTTATTTGTGGCAATGGTTTTCGATAAATTAGATAAAAAATCTTATAGAAAACGTGCCTCAAAAACCTATGATAATGTAAGTAATGAAGATAACAAGACCTATTATTCGATAAAACTATTCTATTACTTCGTTACGATAAATTTATGGAAATTTATATTACATTTTAGTTTCAATATACGGATTTACAAAGAAACTAAAATGATTTTACTAAAATATTTAATACCATTTAAAGAATTCAGCAGAATTTAATCTAATTTATTAGAAATATTTTCAAAATTAAAATTATTCGCTTAGAAAAATAGTAAGACGTAATTCCGTTTTAGTTTTATATTTTAAATGGCGCCTTCATAGATCACTTGCCACATAAATATTTGGGGCCAAGTTTGGAAATAATTTAGACTAAAGCTTTAAGAATAAAATTGTTTTTTAAAATATTACTTATAATTCTGAAGATTTCCTTCTCCACTCAGGACTTCCTTATCCAACTCGCAACTTCCCGTAAACGGAAAGATAACGGGAAATACCGTAAGGTTTTCCATTTTCCTCTAATTTCATGAAAAAATGGTTAAGTACAAAATTAAAACTTTTAAAATCCTTATTAAAAGATTAATATATATGCATAGATATATATATATATATATATATATATATATATATATGTATATATATATATATATATATATATATATATATATATTTAATTGTTTGTATTTATTTCAATATTGACTATAAAAACATGAATTACGACTTGTGAATCAGAAGAGTTATAGAAATATTGTGTTGTAGAATTACATTTTATTGTGAACAATTCCAAAGCCACGTATTTTTCCGAAAATTTGTGACGAAAAATATACATGCATATTTTCTTTTTTCAAGCTTTAATTTTTCACCGAATAATATTTTCAATAAATTAAAAATAAAGAATATTAATGGTTAAAAAACTAATTTTCAAACCTCTATTTCCCTTGAAGGGGGTATACGAATCTACTTACAGAAGGAACAATTCAGAATTTAACGATGACACCAAAATAAACAATTTCTAAACAAAAGAAGATTTACATCCCTTTGCTATTCCTCTGTGTGTGTATGTGTATCCTCTGTGTTCTGTTTTTATTCTAAATTCATTAAAAAGGTCTTCTTATATTACTTAATTTAACAAATTATATTTATTGAATCAGCCACCCATATTTCAAACAAATGCATGTATGAAAACACAAATATGTTCTGAATGTCGTTATTAAATAAACATTAAAAATAAAAATTTCTCTGACGATATAGACTTTATTAAAGAACCGAACCGAATTATATTACGAAACGTCATTTTAATTTTGCTCCGGCATTAATGTCAAGGCCAATTAACTAATCCTTACTTACATAAGTTAAATGGAATATTCGAATATCTTCAACAATTTCAGTTACCAGATTTAAATAAAAAGTTTAAAATACTTTATTTACGAACGACTCGTTTTCAGGATTAAATAATATTTAAACCGTTTTGAGTACTTACTTTTTAACGGGAAGTTGTCACACTCCCTTCAAAAAAGAGGTAAATATTTAATATCTAATTAAAATCTGTAGTATCTAAAAGGGCTTTCTGTCTTTAAACTTTTTTTTTAAATGCGATTATGAGTTTCCGAAGAAAGGCAAAATGTATTGAGGAATGTTGGATATGATGTACTTCATAAAATATTTTAAACTTTTGGATTGGTTTGTTGTAAATAAAAGTAAACCTTTAATGAAAGATAAAGTAATACAGCCGGCTTTATTAAGCCAGCCTCCTACCTAATATTGATTCTGATGTATAAATTACTGGTTTTTTAATATCGGGACGTTCAAAATATTTCCTGCTCCACTTAAAATTTGCGCATTATCCTTATACGTACCAGAAATCAGTATTGTATTTATTCATATCCTTTCCCAGTATTGATTACCATTGCAGTAATTGCTGACTTTTTAATTTCGGAACATTTATAATATTTTATGCTCTATTATTTGTGGATTACTCAAAGTTTTTACGAACTTTAAAATATCCGGCGATCATGTTGCCATATCTCGCGACGATGTACGAAATATCGAGATGAGGCTATTCGTCCATTTCACCATAACAAAACAAATTGAAACCTGACTGCAATAGTAATACATCATCAAGGCGATATCAAAGGGATATATATGTTATAATTCATAAAATATTTTTCATTAGGAAAATAAATATTTCTCCATGGTTTAAATTCATTTTACTGGTTTATTTTCGAGAAACATTTTATTTCTCAATAAGTAAAGAGAATGTCATTTGATATAGATTTATTATATGACATTCTCTATTCCATCTATTCATATATATATATATATATATATATATATATACATACATATATACATATATATATATATATATATATATATATATATATATATATATATATACATAAATATACATATATATAAATATATCAAATAAAAAAAAATCCACTGCTAACTTTATGACGATTCAGAGTTTTGATGGAAAAGATATGATAAAGAGTGTACATAAATGGGATTATAAGCAAACCAAATGTTTGTTATTTGATGTAGCGAGAATTAAGCAGTGGTTAACTCCGTGATTAATCACGTGTTGAACGAAGTTATTTTAAGTTTGATAATGTTTATATGTGAAATTTTGTTGCGAATGGAAGTATGATATGACGTCAAGACTTACCGCCCACTAATTAAGAGAGACCAGAGTGTTTTTTTAAATTGAGTTGGAAAATTGGATTTTGTGTTTAAATTTTGCAAAAGATAAATATAAAGGTACACCATTCAATAGAAAACATACCATTCCATAATAGTAAAGGATATGTTTACATTTCATTAATAATGGCCTGAAATATTAAAGCGGAAAAACAAATGTCATTTTCGATGTGAAACATCCAATAGCGCATTTGAATAATTATAGAAAGCTCCGATGGCTCATCGCGACGTAACATTCGACCAGCTTCGCGTCTTGTCGGCTCTTTTCGACTTAATTTGGCCAACTTCGCGTATTGTCGCCTAACAGTATTATAAAATTAAAAACATATTTTGAATAGATTGTTAAGAAATATTTCTGTGATAAATATTTCATAAAAGTATAAAATAAAATTAAATGATTATTTTATTTTCAATTTCTATTTCGTTTTCTATTCGTTCCAACATAAATAAATTTAGAGGATCACAATTTTTTATAACAATCAAAAAGTAAGGAGGTTGGACTTTTCTGCATCGTTAGCAATTTGTTATGCTAGTATTAATGGCGCTTAAATAAATTTTATCGTTCCGTTCCTATAACTCTCCATGCGAAAACGAAATTATATACATTTTCAACAAATTATATATAAATAACAATTGTTGAAAATATACATTTCGTTTTTGCGTTAAGAGGTACCGACTAACAATTTATATATATTTTCAAGTGCTATTCAGCTGAGCATCAATTTTAATGTGATTGAATTTAAGACATTTTTAAAGTTCATTAAAATATTTTATTCATCGTATTTTACTTTTCTCCGCATATAATTTAGAAAAAAAATTTATTTAGGAAAATATACAAGCCATATATTTTAAATAAATGTTCCTTAAACAAATACGTAAATTAATAACCAAATAATAAACATATGAAGTTTTGGTAGCAAATAAAAACAATTTCCGAGAAGAAGTTTTTAAGCTCTATACGGTTCGATCTGTCTCTTATAACTTATAGGTCGGATATAATATTATCAATTATTTGGTTATATTTTCTCTTTATGGCTGGATTTGTGTTTAATTTTCTTTATCCCATTGGTAACTATTTCTTTATTACTACATACACCTTATAAATGCCCATGAAAATAAAAATAATATTTCTTCTAAATGAAAGGATATATTTAATTTTACATATGACAATAACAAAATAGTAAACACAACACGTAGTTAGGTGTTGCCACTGATATAAATATTTTTAGAATATAAATAATAATGCAATTAAATAATAAAATGTAGAATTAAATAATGCGAGTTAAATTATAATATTCAGTTTAAGTTAATGTTTCTGACCTTCTCCGACGTTCTGAATGTCATTACATGTGCCAATTTAAAAATCAAAACAAAAACATTTCCTAAAGTTAGGTATAAGGACTGGTATTAACATGAGTACACTGTGGGTCCACAGGTTAAATTAATAAATGACGGCGATCTCAATTTTTCCAAATAATCTGAAAATTATAAATGAAAACAAATATGTTTATGGTAACTTTTGTTTGAAAGTTATGTTTTCTAAAACATCATAAATTTCCTTAATGTAATTTGATTTTTAACCTAACCTTTAATAATATTTCTTAATATGGGCAGGACATGTTAAAAAAACAATTTACGTTGAGATTTAAATATATTTCGTTTCGATAATTTTTTTTAAATGTTACAAAATTGAGTATAAAGTAGTCGTTATACGATATCTTAAATTAATCCGTAGAATAATACCTACCGGATATCAATTTTATTTAAAACTATTTTCGAACGGGACATGAAGATGAATATCACAACATTCGAATGGGATATGAAGATGAATATTATTTATGTTAAATGCCGAGTAGATATTAATAGGAAAAATCGGTAGTAAATTTATTAAAATTTTCTAAGTTAGGAAAATTGTATTTATGTGTTGAATACACACTTAATAAATACACTTAGTAGAAGAAAAATAGATAAAGCATTTCTTTTTATATAATCGGTATTGTAGGATATTAAAATTGAAGTGAGGTCTCTGATCATTTAACAAACTTACTCGGACAAAACTATAAGTTTAAGGTATTAATTTGTTTCAAATTCTCCCTTTTATAAAAACGATAAATAATATAATATGTTACTCCTTTTTGAGTGATGTGATTTATTATTAATTACCAAAGGTAAAAAAAGTACAACCTGTGATAATCTTCAATTTTTTTTAAATTTATTTGCAAGGAATATTTATAAAAACGGAGAAGAAAGTTTTGTTTTATGACTAGTTTTAACTAGCTGCTTCAATTTCCGTAGAAAATGAAAATTGTGTTGTAATAAAGACGATGATTTACAATGACGATGATTTGCAAGAAATTACTTAAGTATTGTTGTGCTGGGGAAATGAGATAAACAAAAAAAGCAAAGAAGTTCACTTTCACATTTATAATATTATTAACTTTGGTTTCGCGTGAAAAAGAAAACAAATGGTGGCCTAATTTAGAACTAATATGTATTTTAAAATGTGAGATTATAGCATTATTAAGGAGCCGAGAGGCAATGATGATGTAAAAATATAGAAACCTGTATCCTACAGGAAGTGTTATTATATACTTATATTCAAACCCTTGTGCACGTTCATGCTATTATCGCTGAGAGGGTGACTTTTAAAAAAAAAAATAAATAAATATTATACAGACATTTTTTACTCTATATCCCTCTTACACAAGTTCTACCTTAAATTTCACGGATATTAATTGAATAAATGAGGCACTGAAGAAAGATAAATAAACAAATGAACTGACTTTTGTATTTATTTTGATTAATAAAGAAAGGCTTCACTCTTTACGCTAATATCCTTTAGTATTGAAATAACATCACAATCATCGTATGTCTTTCCTAATGTACGCCATTACACACGGTCTTCCGTCTTCCGTATCCACACACTTTCTGCCCACTTTTTCAGATCGCTAGTCCACCTGGTCCGAGGGTATCCCACAGTGTACTTCGAGGTTCATGGTCCCCACCTGAGAACTCCTCTATCCATCGGTTGTCAGTTCTTTGGCAAATATGTCGATTACTTTGGTTCTTTGTTGAACATCTTCATTCTTCTTTTCTCTTCTAGAAAATCGTTCCGAGGATAGCCCTTTTTATCGGTCACTAAGCGACTTTAAATTTATAGATCAAGCTGACAATGAGTTTCAACACCCTACATCATTACTGATAGAATTCACTAATTTTAAACCTTCGTCTTTAGCGAATGCAAGATTGACAAGTTGACCAATTACCCAAATGCTGGCCAGCCCAAACGTATTTTTCTGGCAGATTCATTATCAAAGTTGTTTCTACCACCATGAATCATTTGTTCTAGGTATATTCGAGACAAATGATTCATCTGGCAAAATTACTGTTTTCCACGGCATTATTGCGATCTGTAAGTTGAACCTGACTTTTGTCTTGGTCAGATTCATACCAAGGCCCACTCGTCTGGCATAATCATTTAAGTCAATCAGCATTTCCGGCAATTCCTGCGACGTGTTTGCCAAAATTACAATATTGCCAGCGAAGCTCAGGCATGAGATGGTCAGGCGCTCTTTACTTAGATGCCTCCGTCTTTTCTAATTTAAGGTGTCGAAGACATCTTACAACGCACTTATGAATAGATCTAGAGATGAAACATCTCCCTTTCTCACTCTTCAATGCAGCTGGATAGATCTTGCCTCATGAACATCTACTTGGACGATCATCGCAGTAACACCAGACTTCTAAACGTTGCTATATATATGCTAATCAACTTGGTTTGGCAACTACTGCAGGGAAACCAGAACAGCCCGATTTCCAACACATTTGAAGGTTTTCTCGTGCTCCCAAAAGCTAGATACAGTGGCTTGTTTTATTCTTTAGTTTTTTATATAACCAACGCAGAGACTGAATGAGGAGATCAGTAATAATACCATCGTCACCGTGGCTTATTTTTTTAAGTTGTCTGAGAAAAATTTGCCCAAATGAAATTCATACTTATTTAAACCTATCTATTTAGGAATAAATTCATCCATGAAAGTTAAAAAACTCAAACGGTAACCATGCAATGCTATACCAAGTTTAGTTTTAGTGGATGCTGGGAGATTTTGATAAAATTTTTCGTAATAAACTGGTACATAGACCTTTTTATCTGAAGAAATTTTTAGTCAGTAGGACGAATTCTACCAGCCAATAGAGATGCATGAAATAATTTGGAATGCTCACAATACAATTGCTGTAACTATGGTGAGCAAAGGAGATGTTACTTTTATTTTTAAAAACTTGTGGAATATTCTTAGAATAAAACGATTGTAATAGATGAATAGACATAAGTACACATAAGTGATCTTATAAAAGTCACATTTTTCCTTTATTGTACGAGATCCCATTAAAATAGTAAATTAACAAAAATCACCCAGAACATATACAGTGAATAAATTTTGTGCGGAAGCTCTAAGAAATATTGCTTTAAGAATAATGTGTTTAAGAATAAAACAAGTAATGTGAAGATTTCAGAGTGCCTCAATAAAATTAATTTGAAGTATGCTATCTAATTATATTTTAAGAATGGTTTCCACCATTTAATTAAGCTCTCAGTTAAGATGTTGAAACTTCAATTTATTTTTAGATCATGTCCGCTTCTTGTGCTCGTTTAGAGTCACTTGACCTAATTTATTCGATATCTTGGCATATTTTAATTACTTGTCAGTTAAAATTATACATTATAAAAAAACATATATAAAATAAAGATATTTCAAACATATATATTTTCAATTAATTTAATATTGAATAATGTTATGTTCTATATTTCTTCTTGGGCTATACACAAATAATTGTTTTTGTTACAGTAATGATAAAGGTAACAACATATTAAAGACAATATTAGTTACTTCCATACAACGTCAATATACCTTAATATATTCTTTCAAATATTTTCTTGTAAAATCACTTAGTTAAACACACTTTCTTTTCTTTTGGTTAATTATGTCTTTATTATCAACACTTGTCTAAATGTATTATTACACAATATTTTTATCGATCGCGAAACACAATAGCTATTTTAGTTTATTTCAAAATTTTTTTTTTTTTCCTTTTATTTATATTACTTTTTTCCTAACCCATAAAAATAAATAGTGGAAAGTCGATTTAACAAGAACAAGTTTTACAATATTACAATAAGTTTAAATCGTCACTAAAGGCAATTGAGTTTTGAACACATATATTGACAGCTAAGTGATATTACAAATATATTTCAAATACAAAAAAACGAGGCAAGCAATATTCCTCCAGTTACGAGAATAGCAAAATTTAAAGAGATAAACACTAATAAATTGACAGATATAATATAAGAAAATACAATATTCATGCACGTAGTTTATTGCTATGAAGTCCATGAACAATGCCCACCTGGAGTCTAGAAGTTTATTGTCTTTAGAATATACTTGTTTCCAAAAAATATCATTATGATTTTTTGTATTTGCTACTTTGATCTATTTCACTGACTTTGGTATCTGCGGCAATTTTGTTTTAATTTTTTATTGTTCGTTTTGTAATGAAAATTAATTTACATATTTTTCTTTGGAAGAAATATGTGTTAAAACTATATCAATTTAAATAAATTTCTTTCTTGATTATCACATTATAAGAATTCTTGTTTAGTCCCTAATTTCTGTAATAAAAATTAAATGTTTTTTACGCATTTATACGGTTTGCAGGATGTTCTTTATTCTATTGCATCTTGTAAATACGAAATTAGACAATTATTTATTCATCTTCTATTAGCATTATTTTGAAACTAATTATGTTCAGATAAGCAGTTTTTTTTCTTCACTTTTATATAAAGGACTTATATGGTATGATAGATTGACGAGATATATTATTTTACACATGAATAAAATTTACATAAATTATATATAATTATAGAATGTTATTGTAATTCTTATACATTAGAAATAGCTCTTCTTAATATTTTCCGGTAAAATTAAATTTTTGAAACTTTTTTCTTTCGAAATAACATAAATTGAATATTAATACAAACTGCTCCTAATACACAAAATTTATGAAATGTAGCATAATGAATAATAGAATAACGAACGTGGTGACCCTCACCGTTGGGAATACGTTTTGAACTTAATTAGCTTTCGGCGAGTGGGCGACTCAGACCACTAATTAAGTATTAACTCTACTTGGCCGCGCGTCCTCCATCGCAGCATCTCTTTGTCTTCGAGTTAAATGATAACATTTTTTTTTTGTTCTTGGAGGTGGTAATGCAGAGCAATAGTCAGATTTGCATATCTGCGCTCGGAGTGGAGTTTAATGGGTTTAAGAGCAGCGTCGGTGTGATAATTTAGTTCATCGTTTGTGTACAGTGAAATGAGGTGTTGACTTTTGGTAAAAAAGAGATGAGTTTAATGTCTTGAGGAAATTTTTTCTAAATATAAGTGGCTGTTCGTAATGAATATGGCTACAACATATAATAGAATTTCTATCTCACTGACTTCGGTTTAAAGCTGAAAATAATACGTCCATCTATAATCTGAAATAAAACAGAGCACGCTTCGCTATAAAATCGAAGGATTCTATTTTTAAAAAATCTAATCAACGCCAGCTATTGAGACACAACAATATAAAGGGAAATGTTTTAGTCTTCTGTGTAATAAAAAAATGTATTAAAATAAAAAAAGAGTTTATTTAAAAAGTTATTTAAAGGGAAAGGAAATTTATGGAATGTACCAAGATAAGTTTGAACGAATCAGGAGAAACTACCTGCCTTCGTCTGGTAATGTCTTGCTTACTTATATTTTCTTTTCATTTCATTGTTTGCCATTTTATATTTTTTTGTTTAAATAAGTGAGACTTCAAAGATGGGACTTTTGTTGCTATTATAGTTAAACCTATGAACTTTTAAGCGGTTCACTCGAGATAAAAAATTCGAGGTTCGAGAACTGATGAGTTTTTTCGCTCGAATATAGTTTTCGTTTTTGTTACCGATTCCGGATTCGATAAAGCTTCTCTCTTTATTACCGCTACAGCTTTTTAAAAGTTTTAAGTTTGCTTTTAGAATTTGTGTATAGACATTCAAATTGGTTGATTGACTAATTTATTTTTATTTGTGGCTTGATTGTTAATATTTCATTATCATTTAAATTTAAAATATTATATTATATTTTTATCATATCTAATGTTAAATTCATCGTTTGCTATTATTTTCTTCAAGCTTTTAATAAATAAAACTATACGCAAAAAGGATGTTCATTATAGTAGCGAAGTACTCGCTCTGTATTTGATCCTTACTGCGTGATCTCTAGAGATAGAATTTAGGAAAGAAAATGCTTTGCTTTGAAACAAAGCATTATTAGACCTAACATATGGATGTCGATGTTAATAAACTTATAAAATATTTATTATTAGATACTTTGATGTTTGTTGGAATTGGTGACCTAAAATTGTTTCCCCTATCTTTCCTATAAAGTATCAAAAAATTTCGCTACTCAATGGGATGAATCTTGTAAATCATTTAAGTTCTTAATATATATGCAAGTGTGTTTATGTACTGTTTCATTATTTTTTTTATAATTCATCTAGTATTTCCCTCAATTTAACTCACCCATACCTTTGTCTTCAAGCATGGGTGATATTAATGTTATGGAAATAAATAGATAGATAAATATTTTTGAATATTTCGATGTGTAAAATTGTTCAAGATACGAAATCTTTTTGCAAAAATGTTGTTTGCTTAAGCATATTTCATGGAAATGTTTTTTATTAGAATTGTTTTTATTTAATATGTTTAATAATGCTATAAAAATCAATTAAATGTCAATTCAACTTTGATTTTGGTCCTTTTGAATTAAAAGAATTATTAAAAATTTTAAAAATGAATAAGATATAATATCAGATTGAAGTGTTTATAATTACATTTTTTTAAGTTATATTTTTAATTAATATTGTTTTATTGATATCTGAGAACCTAGTCGTAGTTAGCTTCGATTCAAGTCGTCAAATATTGGACTTTTCTAAAAAGTTTCACAATATCACTGTTCCCATAAATTTTGTCAGTTTTCATAAATATTCCTTCTCTGTAAACGTTATTAAATGCGATCTACAAATAAAATATATTTTATACACATCTACATAGTCATTTCAATTTCTCGCCCTTTCTTAATTCATATTTCATACATCTTTGACATTCATACAAGACATTTCGTAATCTAAATTATTATTAAAAATTAAGTGAACGCTTTTGTAATAACTCATTTTTTGAGTTTGATACACTGATATAAGTTATATCCATGCTACATTTAAAAAAAATTAAGTGATTTCTTTTTAAATATAGAATGAATATAACTTTTATTGGAATATCAAAATAAAAAAAGTATTTATATTCTGCTGAAAGTTATATTAATTCCAAATTTGAAAAAATGATTTAATTTTTTTGAAGATAGAATGAACTAATAAAATTAATAAAACTTTCAGCAGAGTATCAAAATCTTTCGTATTGCTCCAAATTTAAGTTTTATTTATATAATTTCTTAAAAATAATTAAACGATTTTGGAAGCTTTAAGATAAGACGGTTTCTTATAAAAATTACTTACACATATTTTGTTAAAATGTAATTCTTTGTTTGCAGAAATATTAAAATTTATTACTTAAAAACAGTTCTAAAAGTCGTCTCGATATAGTTATTTTGAATATATTAACAATATTTTATTCCTTGTGGAAATAGATGTAAACAAAAAATGCTAGGCATGGTCCACTGACATTTTAATATCTATTTCTACAAATATACTCTTGTCCAAATATTTGTTGACTTGATTTATATAATCGCTGAACGGTAGAACAAATTTTAAAAGAATTGTCCCCATTATTTAGCTTCCTTTATTATTAATAGCCATCTGATGAATGTATACTGAATGAATTATTAAGTGGGGTCATCAAATTGCTGTGCTACAAAGAGCAAGAAAGCAGAGTTACAAAGGTCAGCAAACAGCTGAATGCATTTTAAATGATACGACATTAATTTCTTGCGATAAATTTTGCGATTTGTAGTATAACATACCTAATTTCTTCCAGCACAAAATAGTCTCAAATATTTTATGACATTTTTTTAAAAAAATAATTTTGTGATAGGCTATGAACATGAAAATATTTAACCTTTTTTAGGATAAAATATAATGATAGAAACTAATAGGCTCCAATTATAAATGCACGGACCATAAATTGCCAAATAATCAACAGCATCGCTCAGAACGCTCGCACGATTTATTTATTTACATATTTTAATTTACACCACTGATACACATGACGGACTTATTGCCGCAGATATCCCAATTTAATTTCCAGCCGCTTACCACCAGGAATCGTATCAGGATCTTTGCGGTGTTACACGCAGTCAAAGGCAAAATTCCTTGCGATCATCTCAACACATCACCGCGATGATTCTGGTGAGAATGTGAGTATTATGTCTAAAATTTTAAATATATATATATATATATATATATATATATATATATATATATATATATATATATATATATATATACCTGACTAAAGCTATTGAAACGTTACGCGGTTTAGATTTAAATTTCTAAGCTCCGAACTACATGAAGTTAAAAATAATATAATGTTACGAACTTTTTCCGCTTTTAATAAAGATGAAACCCATATGATAGAAGCCTTTATTAGCATCGATACATTTATCGTGATTGATACTTTATATTGTCCATTTGCCAACTCTACAGTAATATTAGCTTTCCTTTGTGCCTTTATTTTGCAATGCAGGTTTTGCATTCACCTAAAAATAGACAGGAAGAAATATCTTCTCTCCGATTACTGTAATATCTTTTACTTCTATAAAATAAATAAAATAGTATCTTTTACTTCTATAAAATAAAACATGGTAAAACTACATATCTAATAATAAGCTGATATTAGGCGCTTCGAAACATAAGAGGAGCTAATTATATATATTACGAAATTAGCACATGAATATAAATTACTATCTAAATATTCAGCTCCATATTACATTAAAATCATTTGTAGGTTACAGTGTCATTTGTAGTACTCATTTAGTATTAGTTAAACAAATTTAAAACTATTATTTTATGAAAAGTATTTCCCCAAAATCTAAACTTCTATAAAACTGTATTTAGAACACGTATTTTCGCAGAAATGCTTTTAATATGACATTTAATGAAAATATTTTCTGTCATCTCAAAATGATAAGTAAAATGTAAGCTTGTGTACGCTTTTTATGTGGGTACTACCACCACTTTACTGGTTACCTGATGATAACCGAGGAACGAATAAAAATGGGGATTTTCGGAAGGGTTTCATGTCGCCCGTGAAACCTTTTTTGAAACTATTTTTTTAGATAATAAGTTGTTTTTCTTACCAATCAATAGTGGAAAGTTAACGAACACAGTGATATAAATAGAATATATGATTACATCCGATAAAAACGAGCTACATTCATATCGAATAATGTATTTGGGGTAATGATGATTTCTAACGTATTTCATGTAGGTAGATAAGTATCGTTAAAGAGTAAGTTATGGGATTTAATAGAAGCTATAGGAATATTGTTTTAAAGCACATGCAGAATAATGGTCAAGAACAGCTTAGACTTTTGAGGGTGAGTGTGCGTAATAATATTTTTATTGATGAAGTGCATCCAGACAAGGACTGAAAATACATGGTAAAATAATAATGGTAGTTCAGATAAACAAATCTTTATATTTTTTTAACAGCGTCCACAAAAGCTCTGATATGAAAAACTTAACGGCGTTTAAGTTGAGCTTATGAATTGATTACTAATAGTTTTTCTGAATAGATCAAGAGTATCAATTCAATGAATTTAACAATGAATATACAATAAAATATGAGATCGACTATCTTTCACTGTGTTTATTACAAGAATATCAATTAACACAACAGCACACGTTTACAAGTATGTTGTTGATTATGTATAAGGATGATGCGTAAAACTGACAAAGCAAGTAGACTAAGCTTTTCTTTATGAAGCATATTTTTTTCTGGAAAAATGGAAGAATGCGTATATAATTGCTCGTTGCCATAAATTGTACTCACTCCAATGAAAAATCTTTTTCCTTCACTTACTATATTTTGAATAAGTGCTTCATGAAGTAAAATGGCTATTTCTCTTCAAATGTTTTGAAAGAGTTTAAAACTAGAGCACTGATTAAATTATAATACCATACTGCAACATAATGGACAACAAGATGAGGGCCCGTATCGACAAGGTATAATTTTGAATTTTAAAAAGTAAGCGGCTTATGACATTATGCAATATGACATTATGTTTGGTTCTGCGAAATTACTTTTCCTGAAGCTAATTCGATTTTACGTAATTGCACACTCATCTAAACTTTATTGATATATTTCTTTGACTAATCTGCACAGTTCCTTTTCTACAAATCAGTTTTTACACGATATATAATCATATTTTCACCCAGTTTATCTTTCATTATTACAGGTTTATTTTAAATTTCTGTATTACTACATCCTTCAATCGTATAAAAGCGGATGATATAATTTTTATCCTTTTTAATATTAATTATTATGGTCAATTACATTAATTAGAATTTATATTTATCCTCTAAAATTTAAAATATATGAAACTTTCTATATGAAACTATAAACACTTACAGGTAAATTAAAGCAAAATTCGAAGCCAATAAATGAAAATTTTCAAATAAAGTTGTATATCAATTGTTTCAAATTGGTATAAAATATATTTCCAATTATTTTTGACTGGCAACTGAAAATTAAATCATTATCGCTTGTTGTTCATACTTCAATGTAAATTTGATTAATCCAACGCAATACTCGTCCCATAAATTTAATAAATACAATTTAATTTTATTCGGTGTTACATATTATGACATTAGTAAATACGACGCAAGTAAAATAAATACGATGTAAGTAATTAATAGGTAGCAGTCCGTATCGCACAAAATTCTGTGAGAATTGCGGAAGCCAAATCCATCCGAAATTAGTCAACTGCCACGCTTGAGTCCTTTTATTGAAAAGGGTGTGAATAGGGTCTATGGATTTATCCATATTTTAAATTATGCATTCAGTATCTATATTTCGGAAGGTATATTGGAATCGAATTGAATTGAATAGGAATTATTTAGTTTTCCGGAATTAATTCAGTATCTATATTTCGGAAGGTATTTGGAATTATCTTTATACGTAATATAATATTGGTAGTTATTTACATCCTATTATTTATTTAGATTTAAATTAAGCATTTTATTAAACTGATTTAATAAAAATAATCAGTTAAATACGAGCAGAGCTGGCCCTACTAGGGTTATGAACGTGCTTAGTGACAAATAACGGTTTAAATATATAAGAGGACAAAGTGCTTCTATTAAACAATTTATAAATACTACATAGAGGAAAAATTAAATAAATTTCTTAAAAATTATAAGACTTTAGATAATCACTATAATTATACTGTGATCAGATTTTACAGACCGTGTTTTCCTAAAATTTTTGGTTGAGTATTTTCTAAAGTAAAAAAGAGGTGACGTACTTTCTTATATATCTTAACGTATATCTATAAGGCATGTACACTAAAATGCACAAATGGGTTTAAAATTCTAAAGAAATTTATTTCTGAGTTTGTTATAAATTGCCATTTCAATGTGGGATATCCACATGAAATGTGAAAAAAAATCAGGAACTTAATTTGCCCCCTCGAAAATTACCATATAAATATTTTAAAGTATAAGTTGCTGCAAAATATTGCCCGTTGATATGATCTATTATTCTGTTAAATTTTATATTTCTACACCGTTTGTTTTTTTTTGAGGAAATAATCTGTGACTTGCAAGTAGTGGATTTTATAACGCTTCTGTTTTTCCTTTTGAGGTACACTCCCTAAAAGTTACTAAATATTAGTATTATCTGCAGTGTATCATGTAAAAAATAATTATTAACTGCAAGTAATTGGATACTTGAATCAGGCCACTAAACTATGTTTTCTATATTTTTTACGAATTATAAATAAAACCCTTTTTTGTTGGCCGTGGTTTGGTATTCGACCACAACGGTATTCTGGTATTTTGATAGATATTTCAACAAAATTTTACAATAAAATCCATTCAGCAAAACTAGGATAGTTGGGAAGAAAAATTACACGGAATAAATTTCAAAGTAACTTATGTACAGAACGCAGATACGAACAAATTTTCCGAAATACTAGTAATTTTTTTGGAAACTTGTTGAGATTAGAATAAATTCATCTCATAATATGCAATAATATGTGTTAATAAAGTGTGCTTTTTCTTTCAAACGCTGTGTTAGTAAGATTTGAACCTCTACAGTCATAAGCAATGTTTCCCTCTCCAACTATCATCTTCAAACATAATTATTTGCATTACTAGAAAATTGTTATAGTTACCAACATGTAAGTACAAATGTGTTACAAACAAAAAGAAAATAAATACCGTAACCTAGTGGAGATTAACAAAACTATACATTCGTTATATGGCTTTAGAGAAGAAAATTTTTGTTTTGTTAACTAATGAAATAAGCATTTTATTATATGTTCTATAATGAATTATTTATATCATATTTATGAATTATATATATATATATATATATATATATATATCATGTTTTTGTAGCATCTTTAGAAGATTGTCGATCGGGTTAACGAGTATAGTGTTTAAGCGGACCTCGAAGCGAACGATACCAAGAAAAATGTATGGTCATCTCTAACTTTCTAATCAAGCATATTTGTGGTGGGTAAAAATTAGGATAGGTAAACGAATATAAATATTCCAGAACCTGGCTTACTAAATTATCCATAGTGCCTCTAGAAAAAATAAATACGTACTGTGCTTTGGAGCCTTAAAATACCACTTCGAATTCGTCTACTCCAGTGCAACATCTGGCCAATACTTCTATTTGGATGCAACGCCTTGAATAATAAGGAAGATCTCAGATCAAGATGTATACATCATGTGTGATGATCTTGAACATATCATAGACATTATGTGTGATGATTATGGACTCAGAAAACCACCATTGAGGAAGTTCTGTTACGAATTGGCAAGAAACGCAAGTTTTGCAAACCATCAAAAATCGTAAATTTGCATATTTGGGGCATGTGCTCTGGCATGATATATATGAACTCTGGTAACTAATAATGTTCCGAGAAGTTTCTAAGAGAAGGAAAACTGGTCGTAAAAGAAAGTCATAGTTGCGTTATATACGAGAATGGACAGGGATTATGAGTGCTAGCGAAATTTTTCAACTTAGAAAGAGCAATTCCAAATACGCACGGCTGACGATAAAACTCCACTAGTTGAATTAATTTTTCTTTAAGTGTACCTCAATTAAACAAAAATTAATTTTTTCGCCCCTTTTTTGGTACAACCCTAAACTTTTTCTAATTGTTACGTGAAATTGTAGTGATTATCATTTTACGTAGCATAAATTTATTTACCTTTCTTTCAAATGTAGGGTGAGCCTTTTGGTTTTACTGAACAATTTTAATGAGTTCAAATACAAAAATACACTTGAATTTAACTTGTATTGGGTGTACTGCAGTTAGTGTCTATGAGAATTGTAATCTTTATGAAAAGGACGTAATTGACTGAAAAAATAGTGTCTTCATTTTTGTATCATAATAATAGGAAAATAGAAAATGAAAAAATATTTACAATCGTGTAAAAAAAACTGCATGAATTTCTTGGGAGACCGATTTCTAGGCAAGTTTATGATAAAAAACGAATGTTCACTTATTCGTGACTCTTTCTAGGAATTTGGAATTATTAATTTCAGAATTTGTGTCTCACAGCTTATTAGTTACATTTTCTTATCATCAGGATAACACAGATACTTATATGACACTGGTCAAAACAAAATTTAGAGCAGAAAGAAATTTACAGTATCTATGTAACAGCAGCATTGTCGCATTTTCCTGTCGGCCGAATCGCTCGACCTCACTTATTGTTTTCTTTACTTGTTCAAATTTAAACGTTCCTTTAAAAATTGGCAAATTTTCATTAAACGACGGCTTCGTCCCATTATTTGTTTATACACACATGCGCACGTGCACGCGCTCTCACGGAACACAATAATTACGCTTAAATCATAATATTTTTCCGAAACAAATTTCCTGAATTATTCATATGTTTATGAATATTGCCTGAGCGTTAAAACGAAACGAATGTACTCTACGGAACCAGAGTGGAAGATTGGCTGGGAAGGTAATATTCCGCTTTACATTATTTATGGAATTTCTCTGATGAGGTATTATGTAATGGAGAGTATGAGTTATGGAATAGCGCTGGTTGATAGTTTTGATTCAGATTTATTGCCATTTTAGTACAGTGGTAAAAGTGCGGACAGCAGTTTCGTATGAACGGGTTCAAAAATAATTCTAACGATATAGTGCTTATGCAGATGTGAAGAGAATGTTAGGCAAAACTGGCCATTTTAGTGGAATGGTCCACTATATTCTGGTTTACATCTACGGTTAGAACTTTATACTGAATATAAATACTTATTTTTAAGCAAAGTGAAAATTATGTATACCGCTTCAATCACCAATGCGAAAAAGTGATCCTATTAGTAAGCAAAATTAATTTTAAAATATTCAAGAACTATATTCCGAGGCAACTGACCTCGCTTGAATTAACAATCGCTTTAATTTTATTACGATGCATTATATTTAAGTTCTTGATATTGAATATCATCGCAATTGATTACGTCTTTTAGCTACTAGTGTTTTTATAATTAACCCTTACCTCTCTACCCTGACCCTTCTTACGTGCAAGCTAAGAAAAACATTATCACAACTAGACACTTAAAGATATGAGTAACAATGAAATTGCTAATTCTGCTTCAAACAATAACTTTAATTAAGTATATCCTCATAAACTATTGTAACGATTGTTTTTATACCTATATTTGTAGTTATTGTCATCAACTGTCATTCCAGTGCAATCACAGTGAGATAATTAGTAGTTGAGGATTGAAATAATAATAATTTATTTCATCTTTAAGTATTGACGCTGCAAAACATGGTTCATATAATATAAAAGATATTTATTAAGCAATAAATAAAGAGATTATTCTAAGTAATAAATTAGACATAACTTAAACCTTATATAAATTTTCTATTAATAACATAATTCTTCTTAGAGAAATAAAATATTAAGACGTAAAACAATTACGATTGAGTGTTAGAGAAACAAAAGACTAGTTTTATGCATATCATGGTTAGATATATTTGCATTAAAGTTTATTGGTTTCTCCTTTAAAGTTGACTGATAAGTTGTAGTAAGTTGACTTTTAATTGATGCTTAAAAAAAAATAAAATTTTCATACAATAAAATCTCATGTTTTCTAAAAACCCATTTCAATTTAAAAATTACTATTAGTCACTATAATAAAAATTACTATTAGTCTAAATAAAGTTGAATTCCAAACTTGCTATGTAGACGTTTTGCTAAAGGAAACGGAGAAATGAAGCTCATTCTATAGATAAGGCTAACATGTAGTATACATTAATAAAATCCAACAAAAATAAAGAAGATAATTACGCAGAGCGAATCGGCAAACGTACGCCAATCTTTCATCACAAATATATATATATATATATATATATATATATATATATATATACATATATATATAAATATATATATATATATATATATATATATATATATATATATATATATGTATATATATATATATATATATATATATATTCTTGACACAAAAAACTGAACTAACCCAAATTAAAAGCTAAGGGCGCTAAAAGTTCACCGAAACTTCGGCGAAAACCCCCAAAGTGGAGCGAAATTAAAACAGTGGAAAATGTATTTCCACATGTAGCATAATATGTGCTGATGCGTGAAGCTTAAAAGAAAACTGGCGTTCGTCTGACGAAAAGGTTGGCGTCGTCGGGGAATAGGCGGGTGGTGCTTTTCCCGGCCGTGCGCAATATTATCATGTCCTCGGCGGATTGAAAGTTCCCTTTTTAGCAATTGCCCGCGATACCAAAAAGTGCCTAAAGTTTTTAGTCCCTCTTCCCACTATTATGTCGACTGTTGATAAACGTTCGTTTGTTATCATGATTTATATTAATGACGACATACAATAACTCTAACTGTGATAAGCGCGTCCTAGTTAACTGTAGTTTACATTTTCCTTAACCGCTAGTAATATCGAAGAATGCTTGACATTTACAGTGCTTTTATATACGTGTAATATGATATGTGGTATTAATAAAAATGCAGAATATATAATAAAGAAACGATAAAATAGGTGTAAAAACATCAGTTTTATTGGTCGTTCTATGCGAAAATGATTTAGATTTTCGGTGGAATAGAAGTTGCCGAAGGCTGAATTGCGTATTTTTGTATTTTTGTTCGAAATACATCCGTATAAATTAAGACACAAAATATTATTTGACAATGGTTTGCTTATTCAATGTTCGTAAACGTGTTCGTGCTTATTGAATGGTAAACATTTATTGAAGCAAGTTATTATATCTGATAGTATATACTACAGTTTAGGATGTTACCTAAAATTACAGGGTAATTTAAGGCCGATAAAATAATTTCGCTATCTTTATAGCAAACAAATAAAAAATCTGAATTCGATGAATCTAGTTAAAATCGGACTCAACGTCTGCCCAGTGTCAGGTCAGTGTCTGCGAAATTGACGAAAGTAGTCAGAAAAAGTTAGTTTGGGAAAAATTAACTATTCATATTTATATTTTGAAAGTATGATAACTACTCTAAGGATAAGGGGAATGGTGAAAACTAGGAAAGAATCAAGAAAAGTCCCAAAAATAATATTTATTTATGTAACCTTTCTAAAGACAAATTATTTCCACACAAAAAATTGCCCTTCTATACCCATACAATCGTGTCCATGGTGCCAGTCTACAGCAACTAATGGCTAATAAACACATAAAAAATTTAAAAATATATTATTAATATGCAAACTCCTGAAAGTGGTAGAAAGTCAATTCGAAATTGGTACTCGAAATCAATTCATTGGACTCCCATACTAAATTGTAAAGAGTAGAACATTGTTTCGACCATGATAAATTGCAGATGGTGGATCGGGAATTCATCTTTATCATCATCAATTCAAGTCGTTAAACTATTACGGTCAATCGTAAAAACCACAAAATTTTTCCACCACAATAACTGGAGGAAAATAGACTTGAAATTTTATACTTGAATTCAATTCAGTGATCTATCACGACCAACAGAAAAAAGTACAAAATTTTACAACCATGATAGATGACAGATAGTGGAGTGGGAATTCATATTAAATTCTAATCGCTGAACTATCAGTCGTGAAAAGTACAAAGTTTTCCAACCGTAACAAGTGGTAAAAATTAGAATCAAAATTTGTACTTCAGTTCAAGTCACTGATTTTTCACAGTCAATTGTAAAAAAGTACAAAGTTTTTTGACCACAAAATACATTGGCAGTAAGTGGAATGGAAATTCGGTCTTGAATTCTAGTCAATGAAATATCATGATTGAGGATCAAAATTACGAAGCTTTTTTAATTAACATTTCACAGAATCGCTTTAGAAATAACTATTTATTTAAATAAAATGAAAATGTATTTCACTAATGGTACGCACCTCAATTATAACAATTTTAAGTTAAAAACGGGAAAAATTGTGGCTTTCACCTTTTTCATATATTTTAGACGTGATGAATTCTAAAATACCCATGTAATATTGTTCGATCATAATTTAATCCCTCTTTAATACCCACACTTCTTATAGAAAAGAAATATAAAAAATAATGTATAAATATAACACATACATTGTTTTAATGGTATTTTATAGCAACATTTACGTTTAAGGGATGTAAATATTTGGCTCAGCCAAAAACCTGGCGAAAAACACCAGAATCTCGAATTTAATGCTTATAATTTCCCAGAAACAACCGAGAAGAGACAAGCAAATTTCCGTTACGTTAATTTTTTTTCTTACCATGTTTACCCACACTGCTAAGTGAAATGTTATCACGTTAAAAGTTAAAGTCCGTCTATTAATATGCGAGCATTTCAAAAATGTTAGTACGAAAGAAACATGATTGAAACTTATAGTGCGAGTTTTGTTATTAAAATTGGAATTTTTCACTAATGAAATTTTGTCAAATTTTGCAAAAAATAAGGTTATTTTCTTCTTTTTTGTTTTTTAATGTACATCAAAAAGTTTTTTTAATGGACACCACAATTATTAGCGCAGTCATCAGTTTGCTTCTAGCGATTGATATGGTCTTTCCCTTTAAGTTTATATTTTCTTTAATACCGTTACCGAACCTGCATGGCAATAAATAATTCTAAAATAAATAATGAAATTGAAAATTGAAATACCCTCAGCTCCTAAATAAGAATGTAACCAAAAAATCTTTGAAGTGAAAATTGTCATACTTGCATCAGACATATATATAGATTGCCAAGTTCTGTATTATATTATATAAATCCTATAATAAACATTTTTTAATATGTTTTCTCTTTCAGCGAAGAGTGACATGGTTACTTCCTTACTTTTTGATGAGAAGTGCATTTATACGTAATAAATGTTTAGAATATAATTTGTTAATTTATTGCTAGTTTGGTGATATTTAAAATTCCCTAAATTTAAAGCAGATACAGTATTTTTTAAAGTAATTTCTTGTTTTCTTCTTCTGTCTAGTACACCCTTGTGTCTCGTCTTTTCTCCTTGAAATAAATTAATTGTATAGTTTAATATTTCTAATGAAATACCTGTAACTTTTAATTGAGGCGTAAACTTTAATTTAAACGTATTTATTTTTGAAGTTACTTTTATGAGTTATTTTGTAACACTCTATAAGTTATTTTTCAATTTGGTTAACATCTTTTACCTTTTGGATTTCAATATTTAACCTGTTTAAGTGCCATGTAGTATGAGGTGTTCAGGACAAAAACATATTTAGTCATACTCGCAAAATAACGAATGTTTTTTTAAAAAGCTCGCACATATAACCAAAGTCTTGAGGAATATGTGGGATAATAAATTTCCGTTTAAGTCTTTTGTCATGATATTGGCAGATATGAGAAACGAATATTTGATATGTAAATTAGGGGTCGGGTATATTATTGCTCCTTCATTAATCTAGGATAGGAAGATTTGCTATTAACCTTATTTTATTAATATGGGCTGGCAAAAGAGTTATAAAACATTTTGTTATTAAAGCGTTCTAAAACGTTTCAATTTCAGATAATACTAGAAATTTGTAGAATCCTCGGAAATATATTATATGAAGGGTATGTAACGGGACCAAAAACAAATTTGAAAAGACGGAGACGAACAGAGAAACACTTACTACACAACAACGCTCGACAGCACGTTGCTTCAGTCTTTTGCCGTCAACTGGAGACACTTGGCAGAGATGCGTTACCTCACCAAGCTTATTAACCAGACTTAGAATCATCAGACTATCATCTCTTTCGAGCCCTCAAAAACTTTTTACGCCAAAAAGTTTCACGATTTTAAAGACATTGAACAGAACTTTGAAATATTTTTAACTCCTACCCTCCAAAGTTGTAGTCCGATGGTGAGAATACCATCGGCCCTCGACATGGTCACAATTAATAGATGAACACGGTGACCACAGTGTAAATTAAAAATGTTAAACGAGTTCAAAAGTGAATAAAAATTAAATTTTTTTAATTGTTTCATTATTTTCTTACCTACCCAATATACCTTAATCCCAAAATACGTTATTCCGTTTCTGTTTCTAAGCATTTTATTACCCACTTTGGATTCGCCTTTTATTTTTAGTTTTCTATGCGACTTATACTAATTAATTTATTAGGTATTTTTCGTTTGCTGTGCAATTTATATTCATTAATTTACTTTAGTTATAAATAAAAAATAGGTAAAACAATTTATTACCCGCTCTAGTAGATTACATTTTCTCACACCATATCTCACCTCTACCCACCCACATATATTTTTATTTACTTAATCTATGCGATTTTCTATTAATTAGTCTATATATAAATGCAGTGAAAATTTGACAATTAGCCGCTCTAAACTAAGCTTATTCTACAAGAGGGCTTTTATCGTTCGAAATGGTTTTGAAGTGCGCACTCGTATGCCCAGTTCTGCGGTTAAATAGTTTTTAACTTTGCTTTTCTACATCAGCCGCAAACTTTCCACGAGAGACCGTTTCCGTGCAACTTTGGATTGCAGCTGTGAAGTGTGAAGGCAGTTGGGGGCTTATTTTAAATATTCAAGCGCGTCAATCGTTGAATTATCTTTTGAAAATGTTGGAAAACGAAAATTGGTTGGAAAGCGAATATGGCCAAAAAAGATCTAGAATTCAATTTAATTCTACTTTAAACAAACCAAATTTAGTGCTTTAATAATGATCTAGTATTAAGGTAAATGTTGATTTCAACAAAACCAAAAAACATAAAATATTTATGTTTATTTTAATTTTACTTTTAAAATCGTGTGGTACAAAATTAAAGAAATACGAGTACAAAGAAATAGTAACAAATATATATCAAAATATTTAAGTATCTTTACTTTAACAATAATCGAAACCGTGTCAATGTCAACTTTTATATTAGTGACGGAAAATATTTTGAATTTTGTTTTGATCTAAGACAGAACTACAATTGTGTTGCTTTTTTTGTAACACAACTTGACTCAATATTTTTTAATTATTTTTAATGTTTATAAAACGGGAGTTGCATAAATATCTGTTATGTGTAATAAGAAAGCTTGCTTTTATTTAATCTTGTCAAAATAAAATGCCACAGTAAACTTATGATAGTGAAAAATATTAGGTTCATTATACCTCGGACCAATAGACGGACAGATGTAAAGATTGTTTATACTATATGATACAAAATATTGAAAAGTATAAATATAGCCGATGAAATAATTTTATTAAGTTTGACCAAAAAGACACTGCAATTTGATGGAAAATTACTGATACATTAATTGCACTTGCCCTTATTCATTATTTCCTTTTTTATTTACCATGATTAAAAACAAACTTTTATCAATTAGTCGTGATGTATTTTGTCGCGCTATTCACCACGTACTGGGTGTATATTTTGTCGAAGTCTCGAGAAGAGATAGTCAACCCACCCGAAGCGAGCGGATCCTTATTAACTTCTCAAGGGCCGCTTTTTGTTCGAACCTCTAATCCTAGTACTTAATTAAAGGAATTGTATTTACTCGTGAAATTAAGCGAAATATCCTTACAATAAAATAAGTTGAGGACATTGATAACGCAAAGTTGACCGGCTTTCTTTGGCTCATATATTTTATTGACGATCGTCATGAGCAGTGGCAGAGTTAGACGTTTACTTTCAGATTTTACTTTTTACGCAATTATCGTATTGTGTGGTTAATATTATGTGCATTAGTAACAATTAAATAGGTTGTTGTGCATAGACACTTGAATTTACTAACGATTACGTAAGGATTAATTTTTGATGAAAGTATCACAATATTTATTTGTTTTAGTGGAACACGCGCTAAGATTACAATACGATATTATTATATTGGATACGATATTCAGCATGAATCAATATTTAATGGTACATAATGTTCCTATTGAATTATACACAAACTTACATTTTTTACTACGTAAATATATCACCTATAGATATATCAATTAAAAATAGTGTTATATCAATAACAAATACTATTTTTAATTGATATAACTGCAAATTAACCATTTATGGATTTTTTTCTTTAGTTCTGTTTTGAGACCTTGTTTCTTGCCAAATAGCTTAATTCTAGGTCAAAGGAAAGTACGCAATGGGTTTTACTTATTTGTATATGTCAAAATATGTAGCACAAATTGCAGTATTTCCAGGTTTATTCTTGTTTGCACTGACTTAGAAGCTTGATTCTTTGATAGCTCCAAGTGACCACAGACTATTTAATATTGATTTCAACTTGGTACTTTGACGGATTCCTAAGAAAAAGGGTCTTGGCAGATAAACAAATCGACAACAAAATGATTCCATTAGGTTTCCTTTTTTTCCTTTTAGGGTATGGAATCCGGAAAAATGACAATAAATAAAACTGGTATATATAGAATTGATCATGGCTTCTTTCATAATCAGATTGAAATAGGCGTGCAACAAGTTTGGTTAGTTAAACTTTAGACTTGATTACTATTTTGCTTCATATACAAATGGTTACATATAATTATCAAGATATAGCAGCTAAACTTAGGGTTAATACAACAATTGAAAAATTTAATGCGTGATACATTCTTTTAACACGTTTGAGGTAATTTATTCACACGCATTACGAACAAATCATACTCTAGTACTTGTGTGGCGGAATGATGGTGACTACACAAGTTCAGTAAGTTATTAGGTAAGAATGAAGTTTTTCTCAACAAAGCAGTGCTTGATATGTTTCCATTTAGTAAAAAAAATGAATATCATAAGTGAATTATAATAGTATACTAAGGAGAAAATAAGTAGGAAATACGAAAAAGTAATAGCCGTACTTTTTCGTATGTAAATGTAGATATTTCGTATGTAAATATAGATATTTAATTTGTGTTATTTGAAACCAATAAGAAAATGTTACTAATTTAATATAGTTTATCAACAATTTTTCAATTATTACATTACACTATTCCAATCAAACTTTAGCTGAACATTTACGACTCAATCTTTTAACATTTCAATATCAATTAATTTCACAATAATATTGAATATTCTTTTTATGGTCCCGTCTTAATTTCTAAAATCGATTTCAAAATATTTGGCACTTCTCTCAATAAAACTTCAATATATGCCTTTTATAACTGAGTATTATCACTTTCGAGTCTCGTGGAAATATAACAAATACAATGCGTCTGAAGCAGCCGACCCTTATTTCTTTTTGTACGAACTCAAATGCCAATACTAAATTAAAAGAATTCCGTATTTACATGTAATGTTAAGCGAATGATCTTCAAAATATAAGGGGCTAATGGTACATCAGTAACAGAAATTTGGACGGTGTTTGTAAAGTTATAACTTCACAAACATCCTCCAAGGTCGTTGTTTTGGTTATCTTACAAATAACATAGGGTCGCAAACATGCGTGATAGGGGTTTTTCTGTATTGGATCGTTTAATATTCGATATGGTATACGTCATAGACGTAATGGCTAATGCTATGTTTGTAATTCATAATAATTGTTGACACGGAATGAAGGTGTAGATTGAAGAAGTGTCATTAAATAATAATGAAGATAATAAAAAAATATGAATTTTTCATTATTTAGTATATATGGCGTTAATTTTGTAGAAAATCATTATTAAAAATTAAATGAAATTACGTGATGTAGTATTATTTCTACTTTCTTTAAGTATCACTTACGTCTTTGCTAACGTGGAAATGAAAAAGAAGGTAGAATTTGTGACGTCCAAAAAATTTGGCTGCAATGTACACGTGCAAACTTTGGGCACATATTACGTTCAGGTTTTAGGAAATTTTGATTGCGAGATCGCAATAAGATCTCATAGAAAAGAAATTATACAATTAAAGAATTTAAAACTTATGTTCATATAATTTTTATAAGCTGTATAGCCGCTCTATTTGTAACGTACATATACGTATATCTCGTTTATTCGTACCAGAGTGCATAGATGTGCAATTTATGTAACAACTGGTCAAGTTGTTGTGCATACTATTTCATATTTAAAATTTTATGATATATTTAATATGAAATGTTACTTTTGGTTGAGCTTTTTGAAACCTCTTTGGTAAAGCTCAACATATTCAGATCGGTGTTCACATGGAAATTATTATTATAAATGGCTACGCTTTTCTTATTAATTAAATATTTAATTATATATTGAAGAAGGCAAATTATATAAAGGTTATTTATTTAAATTTACTAGTAATTATCCGCAAATTGATAAAGTAACGCAGTTTCTCGATTTCCTTGTTTATATGTATAGAACTTAAATAGTTTAACATAAAAGGTTAGGTTTATAATTATTTACTCAATTAAAAACCAAATGTTTCACTTACATGCGCGTGGTTGTCGAACTATCGAAGAATTCTTAAGGTTCTTTTCTTATATCCACAAATAAAATGAAAACATTAATAAATGATAATATTGGGAATAAAACGAAAATAATACAATTATTTAATATACGTAATAAAATAATAAAAAGGTTATTTCTAAATATTTTGAAGCCCTTTTTTGTTTGTTAATTTTTTCGTTTGTTATAAATGTTAAACTATATTAAATTAAAATTACTATGAAAATTTTAAACATATCTGCATATTGATAATTGTTATTCTATTAATTAATTAATTGTTATTCTGACGTTAATAATTACTAAAAATTCTGGAATTAAGAAATACCAATTAAATATCATTTTAATAATTTTAAAGTATTGTTCATTATTTTTTAAGGTCACTACAACACAACTACAGGTATTGTGCTATACTATTCACACGCTAAATTATATATATATATATATATATATATATATATATATATATATATATATATATATATAATCAATTATATGAATTCCATTTCATACCTCACACCAATAAAAGGACCTACATGAAATAATTCTTCCTATCTAATACGAATTTATCTAATCATCAAATTACGGATACTTCTATTAGATATACTAGGTAGGGAATAAACATTATACTCCGTAAAATATTGGTACTAAATTTTCTCTTTTCTCAAGTATTAATTAAAACTAATCTATGTTATAATTTTGCGTCTAATAAAAACACAGTTGCGTGCACAATAACTAAATTATGGAATAGAATTTCTAATATGGAGGTTTTAATATTGCATTATATCTCACATTTTTCAGCTAATAAAAAAATACGCCACATAATTCGGAAATAAGTATGAATTAGACTCTCGTAAAAAGTTAATTTGACGATAATCTCTTATTATTTGCACCGATAAAATCTGAGCGACATCTATTTTAATTTAAAGTTTTATATTAAATTATACGGTAAAAATATGTAGAAAATATGTGTGAATCAAAATTTCACCCCGCGCTATTAAATTCATGAAATACGTTTCTTAAAAATTTTTGTTTTATTATTTGTCTTGAATGTAGTAAAATATTTTGGAAATAATTTTTTAGGTTTCAAAAATGTATATTTTTACGATGCTGAATCGATTTCTTGAATAACATTTACGATAAAATTCCAAATGGTATTCATAAACATACATTTCACTATTGGCTGTTATTCCTTATTTCAAACAATATTCTGAAAACAAATTTCGTTTATTTATTTAACAATTGATGATGAAAAAAAACATTTTCCTGGATATACACTCTTTATCGATTCGATTTGACAGAGGTAATTTATTTCACATGTAATCGATATGATAAATTTTAAATTTTGGTTTTGTTTGATCACAATAAAACTTTGAGAAATAGGATCCTAATGTGAATTAAATAATTTTATTTTTGTTTCACAATATGAAGAAGAAAAATTATTATAAGTAAAAGAATCAAGAAAATATTTTATGACAATAAACACAGTAATAGGTTATAAAATAGGTCGATATCAAAACTTTTGTTAATAGTATAAAAAATTTCTAAGTTACAGTTTTATTCACCTGACATGAAAAAAAAATTACATTAGCATCTAATGTTACTTTCATAATATTAATAGCTATTTTAATTTTTTTACTGGTGAAATATTTTATCTCGGTTTATTTATCCATTTTTCTTCTTTAAACAAATACTTCTAATAATTTTTCTCTAAAACGATGAAATGACGAATTTTTATTTGTAAAATTAACAGACAATATTTATGGTAGTAAATATTATCTACAATCATGTATTTCCACCCGTTCCCCTAAGTATTATTTTTACATTTATACTTATATCATAACAACCCTTTTCCTCTTTTTTTCTTTCTATAATCTGCAGAATGCTTATGAGGCAAATATTTACGAAGCACTCCATTAAATTGATTCTTAAAGAAATTATGTTAATAAAAAATCCCTATTTTTTAAATTATATTTTGTCCTAGTTTTTCTCAGTTTAACAAGTTTATTTCTTATAACACATATTTCGTGTTATCGTAAATTTTATTTCACATAAAATATCACTTTACTCAGTAATTAATGCAAAATTAAGAAAACTCCACAAAGAAAGCCAGAATAAATCAAAAATAAATATCGAACAATCCAAAATAAATACTTGAAAATTACTGGCTAAATTTGTTCTTGAATCTAGAAAGCTCATAATCTGAGAGTATTTGTTATCTAATATTAGATTATATCTAGCTACAGCAGTTCTGTAGATTGACTAACAATTTCCCACAAGGTCGACCAAGTTAATTAGTATCGCTCTTTCCGTATGTTTAATGCCTTCATATTTAAGTGAAATTACCTTGCCTCGGAAACGGTTCTTTGTTTAAAATTTGTCTCTGGAAGAGATGTATTTTTCCGTCTTCATCGTCAAAATATGTTTTATTTTAAATTTATTTTTGCAAATATTCCATTTCTACTTTTCACTCTTATAACAGTGTCCGACCTTATCGTGGATATAGCAAGGAAAGGAAAGCCAATAGTAATGATAGGTGGAAAGTTGGATGCATTGGAGGGGGAGGGGATGAGAGGATGGACAAAATATCGCTAAGTGTTGAACGACAGAACAGCGCGAGTAGATACTTTTTGTTTTTCTAGGACCGTTGGTCATTGCTGTAATGTATTCCTTATATTGTTTAGCTCGGTAGAGACATTTATATTCAGTCATGAGAGGGTCTGCAAATTACTTTCTTTCTACATTTTATTTGTTGCGTTTGGCATAGCGGAAGCGTCCGACTAGGAAAGCGTTATTACAGTTTTTCTGTGATGAGTGGCAATTCAGTATATGTATTTATTTATTAAGTTGTAGTGACATCCTGTTTGTCCGGATAAATTTTTATTTTTGCAAATTTAAAAAAGCGAACGACTTATATCACTGAATACTTTTCAAACATCTTTTATGACACTGTGACTACACTAATTACCGCTCAATCCTATTAAAACACTTAATTTGTTATTTCAATATATTTATGAATATGTTCAAATCAGCTGAAATTTGTAATAAAAGTTAATCAAGTTGGAAGTATAGATTTTGTATACTGTATTATTTGATATTTTTTTACTATAATGAAATTGAAATTAGAAAATTTAAAAGTGTGTAGTCTATATTATTGGGTATTGTACTACTGACTTCCTGCAAGCAAATTTAATATTTCTTTTGTATTGTCGTCTTTGTTTAATATAATTTGCAGTGGAGATTACGTTAATTAAATTCGCAAATTTTTAACTCGTGTATACATGTAAAATAGTGTACACGTGACAAATATGAAACCCTTTTGGCGACCTAACCTCAATTTGTAAGAAATAAGAAATGTAAGATATAGTAAGGGGTGAAACGGCAGGGAAAGGGAGAATAGAATTAGTGTAAGCCCATAGATTGTAATAAAGTCGACAAATCGATATAAATATCAAATAAAATCGTCAGGTAAATTTTAATTAAAAAATTGCGGCCTTGCAGACGACCTCGTGTGTTGTTAACCAATTACCCATTTTCCATCCTTCTTGCAATAAATTTCTTATAATCTGTAGTCACAAAAAAAATGGTTATAAAAGAGATTATACCTTAAATACTTTTCCTTAAATCTATGGTTAATTTTTTTCTAATAATCTAATTTAGCAATTGATCTTATTTTTATATGTCTAGAGATAGACTTAAATATTTTATATTTAAATATTGTATTGAAAATATGACGATTCTAGCTTGCAAAAGAAAAATTAGATACCTCTCTAAATAATACCAGGAGAAACATATTAAAATATAGCGATATTTCTTTACTTTGTATGAAAATACTTCCAAGTTCTATATCAGTTACATGATCATAAACAAAGAACGCGAAACAAGAAATTGTAAGAAACTCTTATCTTATATGCGTTATTATATTTTGAATATAAATGGTAAAAACTTCAAATCATTCATAAATCGACACAGTACATAACCACGCACAGTACGAAGTTAAGTAGTCAGAGTGTGAGAGAAAGTTTAAGAAAGGAAAAAAGATTTTCATTTCTCTTTGACTCTAAATATTATCAGTTACACAAGTAAAATCAAAACTTGAAAAATGTTCCAATTCTTATTGAATATGAAAATAGCTTTCATTACAAATTAAATTGCCAGCTCATAATCTTTAAAATATTTAATATACAATACATCAGAAAATAACTATTTACTTTTTTCACTGCGCACTTAGCGAGAAGTCGACATTTTTTCAAATAGGTAGGTGCATACTTCAACGCCTTTCACGCCAGTCGTCATATAAGCGAGAAAAAAGAGACAATTACCGCCCGCTAAACACAAAAACATTAAAGGAAGTTAAAATTATAATTTAACTCTTTTGACAAGGTTTTTAAACTTGACAAAGAGCTCCGCGCCGAATCCTCTCTCAAGACTATTTCGGAATCCATTAAATAAAACTGCGCATACGGTAAATGGCACTTATCCTGCTTTATACTATACCAGAAGTCAGATAAACTTTTGATAAAAAAATGGACATAACCAGGCATGAAATATTCCTAATAAGTCATGCCCAGTATGCTAATGAGTTTAAAAGGTACGGAGAGAAAATTGGAATGGCCATTTTACCCGTTAATTGAATTGGAAAAAGTGAATACTTACAAGTTACTTCGCAAACCTTAATTCTATCCTTTTTCGCTGCACGTAGAATGTACGTCTAAGATAAACAAAATAAATTTTCGCACCAAATTTAAAGGGGAAGGTTCGAAGAGGTTGATTTTTCTCTCAAAATGCGAAAGAGAATTTCGTGTTTTTGTTGTTTTTTTTTTATTTATTTGTATTTTGTTTGAATATTCGTATATTCATTGCGAGTTTATACTCTTTGCGAAATACCTCTTGCAAAGAAGGTATCTTCCATTTTGACCGGAGCATGTTTGACGTGAGCTATATTTTAATGTCACGGTTTCCTCTTCGGAAAGTTATTGAAGGAAGGCGGTATTTTTTAAGCAACCGGTCATTCAAAATATATTAAATTACTTTCGGTAACAGCATTATTACTATTTTAATATAACTTACAAAATTAGCTAGCAACATTCAGAAGTAAAGCAACTTTTATATCTAATTGTGGTAGTGACCAACGTAAAATATTTACCCAAACATTTCACTTATATAAAGTGTATAAAATAATCTACCATATTAATGCGTTATTTAGACTCCTATGTATCCAAAAAATGGAAGTAGGAAAACCACAACGTGAAGAAGCGTTATATAGACTCACATCTTTACTCCGTATAATATCCAACCTCCACGAAAAACTTATGCTGGAAAAACTAAAGCCAATAATAAAAGAAGGAAAATTAGTCCAAACACAATACTATAGAGGAGTAGCGGGCTTTAGATCAGTTTAATATCTATCATATATCAAAGACATTCTTGGACAGAATCAAGACACCATTGCTACCTTTGCTAATAGCACGGCAATTCTATCAATCAGAAACAATCACAAAGAAACGGTACGAAACTATTAACTTCTCTAGTAGGTACAAAACTACTAACGCTGCGGTTGGGGCAAAAAGTCGAGAATCTAATTGAATGAAACAGATTCCGCTCATACTTCACAAACAAAAGTATTTAAGATAAGATAGAAAGCAGATGAAAGACTAAGTTTTCTCAACTAAATTTTCGTTTAACACATTTACACGACACACACGCATGCACGCACGCACGCACATACACACACAAACACACATATATATATATATATATATATATATATATATATATATATATATATATATATGTATAAAATTATAAAAGGGAGTTTAGTAGTATGATAAGTATTTAGTAGTATGTTAATACAAGGGATTATGTTAATATATACAAACTTTTAAAATATAAGCTCAGTGGAGCAAATATAACCTGAAAACAAATTTAACGACGACGGATCGAAACTGGTGTATCACACGATCCTCACTGCTTAGTTCCTTTGTATGTCAAAAATCAAACCCAATATTAAATCGTTGTTAAAATTATATTCATAACTTGGTTTCACTATACGAAATATAAAGCTCTGCCTTTCACAAAGCTCAGTTACCTTCACTTCTGCTACCTTCGCTCATAACATAGTTCCATATTTACGTAGAAAAGTACAATATAACGGAAGTTTTTAAGCATGTGAAATTCTCTCCCTGACGCAACTCGCAAGGAACTAATAAGTATTCAGTTACATGAAGTTGTACAATAAGACATAAAATATAGAGAAGTTGATATTTGTATTGTATGAGGGCGGACAGGTAAACTGCCTGTTAAGAGAGGGGGAGGCACTTTATAATTTTTTAAGCTGACTGACGCCATTTTATGTAGTTAATTTCGGAGGAAAGTTTTCTTTTGTATTCCTGAAAAATGTACACATTTCATTTTGTGTTTATTACAGGCGCCTTTTGTTGGCTTCAACGACTAATATTTAGAACAAATTACATTATTATCGCAGCAAATGCCACTCGCCGCCTAAACTCGGCGTCGGCTCACCCCAAAGGGAATTTTAATGTTAGCTTAACTTTACCGAACCTGATAAATTATGTCCCAAGTTTGATCGCGGATAACGCGAGAGCGTGAAATTCATTTTATTGAATTGATTTGAAAACCTAACTAGACAGTAACGTTTGAAATGTTTATAAATTCATTTATAGCCCAGTAAAAATTTCTTTTTACCCATCCTGCGGTATTTTAAACACTGAATGAATTAAGCAGAGTTAATGGTTTTCTACTGATATATACTCACAGTTTGAACATATATATTCAACTTTAATTGACTTATAAATGTTAAGATATTATAATAGACCGTAAACTATAACAATTATATTACAAAAATAAAAATATTTTTCTAGATAAATAAGAAAAATCGCTTGTCATTGAGTCGGTAACACAATAAAAAGCGGGGTATATTTAAATTATCTTAAATTATGAACTTTGTATCTCATATAAGTCCGTTTAATGCCTGTTTAGCCCATTAAAAGAAAGTATTACAACAAAAAGGAATGAGATAAGAAATATCTGAATTTTACAAATATTTATTAAAATATTGAATATTTGTTATTATTATCAGTAAAAAACACATCTAATAGTTGCATGAAGTTAGTTAAATAATGTCCTTAGTTAATAATTATTAACGCTGATAAAATTTTCATTCTTCAGTATTCTGGGTTTGAGGCATTTAATATTTGTACAATATGTACAAATGGAATCAATTTATTGACTGTGCGTTATCACTAGACAACATGAGCGTTATAATTAAGAAACATAACATTCTTTTCTTCGTAACATTAGCGAATTAGAATAAGTTTATATTATTGTTATAAACAATCATATTAGCATTAATATAAATATTTGATATTGAAATTTCATTAACATTAAGGTTGAGCAGATTTTTCATAAGGGATCTTCGTAACTTTACACGATGAATTTTTACAAAAACTTTTAGTTTTGTGATATATATTTAAAACTTAGTAGTCGAACTTTTTCAAATTAACTATGATATAGATCTGCTTCTGTCGAATATCCTCTCGAATGTCGTGTTTCATCTGGTGTCCCATATGTTCGAGGTATTAGAGTTTGCGTATTTATATGATTTTTAGGATCTATATCCCTTCGGTCATCCGCTGAAGTACCGGTGTATTGCGTACTACCTGAACCCACAAGATACGCAAGGCGTGTAACGCAGAGTGCGGTACATCCACATCTCAAAGATCTGAATTCTCTTGCTTGGATCTTTTCCATCTTGCGGAAAGCGTTTCAAGCTTGCTAAATTATATTTGGTTCTTCGAAACTATGATCACTTTTATCATCAATAATTACTCTAAGATATTTATAATAATCATCGCGTCCCAGAGTAGTTCTATTTATAATGATGAGCGAGTAATATTGCGGTGTTCATCTTATTGTCGTGCATTTTGTTCTTTTGCAGGTGTCATTGGTTGCTTACTGAGAAGTATTTGAAGACTATTAAAATATAAAAGTATCATCTGCGTATCTGACGTTACGAATGAGTTTTTTATTGACAGATATTCCCTCGGTTTTTTATTTGGGGTATCTGAAAATATTGATTTGCTAAAAAGATTAAATTGCAACGGTGTGAATAGGCCATTCTGTCTTACTTCGCATTAGATTTTCGATTAAGATGAAATCTGCCGTTCGATTATTAGGTTCATTTGTTGTAAATAGAGGTTCTTAATTAATTTAAAGTTACTCCCACTTTCTCCAGTATTTCGAAGACTTTCGTATTTTCAAACGCAGAAGTCACTATTTACGTCCCAGTACGGTTGCACTAAAATTTTGGAGGCAAAAAGGGCGTCTACGTTTCCAACCCCAAACTAAAATCAAAATTGGCTATTTGAGAATATTGACTCACATCTGGAGTACTTTGAGGAAATCTTTAAGTACATGACTCTTTAAAGATATGGTAAGCTAATTGCTGCGTTTTCTGGAATTATTTACTTTAAGTAGGGTAATGAAAGTCAATTTGAAACAGTCAATATTGCCGTTACCTTTAACAGATCGATCAGTACTGCGACTGGTCCAGTATCTTTTTGTTAGTTTGTGTTCACAATCGCATAGATAATGTCTGATTTACTCATAGGAGGGCCCATTTTAACGAAAAGTAGGGAGGTGTCTTACCTAGAGTCGTAAAATAGGTTTCAATTATATTACTTCCAGATGTAAAATTTCACAACTTCTTTATCCATTTATATATATATGTATATATATATATATATATATATATATATTTATAAACTGAAGTTCTCCCATTTTTGCACATGTTTCTCCCGTGCATTGATCCACTGTTTCCGTAAATCGGTCTTATATGAGGCGCTAAAAATCTTGACACTTTGGCTCATCTTTTTCTTTTTATTAAGTCTAACTGTCAACGAGTGAAGTATTTCAGACCTTATCCATTTTTCTTTAATTCTGGCTGCTGACGGATTAAAACGCTCTCAGCTCACCTTTATCACTACCCTATTTTCTTTATCGTGTGGTTTTGGGTCAAAAGAACTTGTCTTAGGCGAACTTAATTTTTGTAATGGATTTTTAATACCGCCACTGGCTTGAGCCTGAACCGCGTCATCGTATAGCTGTGCCAAATTGGAATTTTATTTACTAAATGGTTTTCTAATTTGCTGTAACTTGACCTGTAACGATGCGCCCAATGGATTATGATCTGAGCCTATGTCGGTTCAAGGTTATTTATTAGTTGCCGACTTAATAAAAAGCCGAGGTAGAAAGCTAGCAAATAGATGAAATATAAATTTTCTACGCTACGAAGAATAATTTCGTTACCCTAATGTCTGCTAACCCCAGAAAATTATAATTCGGCAAACCGACGAATAGTTTGATTTCTTTAATTCGTTAACTATTACGCAATGATGCCACGCTGAGTCTGGAAAGGTATAATTTTTGTCTTTGAACCTGTGTTGGATATATTTTACGATCCGTCCGTGTCCCGGCTCATTTTATTGCTAACGCTTGTCGGGACACTAATTTTATGACCTGGCGGTCACAGAACAGAAGACTGGGCGCTTACAAGTTTAATAGCGCAGAATACTATTGACTTCATCTCCGTTTACGTCGACATTTATTTCTAAATGTAGATGTTTAAAGTTAACTTAATCGTTTATATTTTCATAAATGCTTCCAATTTTTTATTTTGTGTTATCACCCTATCCCTCACTTACGTGAGGTAACCAGAATTTATGTAATAAATCTTCCCGTTTTACTAAATCTTAAATGTCATTCAATTATGTCTTAACGATCTTATATTGGACATATTTAATGCCAACCATTTTATGTTTCAAATATTCTTTATCCGTGATCTTAGTGTATCTATCAAAGTGTTTCAAATAAATATTTACCCAAAAAAATCATTTCTTTTGCTGCCATGTACTTTTATCTCCTTTTTTTTTGGTATTAAAAAAGGCTTAAAAATTAAAGAAGTTAAGGCGCATACTTCATTTAATAAAAAAATCGAAAAGATACTACTCTACTTTTTATTTCAAATTTCAACCCACAAAATTAATATCATTAAAACTATCCCTAGAATAAAAATCACCCTACCCTAATTTAATTCTTCTAATTTTTGCTTTCCCTAGCTATTTATCTCATATTACAATTGTATACCGGAGTAGCTGCTGAAGTTCTCATTTTCCGTATTTGGTATATCACAGTCGTCGTATGATGTGATTACCAAGCCACATATCCTTTTCCCCTAGAATTCTTTTGATGCATCACTATAGTTATAAACCCAATAAGGGTTGCACTACACGCCTCGAAAAGAGCACGCCAATTATGCGTCGTTTCTTCCCAGGCTAGGAAGTCGAATCACTTTTATTGAACTTGTTGTTGTTCATTTTTGTACAGAGTTTTTTTTTGGAATATTATATAATAAAGTTTTTCATTGTAGATTTATAACTGAATATGTAATATTCAATCGGAATAGTAAAGTATATAAAGATACAGCTATATTTATTTTTCCATATTTTAAAGGATCTTTGTAGTCGATAATATTATTTTTGCTCCCTTACTGCCTTTTTACTTATTTAACTAAAATATTAAACGCGTTCTACTGTAACTAGTGTAATGTAGCTGTTTTAATAACATAGGAAATGAATATAATATTTTTTTGTTTTTTTTTACCATTAGCACACAATATGTCTGATATCCATAAGTTATTATAAAGGTTCTTTTTAAAAATGTATTCGCACATTATAATAGTCCTTCTAGTTTTTATTTTTGTTTGGTAGTCTTAGATTTTGTGTCTTGATTTTTTGGGTACATATTTATATGACCTTTAGAAAAGCACAACTAAATATGTAACGTTTATTTTTTAAACGTTTTAATTTTTTTATTGTTTAATTTCCACAGTTTTGGTAAACCTTTCTTTTTGTTTTTTTCGCTACTTTAATTAGTTTTGAAGGTGTTTTTTAAATTATTTTTGCTAATTTTGAACGCTGTCCCAATTTTTTTTGTACTCTTATTAACAATTTTATTGTTTCTGCTTCTATCTGCTTTCTCCCGGGTTGTTTTGTTTTTGGCTGCTCTTCATATTTTTTTTCAATGTAGTCGTATAATAGTTGTTAAGATGTGGTATGTAATTGTTGTGAAGAGTTTTAGTTTTTCGACCCCATTTTCTAATTTATTAAAACTAATAAATAAGTGAAACTTTCCTTACAATTTAATTACATTGCAATATTATATTAATACTCTAATTACGCAGTCCCAAATCTATCGTAAAGTGGCTACCCAATGTATATTTTTCTGTCCATATTTTTTTATATATTTTGGATCTAGTCAAGCAAATAGTGTTGATGAGACGACATATAACCTCTCTCTTGAAATTTATTTTTTTGTATCATAAAGTTTTAAAAGTATTTTCAAACATGCTCATCTATTTCTATAACTCCTTCCGTTACTAACTATCGTACATTTAATTTACCAAAAAATGTCTGAGTCGTCAAGGTTATCTTCTTCTATTTCCTTGTTCTATATTTTTCTTCTCAGTTTTTTCTTATTCGTTATTTCAACATACAAAACTACAACAGTCGAAATAAATGTAATTTTAAAGATCAAAAGTTTTCCCTTTTTAAACTTTAAAATTACATTTTTTTTGACATTGCAATCATGTCGAATATTTGCCTTTTCAAATCAATTATTCACTGAATTTACAATGCTCTTTCTAATGCAATATAAAAAAATGCAACGTACTGTAATTTTTTAATGATGAAACATTTTTTTTTGGTTCAATAACATTTTGATTTGTTCGATGTTTCACTTTCAATGTCTTCTTTTAATGATTATTCCCTGAAGAATGGGAATGAATATATATGATATATATGATGGTTTATTAACTGTTTTGTAACATGAAGTTGAGAGGAAGGTTGTACATAAATAAATGTGATAAAAGTAAACATGGTAATCTCGTATACTCACTGAACGGAAGAAAGAGCTTAATAACCGTCCTTTTAATTAATTAAAACGACAGTATAGTTAACATTAGAGGCTCTAATGTAATCTGTGGCCTATTACCTCCAATTAAATTAGAGGTAAAATAATAATAAAAAACGATTTTAAATCTAAATTAGTCATTAGACCTTAGTCGTTACCTGGTTTTAATTGTTCATAATTATTTCCTTTTTTGCGTTTTCAATCAAAGTTGCATGGAAAACTACATATGATAAACACGCAAAAATGCAAATAACCTGGATATAAATTTGGTGAAGTAATAAAAAAATAACTGATATATTACAAATGAATGACCTTTATACACGAACGCTGCAAATAACATTATAACAACGGAGACTTAAAACGCGCTTAATCTCGGAACAAATAAGTCTTCCAATCATTCTTATATATATATATATATACATATATATATATTTAATTTGCGATTAAACACAAAAATATTCAAAAGAGTAGTGAATATTAAAATAACCTGCTATGAAATAAGCCGAAGTTATTTTAAAGGCGAATAAGTCCGCGGCATCAGTTTTAAATGCTCAAAGAGAGTTATAATGACGGATTATCTACCAAAGTAAATTAGAAACCTCATGTTGTTGCGACTGTATAGAAAATACAGTACACAGTGTACAGTAGTCTTACTGTACACTTTTATACTTGCGAACTTAAATTATTGCAACTTTTTCAGTTCGGTTCATTTTACTTATATCTACAATCTAAAAAATATTTTTATGGACAGAAATTTTCATTTTCAATAGATTAATAAATTAGAATCAGTACATATACGACACATTTTTGCTTACATTTTAGAGTTTTAGCAATAATAGGCAGCTGCCTATATTTTACTCCGTAAGGCAAAATAAACTTGCAAAACGTTACAGTGAATAAATATGACTAAAATTATAGCTAACCTCCCCGACGTTACTTGGATAACAGAAGAACTATGACTGCATTTTATTTTAATATTTTTATTATTAATATTGCGAGTATAATAACTAAACTATAATTATATTATAGCTTAGTTATTCATATGGTAATATAGTCGACTATAGAACGGTTCTGTAGAATTATAACATAAAAACACATATACGACTGTGCATTACCAAATTTTTTGTACACTTCATTATCGTGTATAATACACTAAAACAATATTTTAATATAACAATTAAGTTTGAATGGTCCGACTTTGTGACAGAAAAGGAACTTTGGCCTTTGGAATCTTTTACAAGTTTCGTTATTGTATTCAATATTTTCATACATTATGTTAATAAGCCAAAATATTAACTCAGTGGATTAGTTGTTTACCACTAAAATGCACTTGCTACACTCCGTTTTACTTTAATTAGAATATCCCTGATAAATAATCATTAACTGAAGACATTGAAAGTGAAACATTGAACGGATCAAAATGTTGTTAAAGAAAAAAAAACTAAATTTTTCATCCTTAAAAAATGATAGCACGTTGAATTTTTTTTATATTGGATTAGAAACAGCATTGTAAATTCAGTGAATAATTTATTTAAAAAGGCAAATATTTGACGTGATTGTAATGTCGAAGTAAATGTAATTTTAAAGATAAAAAAGAAACTTTGACTTTTAAAATTACATTTATTTCGACTGTTGTAGTTTTGTACATTGAAATAATGAGTAAGAAAAAAAGTGAGAAGAAAGGTATATAGAATAAGGAAGAAGAGAACCTTGACCACCCAGACATTTTTTTATGATACAAAAAAAAATTTCAGGAGAGTATTATATGTCATCCCATCAACGCTATTTATTTGACTAAACGGATAGAAAAATATATATTGGGTAGCAATTTTACGATAAATTTGCGACTTGTTCAAGATCAAAATTGTTTGATACCAAAGAAACAAAAAGGAGAAAAAAGTACATGACAGCAAAAGAAACTATTTTTTTGGGGAAATGTTTATCTGAAACACTTTGAGAGATACACTAAGATATAAATACATAAAAACGAGATGTGACGTGTTAGAAAAGTAATATAAAAATTGTACGAAATTTGTTGAGAAGTTTGAGTACATCAAAAAATGTATAGAGAATGACGGATAAAGACTATTTGAAAGATAAAATGTTTGGCATGAAATATGTCCTATATAAGATCCTTAAGACACAATTGAAAGATATTTAAGATTTAGTAAAACGGGAAGATTTATTACATAAATCCTTATTACTTTACCTAAGTGAGGAATAGGGTGATAACATAAAATATAAAATTGGAAGCATTTATGAAAATATAAATGATTAAGGTAATTTTAAACATCTACATTTAGAAACAAATGTCGACGTAAACGGAGATGAAGTAAATAGTATTCTGCGCTATTAATCTTGTAAGTGCCCAGTCTTCTGTCCCGTGACCGCCAGGCCATAACACTAGGCTGTGTCCCGACGAGTGTTAGCAATAAAATGCGCCGGGACACGGACGGATCGTAAAATATATCCAACACAAGTTCCAAGACAAAAATATATCCTTCCAGGTTCAACGTGTCACCATTGCGTAAGAGTTAACGAATTAAAGGAATCAAACTATTCGTCGGTTTGCCGAATTATAATTTTCTGGGGTTGGCAGAGATTGGGGTAATGAAAATTATTCTTCGTAGGGCAGAAAGTTTATATTTTATCTATTTGCTAGCTTTCTACCTAGGCTTCGCTTGGATGATATTATTAAGTCGGCAACCAATGAATGGGCCACTTCAGTTCATCAGCATTAGCTCACGTGAGAATCAAACGAAATGTTTCCGCTTCTTTTTCAATACATGTTTATGTTCAATACATGCTGTGCATTTATTTCATTATGAGATCATGAGTGAAGTAATAAAATAATATAATTTTAACTTAGGAATAATTTCAATAAGGTTCTTTAAATATTTCTAAATTAAAAGTCGCTTATAATTAACGTAGAAAAATATGTTTCAT
This sequence comes from Druceiella hillmani, assembly GCA_039881145.1. Lineage (NCBI taxonomy): Eukaryota > Metazoa > Arthropoda > Insecta > Lepidoptera > Hepialidae > Druceiella > Druceiella hillmani. Next base: position 14,871,241 of record JAYKKI010000009.1, read on the forward strand.
TGATTATATTGTACATTATTCGAGCAGCTCCGATTTACAACATCACAGGAATAGTTTGGTTATAATAATGAACAAGGAACTGTGGACTGAACGTAGGATTTCCACGTCAGAAATTTCATTGTATTTTGCATTACCGTCATGTTATTACTCGTGTAATAAACCATTTAACATTGACCTTATTTATACAGTTTTATGCCTGCCGCCGATAAAGACGAAGTATTTGTACCACCAAGTACATAGTTTACATAGAAATCACCTGCACATGAGCTCACTTTTTGTGAACTGAAGACATAATAACAGTATTAAGTCATTAAAAACAAATCCTTGAACCGACATAGGCTCAGATCATAATCCATTGGGCGGGTCATTACAGGTCAAGTTCAAGAAAATTAGAAAACCATCTAGTAAACATAATTCCAACTTGGCACAGCTATAAGATGACGCGGTTCGAGCTCAAGCGAGTCGCGCTATTAAAAATCAATTACAAAAATTAAGTTCGTCTAAGACAAGTCCTTTTAAACCAAAACAACACGATAAAATAAAATAACACGGGTAGTGATAAAGGTGAACTGAGAGCGTTTGAATCCGTCAGCAGCCAGAATTAAAGAAAAGTAGATAAGGTCGGAAATACTTATTTGTTGACAGACTTATTAAAAAGATAAAGATGAGCCAAAGTGTCAAGATTTTTGGAAACAAAATAACAATGCACGGAAAAGACATGTTTAAAAATGGGAGAACTACAGAGAAAGTATGATAATTTTAATATATATAAATGGATTAGGGAGTTATGAGGAAAGATGTACGACAGAACACCCTATCTTATATGAATTGTCAGTAGTGGAACTATCGCTACCCATGGGGAAGAGATATTTTACATCTGGAAGCAATATAATTGAAACCTATTTTACGACTCTAAGTAAAACACATCTCTACCTTTCGTTAAAATGATCCCTTCTCTAACTAAATCTGAAATCATCTATGCGATTGTGAATACAAACTACCGCAAAAATACTGGACCTGTCGCAGTACTAGTCGATCTGTTAAAGGAAACGGCAATATACATGTTGACTGTTTCAAATTGACTTTCTATACCCTACTTAAAGTAAATAATTCCAGAAAACGCAGCAATTAGCTTACCATCTCTTTAATGAGTCATGTAGTTAAAGATTTCCTCAAAGTACTCCAGATGTGAGTCAATATTCTCAAATAGCCAATTTCGATTTTAGTTTGGGGTTGGAATCGTAGACGCCCTTTTTGCCTTCAAAATTTTAGTGCAACCGTACTGAGACGTAAATAGTGACTTCTACGTTTGAACATACAAAAGTATTTGAAATACTTGGGAAATTTGGAAATCTTTAAAATAATTAAGAACCTCTATTTATAAAAAATGAGCCTAATAGTCGAAGGGCAGATTTCATCTTAATCGAAAATCTAATGCGAAGTAAGATAGAATTGCACACTCATACCATTGCAATTTAATCTTTTTAGCAAATCAATACTTTCAGATACCCCAAATAAAAAACCGAAGGAATGTTCATAAAAAACTCATTAATTACGTCAGCTACGCAGATTATACTTTCATATTATAATAGAGTAGTATCCAAGTTCTTCAAATACTTCTTAGTACGGAATCAACGACACCTACAAAACAACAACATACACGACAATAAGATTAACATCGCAATATCACTCGCTCATCATTATAAATAGAACTACTCTGGGGCGCAATGATTATCATAAATATCTTAGAGTAATTATTGATGATAAAAGTGATCAGAGTTTCGAAGTCTGAAATAGAATTTACCAAGCTTGAAACGTAACTTTAATGTGAACTGGCAAATAAATGTGAATAGTTAATTCGTATTTAAATCTTACTATATGAAATCACAAGCAAGAGATTTCAGGTCTTTGAGATGTGGATGTAACGCATTCTGCGTTACATGCATATTGCGCGGATGTAACCCACTCTGCGTTACACGCCTTGCGTATCTCGTGGGTTCAGGAAATACGCAATACAACCTTACTTCAACGGATGACCGAAGGGACATGATATTAAAAATCATAAAAATACGCAAACTCCAATACCTCGAACATATGGGGCACCAGAGGAAATACGACATTGGAGAGGATATTCGACAGAAGCAGATCTGGCAGGAGGAAAATATCATAGCTAAAGAACCTACGCCAGTAGTAAAATAAAAGAATACGTTTGCTTTTTATAGCAGTTGCCTCTAAAATTCGAATAGGATTTTTTACCTCAGTTATGAGAAGGTATGGTAAGAAGAACAAGATTGAATTATCGAGAAGATCAAATTACATATTGCTATCACGAAAAATTATAAGAAATAAACTAAACAAAAACAGTCAAAAATGTGAAATCAAATTTAACTTCGGTTTTTCTTAACCAACTAAATATAACCCAATTATATCAATATAATTTGATGTCCCATTCAAGATTGTACCCAAAAATGAACGACAGCCAATTCAATAAAAATGATTGATTTGTCATCTTTGTGCCGCTAAAAGAAAACGACACATGCCCAGCAGGGCGCTTCCTACTCACGACACGATGTAAGACTGTTATTCAATATGCAGTCGCAGTGATGAATCCAGCAACTTTCCGGAGAAAGGGAAATTCAGCCCGGTAATTGCATTGTACGGTGAGACAGTGAATATGTGACATAATGAGGACATCGGTGGTATGTGATGAAACGAATGTGGTAAAAGAACGCAGAAATTTTAAACATAACTTCTCAAATAAAAAGGCCTAGTGTGAGAGCAGCAGGGTAACAGTAAAGTAGAACTCGATGATTCATTTGCTAACTACTACTTTAGAATATGTCTTTCAAAATAATAATAATAACAATCTTATAAAATACGATATCTGCGTATAAAATACGATCACCGTAGATATATTGTTGCATTAAAACAATTCCCTCTAACTTTAAAGAACTGTGATGCATAAAACAACGAAATTGTTAATATTTAGACGGTTAGCTAGAGGGATTTCTTGGACATGGTATTTATTTTTTTACCCAATTATAGATACTATAAGAGTATTATTATTTTTTTAAATATACTGTTTGTGTTTAGGTGAACCTATATGTAAACAAAATGTTAAGGAAAACTCAAAGCATGATCCAGGGACTTGTTGGGAAATTATTGTTTATTTCCTAAGTCGCATTATATACTAGTCGATGGGAATTAGAAAATTATTTTTAAAACATTAGTGGATTTTTCCTTTTTTAATTAGTCTTTTCTACGTCAAACGGAGCCGTTTAATATTAATTTAATTAATTACCAAATATTATAACGCGAGATGATAAATATTACTTGAGAGGAATAATCACACATGTTTGTTTCCATCTCCCCCATTTTAATATACGAGCGTCCTGTGAAAGTAAAATTATGTATAGTTTTAAATGCAATTTTAAACTTTAGGTAAAATAATTACATAAGTAAACAATTAAACCTATACTTTATTTCGATAAAAAGCTAAAAACTTCCGATAGAGGGACACTGCCAGATTTCGTTCTTAAACAAAGGTTTTAATTTAAACATGTTCAGAACCGATTTCAAACAAAGAGAAAAAGAAAATTTTCCCCTCGTTAAACATAATGAATATTTAAAGTCGTTATTCAAAATAATTGATCGTTATTTATTTAGGAGTACTTCTTTAATTACAATAAATTGTTACATATTTTCTTATCTATTGCTTTTCCAATTTAAAAAGTACTAATGACGTATTCGGTAAGAAAAAATGATGAAACATAAAAGTTTAAAAATATAAAATCTCATTTCAAACTTTTAAAAAGAGCCAATCAAAGTTTCAAAGTATTACGAAACCAGAAGATACTTAAATTGCGTAAACTTTTATTTCCAATAAATAGTACCAAAGCGGAAAGACCCGAATAGTTGTTGAAATAAATACGAATACCTAACATTTAACTAAGAAATTCACTATAGTCCACTAAACGGTTCAACCATGTGACTATCTATACTATATGAAAGTTGGTACCAACTATTTAAATACATATATATCGTTGAAACATGTTCCATTGTACATCTTTTAGTAGAATTTCTTATACCATGTTTGAGAAAGAAATTGAAATTGTTGATTTTCATGCGTTCTCACCTGAACGGGAAAAATGAAACTGTTACTTATCACATATGTACACATAAGTAGAAACGACGTATACCATTATTACTAAAAATAAACTTATTTATTATATACGTATGCCCTGCAACATATCTAAATATCCATACATGTTATAAATTTGAAAGAGTTTGACTAATTATCTTTAAATTTAGGCCACAAAACTGAAACTTTTTGTTAAAATTCATCGGTTGAAGTTACGAAGATCACTTATAAAAATAATAATATATGTAGTAAACTTAATTTGTTTACTACATATATTATTATTTTTATACAAAACGTCTGCCTCTTGAAAAATGTATAATAAATAAAAAATCTGCTCAACCCAAATCTTAATAAAATTTCAATATCAATTATTTATCTTAATTCTAATTTAATTGTTTATAACAAAACCATAAATTTGTTGTAATTCAAAAAACTCCGCCCTTAATCCGACCGCACAATAAACAATGAACTTCTGCCTAATACAAAACGATCTTACTAAAGATTAATAAATCAAACGGCCATTGTAGGAGGAATACCTCTGTAATACCGTCCAAGTCTTGACCCACAAAAGAGGGATGAAGATAACGGGCCTTGCGGATACCAGCGTCCAGCCAGCTATTGTCCTGTTATTATGACCCACTATTTGTACACAATATTTAATTGCGGAAAGGAATCACTGTTCGTAATGCGAAGCCAACTATTTGTGAATATAAATCTCTTGCGGCAACTTCTCCGACGCTGAGGATGCTGGGTCACTTTGCACGACCGTCGACTAGTTCGTAATTTGATTTGTTTAACTGGCCAGAGGGGGCGATAATCTAAACTGCATCATTTTTTTGAACTGTTTGAGATTGTTTATATTTAATTTGTTTGCATTAAGATGTATGAGTGATTGATGAAATAGTCTCCTTTACTCCTTTAGTTTCTTTTGCATGATGGATATTTCAAATGGGATTAGATAATTGGGTGAATTAGTCAATATATGAATATTTTTGTCTGCGTCGAATCACGTTACTGGAAATCGAATCGTGAACATTTGAAACCATGTCCCTTTCTACTTACAATATTTTTGCTTTCTGATCACGTTATAAACAATAACACATTTATAAATATTTAAAACATTTTTATATTTTTGATTTGATATGATTTTTACTAGATCATTATGGGAGCCTTACCCGACCTGACTAACAATATTTGATTCAAATCGTGAATTGGTTTATAGTATAAATATTTCTTTGGCAACGAATTACGTTATTGGAAATCGAATCGTGTAGAAATGAAACCATGTCCCTTTCTACTTACAATATTTTTGATTTTCCACTACGTTCTAATTACTTAAACATTTAGTAAATATTGAAATATTTTAAAAATATTTTTAATTTGATATTATCTTTGATTGAATTATTATGGGACCATTACCCGACCTAACACTTTGACAATATACGATTCTAATTGAATAGGATTACTAAAAACACTATTGGTAAAGCAATTAGAGTAGAAATATCACGTTTTTTAATTTTTGGGGTCTTTTTTGTATGTTCAATTTAGTCCTATTTTTAAGTACCTTTTTTTTCCATTGCTCAGAAATTATAAAATGGATCTATTAAATTACAATTTAGGTAAATTTGTTAACACAATTCACAAGCTTTTTAGGTTTATATAAAATTAAGTATGAGGATATTTTAAAATTATTTTTTTTTTATTTATCTGCCAATATCTCCTCGCTCACCTAGAATTGCTATACGGAACCAAGAGGGGTGTAGTCGCTTGTTCGACATACGTGATCGAATTTTTAATAGTACGCTGTTTAGTTGTAAAATTACTTAAGCTTTTATATTTAAATTATATTCAATTATACTTTACGTTTTCATTTCCATGAATGACTTGTCAAAAAGTAAAAAGAAATAATTTTTGACATAGTTTTTTCCATTACATGTAATTTTATGTTGACGCATACATGCGCAATGAAAACGAATCGAGTAACTTTTTTTTAGTAAGGGATAAATAAATTTCACATCTAAAGGGGACCTAATTAATATAAGCATAAATACAACAGCTCCATATGAAATTATTACTATAGGCACGAGGGCTGAGGATTCTAGAGCTAATGTTACTATTATAATATATAAGTATTCCGTTTTCGATAGTCAAATCAAAATATAATACATTAATGTTTACGAGTTTATATTTAAAGTATGCAACTTATCCAGAAATATATTTATTCAGCTGTTGTAAATAAATATAATTGTGCATATTATCTTAATTTTGTTATTTATTGCCAGAAAGTTCTCATTTCAAGGCTGGTTTGTTTTACTTATCATAAATATGTAGCAAGAGTTACCTATAAAATTGTAAACAATACGTCATTTTCTACTAGGTAGCCTAGCTACACTTGACCGCTAACAACAAAAGCATTCTACTCACTTTACTAGCACATATTTTACACAATTTCTTGGCGTATTAAAACTTTCTGTATTTGATTAAATCATTTTATCTTTGTTTAAATCCCATCTGTAATATTTCTAGCGACTTATTTAATGTTTTAAACCAGTGAAATATTCGTAAACTGCTTTTTAAGATTACAAAAGACGTTTTGTTTTTACCATTTATTATCGTCCACGTTTATAATAAATTGCGATATGTTTTGGATTGTTCAAACATATTAATTGACGATTATATACTATATACGAATTTACACGAATGCATCATCTTCACAAAACTAATTTATTTCCCAAAGCAAATCACGTGTAAACTGCTGGAGAGATGAAACTGGTTTTACGAAGGCGTCTAGCTGATTTCATAACACACTTTTTGTACAAAAAGATATATTATTAAAAATATAAAAATACTAATGTTATTGTAATGTGTAATTATTAGAAAATAAAATGAAATGTATTCCAATTTAAATGAGACAAATTATTAATAATTCATTTTCTATGAAACAGTTCACGTCTTGTGTTTGTTTCATTTTTCGAACCCTTTTATTATTTCCGTTTGCATCAAACAACTGACAGAATGTATACAAAGATAGAAAAATTTCGAATCGTTTCCACGCCCTCTAGTTTGAAACATCGCCTTCTATATTTTGTTAATAACAAACGCTTTTACTGATTACGTGTATAATTCATGTAGTACTATTGAGCTAGGCTGAGTTCAGATGAATATATTTCTGTGCATGTTTGGTCATGCACGTGTCAAAAGCTTGTGATACCAAAGCAAAATACACTGTCTATATTTTTACAACGTTACGAAAAACAATGATACAGCTCTCTCCTGACAATTCTTTGCGCTATAATCTGTTGATATTATTCACGAAGTACCCAATTATAGTGGGGTATGCAAAAAACGACTATAATCTATTATTCATACCGATTCGCATGTCAGAGTTAAAAATTTAAGATAATTTAAAATTTACCCCACTTTTTATTGTGGTACCACAAGACAACCACAGTGAAAAACGATTTTTCTAATTTATCTAGAAGAAGATTTGTATTTTTGTAACACAGTTTTTGTTGTTTAAGATCTATTATAACACTGTGACATATATAAGTCAATGAAACTAGAATATATATCTTCCAAATTAGGGTATATATCAGTAGGAGAACCATTAACTTAGCTTATTTCATTCCACGGTCAAAATATTATAGTCATTTTTAATTCTCTATGAAATAATTTTTATACATTTGAAACGTTACTGTCTAGTTATGTATTCAAATCAATTCAATAAAATTAATTTCAGGCTCTCGCGTCACCCACGATCAAACTTGAAAAATAATTTATCAGGTTCGATAAAGTTAAGCTAACATTAAAAATTCTCTTTTGGACGAGTCGAAAGCGAGTTTATGCGCCGAGTGGTATTTACTTCGATCATAATGAAATTTGTTCTAAATGTTCGTCGTTGAAGACAACAAAAGAAACACAAAATGAAATGTGTACATTTTTTATCAATACAAAAGAAAACTTCCCTCCAAAATTGACGACATAAAATGGGACCAATAGCTTAAAAAGGAATAAAGTGCGCCCTCGCACAATACAAATATCAACTTCATTGTATTTCATGTTTTATTGTACACCTTCGTGTAACTGAATACATATTATTTCATTGCGAGTTGCGTCAGGGAGATAATTTCTCATGTTGAAGAATATCCTTCATATTTATTTCCACATGTTTAAGAATTTCACATGTTTAAAAACTTCCATTACATTGTGTTCGTCCGCGTAAATACGGAATTATGTTATGAACGAAGGTAGCGGAAGTGAAGGTAAGGGAGCGTTGTGAAAGGTAGAGCTTTGTATTTTAGATAGTGAAATCGAGTTGCGAAATATAATTTGAGCAACGATTTAATATTAAGTTTGATTTTTGACATATAAAAGAACTAAACAGTGAGATTCGTGTGATACACAAGTTTCGATCCGTCGCTCAATTCGTTTTCAGATTATATTTGAGTGGGGCTTATATTTTAAACGTCTGTAAGTATAATAACAAAATCCTTTCATGAGGACTTTTAAATTGCACTATTTTTAAGAAAATTGTTTCAGTTCTATGCAATATTTTTTACTAACATACTATTAAACTCGTTTTATATATATATATATATATATATATATATATATATATATATATAAATAAATATATATATATATATATGTACATATATATATATATATATATATATATATATGTGTGTGTGTGTGCGTGTGTGTGGGCGTACGTGTGCGAGTGTGTAAATATATTCTTCGAAAATTTAGTTACGAAATCTTAGACTTCAGTTTTCATATTCCATCATAAACTGAATTTAAAAGCGTTTAAACGTGTTGATGATATATCATAGTTAATTCTTCGTGAATTTTTTTAAAATTTTTTCTACTTATATTATTATCTATACATTCCAATTCAATTCTTTAGTTTTTCGTTAATTTCGTCACTTTTCTTACGGCATTATTTTTCAAGCCCACTACCGCACTATTGGTTTTAGTCTTGTCAGTGTAACTCATGGAGCTTAGTAATATTAAATCATTCAATTTTGTTCGTGTTGCGAAGAAGGTGGAGGGTCTTGACATTCACGTGTTAATGGAGCTTTTCTTTGTGGTCACCGACTTGTTTGGTGATAGTCTATTTAATAGGATCAATGCTTAGTTTTTTGTGTGGATGTTACTACCTCTAATGTATCAAGGGCCATCTACGACTTTCCTCAGTAAATCTTCTTGAATCACTAAATTATTTGTTTGTAACTTTCGCCAGCACATTCATAAAATTAAGTATACAACTTCACACAGGTTTTGATATCTGTTTTTACAAAAGTATCTCCTTGTGGACATATAGTGGCATTTGTTTGTATTTAAGTCCGGGCTAGGTTTTTCATCTAAGATTTGCATCAAGTATGATACCAAAATATTGAGCTGTATATTCATATTAAATCTGGATATTCCATATTCTAACTGGGTAGTGTTGGGTACTTTTGTTTGTACACTCAATATGAACGGACTCTGTTTTATTCAATTTGATTGCCGACTTTTTGCCCCAACTGTAGATTAGGTGTAGAGAAGTTAGTAGTTTATTATCGTTTCTTTGTGATTGTTTTTAATTGATAGAAATGCCTTGCCATCAGCGATGGTACCAATCTTGATTCTGGCCAAGAATGTCTCTGATATATGGTAGTATAAATCTAATCTAAAACCAGCTACTCCTCTAAAGTATTGTGTTGGAACTAATTTTCCTTCTTCTATTATTAGTTCTAGTCTTGTTGGTGTAAATTTTTCGTAGAGGTTGAATATAACACGGAGTAATGATGTGAGTCTATATAACGCTTCTTCACATTATGGTTTTCCTTATTCCATCGTCCATAATTTGTGGATACATAAGCGTCTAAATGAAGGATTGATAGGGAGGATTATTTTATATGCTTTATATAAGTGAAATGTTTGGGGTAAATATTTAACCGTAGATCACTGCCACAAACCGTTGCTACAAAAGCAACAAAAGTTGCTTTACTTCTGAATTTGAATAGCCAATTTGTTAGTTATATTGAAATAGTAATGGCCCTGCTGCAGAAAGAAATTTAATATATTTTGAATGACCGGTCGCTTAAAAAATACCGCCTTCCTTCAATAACTTTCCGAAGCGGAAATTATTGAAGGAAGGCGGTATTTAGGTATTTAGCAAGGAGATATACAAACAAAATACAAGTAAATTAAAACAAAAACAACAAAAAACACGAAATCCTTTTTCGTATTTTCAGCGAATAATTAATCTCTTCAAAATTTTCACTTTAAATTTGGTGCGAAAATTTCATTTGTTTTTCTCAGACGTACATATTACGTGCAGCGAAAAAGGATACAATTAAAGTAGATACCTGTATATATTCATTTCTTTCTATTCAATTAACGGGTAAAATAGCCATTCCAGTTTCCTCGGCGTTCCCTTCAAACTCATTTGCATACTCTGCACGACTTATTCGGGATATTTTATGCCTTATTATGTCTTTTTTTTCGGCGAGAAAAGACTTTTTTATCTGACTTCTGGCATAGTATAAAGCAGGACAAGTGCCACTTATCGTCTGCGCTGTTATGTTTTTTGGATTCCAAAATTTTCTTGCGAGAGGATTCTGCGCGGAGCGCTTTGTCAAGTTTAAAAACCTTGTCAAAACGTTAAGTTATAATTTTAACTTCCTTTAACGTTTTTGTGTTTAGCGGGCAGCAATTGTGACTCTTTGTCCTTGTTTAATGAAGTACGCACCTGACTACCTAAAAAAATGTCAACTTCTCGCTAAGCGCGCAGTGAAAAAAGTAAATGGTCTTTTCTGATATTTTGTATATTAAATATTTTAAGGACTGTGAGCTAGCAATTTAATTTATAATAAAAGCAATTTTCATGTTTAACAAGAAATGGAATATTTTTAAGTTTGGTTTTATTCGTGTAACTGATAAGATTTAGAGTCAAAGAGAAATGAAAATCTTTTTTTCTTTCCTAAACTTTCTCTTACACTCTGACTACTTAACTTCGTACTATGCGCGGTAATACTACTTGATCTATCACACTATTCGATTTGTGGATTATTTTTTTGACTTTTGTGTCATTTATTCACAATTTATACTTAAAATGTAATGACGTATAAAACAGAAGGATTTCTAACCATTTGTTATTACGCGTTTTTTTATATACTTATATAACTAATGCAGAACTGGGAAGTATTTTCCTTTACAATAAAGAATAGATCTATCTTTTTTAATGTATATCTCTCAGTATTATTTGGGGTGAGAAATTGTCGTAAATATAATCTACAACAGGAGCCATAAATCCCGACTTCTTTTAGCCGTGTTCTGCTACTGGCACCGCCGCAATTTTTTTAATTGAAATTTACCTGACGATTTTATTAGATATTACATCGATTTGTAATGACCTATTATTAGTTTTTGTTAATGAGTAGTCGTAAGATCTTCTTATACGAATTTAGTACAATCTATGGGCTTACACTTAGTCTATTCTCTCTGTCTCTGCCGTTTAGCCCCTTACCGTTTAATCTTAGAAATCGAGGTTTAGAACACCCAAGGAGTTTAATATTTGTCACGTTTACACGGCTTTATTTATGTATAAACAAGTTACAAATTTGCGTATTTTATTAAATTAATTTCTACTAAAAATTATATTAAAGGAAGACGACATAATGACGTAAGTATTTAATTTGCTTGCCGAAAGTCAATAGTATAATACCTAATAATGTAAACTATGCACCTTTAAAATTACTATTACTTTCTCAATTTTGAAACTTCATTATTAAGGAAAATATCAAATAATTCCATTTACAAAATCTATACATACAACTTTATTTACCCCTTATTACAAATTTCAGCTAATTTGGACAAATTTATGAAAATATTGAAATAACAAATTAATTGTTTGAAAAGGACGGAGCGGTATTAATATCGACAAAGTATTTGAAAAGTATTCAGTGACAAAAGTCGTTCGCTTTTTTAATTTGAAAAAAAAAGTTATCCAGCCAAACCGGATGCCGGACCACTTAATAAATAATTACACATACTAAATTGCTACTCATCACAGAAAAACTGTAATAACACTTTCATCGTCGCATACTTCCATTGCATGAAACATAACAAAGAAAATACAGGCAGAAAATAATTTGCAGACCCACTCATGACCGAATACAAATGTCTCTACCGAGCAAAACAATATAAAGAATACATTATAGTAATAACCAACGGCCCTAGATAAACACTAAGGATCTACTCGCACCGTTCTGTCCTCCAACACTTAGCGATATTGTGTCCATCCTCTCATGTCCCTCTACCTCCAATGCATCCAAGCTCCCCCCCTATCATTACTCTTGGCCTTCCATTCCTAGCTATACCCACGATATTGTCGGACGCTATTACAAATTGAGATATAAAATAGACAGACGTCGATGCTGAGTACGCATGAAGAGTGGGAATTAGCTGGAACTTATATATAATTTTCGTAATGCAAAGTTAATTTTTTCTCGGTCGTTAATTCTGGCATGCTATTAAAATATTAAATGCTTAGAGAGTATGGAACCAGCAGATAAAAATAGAAAGTGGTCAGTTATAATCATTTAGATATATAAATGATAAATTACGAGGACAAAATCGTGAGACACTTTCGTGAAATGATTGATTTTGGATGCTAATTTTTTATTTAATATAATATAGAGTACCTAAAGAAAATTGGTCAAGCACAAGTAAAATTTGCACTACAAGGGTTTTGTATACATATAGGTATTTATAAACATTTAATGGTACATGGTATTCCTATTAAACTGTTTACAAAATTTTAATTTTTGAACGAAAATATATTGTCTACTACATCTTTCACCAGGCGCATGTTTAAAAAAATATTTTTGTATGTGATATAACTACAAATTAACGTTTTCGTAAATGGCCCTATCTTTAGGGTTCTTCTTGATTGCGTTGACTTAGCAGCTTCTTTACTGTTCCAAACGACCATAGATCTTAGTATTTGGTATTAATTTCAACTTGACACCTGCATGCATTCCTGGATTAAAGGATCTTGACAGACAGACAGACGGGCAACGAAGTGATCTTATAAGACTTCTTTTTTCCTTTTGAGGTATGGAACTCTAAAAATGGTAATAATTAATTGGCATAAAAATAATCTAGATACCGTGAGTTTAGTCAGCACGATGATACTCAAAGAAACTATTTAACCAATTCTGTTGAATTTTGTACCAAGTCCGGAATTGACTATTTAGAAAACACATAGTGGAAATATTTAAGATTTAGGGTAAGACGTGAGGAAAAAAAGTTACTGCAGATGATAATAAAATGATCTCGACCATCGAATTTAAAGATTCGCACGTTTATTTAGATTCCCTGTCTCAATATATATTGCTTTATTTTTAACTAACGTAATTGTTATAAGTTAATTGAAATATTATTTGAAAACTGGTTCGAAAATCCCTAACAGAATTTTTGTTCGGTTACATACAATTCTTCTCTTGGTATTGCGTCATTTAGCGCATTAGTCAAGCAATGAAAGGGAATACAATTTTAACCGACTAAGAAGCACAAGTTTTGGGGTTTTTTCTGTAATTTTGTTTTATTTAATACATTAACTAATTGAATTAAACATTTCCAACCATTAACGTGTTTTTTGGATTTTGCGAAAATAAAGCTCGTTGAAATAAGTGATTATGAGGAATAAATTAAAGAGTACATCCATTTTTACTTCACCGATATTGATGAATTTGGAAGTTAACTGCTTTTATCTTGTAACTTATTGGTTGAAAATGAGCAGGTGGCTTCAAATGTCAGAAATATTAGAAATTTAAAGGTGAGAAGTATATGAATATGCGTTACGTAAATTAAAATAATATTGCAATTTTTCAATGTAGCGTATTTTAAAATTACGAAGGAAATACGATTAAAACTCATAACATTCCGACAAATTTATTTCTCATATTACCAATGCTTTTCTTAATAACATTTCTTATTCGAATTTAACTTTGAGTCCCATGTTTATTAGTTCAGTTTTAAACTGAATTATTCTAATTGGCCTTAATAGCAATCAAGAACTTGAATTCCGTATTAATTATCCATAAGTTAAAAATGATCTTACCGAATTGTCAGTTGCAACTCTTTTTTAGTGGCAGCAGTCCGAAGCCATGCAAATTTTTGAAAAGACGAAAAATGTTTCATTATTTCTTAGACAAAATATCATTAAGCATCAATACTTAAAAATAGTAGAACAAAATTAGAGTATTTAAATTTATATCAAACAAAACTTCTTCTTCTTCATATTCAAAGCTACGATTTCCTTCAAATTATTACTTGCATCGAAGTACAGTATGATATAAATATACGAATCAATGAAAATAGGTCACAGAGCTTTTACAAGAATGTCGACACATAGATTTGACAATTATTTATTCACTTTCCGTAACGTATCGTTGGTGAATATGGATGAAAAGTTGTACCTATGAGGTCTTCTTGATAGAATTACCACCTTTTCATTTTTTTGTATAATTCGTTTTAAACTAATTCATGTTAAAATAACTTATCCTAAGATTAAAATGACATATTTTGCAGTTATTTTGTAATTCACTGATTTCTACGATATTAAAAATGAAAAATGTTATATTAGTATTATATAAATGGTTATTAATAAATTTATCATAAAATAGCGAATCCATTGTAATCATATTACAATGGATTCATTGAAATTTTTGAATAGAGCCTAAAAATATTACGGTTTCGACTTCCGTGTTTGTTTATTTGAAACGTTTAATAAAAGTTCCACCAATTATCTATGTTGATTTTTAATAGCTCTAAAATTGTTCACCTAAAACTAATATGCGGAGTTGAAACAAGAATTAACAATTGTGAATAGTAATGAAATTAAATAGGTTATTATTATCATTCGTCATGCTAATAATTATCGAGATATACTTAAAAGGCATATTACCCATCTAGGGTAGAAAGAGTTAGTAACTTTCAGTGTTTCATAAAAAGATTGTTTTTGTAGTTGAATATTCTATTTTTTTAATATTAATTTAATTTATAATATTCAGCGATTTGTGAGAGATTTAAATTCAGCCATAACATGAAAGTTTACGCAAATAGGATCCTAAGTAATGAAAGGGTAAACAATAATTTTCACTACTTTAGCTTGATACACAAATGTTGGGTAATATGAAAAAAATACATTCTGTTTTCTATTTGAGGAGTTCTTTGGATAGAAAAACACACCATCATCAAATCTTGGTTCAGCTGGCGATGTGATAGTTTCATACACGATCAACGAATTTCTTTCGTCTGCAATCACGGTTGCTCTACTGTCATCTCTTGGAGAGTTCCTTTATCTATTTCCAGAGTTCATCATCAAACCTTGACATATTCATGCAAGATAAATTTTTGGGTATACTCTCATGAATGAAAAAAAAATATTAAAATTGGATTACATATGTCGGAGACTTGCGATGTATAAAAACATTCGAATTGAGAACCAGGTTCTAAAAAAGAAAATAATATTATCGTAGTTTGAAAAAATTATGGCTGGAGAAGTGTATGATAAGAATAAAAATTTTCAGATGGAATTAGTAACAAAACAATTAAAATGAAAAGAAATATCGTCGCTATTATTTGCAGTTCAATAAATAAAGTGAAAATGAGGCACAGTGTAGATAGAAATTTGATCAAAATGTATGACTTAAACATGCTGTATATAAGGAAGATATAATAAGGAAGAGAAAAAGTAAGATCAAAAAATAATGAGAACATATTCTTCTACGAGATGTAAACTGATTGGATGACAAAGGTTAACTAAAGGATAGGTGGAAAAAAATTGAAGCCGACCTAGTCCAAAAATGCTAATAATATAGTGCATCAAAGATCAATAAACTATTTAAAATTAATAATGAACAGGAAAAATAATAATAATATATTTTTTTCTTTTATTTTATTGTATATATATATATTTCTTTTATATATGTATATATATATATATATAAATATATATATATATATATATATATATATATATATATATATATATATTATATATATATATTTATGTATATTATAAACAAAAAATGACTAATGTAATTTAAATTTTAAATTAAATTGAGTCTACGAACACACGTATACAAATATATACATACGTACACACACACACACACACACATATATATATATATATATATATATATAGATATAAATTATTTCCTTCCGTAAATACTCGGAAACCGAAGCACAAATGCGTCGTCGAAAGCGTATCACAAACATTTATAGCATTTATTCCCTATTTATTATTCACAGGAAATTTTAACAAATTCTAAAGGGGATTTCTTTAACGAGTTTTTTCACAAAGTCATTTACGGGCCCAACCTTTGATGACTTTCTTCCGAGACTTACAAATGAATTGACTGGCCCCTTTATAACTTATAAGTTTAAAGTGTGTCGAGATGTTTGCCACAGAACGTTCTTACGATCGCTAATAATTTAATCGATAACTATGTTGTTTGGGCTGCTCATTCAAAAACGCTTTGATTAATTTAAATTCTTTTTTCGGTAGTTAAAAATAACACTAGCTCCAAGGAACTTCTTAATCGGGAAGTTTAGGAGGAGTAATCTTTATTTGAAATCCTGCACGTCGTTTCATCGAAATGTAACTTAACCTCTTCTTTGCTAACTTAAAATTTTTAAATAAAATTATTTTGAGATGAAATTTTATTTTCTTATAACAATATCATAAATTGGTAAGACACTATAAATTAAAAGCCTTCCTTGTATTTCTTTTTGTGAAACATATTATGATGATAATGACTGTTATTCAAAATACCTATATGGTTAATAACATGATATATTAAAAATACTGAATATATTTGACGTTAATTTTGTAGAAATTCATTATTCACAATTAAATGAAACTACGTGATGTAGTATTATTTCTACTTTCTTTTATTTTAGAATTTAAAGATAGTAGAAATAATACTATATCACATAGTTTCATTTAATTATGATATATTTCTTTTTCTTTTCTTTAAATGTTGTTAAATAAATGTTGTAAAAAAGTTTGTCTTTAAATATATATGTACATTACTGGAGATTAAATAACTTTAGGAATGTGTACTATTATTACATAATAAAACATTACGCGTACAGTGTTAGAATTAAAAATCTTTACGATTTTATTTTTGGCCAATAGTTAATTTTTGTCATGGATTTAAAAGATTTTTCTTAAATTTTTGCGCATTTAAACTATTGACATTTGTTTTATTACCGAAAATAACTTTGAACTTATTTTTGTAATAAATAAAACACTTTTCAAGCGATGCTTGTTTGGGTACACTACTGTGATCAGTTTGTCATTAAATCTTCTGATTATTCCATTCATATATCCAAACAATCTAGATACACATTTATTATATTTCTCTCGAGGCAAGACGTTTTTTAGCGAACACACAAACACTTTAGAGAAATAAAAACCGAAATATTATATTTTGGTACCTCCCCGATAGTTGCGTCCATCATTTTGCACGAAACATGTTTCTTCGTATCTCATTTAGTTGATGGTTAAATTAGATAGTATACACATAAATAGGTTTTCATTAATGTGAAAAGTTATCCATAGTTTTCATCAATGTAAAAATCATACTGAGGGAATTTTTTTCTCAAACAGTTCGAGCCCAATTGCAATGATTTTCTTTTTTATTTTGAACTGTATTTCATGTTGGTTGTGCTGTCAATGACAAGTTGGTTGTTCATTTCCAATTATTGGTTTAAAGTTCTAGATCAAGAAATATTATTTTTTTTTAATTTATCAATTTTTATGTTAATTTAAAAACTATAATGAGTCTTTTAAGTAGTAAAATTATTTATTTTTGTTAATTTAACTGTCAATCTGCTTCACATTTTAATTTTTAAATATTAGTTAAAAACTTTTCTCTAGTACGATTATATTCCTTACATAATTCTCTTTCTAATTATTATGAGCGTTGTGACCATGATTGAAAAAGAACTAGTCCTCTATAAATCGTAAGTATCTATTATTAGCGCCTAAACCATACTTTTCGCATGTATATTCCCAACACAACCTAGAGATTTAAAAAAGGGGCAGAGTTAAAAAAAATTCCTCTTGCTGTAATTTTGACTGGAATATTAAAGTGAGCAATATTAATCTATTCAGTATTATATATAGGTTTATTAAACTATTGATATAACTTCTAATTACTTTCTACTTCTTTTCGAAGTTGGCGTAAAATGTCATGTTTCTCCGATACATGTTTATTGACACATATAGTGACGTCGTCAACGATCTATCAAATGGCTGTTAACCAACCAAAATGGAAATTATGTTTTTATGTGTTACAAAATTTTTGATTGGCGACAAACTAATACTCATCGTCAAGTCTAGTTAAGACTTAAGTGACAGTTATATAACACCATTTTTTTACAGCGCGGCATAGTTTTAAAATATTATAGGGACAAGTATCTCAATATTTTTATAATATCATTTCTTAGTTTTGAGGATTGCTATTTTGTTTGCTATGAATTTAATGTGTATAACTTACATTAATTTTTTCTCATTTTTTTGCAGTAGTAACTTTGGCCTAACCATAAATGATCTTATAATTCGAATATTAACTTTTTAGATTTGTTTTACGATCCTTCAATTTATATGTTCGTCTACCACATTAAATATTTTAAATTACTATACTATAAGTAATCGATACTTTTGCCTGAAAATAAAACTTATCACTACTGCGCAAAGGAGTTAAGTAATTAAAACAAACTACTATTATTATAAAGAAAACATTTTCCGTAATTTAACCCGTTTTCGATATTCCAATTATCTCATATTTTTGTAGACACACCTACGATTAATTACTTGGCAATATTTTATTCTCCCGAGTTACAGGGAAAATTAAAGTCATATGCAATTTCACTTGTTTAAAACACATACATTGTTCTGATAGATCTAATACATTTTCTAAACTGTTACCTTATTAAACATGGTGTTTCCTGCTACGATGAACTTTAACGTTTATTTTACTCAATTACCTATTCAAGATAAGGTTGTAAAGTTGCTGAGTGGTTCATGATCGGTAACGTCAGCCGTTGTTGTTAATAGTTTAAATAATTTTTGGTCGTAATCCACTCAGTGGCTATTAGAGTTGTAACGGAGCGTCGCTTCTGATTCCGCAAATGCGGAAGTTCAGCGACAGTTAAAACATTCGCTTCTGGTGCGACTTCTGCATATTTTATAGCGAATCTCTAACGGATGGTCAGCGTACTTATTTTTATTTTTTACGATGCGTGGGGTAATGAGCAGTACGATGAGGTGATAGGTTGTGACTCGTCGAGTGATTTATTTCCCATTAGTGTACATCACTCAATAATCAATGTTATAGAGAATGAGCATTTTCTCTTTCATTTTACTCATTCAATGCATAATAATTGCCTGTTCGGTAAGGCGTTCTATATTGTATTTCCATGTTTTATAAATATTATATTGTTTCACATTTATTGGTACGCTACTACAAAAATGATTCCGTAGTGTGTGTTATATAAGACGTGATAGTAGTCCAAGGAAAGTTTCAGCAGTTGTAAAGGTACATATTCTATCAATCTAAATAAGTGCCGTATAAGAATATCCAACTACGTAGGTAATCCAGATATGCATTTTTCATTCAACACAAATGTAATAATTATATTTATATATTTATTTTATATTCATATAACATGTATTTTATTTCACATATTTTTAACAGGCTTCAAAGAAGGAGAAGGTTATGTGTTTGTCGTAATTTTATTTTCTTTAATTTTTTTTTTCAGATTTCTGCACTGATTCACGTGATTATATTTTGGTTCAAAGTATATATTAGTGAGGTGATCTTATATATGGTGATAATCTGATGATGGGGTCCAGAAATGGATAATATGACTCCTTAACGGATGGTAGTAAATCAATGTGATTCAAGATATTTACTATTGGAAGTTATTGCTTTACAAAGTAACTACACTATAGTTTGGGTCAGGGCTTGATGATGAGTTAAGAGATGGTAGTAAATCAAGTGTTATTTAAGATATTTGCTATTGATATTGGCTGCCAGTAGTTTAACGAAGTTTTGTACTCTATATCCGAGTATTGGTAGCGGAGAGTAGTCAGCGGCTAAAGCTAATCCCTCGGTTCTAATACTATCGTTCGTTTCTGGGTATTGTTGATAATCAACTTTAGACAAAGAGGAAATTATTTGAATACCAACTTTTTCCCGCCACTTTCAATAATTAAGTGTACAATATTCTAAGAAAGAAAATAATTGAATGTTTGTAATAGTGTAATGATTTATATTATTATTAACTACTAAACATTTCTATATATTTGGACCAACGATACAAAATGAAATTATTTGGTGAGATTACCAAATACGAGGTTGAAACAGAATGAATTAGAATTTTATTTATTAAATAAAACGACACTTTGTTTGCTTCTCCTCAGTCTAAGGGAAAGAAATTAAATCATATTATTCATTATTTTGTTTTAAATATTAATTATTTTCGTAACACTTATTACACTAATACCTACCTACACATGGATGTATCTTACTGTTCATGTAGGATTTCTTTTCATTTTAAAAAAAAAAATAACTTTGCTTGTAGTATGTACTAATTGACTTCTTTTTCTCTTTCCGTTTCTCCTTCCTTTATGTCACTTCCGTTACATATTTAGCTACTATTGCATATTTTGAATAGTCAACATGTTCAATATCTTTAATTTATGCAATGTTAGTAGCTTAATTGACACTCGCCGGTCGAATATCAACATACAACTGTTGTTTATAATAGAATTTCTAGTCAAATATCATCCCACAGGAACGATGTTAATCGAAAGAGCTAATAAATTCTATCTGTTGAATAACATTCAGTTTTCAAAAGAAGGAATTTTATTTTACAATTTTCTATAATTTTTTTTCACATAAAATAAAGTATAATGATAAAAATGGATATGTGTGATTACTGCAATGTTTTCATACCATTATTTTTCTATGTTTTGACGCAAGTAGCAATGAATTAGTTTGTTATTAAAGTTTTTAACTATAGTAATAAATTTAAAAAAAATATTAACTGACAAAGATTGTTCAAAACTATAGTAATATTCGAACTAGTAAAGAATTTCTTTTAAAACATATCGATCGTTAAGGGTCAAATACCATATTATTATTTAAGGAACAAATTTTTAAAATTTATCTTATAAATCTATCACGTTAATCAATTACCACGTTAATCATTATCTATTATCAGGTTCATTGTTATACTAGACGCATCTATCAATCTTCACCATAAGATAACAGCAACTTAGTTAATGGCACGTGTAGGCTAGCCATCTCACTTTATAGGCGCGTCGCGTTTGCGGATTCACATCAACTCAATCAACGCTTGTGGCCCTATCTCACGCTAACTTCATTATCTTGATTGTGTGACTTACTCATTCCACGTTTTCCACATTACTTTTATCACCGGGCCTCCGATCCGGATGTTCCGGTCAGTCGGTGATAAATTGAATATAGATCACAAAAGTATTCCCGCTTCTTAGTAAGTAATTAATTTTGAAAGAAAATACACCGATTTCAGTTTCGCTTCCTGTTTGTGTAAACAACAAACTTATTCGTTTATAGACAAAAATGTGTATGGCAAGGATTTACGCGAAAAGTACTTTCAGCTTGTAAGTATTCGCTTTGGTCTCTAATTCCTTACAACGAGTACTATATATATCCTATGTCCGCCTATGAGATCATAACTTGTTATTATAACATAAAATATTCCAGAAACCCTTCTTTTCCAAGTAACTTTTAACAATAATTTCATCTGGTCTTATGCTAGATATTCTAATTCATTGTTTTGGCTTCTTTTGGAATGATCTTAGTAATTATATTTATACATAAAGTGGAAAAGTTAGTTTGCTCGCAATAATCATCTATGATTCTGAAAAATCTTTTTGCATTAACAAGCCCATACTTCGAGAAATATGTTGTCATACCACGATTCATATAGGCAGAGCAGAGAATAATATAATAAAAGTCGTAAAACACCGTTTAAACAACGCAAGATGGAGAGAGACTGCTTATTAACTGACGAATCGTACCGAATATTTTTGCCAGTAGACCCCGTTGCTGATCATCGATTTAATTTGGCGAACGGTGGAAAGGCCGTTGGACAAAGCTGGTAAAAATATTTTAGCTTTGTAATGATGAATTCTATTGAAATATTTTCCTAACCAAATTTATATGCAAAATATATCGAACCGAAATGAAGGTCATTATTCCGAGGAAAAAAAACTAATTTGTTTCCATAAACAATCGCAAGAATATGGCTTCAGCTTAAAAAGTCTTCATATAAATGTTTAGTACATTATGGAAATTAAAAGAATCTCCTTCTGCTTAATTTCCTCTTCGACTTGGCTTTAAATACATTCATCCTTTTCTTATTGCAGTTAGTTCCTAAAAATAAAAATAATTATAAATTAATATTTTAATTCTTCTAATAAGAACTAGAAAAGTACCGCTTTATGTTAAATGTTATTTTCAGAGTTCCACATATTCACATAAGGCCCTATAATTTTATAATATCCTTTTTTTCCATCAGTTTTCTCACAAGTTTTCTCTACAGACATGCGTGGGAAATTTTGCTAACAGGTGGATTGGGTTGGATAAAAATTTATGTAAACATGAACATTTTTATATGGATTTAATGTACCTTCCCACATACATAAACCTAAATTGAGGCTGATTTTTTTCGTGCTCTCGATCGTGTAGACATTCAATAAGCCTTTTGAAATAAAATTTAATTTAATTAATAAGCCCGTCTCTTTACTTTTCCGACCATGATTTGAACAATTTCAAGAATATAGTAACTTGCACTTAGTTACGAACATTCAAGTAAAATTATTTAAGTGGTAACCGTATATCCACAATTTTAAAAGAGACAGACAAGTACGGGCATTTCTTCACGCTTCCTTAATGTTGACATACACCAGTACAGGTGACATAATGTTTATGTTTGCCGATAGTTTTGCTTCATTTACTTTACCCTAAGTTTTCTGACATAAAACCTACACCATTCGCCCATAGCTAGAAATGTACATCATATTAAAGCAAATTGAACATAAGGGATTAAATTTTGAAACGATCTTTCCAAAATTATCTGATAATGGACTATGTCGAAACAAGTCGTTCTTAATAAGCCCTAAACTAACCTTGAAATAACCGAATAACAAAAGTTTAATCGCCCGTAATGTATTGCGGGCATCCAGCAACATAATGAAGATGTTTACAAAATTTTATATCGACCGTAAACAGAATCCGTAATGAAAGAAATTACAGCAATATAAACGGAAGGCGCATTGGGAGTATGTCAGATTGTTATCAGTAAAATTGGCCCTCGTAATCAACGCGCAAATCAGATATAGACCGCTGAAGTGCACAGAGGTTGTCATTTTTTTCAAAATTGCTAATGGTGAGCAGAATGAATATGTAGCTTTAAACAAAAAGCTTAACATACGCAAAATATACCAGTCTGCCTACGAATGTAGGTCACTGCGGCAAACTGCTATTAGATACTTTGTATATATATATATATATATATATATATATATATATATATATATATATATACATATATATATATACATGAATATATATATATATATATATATATATATATATATATATGTCTATGTGTTTTTGGTTTAACGTATATATATACGTTAAACCAAAAACATTATATTAAAAAAGTGAATACCAAATTTTGGTATGGTATTGTTATGTCTATATAGTGTTGTATATTTTCTTATTATGTTACTGTTCACTGTTAACTGTTCATTAATGCATTCAATGTGAGAATTATCCTGTGAGAATGTCTTTATCTTCGTTCTCTCTACATATGGTATGTGAAATCATAATAATTCAAGCGGTACATTTGAATTTAATGCTCAAATGAAAATAAATAAGTACAAACAAAACATTTAAAGGTAAATACTCACACTATGAAGAACTCGTACCCTTAAGAATATTGAAAAGTTCAAACAATTAATTGACAAGCATTTATATTAAACTATCACGAATATTATTACTGTATCCAAAACCTGTTACAATTTTTCTCTGTACCCTTTTCATGTCTCGCAAAGAAGATGACCGGTGAAAGTGTTTGACTGCAAAATTATAAGAAATTTAATAACACTTTTGAATACATTTTAAAACACCATTTTTAGGAGGGCCCACTCTATGGATGTAGTAAAAAAATATTTTTCCTCTAAGTTTGGTCTAAGGGAATGTCTATATAAAAAAATAAAAATTGTAAGTTAACTGTATGTACTGATATAATTAATCTACATAATCGGTATGTATTAATAGGGTTAATCTAAATAATATATATATATTTATATATATATATATATATATATATATATATATATATATATATATATACATATATATATTGCCATAATTCATCTACATAAAAGGTATGTATTAATATAATTAATCCATATATGTATGACATAAATAATCTACAAAAACTTTTGAAATTTCACGATTAGGCTTGACTTGAAAGAATTATTTTGCTGTGAACTGCAGATAGACAGAAGGACAGATAGATTCACAATTATAAAGGTTCAATTTTCTCCACTCGACTATGGAATTCTAAAAATTATGTTACAGGAAACATCTTCTAGATTTGCATGGAATAAAATTTAAATCTATCATCGTTCTATATTCATTCATACAAAATTAATATATTTTAAAGAATAAAGATTCTATTAGGTTTAGAAATATTTTAAATAATAATATATCAGATTGGCATCTGTTTGTGTATTATGAATATTTTACGTATATTGTAGCCTCAGTATCTATTTTTGCCTAATCACACAGTGTTTCGTTATTTTTAAAATAACCAAATTAATTTCATAAAAGTTCGATGGTGAAACTTCGATCGAAGTTTGTTATTGACAGACGTTCACTGTGTATGAAAAAGGTTGTTAATATTTTAGATTTGACTACGAATTTTGGAAAATCTTAAGAAAGCGCACAAAACTTTAATTCAATTTTGGCTTTGACTTGAGCCTTCAATTTAAAGTCAAAATAAAGCAATTTCTCAAAGTTAATGGCATTAAATGAAAATTACACAATTATTTGAATTGATTCTTTGACGATAACATTGTCAAATTAATCGTTAAATTATTACGTTATTCGTTACCTTAAATTTGTTAGTAGGCAACATATATTCACTGATGAAAATTTTTATTAGTTTAAGATATATCAGTATTCATAAATTTTAGCTATTCCTGTGTTTTTCTTTCAAATCATATCGTATTCGAAAGAAAAATATGATATAAAATTAAAAACACCGACTTCGTATAATAGGGCATCGATTTAAGTACTACAGTACTTATACCATTTTGATTCTTTATATAACTTTTCTTTTCATTTGTATGCGGGAAAACAAAAAAATAACCAGCCAGCTTTAATTAAGGCAATACGTTTAAATACCTAATTGAATATGTGTTTATGTGTGTATGTATATGTGCGTGCGTGCACATATAAGTGCGAAAGTGTCGGTGTGTGCCTGCGCGTGTATGCTAGCCTACGTACCCTATGCTAGCCCGTTACAAGCAGACCTTAAGCTTAAGCATTTCTGATGAAAAAGTTTATTTGCTTTCTCATCATTAATTCCATTTCTAATTGAATCTAATTCAGAAAAACTATCATGCAAAAACTATAACTTTTAATCGAATATACGTTTAATGTAAACTATAAAAGAAAATATAGGTTAAGCGGCGTAAGAGCGAGACACGTGTGAGTGGCAATAGACGTGAGTAAGGGATGACTTTCTCATCGTTGAATCGTTCTAGTCGTTGATGTGAAGATTTTTTCTCGATCGTATAAGGGTCAATAATATATCACGCAACGTTGATGGCAAATTTAGTTTATATTTCCGGAAGTAAGTCTAGAAGGAAAGTTATTTTTTGCGCCTATATTGGTGTAATTTTTTAAAATTGATTGATATAATAACCTTTATTAAACTAGACTGCTTAAAATATTTAAATCAATTCGATGAAACATTTGTTTAATACCTAAAAACTAAACACGTAAACATGCCGAAAATACTGATCTTAATTATCTTCCGAAATTCCGAAAATACTTATCTTGATTAAACTTTAACCAGGAAAAGTACATTTTTTATTTATAAATAAAAACCTATTTAATCAGTATCTACGAATACAACACATTAAAACCTTTGCGTTTCAACGAAACTGAATAGTTGAAATGTTTTTTTATATTTCTATGTCTTAAAAGGAATCATAGTTTGTTGAGAAAATAGTTGTGTTTTTACCCATACGTAAAAAGATTAAGACGTACATGTGCACGGTCGAAAATAATATTAACATTTAACAGAAATATCATATTCAAACCGTTATTCATATTTAAACCGTGATTTTTACTCATGTGCATAAGAAGCACTCGTTGTGGGAGTTCTACCCGTACTTAATATGTTTGTATAGTTATTCATATATTTCAGTGCAGCTAATTTCTTAAAAAACAAATAAATGTTTAAATTAATAACTCAAAACAGTTAATCCGTAACTTAATTTTAAGCCATTTATTATATCACTTTTGTTGGTGATGTACGTATATTTCCCATTTTATTTCCATTTATGTTATCATTATGTGACTTCCATCCATATATTATCCATACCATATCATTATGTGACTGTCCATTTATGTTATCATTATATCACTTATGTGACTCATGGAAATTTATGCTGCACAAATTAAGATAAACGATGAAGAGATTAGAACAACAATTCGCACTTAAAAAAATGAAAGTTTATAAAATAATAAGCAGTTTTCAAAACTTATGACATATGAATGCAAATTAAAATTTGTAGATAATGAATTTTTTATGTACTACCCAATATGAAAGCGTACGCGATGATCTTAATATTGTATGAACATACATTTTAGAAAGTTTATTACCTCCTTCGTTTATATAACCGTAATATAGGTTATTAAATTTCCTTTTCTGATGGATATATCGGATATTGGTCATAAAAGGAAACTTTGGTAAGGAAACTTTGATAACCATAAATTATGTCAGTGTAAACAGTGTAAGTAATAAAAGTACATAAAATTGCATTAACGAAATTGGAGGCTAGGAAATGATCCATTGTATCAAAAAAAAAGGTGTCAAATTTTTATAAAAGGAAGAGAGTTACTTATTGAAATTCCATACTTCGCTAAATTTATTAAAATTATTGAAAAACTATCACGTACGTGCCGTAATACATATAGTAGTGCTCTATAGTTATTTTCTTTGAAATTTTGATGAAACTTTTAAACTTATTACTGGGAAATTCTTTACAAAAAAAGCTGACGGAGATCTCGTCTTCTATTGATTTCTATGAAACGCGAAGCTGAGAATGTGGAAAAAGGTAGAGAAAGAAAGAATAAGTTATAATTTCTTCATATACATCTCTCTGTCCTTCTTCGTCTCCTACTTGCAACCTATGTACATTAAATTTTCCAAGTAAATTTTATTTTCTGAATTTTTAATTGAGATACGTTTTGAATTGGAACTGCATACTAAGATGAAGATGTGACTGTTAACGTGCATGTAACTGTTAACGTGCGATAACATGTAACTGTTAACGTGCGATACAAATCTTTAAATATTTGAATCTATTATAGGATATAATATAATATATAGGATATAAATAACCTTGATCCCTAATTCACGCGTAGTTAGTTAAGTGTTACGCTTAAGTTGGAAACCATAACAGTGAAACTGGCTTATGAACTAATTTCGACAATAAAATTAAATTAACACTCCATTCTTAAGTTGTCCATTACCAACTGGCCGCAAACTAGACAAACTCGTTGTTGACCAAGAAGTTCGCACGCCTCCTCATGACTAATGTCAATCCTAACTGAATTCAAAACTGTCGTAAGGCCACTACAAAAACTCAGACTAACCCGTAAACTTTTCACAAAAATCTACGTTTAACGTAAACCAATTATACGTGGAGATATACGATACGTGACTTAAGAGAGATACACACGAGTTAGGGGCGACGGGTCCGGCGCTGAGAGGGGCTATCTACCTTCGTCCCCTTCCCTTGTAGAAATTATGAATTAATGCGTTAATGTGAATACTTTGTTACGTTTATAAGGGTCGGCAATAGATTACGCGATACTAGTGGCAAATTTAGTTTATGTTTCGGGAGGCGGGTTCGAGAAACGAATAGTTCCACTACGGCCCGATGTGTCCAGGTAAATTTTAATACGTTTGAGTAATAATGAATATGGCGTGAGTTTTCATGGCCTTGAATAAACAAGAACTAAAGTACAGGCTAGAGGGACCGTAAATTTGTTAATCTCTTCAAAAGGATAAAATATTGTCTTTTACGAATACTCTTAATTTTTATATTCCTCCGTATTTCTTGTCATTTTTCTGAATAAACACTTACGAAACAGCAATTAACATTGCAATAGTATAAATAATAAACGTATGATTAATGGTAAACTATGAACGAACACTTCTTAATAGATACATAGCTTTTAACTGTTTTAATAGATCTAATTAAAAGGTTTTCTATTCAAAGATGCCATATAATTTTCACGTCTGATGTAATACATTTTCAAAAATTTTGTAACATTTCAAATCAAATATACATTCGGCATAAAAATTGAATTAGAGTTATATAACTCTATAAACAAGGATTCTCTATAAACCAGAGTCTCTAAAAAGTTTTCCATAAATTTCTGGTGTTATATTTGCAAAATTATACTGAAAAATATAACTAAAAGATATATTACTAATTTTGAAACTACTAAACCTATAATACGAAAAAAATAAGATAAAAAATTGAAGGGTCGTATTAAAAATATAGCTGTAATTTTAGATGTTATAATTTTTTAAATATGCAAGATGCTCTTACGCCTGTGAAAGAAATTGCCTGCAATAAATTTACATTGAAGAAAGTTAATATTTGTAAATTGCTCAATTAGAAATACTATGTACACTTAAATGTTTATAATTGCCTATACCCCCCGTAGTGTGAGTTCTACTCGTACTTTATTTACTATAAAACATACAGAGCACATTGTGGTATAAAATATAAAAATATACATATTACTGAAAAACTAGATGTTAATAATTTTTATCCAATAAAATTGTAAAAAACTGGGTCTGTTCATTGAATATTTTCAAATAAATCTTAGTGCTACCTAGTGAAGATAAGAAAGCCTAAAACCACTGTCTTTCGAATTATTTTCTGTTTGTCCGTTTGTCTGTCTGTTCGCATCTTCATTGTGCACGCTAATGTCAGCAACGGGTGAACCGACTTGGATGCAATTTTAAGTGAAGTATTTAGATTATCTTCAACATTTCGTTTCCGCTTCATTTAAGCCGGTTCGCAAATAAAAAAAGATACGTCAATATTTAGTTTAGGTTTATTTTGCACGCTAATATCTGCACTTACGGATCCGATTTATCTGTCAATGCCATCAATTAGCCTTTTTAGTAAGCTTTATGCACATTGAGTTTTGAGAGGGAAAATTAAAACAAAACACAAAAAAAACCTGATAACATTATTTACTTCGAAGTGGTAGGCACAGCTAGTTATAAATAAAGCCAATGACAACGGTAAAGAAAGACAAAATTCGCTAAGTTTTTGATGACCTATATTGTTAAGAAAAAACAAACATGAGAACTAGTGTATAAGGGATAAATATTTTATATTTAGATAAACTTTTATAATTAATAATGATTTTCAACTTTAAAAATATTCATAAAAAATACAAAAGTATTAAAAACGAGGCTATAAAAAACTAAAATCCGATTACGTCAAAAAAAATTTACGGTAAAAAAAACAAGGTAGATAATCATAATTTCAGTGAAAAATAACGATCACTTAATTGTAAAGCCGTAGGCAACGTTCAATTTTTTATATACGAGACAATCCTTACTCAATTATTTCTATATTATTTTTCAAAAAATTTTTCTATTCAATTCACAACTAAACCCTTAATTAAAATAAATTATCATATGAATAATTGTATTTTTTGTTAAAGGCACTTAATATTTTGTATAATAATGAAATCTATTCTATAAATTAAAAACAAAACAAAGAATAATGTTACACATACGTTTAACTGATCATCTTTTATCAATAGACTAACTATATTAGAACATAAAGAGTAATAGCTATATTGAAAGGAAAATAGCTGGTCTTCGATGGCGGAAAACACCAGTCTCTTCGAATCATTATTTGGTAAAATTACATACCAAAACTTTATAAGTCGTTTATAACTATATAGAATTTTCTCGTTTACAACTATACAGTCGTGTAAAACTATATAGTATTTTCTAAAGTATTTTATAAGTAAACTTTTAATTGACTACAGTGAAAAATGTTTCTCAGTTATTGCTATAGAAATATTACAATTTAATTAACACTTTTTTAAAGATGTTTTGGACCATTATGAAAGTATTTTGGAATTTTAAACATTGTTATACCAATGTTTACCTTTTAGAAAATATATTTACTGTAACCATTACTAATACGACAAAATGCTTTGCTAGTATTCACTGCGAGGATATTTATCAAAATACTTTATCAATTTATATAATCAGGTACGAGGTACATGGCAAAATACTTCTCACAGTCAAAGGTATGTGAATCATATGAAGACGAAAAATAGATATTTTTTGTTTGACAATCTCAGAGTTATATTTATATTCACAATAAAGTAATTCAAAGACAGAAGTTGCTAAAATTAATATTTTCAAAATAGCAACTTTCCAACCATTAAACAAATTACAACTACTTTTGCTTGTTTGTTCAGTTAACGTGTTAAATTTACTATCACTAATTAATAATAGTGACAATAATTAAATCACGAATTATTAAAATACCAAAATCGCGGTGTGCAGTACATAAAACATTTTTTAATATTTTTCCAGTATAAAATAAGTTGGATCCCTCAGAGTTTCTATTTTCTCTCTTTAATAATCTAAAATAGCGGCAAATATAGAAGTTGCAAACAAAATTTGTTAGCTAACCAGCAACACTCGTACTTTCATATTTCTCATAAAATTTCGACGGCCATGAGTAAAACAATGTACAACACGTATATTATATAATTATCGTGTAGCAATTTAGGTGATTTTTTTGGAATTTTCCATAAAGATACTGAATACGACCATGTGGATTAGAGTTAGGATTTTCAAACGGCAAAATTTTAAGAGACACCATATAATATGTGAGACTTTCATGACATACGAGATAGTACATCTCACTGACATGGTTAGGTTTATTACCAAAAGTTTTAAAAATTCTCTTCGCTTAAAAATTATTTCAGAGAATTTCCAGTGAGCAACATTGTGAGAAAAAACTAGCAGTTTATATAATTATAACGGCTTATAAATGATTTAACATTATATATTTTTTTGTCAACGATACTTTGTGAACCATTTAATTACGAAATGATGTACGAAAAACTACAAAACACTGTAAAACAAGTTTAATTTCAAAAATGGTATTCTTTATATAACAGTCTGTTATCTATACTTACCCGATATTTCTTACTGAAATGGATCAAGTATAAATTATAGTTGCATACAGCAAATAGAAAGACATTGCTTTTCATGAATTTTCGTGTTACTGACTTACAATCACGTGTCGATTCTTATTTCCCTGCATTTTTCAAAATGATTCACTTGAAACATGCATTGAAAGAAAAATGTATAATTAAATATTAAAAACTGGCCAATTGTGAATCAGGCTCACACATGATGGGTTCTGTAGCACAAAACAATATTAAATTTATACGTTGGTATTTTTCAAAGACACCAACAAAAAGGAACAAATTTATTGCTGCGGTCGATACCGAAAATAGTACATATCTCAAAAACTAGACAACAAATCTTATTTAAACTAACTTTCGTTGTTTATTTTAAGTTTTATTACCTTAATATTTTTCCGAATTTTACACACGTTCGTTGAAAAGTGAGAGGGGGTCACTCTTTTCAAGACTTTAAAATCGCATGTCTCACCAACGATAAGGAAAAGTTATTTTGGAACTTCTATATGATTTTTTAAGACTTATCTAACAATATTTCATACATCTATGTGTACGGGATTTTTTATTCACTCCTCGGTTATATGTATGGAGCGCCGGCCCGAATATTATTTTTTTTTCATAATTAAACTATTTCATTTTATAACGGTTCTTAGAAGACACCTATCATTCAAGTTATATTTATTAGTGCCATTAATCTCCGAGCAAAGTGGCTCTGACATATGTTCAGACAAACAGACGAACAAGACGAAATTATATATACTTTCCACCATTTAATAAAATGCATTAAATAATAAGCAGAAATAGTGATTTAAAATACTGTCGTCCTTAGATAAAATTACGCTAGTCATAAAGCGGAGATTAAAATAAAAAACGGAGAAATATCTATGGAAAACTATATTTTGACAAATTGGCAGATTAATATCCACCAATATTACGTTTATCATATCTGCGAGTGCAGGTAGCGACCTGCAGGGGAACGGGGCTCCATAGTGTATTGGAAGAGAGAGAAGGCTAGCTGTTGTGTTATATTTTGATAAAATCCTGCCCTGTTTTAAAATGATAAAATGTGAAAACTTTAAAAATTCTATATACTCGGTCGATAAAATATTATTACATTTAGTTATCATAAAGGTTTTTAATTTGTGCACATTTGCACAGTTGCGTGCGTCTCAATCAATGACATCGTCATGAAAACGGGTGACGAAGATAACGTAAAGGAAGTGGGGTAGCATGCTTCGTTACAGTCGTGCATTCGTACACAGATTCGTCAGTATGCTTAGTAATATACAAAGGTAACAGTATATGTCTTAACATCGAATTTTTGCGGTGATATCACTCCGTTTTTTAACTTTTTCTCAGAAGTTGACATGACCATTAGTTATTAGTTATTTAGTAAAGAATTTTTTTTTAATTTTGCTCAATTTTGTTATGTGTCACTGGTTTAAAATGTTTAAAATATACTACTGTAAGTCGAAAGTAACAGTATAAAATAATAATAAATGAGTTAAGATATTTAAAATAAGAAAAGTCTATGAAGGGAATAATAATTATCGTATTATTTCTAGCGATACATTAAGGGTAGGCAAACTTAAATTATTTTCTTTACCTTTAGATTCTTTTCTATACCAAAAAAATTGGGTGCTTAAACTATTCAGTAATACTCGAATGTATATTATATAAATCAAGTGGTTTAGTATTTCGCCATAGTATGTATGCTTTACTTACAGACGTTTTTTTATTTCAATAATATACATTATTTTGTTCGATTTCATACTTATGTTTTATAAATTAATAAATCAATGTCGTATCAATCTTTTAGAGATGGTGGAACTTAATTATTTAAAAAAACCACGGAAAACTTAATACGTTCAAAAACTTTGTAACAAAATCTTTATAACAAAACTTTCCCAGCGATACTTTAGAAACATTCTGAAAATGCAGCTAAGACAAACAATTTCGAGAAGGCCCATCTTCAAGAGATATATTCCTCCCTATTCATAATAATCAATATTATGGTTCCACATGCAGATGTATATAAAAATGCGCGGATCTTCAAACGGATATGTAAAAGTTTTATGGAGGGATGCGGATCTGTATCGTCGGTACGCCGGCCGCATACTGAGGGTGTATTCGGTCCAACCGAGTTAATACTTTGTAGGATAAGTCGGCGAAGACGTGATTGGAAACAATTTGCTTTGGACCCCAATCGCCGCACCTCGCGAGCCTTAAATTGAACCGCTCGACTAGATTGGACAGCGGCGCCAATATCGATATAGCCGGGGCGACGTCCACACGCATCGCTGACGCTTTTTCAATTTAAAAGGACGAGAGCACCAGTGCGGATTGCTGCTATGGACTGTGAGATTGGATGACGTTAATTTCTGTATATTTTTGTTACTAATTAATAGCCGATTGAAATACTGTTTGTTTCAGATGTATCTTTAGAAGAACAAGTTTCTCAGATTTTATATTGATGGATTGAAATATATTAGTTCATAGTTTTCGCGTTACCCTGAAATCGTATGACGTATGTATGTTTAAAGTTTGGAAATAAATTTCCCCGTACTTTATGTATTGTAAATTATTCGTAGATATTTTGCCAAAATTCTTGCAATAAAAGTATTATATTACGGTACAAACAGTACTAAAAGTGAACATGTATATATCTATATCAAATAACATTCCCTTTGCTTATTGACAAATTAAATATTTCTCGAAAATAAACCTTTAGAATGAATTTAAGCCATGGAGAAATATTTCTTTTCCCAATAAAAAATATTTTCCTAATTATTGCATATATATCGCTTTGATATTGCCGTGATGACGTATTACTATTGCAGTGAGGTTTCAATTTGTTTTGTTGTATTGAAATGGATGAATAACCGCATCTCAATATTTCGTACATTGTCTCGAGATATGGCAACGTGATCGCCGGATATCTTTAAATTCGTGAAAAACTTTGAGTAATCCACATATAATGGAGCAGAAAATATTTTAAATGTCCCGAAAATAAAAAGGCAGTAATTGCTGCAATGGTAATCAATGCTGGGAAAGAAGATGAATAAATGCAATACTGGTATCTGATATGTAGAAGGATAATACGTAAATTATAAATGGAGCAGGAAATATTTTATAAGTCCTGATATTAAAAAACCAGTAAATGATGCATCAGTAATTAATATTGGGTAAGAAGAATACTTAATAAAATATTGATTTCTGGTATGTAAAAGGACAATGCCTGTCAATCTCCCTGAAGGCCGTTGTTTTTCAGAAGCCGGCTGGAATATTCTGAACTTTCATTAAGGGTTTACGTTTATTTATATCAAACCAATCCACAAATTTAATATGTTTCATGAAGTACATCATATCAAACATTCCTCAACACATTTTTCATTTCTTCGGAAAAGAACTGGAACATATTTCAGAAAATTGCTAACTCATAATCGCATTTAAAAAAAGTTTCAAAAACAGAAAGTCCTTTTAGACGATACAGATTTTCATTTAATATTAAAAATTCACTCACTTTCGATTCCCGTTAAAAAGTAAGTGCCAAAACAGTTTAAGTATTATTTAATGTTGAAACCCAGTCGTTCATAAATTAAATATTTTAAACTTTTTATTAAAACCTCGTCATTGAAATTATTGGAGATATTAAAATATTTCATTTAACTTACATAAATAAGGATTAGTTAATTAGCCTTGAAAGTTGTGGATATGCAAATCAAAAAAAAAAAATAACTTTTCGTAATATAATTCGATTCGTTTAGATTAAAGACGTTAATAAAATCTATACCATTAGAGCAATTTTTATTTTTAATGTTTATTTAACAACGACATTCAGAACTTATTTGTGACTTACTATATGAATTTGTTTCAAATGTGGGTCGCTGATACAATAAATGTAAGCTGTTAAATGAAGTAATGCAACAATACCTTTTAATGAATTGACAATAGAAACAGAACACAGAGTATAGCCTCGAAACTGGTAGCCAAGGGGAAATAAACTTTTTTTTTCCAAAATTTGTTTTTTGGTGTCATTGTCGAATTCTGAATTTTCCCCCTCTAAGTAGAATCGCTACCTCCTTCAAAAGAAATGGAGGGTTACAAAATTAATTTTTTAACTTTTGTTCTTAAATTTATAGAAAATATTATTCAGCGAAAAATTAAAGCGTAAAAATTCTCTACAAGCAAATATGCATGTTTATTTTTCGTCACAAATTTTCTGAAAAATACGTGGCTTTGGATTTTTTTTATAATAAAATACTTATTTCTACTACAAATTTGATATACATGTCATAATTCATGTTTTTATATTCAATATTGAAATGAATACAATAAATTTAATACGCAATTTACAATCGTTCAATTTTAAGAAATTTAAGGTTATAAACATAAGAATTAATCTGGTCGCATATATATATATATGTATATATATATATATATATATATATATATATATATATATATATATATATTAACTTTCATAATAAAGATTTTAAAAGTTTAAAAACAACAAAGAAAAGCGAAACGGTTTTCCCGTTATCTTTCTGTTTACAGGGAAGTTGCTAATTGGATACGGAAGTCTTAATTGGGGAAGGGAAGCTTCATACATAAAATGTTTTCTTTTAATTGTAAGTAATATTTTAAAAAACTATTTTATTTTATTATCTTTAATCTAAATTATTTCCAAACTTCGCCCTAAATATTTATGTGGCACCTGATCTGGGAAGGTGACATTCAAAATATAAAACTAAAACAGAATTATTTCTTACTAAGCGAATTATTTGAGTTTTGAAAATATTTTTAATAAATTAGATTAAATTCTACTGAATTGCTTAATGGTATTAAATATTTCAGTAAAATGTTTTTATTTTCTTTATAATTCTGTGTGTGTATTGAAACTAAATTTATTTTAACAAACCACTACAACGGTTTTATCGAATATTATAGGTCCTGTTATTTTCATTACTGATCATAGGTTTTTGAGACACGTTTTCTATAAGATTTTTTATCTAAATTATTGAAAACCATTACCACGAATGAAAAAATAATCTATCCGAAGTAATATTTTTTTAAAAGTAATATAGATTCTTACGAAAATTGAAAACGTAAATCATTCCTCAAAACAAACACAAAAACAAAAAGTGCTTGAAAACAATTAATATGTCTTGTATGAAAACACCGCGTAAGACAAGGTAGACTTGCACATTCACCTTCATTTTGTATGAAATTTGCCCCTCTTGCCTACCTCACTCTCGCCGCTAACGTAGCTAAATTTAAATTGGGTTTGTCTACGCTACTAATATATTCGGCTTTTGCATTATCAGCGACGATCAAAATAATATTACAATGTGTATTTTGCTCGGCAGCGGTTTTGTCTTGTCATTTTAGTGCTGAAAGATGCAAGTGGGAATATACGTTTTCAGTAAAATTTTTAGATGAGGTTCGTTGTAAGTCATTAGTGAAAATTTGTGAAATATGATATTCGATCATTTTTCTTAGAAAGTGCTGGTTATAAGATTCTGTTTCTTAACGAGGCTTCAGATAAAGCTCCACAAAATAGTGAATTGTGATTTTCAACCTACTGATTTTTTCGGAGTAAAACAAAATAAATTGCATGTTTAATAAGGTTGTATATTTAACGAAACCATGCAAATGTACCAATTTATAAAGTTTATAATAAAATCTTTAATAAAAGCAAAGGTACAAAAACAAAACCATGGTAAAATATGGCCGTTCTTTTCTGTTCTCTCTTAATATTATTGCAATATTTAATGTTTTTTCCTATATTTATATATCTAACTATTTAGATATACAATTTTTATATATTTATTTGCATTATAAATTATTACTTTATCATTTATTAAATACTTAAAATTATGAATTTTTCAGCATATTCATTAATTTTCAATATTAATTAAGCTTTATTTATATTGTTTTAGTCAATTTAACAAATCACTATGTATACGTGTTTACATTATGAAGGATGCTGAAGATTCAATAAAATTTTTAAAATATTTAATTTAATTTAATTAATTTAATGAAAAACAAATTTAAAGAACAATAACATAATAATAAAAATTATTATTATTGAAAATAATATTATTCTTACCATTAATTATATAAATGATGATGATTGTAATTCTAGATAACAAATAAATTTTTTTAATATCCCGTACATGTATGAGAAAATAAATTTAATTATTAGATTAAATTTATATTTTACCAACCATATTTGTAATTACGCTCTAGTCCATTTATAATTTTTTTTCCATTAATTATTTGGATTCTAAATAAATTTATTACGGTATTATGTCAAAGAAATATAACTTCTAACGCGCGTACGTAGATACAAGTAGATATATGTCCTCAAACGTATGTATATACGAACATACAGAACAAGTTATTTTTCAAAGGTGAATTTAAATCATAATAAACATTTAAAAAAATAAAACATTATAACCTTACTAGATAAATAGGATAAAATTGGTATTCTATTTATAAATATTCTTAATTATATTTCAAAACATTAATGCTGTAATTATTTTTATAACTTTAGAAATAAATCAATATCTTGGTTTTGGGAATGTTTCATTAAAAACGATATTTCCGAGGCATGTTTCAAAGAGCAAATCCCAATGATCAAATATAACAATTTGACGACAACCTTTTATCGGCTAAATACTTGAAAATATTAACCGATAGCTATAGAAATATTTATATTCAAGGCAACATTTAACGCTACTACTTATTCCCCGTTAAACATCACGGAAGCGTTTTCCGGTGGTGGCGCTACCTATCAGAACGTAGAGTAAGCTACGCTGACGGTATAACGTATCCGTATCCGGTTATTGCGACGACTCGTATCCTGTATTTATATTCACCGTAGGATCTGTCGCAGGGAATTGAGCTGCTTTGTGTACTTTTACCGCTTTCAGAGCGAGTGAATGCATTGATAGTTTCTAAATGTACTGAAGATGCACCAGACGTTATACTGATATTTGTTTGGTAGTCTGTCTACCCATTCACGTCGTATTAATTAAGAGCATATATGCAACGTAATGTTCTACCAAACCTTTTATTTCTTTGTTCCTATAACATTTTTCTACCTTTTTTTATTTGTAATGATGATATAACATTTTATAACCTTTTCTTTTAAAATAAAACTGTACGAGTATATCAATAAGTATATTTAAGTAATTGTATTGAAAAAATATAAACTGGAACTAACTGGAAATTTAACCCAACTTGTTGCGTGTGCACAACTTTGGAACTTGCGGTGAACCTACTTATAAATTGGCGGGTTGTACTTTTTATATATACACGTCATAAATAATTAGGCAAAATTAACATCTTTTAGATTTCTGTGCATGTTTTTTTATGTTACATTAAATATTATCATATAGTTCTCCGAATGGCAGTAAGTTTTTGAATAGTTGCCCGTAAATTGCTTCATAATTTTTTCAACTTTCTAGCATTTGGTGTGTTCAAACTGTTTTGGATAATTTGATTTTTGAATTTTCAATAATTAGACTGCTATATAGGATCTGAAATTCAATCTATTTATTTTCTGTATTTTATATCATCCACCTATTTACCAAAATACTGTCAATAATATAAGTGAAAATTGTCACCATTTTTACCACCGCTTTTTACCTATTAGTAGAATTCGACAAATGTCTAAACATTCCATTGCAGGGAATGTAAATGTATTTCTTCCGCCTGTAAATGTATCACTTCCTTAAATATAAAATATATTTCTTCCACTTATATCATCAAAGTTTCGATATGTTATAATTATATTTAACGTACTGTTTTCAAATAAATCCTTTTATCAAATTAAATTAACGGCTTTTCACAAAAGTTCCAATTTTCACACATTTTTCTTAATTTTTTTAATAATTAAAAAAAAGTGTTTCTCATTTATAACTGTGATCATGTGTACGCTATCCATGATTCAAAATTAATCAACGATTACTATATCACGCGTTTTTCCAACAATTTATATGCGTTTGTCCAACAAATTATATTAATGAGTCTTTTGTAATGATGTTCTTACAACTACTCAAATATATCGGATATTTTCGAATCAAATATTTTCTTAATATCCTATCCTTTTTTGCTATCCTCGTTTTTTGGATATTAATGCAGGGTGCTACTATAAAGTTATTTCATTGTATATCAATGTTTTATCAGGTACTGATAGACACTTAAAATAACGGATGCCAGTTCTGACAGTATCAGTAAACTTGTCATTTTCATCACCGACCTCCTCTTCATCTGTATGATTACCAGCGAAATACTTACGATATTGATATTTCCAAAATTGTTGTCTTTATTTTATCTTCTAAAATATTTACAATTTCTTTGTTGATTACACCTCGTAGTTTTGCTAGGCCATAGTAGCTCTATTTTTTCAAATTTAGCCTAAAGCAAAATGTTTGGGTACAAAATATACCAACATATTTTGCTCTAAGTGTTGTTGATATATATAAGCGTTTTCTTTGGACAACATTTTTTTACACATATAACATTGTCCTTAGTTGAAAAAGAAGCTAAAGAGCACATAAATAACAATCAGTATTACGAGAATGTCACTTTGCAATGAATTTTCAATAAATACTTAATATATTAAATAATAAATAATTGGTATATTTTTAATTATTATTTACTTATATAACAAATATCAGTAAATAAAAACTTTTTTATGTCTGTTTATTATAAACCAATTAAAAATTAAGTAATGTTTGTTATTTTCAAATTTATATTTTCAAGTATTTAGTTTTCTACACGGTTTTGAAACTTTACATAATCTAAAATGGAAAATAAAACACTTAATAATATCACTGACCATCCACTTTGAGTTCAAACCTAATTTTTTGGTTTTAGAGTAAGTTTAAAAGGATTGCTACAATTTTTAATTTACTAAAAATTTGATAACTATGGAAAAGAATGAGCAAAAATGAAGATGATACATTGGTCCGAGATAAAATTAGGACCCAACAAGTATATATATGTATATATATATATATATATATATATATATATATATATATATATATATAATATATAATTAAAAATATATTTTATTTTTTTTAGAAAGTAAATGCTTTCTAATTAAAGTATTGTAAAAATAAAACATAATAATTACATATTCATAGCAATACACCCAACATTATTTAAATATTATTTCCCCCAATGGCAATTTTTCCAACCGGAGTCTACACGTACAATCATTTCTCCCAAACTCCGTCGCAGAACAGTTGCTTCATAATACCCACATAAATTATAAAAAATGATAAGGGTTATGTGCATATCTTTCCCATTTATCTTCACGTGATCGAATAAAGGATACGGCAGGTGGGCAGAAAAATCGATTC
Organism: Druceiella hillmani; assembly: GCA_039881145.1. NCBI lineage: Eukaryota > Metazoa > Arthropoda > Insecta > Lepidoptera > Hepialidae > Druceiella > Druceiella hillmani. The sequence continues at coordinate 14,912,394 of JAYKKI010000009.1, forward strand.
ACTTGTTGTTTTCTAACATCAAGAGAGAGGAGAAATTAAAATTTTCGTTCGTACGGATACTTTGTTTTTTGCGATGACATTAAACAATATTTAAATTAAGAAACGATTAAAATTATAGCAGTAACATTCTCTATATAGTATTATTTGGAAATAACATTTCTATTCTTAAATTTTAAAAGACTGATGATAAATACATAAACATTGTAATTTCTAAATTTTCATAATAATTCGATTCAAAACTAGAATATTGTTTAAATTTATTGATGAATTTAATTGGTAACAAAGCATTTACAATAGTGTAAATATGTTATAAAAGTACAAATGAAAGTGGAAATTAACAATAATAATCTATGGCAAACCCTATACAATTTCCAAAGTAATAAATATTCATATAATTATACAGACAATGGACAAATATATATACAACGTGTTTTGATTTTGGATATAAAGGGTAGGTACATGTGACATTTTTTTAAATTTTTTATCGTTCTGATACAAAATATAAATATAAGTAATTAATCAAAATAACTATGGAAAATTATATTAAATGAGTTTAATATTTTCAACCTTTCTACGGACGCAATGCACATGATCATTATACAGTATATGGTTTTTGATACTTTTTTTTAAAATAATGCAGTTTGTACCTGTTTTGGACAGTTTTAAGTCCTTTGTGAACAAATTGGAGGGTATTTTGATCAACTTCATGGTTCTTTTAGTAACACCTCGCACACTTCTTGTTTTTTTATTAACACTTTCAATAAAATTAAATGCAACCTGATAATTTTAATAGACTTGCCTAATATTTTAATTTTCACATACATTTTAACTCCGTTTTCATTCGACGATGAAATATAAATATATAGTTTTCTTTCGGTGGAAAAGTCAGAATTTTGACAATTACTTGTTTTAAATTAATATTATATAGAGATACACTGCGATAAGAACATTTAAAAAATTGTAATACTTGACGAAAAAATATTTTAGTAAATTGATTTTTCTTTCACGCCATAATGCAATTGTTATTAAGCATTAATGCAACTAAATGTCAACGAAAATAAAAATAATATCCAAGACTTGATTATATAATTATATTTAGTAAATTAGATATTCAATGACTTAAATGAGTTAAAAAGATGGGTTAAAGAGAAAGTTACTACGTTAACTTTGCTTTTTTCTATTTTACTTACCTGAATAAATAAAAATTTCATAAGGTTTCTACTGAAATTAAAATTGACATCGACATGCATTTATTATTGAGACGGTTTTCAAAATATTTCGTGAAATGAATTAGGTAATGATCAAAGCACAACTTCAGCGGTAGGACGGTGATCTTCTTAGCGATGTCATAACTTTGTGAGAAAAAAGTCCAATTTTTTGAAAGTATTGTGTTAAGGTAGCTCAATTCCCGATTTGAAGTGGCATTGTCTCCAGCTCATTTTCCAGCAAACTTACTACATCAAGTACAGGAGCTAAAACCTCAATAATAAATATATTTCTAAAGTTTTATCATTTATTGAAACTCACCACAAAAAGGCGATGCTTTATGTTGCAAAATATAAGGCAATGATGGATCCATTTCATGAGTTTCTACTTGAATATCATGTACGAACCTCCGGAATGGAGGTTGTCATTAAATATACAAATTAATTACCAAAAAATTAATTAAGTGATATTCAAACCGCTCTTGCTTCAAGTGCTGGAATTGAAAGATTGTTTTCAAAATTTGGATTTATTCCTTCCGAAACGAAATAAACCCGATACCGAGAAAGCTATAAAACTTGTCACAATATTTAAATACCTAAATAAAAAAATAAGTATGGTCTTGCTTCCCTGAAGTTATTTGATATATAAAATTTAGCATCAGCTAAGTCAAAAAAGAAGAGAATTTATTCGAGTTTTGTATATCAGTGTGCGACAATTGACACAGAAAAAAAAACTTAGCGCGCATACAATCCAATACATATCGAAATAAAACGACGTTAAATTTCTTCAGGTCATTTGCACACGGTGTTTTATGCGGCAACATTTTGCCGATTTGGCTGTTCGTTAACTAATTTTGAAACAATTCAGAATTAGACCATAAATTTTAAAGTACCAAATTTATGATCTGATTCAGGATCAACCGGAATGCACATTTTTTACCTGCCTTAGGTTCTTTTATATTGAATAAAAAGCAGAAGTCAGCTAGTAAAATGTGGTAGAAAATATTGCTCTGTAAATATCTATATCTTTAATTTTTCACAAATATATGAAGTAGAAAAGTTTGTTTGATTATTTGTTTGTTTGCGCTAATCTCAGAAAGAAAATTTTCGATTTAAAAAATTATTTCTTTCTCCGACAAGTTATATTAATGAAAGGCTATAGTCTATATATCATCACGTAACGATTTGTAGATGTGGAAAGGTGGTAAGAAATAAAATAGAAGTTGGAGAACACTGTTTGAATGGTGCAAGAGACAGAAATCAGCTGAGAGTTTCCACAACCCGGACAATTGATATCCTTTTAGTGAATGGAGTGGGGCGGTTAATGGCAGAAGGGGAAAAAGATCACTGAGATAGCATGCCCCCATTTCATTCGTGGGGTCTGCTCCTGCGCAACAGACATTACCCGCCAATATTATCGAATAAGATTTATTTCAAAAAGTAGACTTAATATAGTACTTCTCAGTTTCAATTTACAATTCTGCTCTGGACAATTTCCGGGGTACAGCTAGTAGCTAGGAAAAAAAAATATGCACGATATATACATATAAATAAATAAATAAATATATATACATATATATATATATATATATATATATATATATATATATATATATATATATATATATTTATATGGATTAAATTACAGGTATTTGAAATGAATGACAGTAGTGAAGGAACATAACCTGAAATGCCACGAATATGATTGATAATTTTTAGGATAAGACAATATATGTGAAATAATAATACGAAAACCTGTAGTAAGAATATTGTGCAGATGGGTGAATATGTTTATTTATGAAGTTTACTACTTATTGATATTTAGTACTTTATATAAAGGTGGAATTATACGAGTTGAATGCGTATTAAATGCTGAAGAAGGATGATGAAATAAACTATTGTAGTATATCTCGAGAAATATTTACGTGATTGAACTAAAAATGAAGGTCTTCTATGAACATGTGACATTGATGAAAGTGTTGTTGCGAATGTGGGCATGAAGATTCTGTTAAAAAATACATATAACAAATTTGTTAATAAAATTTATCCTAACCACTAAAAAAAGTAAACATATTTCAAATAAAGGATAGATTTATTGTCAGATCCCTGAAGTGATTAATATTTCGCAATAAAATTTTACCAAACGATGCTACAACTTCTTGCAATAAACTTAAAATCAACGTTATATTACCAATAATTAATTATAGTTTTCCACACGGCTTTTTCTCTTAAATGTTAGAATTTCTATCAAAAATAGGGATTTCAAGAATATTTTACATAAGTGTACAATCATTTATATGCATCAAGTAAGTTTCAAGTGGACCTAATAACTTCAAAAACTGGTATAGATTTGTGCTGCCAGTACGCCTTGAGTGAAACTACTCGACGCCATTCTAAAACTATAATATTGACTAAACAAGTTTAAAAAGTCATTGAGTCTGTTAGAGGCAAGTAAGCTAATTAGGATATAAATACATGAGTATTTTTCAAATCAAGAAAAGAATTTTACACTGAACACTTGAAAATTGCAGTTCGTAGACTATTTAGTTTATTTGGGAGACAATTTAAGGTAACTTGTTAAACGAGAGTTCACTGGAGAGATTATTTAAGGTAACTTATTAAACAATAGTTCACTTGAGATACTATTTGAGGAAACTTACTAAAATTATATTAGATTCATATAAATTCTTGGCTGAAAATATATCTTGTTTAACACTAGAATAAAAAGAAAAAAGAAAAATGTCTACAAATACTCATTGTTTTCGGTGCAAATTTTGAAAGACTTGTTAAAATTATTTTTATTATTATAACTAGATAAAATAAAAACAAAGCTATAAAAATTTAAACTTTGAGATGTCTATATTTTCCTAATAGTTTTGTCAAAACTGCACGTCTACAGTTTCATAATTCATTGACGATTATTTTTCAGTGAAATTATGATTACCTAACTTGTTTAAATACTTTTCTTTTTTTTTGGCATAGTCGGAATTTATTATTTTATAACTTCGTTTTTATTTCAGCTTATTTGGTAATTAATTTTCATACACATATTTCAAAATCGAGTGTGTACAGAATTTTGTATTTTTATTATTTGTGTAATTTTTTCGTATTTAAGTAAAAATGGTTGAGGAAACCTCATCGCTATTTTTAAAGACCCGACAAACTTTTCGAAAAGCTACACACACTAAACACTACCCGTAAACCCACTTCAAATCATATGTGGTGTAGTAAAGTGCCAAAAAGTGCCAAAATGGGTTACCGTTGCGGATAGTTGCGGATACCAACTTGTAATCCTTGTGGGAACGGAAAATTCTAGGGTGGCACATTAGCATTACTATTTATCCATACGACATATATGATTGCAGCACGCGGGAAGTAACGAAACATGTTTACAATTTTAATTTTATTTCCGATCGAATGATGTGTAGACCCATGCGTACCTTTCTTTTTCCTTTTAATAATAGCATTTATAAAACTGTCGATTTTAACATTGCCCAGTTTTTAGTTTCAGGTTTTTAATTTGGTACTGAATGCCATATTTTTATATAATTATCAAAATCATAAACTCATTTGCTGTTATCTTCTAGCTTATTTTCTTTTATTACAATTTATTAACGATTGTTAACGCTTCTTAGTAAAAATAATATTCCTAGCGTTAGCCAGATGTATAAATCGGTTATTATAAATGGCCGTTTGCTACGTTATTAGTATGCTACATCATTAGTTAAATTTCTGTCATTCTGAATGCTTTGTTTCGTAGGCGACCGAAGATTAGGTTAATAAAAAACTGAAGACAATAGTGTCAGCGTCGAATTAATATTGATCCCTGTGAGCTATAGGATTACAAACGAAAGTGTTGCAGTTTGTCATCACTGTATGGAACCCATCAGTCGTATCACAATGTTGACCTAACAGGAAATTAAAAGGTTTTAAATAAAATTATGAAGTGTTGTAAAAAGTGAATCTTGTCTCGTATATCGGCTCGCGCTCGGCTGTAATGATGGAGTGTGACGATAAGCGTGGACGAACGGATTCTATCCATACTATACTTTATACAGTTTTAGACCTAATTTCATGAAATTTTGTAAGACATTGATTCGTAATGTGATTCACGTCGAATTATATTACGAAATACATATATTTAAATTGGAGGTCATATTTTTTTCGCGAGTTTCATTAGGTCTTAAAGTTAAATTCTGGTTCCATGCATAACTTTTTTCATTTCTTTTTTTTCTTTTTTTTTTTACTTTTTTCATTTTAGCACTGTTTAGAAATGTCGTACTTCTAAAATTATACGTACTCTAGTTTTTTAATCGTACATTTAAAAAGTCTGATAATATTTTAGAAACTATCATGTAGCTTAAAATTTTCAACTGAAATTATTTTGATTAATTGGCACTATGCAATCTTACTCTGTTCGTAATCTGATATGCATTTGACTGGTTTTTTTCATGGTTGTATTCGCTTGCATGGCTCAAAAGAAAATTGCGAACTTGTAAAAAGAGTTATGCATAATTTTATTTCATTATAGTAAATTAATTATTCATAAATATTCACCACGAATATTTAATTAGTATACCTGTAATTTGTACCGAATAAAATATGTATTGTAATTTAGTTGGTACTCGTAACAAAGAGCACTATATTTGAATATAGTAACCGATAAAATTGAATTTCCTATCTTGCGGGTACAAGGTAACACGCCTGTCACACATGACAATGGTGAGTCTCAACAAACGTAGGTATCAGTCGAGCAGTATAAAGACTGGTACATGCGATCATATTATTAGAATGATTGAACGCATACAATGGGATAACGATTTTTGTGGGGTCAGAGCGTCACAGACATGCGCTGAGAAAATTAATGCCAAAGTGCTGCGTAACTATATACACAATGTGTCGTGTCGTTTCAAATTCGTTGAAACCGTGTCTGCAACTACCTCAGTTTATGTTTCCAATTTTAATACGGTACATCAAATAACTATCCGAATTATTACTTCTTTAGCTAAGTTATATAACAAGATGGAAAAGATAATTTTGGGTATGTAATTTTTCTGATGTATTAGCGTTAATCTGGCTAATAGTGGAGAAGAAGCGATGATTAGACTAGCAAGTAAACGGCGACTAAAATTAATAATACGTGGAATGATATTCCATCCAGTTCATTGAAGGTTACACATTACATCTAATATTGGAGAAAAATAGTTTCCTTATTTTTGTTTCAATTTACGGCAAAACACACAACTAATTTTTCGATTTTCCAACTTTCACCGTTTCATATAAAATTTAATTGTGTTCCATATAGATTGTTGAACCAACCCGCTACATAGAATTAATCTGAGCCAGTCAGTTATATCTTATTTAAAAAACTATGATTGAAATAGTGTCACGTTGTGTATTGCAATACATAACTGAAAGGAAACTGACAAGAGTGTTTCACACGAATTTTGAGAAAATAATATCATACATACTTATGTCATTATTTTCACTTTCTTATAAAATTGCAAAAAAATGTGTTTCTGACTTTCAAAACGCATGTTTCATTTAAATCGTGACTTTATTCTTTTCTTTCTTGCCCCATCCGGTCTTTTAAATTTCAATATTTAATTAATTTGTAAATTATTTTCCGGAAAGTCTGCGAAGCTTTTCACAATTTTTAAAATATCAGTCTTCGATGATTTGTTCTCTATTTGTTTATATCGGCTTCGTACATAAATATCTAAAATAGTTTTAATTAAATACATGTCATACTAAAGAAACCGAAAGCTAAAGCTGTGAACTTTACATTTAGATGAAGAGGAAAAATTCGCACATCATTTATTAAAAAAACTAACTAATATATTGAAGAGCTTAGTTTGGAATAAATAAAAATTAATAATTTTTTGGATCGAAATTTTCTCATTCAGTAGTAATTGACCTCAATCTAGACGCTGTTAAGAAAATGTGTGACAAAAATAAAGCGACTAGAATAGGGAAAACATGCTACATTACAAATTTAGTGCCCAGACTTATCAAGTGGCGTCTGTATTTCAGTACAAAGGTTAATATTGGGTATACTTCGCGTCAAATTCATACAATACCATTTGGTGAGTGATCTATTTTTTAAAACATTTTAGGCCATATTGGAACAGGCTTATCAGTAAAAAGTAAGTAATACGAAACGAAAATTAGAAACGATAATTCATGTCACTTCTTCGAGTTCTGTAGCCAAACTAAAAAATAACGGAACATTTATTATTTCGTCCCGTCCATCTGTCCATCCATCTGCTCCTATGACACAACCATTTTACTCCAAGACTATTGGCAATATATGTATGAAATTTAGATGGTAGGTATTTTCTATGAACTATACAATGAGATAGAATTATGAAAAAAATAATATTAGGGGTGGCACTCCATAAATGTAACTGAGGAATGAGCAAAATTAGTGTGGGGGATAGTCAAATAGACCATAAAACGATAAAGATATACTTTTTTATTTAAATCAAAAGTCTTAGCACTTATAAAGTCTTAAAAAGCATGTCTCCCTCTAACTTTGCTACTGACGAATGTAAAATTTTTAAAAAAAATCAAAGTGTTAGAAATTAGAACACACCTTCGACGAAAATAAGTTTGAGTTAGACACGTTGTATATTTTTTTTGAGATATGGAATATTTTCGGTACCGACCGCAGTAATAACTTCGATTTTCTTCGTGTGTCTTTTTGAGAAATAAAAAACTTATAAGTTATATATTGTTCGATGCTGCGAAAACCTTTGTGCTCAAGTCCGATTTGGACTTAGCCGATTTTTTATTTCTCCCGTTTAACAAATTTGACTAATGACAAAAATATTTGTATATATCATTATATTATTTAAAATGTTTGTTTATATTATTATATTAATGACAAAAATATTTGTATATACCATTAACTTTCATTATTTTTACGATTCTTGAAAAAACTATTACGTTACAATTTTTCTGAATCCGGAAATAGGTATGTTAAAGTGAAATGTGGAATGATTCCTTTAAAATCTTATATACTTTGTTAAAATTTCTTTCAGGATATAAATAGGAACTTTAGTTTTGCTTGAAACTCTTGGTTTCAAAGCGGTAAGCTGAAATAGAATAAACTTCAGCTATATCTAATGGACGGAATCTGTAATACAATATTGACAATCCGCCAAACTGGAAACCTTCATTTAAAATAGAGACATTTTTCATTTTTCCAGGTCAGTTCGTACATATATATTTAATATGGTTTTAATTAATATCAATCATGTTATAGAATCTGAAACTGAAGGTGTGAAACTTTTCACGTCAAAGAACGACAAATTTAAAAGTAATAAATGTTAATTAGAATCGCTTTGCGTAGACAAAGGAATCACTTTACTATATCAATATTATATTATACGACACTGACCTAATTAAATGTCTTCTGCCTAAATATTTTTCAGTAAGTCTATTACGTAAACACTAAAAAAACGCCTTTGTTTCTTCAGCTAAGGGACAATAAAAATAAATTTGGACCCCAAAATGCGGAGCGGGGTTTGTTTATCAAGACTTCTACTTTAAAAAAAATCAATTCGTAGTCCTTTGTTCCGCTTCCTACATGTTCCGTCCTCCTTTTACTTTATTTACACTGCTGCGTCAATTTATACACCAAACTATCTCTGAGTAGCTGCACGGTTCGTAATCACATGTATTCTGCTTTGTTTTTATGAACTCAACGGCGTAATGCGAATGCACTAGCTTATGTCAGTCGACGGCGATTAGTTACATTTTATGAAAAAATTAAATCATTGTGAAACATAACTGCATCGATAAAAATTGTGTATGTTTACGGTAGGTAGAACAAAAATATTTAGAATTTAATAAGAGAAAACGAGAGAATATGAGATATGATAAACAAATTATTAATTTATTGAAAAGTGTTTCTTTAATTATATATGAATCATATTATTATTTCATGACATCATATTATCACATAAATCATATTGACTTTATGTTGCTACATATTTTCGAAAATAAGCGTCAACTACTGCCATATATCTGATATACGAGTAGAACATTTCTTTGTGGTAATAAGTTACAAGCTTAGGTGTGATTTACTTACCATGTTTTTCTACTAGAACCCATAAATATCCTCACAACTTTACGTTTTAGTTAATATTCTAAATAACTGGTTCCAAAGTGATAAGACTTCAATTTCCCACATAAAGATGTTGTCATACTACGAAACCCAGATAGTGGTTAAAAATTTATATAATATAGATATAATGCTACGTTCAAGATTTCTTTTAAAATGGCCAAAATCAACTGCATCTTCCTCCTATAGCATATTTTAAAGAAGTGTATATAGTAATTTTTCTGGTTTTACACGCATTATGATTAATTTTGACTCTTTTTGAGATTTAAAATTAATTATGAAATACAGTTAAATCTAAAGCTTCTTCTGTGTAAAGTCCATCAATAGATATAGATAAGATAAATTAAAAGAAATCTCCCGTTTGAAGAATTTCTACTCATTATAATTATAACCGACCTCAATTATTTTACCGGTATTTGAGAGCAACAACAGAACTCAATTTGCAGATTAAGACATTTTTATTTTCATTAATCGACGAGTAGAATTTAAACACCTCCCCTTCCCAAACAATTTCGCATGAGCATCGCACCGTCAACCTGAAGACGAACTTAATATTTCCGTTATGGAAATAATATCGGCAGATATGCGGCCGGAGCGATTAAATTCTGGCTGATGTTCATAAAAGCGACGTGGATTTAGGGCTCATCTTCGCGAATCGTTTCGCTTCTAACTAGTCTAGTTTCACACTAAATCCCTTAAATTTACACCTCTAGTGGAAAATGTATCACTTGCAGGTGAATAGATGACTATTAGTACGAACATATTGCATAAAGTTGTGTTGTATCTAAAATTATGAAAAACGGGGTTATTATAAACTTAAATAAAGGTTGCACGAATATTTAGCAATTATCATAGATCTTATATAACTTAAAATAAGCACCATTTTTTAAACGTTTATTTATTTTTTTATACATACTTTGTGAAAAATTATTATTTGTGAAGTATATTCATACTTTGCGAAAAATTAATATTTGAATAGAAATACTATGTGCCCTTATATGTTTATAACTATCTTAATATGTACGAAATCTCGTAGTTTTATTACGCAGACTTCAGTCATCGATTGCTGCGTCCACCAATATATTGAACACGTCTATAGCCTGTGTGCCACAAACTTTTCTTAGACTGACTTTGATAAAAGAATGAAAGATTATCGTAAATATTGTTACCTTTGGTAAAATATTTATTTTGTAATAATATTATACATGAGAGTGTATATAGGCGAATCTGATCTCATTGAATTAAGGAATATTAAGGAATATAGATATATTCATTAGCTTGTATTTAAAATCGCACAATTTTTAATAGCAAAATAAAATTTTCAAATCATGTGTATTTTTTAAAATTTATGTGTGCACTCTCAGTTTGTTTCGATAATTATTTTGTTGTATATACTGTAATAATATTTAATATTTAATTTTTGTATGATTCATATTAACTCGCTAATGAATAAATATGAAACTATTTTTTTCTGTTTTTTTCGTTCTATTTTCTGAATCTTATCAACTTTTTTCATTATAACCTTATCTACTTTTTACGTATATGTTAACCCTTTCATATTAAACTTTTTAATTGATCATAAGCAATTGACGACAAATCTGATCAGAAACTGTTAAATTAGGTATAAATCTAAATCATCTGATTAATATCATTTAAATTCACTTTAGACTTGATCCTTTCAAAAACTATGTAAGCCTGCCCACGGGAGAAGGTCAATAACACGATAATAATTATTTAAACTGAGCTCTTAGTTTTTATAGGTGCCGTTATTGTTTTAAGCATTACAGTGTATTGAAAATTGTTACTCTAATAATTGTCTCACATTTTTATTTTGCCAGCACTAGCTAACTCATATTTCAGACGATTAGGACCATTCTTGGCTTCCTTTCACTTTTCAGATCTCATCTCACTGTACCAATAACGAGACCTAAAATTACGTCTATATTTTGTGTCAGGATTATTCTAGCTCCTTGTTTACTAACAGTTATATCTTCTAATTTTGCTGTCAGAGAAGGGTATTTTATGATGCACTCCTCACAAATGTATGAAATATCTTTCACAACTCTTTTTATAGGATATTTATGACATTATTCTCACCTTCTACCCGGGTTGTCGCAGGACCTCACCTAGAACCTGTAAGGACCCATGTAACGATCCACTGTTACTGTAAGTTTCATCTTCGGATGGAAACTCGTCCATAACTTGACTTCATTTAGTAGCTGATACATATCTCTAACAAATAAACTGGTCCCACCGAGAATTTGATAAGACATTCAACTTCGTATAACCTATTCTTGTTGAAATTAGACCACAGAGAAATTAAAGGTTGCTAGAAGACTTCAGTATATGCCGATTTATTTCTTCGTAATGATTTCTACTCTTAATGACAATATTATTTCCACGAATGTAAAGTTTCTAAGCTGTCGCATATTTTTGGTTTGCTGACAGGAACGTTTTTCTAGCGCTCCTGTAATCGGTCTAAAATATACGTCAGATTAATTATTTTACAAACTACCCGATTTTTTCTCATGCCAAGTTATTAGTTTTCATATAACATTGTTCTTCTTTGTTTTCATTAAACCTAGTAATACTCCTAAATAGTTAGGCATATTATCGAATACTAAACTAGTTTTATGCTGTTATTAATTAAAATACTACCTAAGACCTCACAGCTATCTATTTACGCTTTACTAATAAACAACCCCTAACTAGTAATTAAATATTAGCACCCAAACCATCGCACAAAGTTACTAATTTTTTTCTGAAATGTGCTACGTTAAAAATGTTAAAATTCTAACTTCAAATTAGGTATACAATTGTGTTGCCAATCAAACTGAAGCAGAACCACTGGACACTTCTCAAGACAATAATCAATATTATATTTTGATTAAAGAAGTTTAAAGTCATTTTTAAAGTTCCGTACCCGAAGAGTCGGCAACAAAATTATTCCTGTACTTTGAATATTCGTTTGTCATTTAGAAACCTACTTCTCTTAAAGTAAAATGCTCCATAACCCAAACTTATAATTATTAGGTATTCTATTAATCATCTTAACGATACGATTTTTATTTTTGGGTCAAAGGAATATGTAATACTAAAACTATATGCGCGTAAAAGATTTTTTATGAAAAAACCTTTGAGTAGATGACAAAAGTCTAAGAAAAAAAGCGCCGAAAAAATAAACATATTTATTGTTAGGTCTACATTTATTAATTTTGATATCTAGGCGTACACATTTCATGACATATATTGTATATCCTGCATTTAAACAACAAACGCTGAGAATCGATAAAATCTGGATAGCTTCTAAGTTGAGAATATAATAAATGTATTTTTTTAGTTATCAGAATCTTCTCTGACATTACATTGAAATATAGTAATAATAAGTAAAAAATAAGTAAATCGCGACCCACATTACTCCTTATCGTAACTGGAAAACTGTACGATAGAAAATAACAAACGTAGTTTCAATATCTCTGTACCGCTTACTGTAAGCCGGCACAGACTGCCAGGACAGACCGGTAGTCTGCGCAGCGCTAGCTGTAAAACTCACTCCGATTCATATATGGCACGATAAAATGCCAAAACGGGTTAGCGTTGTGGACAGTTACCGACTTGTAACACTTTTTGTGAGATGGAAAGTGCTGGGGAGGTGCATTGCCATTACTTTTTATCTACACGCCAGATGTGATTGCTACATGTGGTGGAACGTAGCAACTTATTACTTCCTTTTAAATTTTGCTAGTTGCCTTATCACATTTTGTCCCAGTTTTAATGTTATTTCCTAAAGTATGCTGCGTGACAAAGTACATACATTTCTGCTTGATAATATTACTTATAAAATTGCAGATTTTCGTATTGCTCAGTTTTTAGTTACACACTTTAAATGTAATATTGAATGCCATACATTGAAACGAATATCAAAATCAGTTATACATTTATTTTATTGCCTTTAATATTATAAACAATTTGAAATTATACATCCGTTTATTAGAACATATTTACGCTCCTTAATAAAAATAACAATGCTAAGGTCAACGAGGTTACAAATCAGTTATTATAAATGGCCGTCGCTTACTTCGTACGTCATTAGTTTAATTTCTGTCAATCTGAAAATGTCGACCTAAAAGCATTGTTTGTAAGCAAACGGAGAATAGGTTAATAACAAATTGATGGCAATAGTTGAAGGGATCTCTATCAAATTACAAATGAGTAAGTAATACATTTGTTGTCAGCGTCCAAATAATATTGTATCCTAGAAACGATATGATCACCAGCGAATTTATCTCTATTATCACTATGTGAAATAAAATAATACTGAAAAGATAAAAAAAAACTAAACTGTGAAAAGGGGATATTAGAAAACGTAATATTTAATTAGATAATTGTATCGAGTCAAGGAAGAATTCATAGAATTTTTTATAAATAGACGTACAAGAATTAATATAAACAGATATACAGTTAAGTTAAATGTTTACTGTTGAGGATGTAGAAATTTGTAATCAAACACCTCACCTACTATCTGTCCTCTGATTCTATGTGATCACGAAACAATTTTGAAATGGACAAATTATACTTCTACATAAAAGGGAACTAAAAACTTACTAAATATTTATTACCAATTATACTATAAACATATAAATGTTATGGGAAATATTAGTTTCAAATACTTTTTATCACAGTATTCCGAACTACCATCGAGAAAGAACTGACTTTTTATCTAAAATATCAAAGTGAAAATTTACAATAGGCTGCAAACATTTAAAGTGTATACGCATAATGTAAGTTCAGGTAATATCAATTCAATCCTTAAGTTACAGACTCGAAGCGGTGATTTATGATATTTAGTAAAATATTTGTGACTTATCAATAAACCCACATTTAAAAGTAAAATCGATTAGCTTCTTATGTCATGTAACGTATGTTTTTAAAAAAAATATTAATAAAGGTACAAGTGATATATGATCGACAGTTTTCAATACCTGAAGATAAAACGACCCTTATGAAGGGCACTTACCCTTATAATTCCGTCATTTCTCATCGTCAGATTTTCCGTGTTCTTTCCGTCCGTCCATAAGGCTATGACGGACGGACGGTTTCTGGACCAAAGTACACGAAATTATAAGGCAAGGTATTGCTTTATACGGGGAAGTCAAATAATATTGCTGCTTACAATTTAAATGCCTCCACGTAGATATAAATTAGAAGCGAAACTTCATTAACATTGGTTTAGTGATTGTTTATTTGGGTAGACAAAGGAATATTTAAATATTCTTTGTTGTAAAATCTAAAATATCAATAAAAAAAATCGAAATAGTGAATTTAAAATAATTAAATTGATATTTTAAATTTCTAAATATTTTCGAAAACAAAAAAACTTAAATACCGGTTGTATAAAAGATTTACGCATTTAGTTTCATATTTTAAATTAACTATTAAAAAAAATTATACATTGATGTAATCTCTCGTTTTTGGTACAATATTAACAAGTTATATAATAAAACGCTTTTCAAGTTGTATAAATATTTACGAAATCATTCAAAACTCTAATAAGAACGAAATTTACCATTATGGTTCACTTGAACGTGTATATATACGATTTATTTAATTTTCAGACTCTCAGTTGATAAAAGTAATCTAATAAATCGGACTGATGGAAAAACTGAAATAAAGGCCAACGTTTTAAAATTCTTTTTAAAATTCTTTGACCTATTACTTACGAGTATAAAATATTTCCCACCCATGCATAATTTAGGCTTTATCTGCTACTTTCAATTACATTTCTTAAAAAATATACATCATAAGTAAACATTGTTGTTTCTACGATTTTTGAAACAAATATTATCTTATCTAAAACTAAAAGTAAGTCAAGGTGGAGTGATCTCCTTATGATGACATATATTTTATATATTTTTTTTCAGCACATGAACAGGAACTCTACTTTTATAAATCCGCCTCGACTTCAATGAGCTGATCCATAACAGAATTACACCTCAGTTGTCCCTAATATAAAGCAGGCATTAAAAAAAATAATATCTAACACTCGCCAAACTGGAAACCTTTAATTTTATTACAATGAGTTAAAAATATTTCAAAGAAAATGAAGTAACAACGGCCAAATGGAAATATAAAAACCTCGATCGAATAGAACACTTCACACATGTAAAAGTGGATCCAAAATTTCGGCGTATTAAGAGGATGTTGAAGTTTTCGAACGTAAAAGAAAAAAAATTTAAACGTGACTCACAAACGCAAAAATATAAATTAATAGGTTATCCGTTATTCCATCACCATATTTATAATTCCATTTTTCCTAATGACTATTCTTGATCGAAATTTTCAAATATCCGTTTTCAAATACATTTTTCGTCTATCCATATCATTTTCATACCTAATTATCTAACATAGCTTTAATTAGAATTAATTACGTTATGAAACCCGAAACTGAAGCTGTAGAGGTTTTATCATGTCTATGAAATAAAAATTTAACATACACTGAAACTGCTTTGCGTAGACAAAGGAATCACTTTACTGTACCAGTCTTATGTGACGTTAATTTAATTAAATGACTACTGGAGATAAATTTGCCGGTAAGTCTATTATGTAATCACTAAATGAAAGCGGCTTTGTTCTTTTGTCTGAGGGACAATAAATAATATAGTTCGATCCCACAATTCAGAGCAGTGCTTGTCGATCAAAACTCCTATTTTAAGAGACAATCAATTTTGCTCTCTTTTTTCCGCTTCTTTGGTGATAAAAGTTATTGATAAGGTCCTCCTTTCATGTTATCCCGGCTTCCGGGGCAATGAACAAAGAAATATAATTCTGGGTAGTTACATAATTTCTACTTACTTGCTGATGAATTTGGTGAATATGTTAAGCAACAAAAATAACCAAACCATATAATTGCGTTGGTTTTAAAGTACCACAAAATATAATGATTAAAATAATTAATATTAAAATTTTTAAAAACTATCGTATGCCAGTCAACAAAAAATTGGTTCAACTTTTAAGAAAAAAATTTAATCATAATGACATGATTATCTTTAAATTAGTTATATCTGTAATAGGTACATAAATAATATTTTGACAGAAGAAGACTTGTGTATTAATAATAACATTGGGTAAAAATGTATTTGACATGAAGATAATTGGATAACTAATTTACTTAAAAGTTTTGGATAACTAATTTACTTAAAACCTGCTTGTTATTTTATGGATCATATGGGAGTTTTATTTCCAAACATTTTAGAAAATAAGCAACAACGGCTGTCATATGTTTGACATTATAATTAGAAAAAAAAATTACAAATATGTTTAAACATTTTTTTGTTACAAGTTGTGATTTTATAATTATTTTACTTGCTAAAACGATGTAAAATTTCATAACTTTTGTCAAATAGTAGGATTTCAATTAGTGGTATTAAATAAGCTACGTTTCTGTCCTACAGCAAATTTGAAAAAAGTGTAAATAGTATTTTTTTGTCTTGTCTCACAAATATTATTATTTATCCTCTTACATTTCTGTGTCGTATTATTTGTTTAAAATTAATTAAAATGATTAATAAGAACTGAACCCAGTCAAATCTACAACTTCTTCTACTGACCGTTCTTTTTACAAATGAAATTTTCAGAATTTATTTTTCTCACTATTCTTTTATTTTCAATGATAGTATAAAAGATAGTTACTTAAAAGAAAAGGATGGGTTTCCCTATACTTTTGTACAGCACCGGCACTGCACAATACTACAGTTTAGTGGAAGATAAAAGGGTGTACGAAGACGCGCAAAATTCAACCAGCTCTCACTATACTTGAAGATCGAATAGACGTCTTTAAATCAATAGCGAAGAGCGTTAACTATTAACGGAGTTAAATCGTCATTAATTTTAGGAAACTTTCTTCATACCTTCGATTAAACTCCGCTGGTTGTTTTAACTATGATGAACATAACAACGGGAGTAACGGTTTTATTTTACATTTTTTCCGACATTCATCTATCATCATGACATTTAACAAGACGTTACACGTTGCCAAACCGGTGATTGGTGTTGTTTACACAGGGCATAATTATAATTTTATAAGTAATTTAAAATTTAATTATCTTATAGAATAGACGACTTACATAAAAAAGGAGTTAGTTTAGCGTATTGCACAAGATTATTGGCACAACTGGTTGAAGTGGAGCGCTCTGAGATATTTAAGTACTGTACGTAACTGAAGTCAAATATTGTTATGAATATTTGAAAGCAATTACTGAATACAATTTCCTCATAGGGACATTCATATTTTCGTTAATCGACAAACAGGCCTTAAATACCTACTCATTCCCAACGATTTCACACGATCACCTCACTGTTATCCTGGCCGGGAACTCAACGTTTTCGTTACCGAAATAATATCGAGCGTTATGAAGCCGGAATGATTTAATTCTCGCTGGCGTTGTTTTCGAACAGAGTGGGAAGCTCATCTTGCGAATAGTTTCACTTCCAGCTCATTTAGTTTTGTACCAAATCCCTTCAATGTATGCTCAACATGACTTGCGAAAGAGCTCTGGAACATCTAATGGAAAATGTGTTGCTTTCTGTTGTATAAACGATTATTAGTACAAACGTATCGTGTCAAATTTCGGTTATTTGAAAGTAACGGATTTTGATTCGAAGTAAGACTAATTTGCTAACTTAAAGATTAGTAATGGTGTAAAATTTATTAATTTCTTCTGATTATTAAAGGTTTTATTTACGACATATACAGCTAGTGGACTTAAAAAATTATCACCTTGCTAGTAAGACAAACTATTGGGTCAAATATTCGTATTCGTATTATCGTAAACACACTTGTCGAGAAAATGAAATCGCTGTATTTTCAAAATGTTAAGTGATTTTCCGATAGCTATATTTCATGTTGACGCATAGACCAAATCGTTTTAGTGTATTAATTAATTTGTCTATTTGCATCAAATATCGTATAACAATAGATATTTTACTCTTTCAACTGTTTTTTGTATGTTACTTATATTCATACAATTATAGTTGAATGTTATGACATTTAGTTTTATGAATGACGGTCGTGTAGCAGAAGGAACATATAGAGTTATTTGAAATCAATTTAAATTTATTTGACGATATCGTTACATTTACACAAGTGATATATTTAAAAATATACAATTTCGAAGGAAATTTAAGGCAAAAAAAGAAAATTCAGGTTAAAAAGCAGAAATTTAAAAATTGTCATGGCTACATTATTGTGAAAGGTTATCATCTATCAAAACTAGCTACTAAAAGAGGGTATCCTCGCTAACGTAACTCATTTAAATGCCAATTGAGAAAACGTTTAAAGAATCTGCAAAGTACTCACATAATTACTTTTCAAAGTTCCTCGGTTATAGAGAATAAAAAGAAATTTTTAATGTTTTCTTTGTTTGTTTATGTCCGCTCTAATTAAAGACTTAATATTCTATCAAGTTCCAATTAAAAAAAAAATAGATTTTACATAACAGTGTAAAATCTATTTTGAAAAAAAATATGTTTTACATAACAGTGCGTTTAATCCAGCCATATGTTATCATGATGATTTAAAAAGAAATATAGATAATATTTCGATACTAAAAATAAAGAAAATATTAGCTAGTGCCCTTTTCACATCTTTATATTGTTTAACAAACGCTTGAAACAGAAGAAGATAAAAATAGGAAAAAACCATAAAGTTTTAAATCTCCTTGTTATTTCCGTTATTTTTTCGAGAAAATTAACACAAGTCGAGTGTATAGGGAATGAAAACCATAAAGTTTTGCATTCCTTATTAGTTTCGTTATTTTGTGATATAATCAAAATAAACTGTTTTAAAAACTGTTTAAAAATTACAAGTTTGTTCGTACTACTTGTTATTTATAAAGTAGATAGAAAAAGGTTGGATGGGAAAATGAGATGAAAATGGCTGTTTGCCTCTATTTCTGTTTGGGCAAAGTAATTTGGTACACCCATGGTGACACTTTTACACAAACAAAAATTGCTTGATGCCCTAGGCATTTCAATTATTCATTGTTTTCACTTTAATTTTTATTTAAACTAGCTGCAAATATTTATAATGCTACCAATATATAGCGACAAGTTTTAATCTGCGAGTTGAATATATTTGAATTGATAATTCTGTCATTGCATTCCATATTTTATTTAAACATTAGTTATTTCCTGCGGCCCCGCTTGTGTAAAAATTGTGATGTTCAATACATCCACGTTATATAATTAAATTTGAACATCTCTTTCCCGCTGCATAATATAGCTGTCACCGTCACGTCATCCATAGCGCTACGTGCCTGTCCGCATTCAAGGTCATGTCTTAAAAATATTAAAATGACTCTGTAACCTGTGCATCACAATAATATTTTACACACAAAAACCTTCCTGGATAAATATTCTATCTAAAATCTTCATCAAAATTAATTTAGCACAATTCAAATTATCAACTTACGGAAAAACAGACTTACGGAAAGATACACAAGCAAAAGTTACGTTTTATACATTTAAAGATTTAGCGTTTCAATATTTAATTAAAATACGTAATAAAATATTTTAATTATATCTATCTCGATCTAAGACCTTTTAAAATTGAAATCACACATAATCGTGCGGAAACAGGAAAAACAAATCTTTTGTCAATGATCTGTGTGAGATAATTTGTATAGAAAAAAAAAGGAATGTAGTTTATAATCGACCTTTATGGAGGAATGGTTGCACTGTCAGTAATTTAATAATTACATATAATTATTTTTATGATATAATAATTAAACTGCGAGGAAAAGAATTTCATTAATGTTCCAATAAAGACTTTCTACGCAATTACAGATGAATACAAGGCTTACCGTCCTTTCTCATAAAGAATTGAAAGAATTGTATCACTTACTCTTAAGGATAGCTTGAATGTATATATATATACATATATATATATATATATATATATATATATATATATATATATATATATATATATATATGTACACGTATATATATATATATATATATATGTATATATATATATATATATATATATATATATATATATACATATAGATATATATATAATTTTGTAGGTATCTCTAAGTAAGAAAAGCGTATTTATGATGCCGTTTCTCAGGTGGATTGGAAATTTTTTATTATACAATATATGTGTGTGCAGACAGTATGTGTGTGCGTGTATGTGGGTGGCAATGGATCTTAATTTTATTGACAACATAATTTTCACGCCCCCTCTGTATCAACAAAAATTCCATCTACACCGAACAACCTTTATTACTCATTACTTCCCCCGGTATCAAAATAATCACCTTCACCAACGACTGAATTATGTTGGAATTCAATTTCGAAGCCTCAATGTCCTGATCGACGAGTCATTAATATCTTTATCCGATTAACAAAACACGCAGTCTCCCGAAACATTACGTCGATCAAATATTATCATTAAAATCATCTCAGAGATCTCATAAGCCGACGTGGCGCGCCCTCTAGTTACTTATGCATTCACTGTTATGAACATCGGCGTGCTCGTAAATATATTTTCAAAAGTAAAACAGAATTTAACTTAAGCCTAAAGTGCTTATGCGAAGATAAATGGTGGAATAATTCAAATTGTGGTTGAGTCAAATATAAAAATTGTACAAGAAAATTTAGATATCAAGAAGCTTTGCGGTTGGTGGATCCCCACGATTTGACCGAAGTTCAAAAACACCGTCGTGTTGATTGGTGTCGCGAAAATCGACAAAGGTCATTAAAATTCTGTACGTGAAGTCGTTGCGGGCGACGATAGTGAATATATTAGTAATATATTAGTGAATTTACTAATTCGGAAAGGTGAGCGTTTAATTTTCTGGATTTGTCTACAAAGCTGAGAAAACAATTGAGTGCTTGAAAAAAGGTGGTAATCTTGTAATTCGGACAAACTGATTATTATGCAAAGACTGTTCTAAAAAATTAATGAATAGTTGCTGCTCACTGGTATAACAGCAATCGTTAGTATGTTATTATGAAAAAAAAGTGCAAGAGCAACGCCTTCGCTGCAGAATTCTCATTCATTATGACAACGCCCCTGCATACTCAGTCAAACAAACGATTCAATATTTGACTACATCTGGTATAGAAAATATGAGCCATCTGCCGTCAGTCCGATCTTGAGCTTTATTTACTCTCGAGGATAAAAAAACTAACTGCCCGGAATACACCAAACCGAAAACCTTCGAAAAGGACGTGAAATGGACACCCAGGGATGAGTGGGCCAACTGCTTCTCTTGGTGGCTCCATCGAATGATGCGATGCATAAAGCATCGCTCAGACTGTTTTGAACAAGAATTTTAAAAAATTTATTTGGTTCAGTTTTCAATATTCTAAAAACTTTCAACGGTACTACGCGTACGCGTAATAATATTGATGATTTGGATAATTCCAAATGATTTGTTTTTACATGTGTTTCATTATTATATCCGAATAAAAATTTATGCATGAACATTTGCTTAATAATTGGAAATATTAACAGTATCGCTTATAGTCTGTGGGTAGAAAAATATTATTTTCTTTTAAAATTCAATTTTTACCTTTTGTCAGTAATATTTCCTATACTGCAAACCTAGTAAAATAAAAGAGGTAAAGTGCGCGACACGCGTTATATAGAGTTCTGAAATACTTTTTATCTTCTGAATTGGTGAATGTGAATAAACTATACAAAACTTTAATTTAAACTGCGAAACAGGTGCGGAAAACCAATTTTTTAAGGCTTCAAATCCAGCGTTAAAGAACATGAGGACGGTACACATTGAAGTTTAACATGTCTCAAATATACTTTAAATCATTCAAACTTTAATTTCAATTTGATACCTTGTTCATAATAATATAATAATTTTTCGTAACCCATTTAAATTTTTTTAAATTGTTTACTGTATATAAATTCCAATCCTCATCTGAAACTGCAGTGGATGAACGGACAAACTGAAATAAGATCAAATTATAAAGATTCAATTTCTCATAGCGTAACACTGAAATATACTTTTTGTCTCATTCTATGTATAAAATATACAGGATATACTTTCGAAAATCCCATTCAAAATCGGACTGAGACTGAAGATCCATGGCGAGGGCTTTCACGGACGAAAGGCGATTTTATATATGGAAATAAAGGTTATATAATTACAATTTGCTATGTGTCGTATATTAGAAAAGGAACAAATTTTATGTTTGGCAAAATTTCATGTTCTTTCTTTTTTGGCACTTACATGAATAAAAGTGCCAAAAAAGAAAGAACATATCCGGCTTCAATGTGTGTATGAGGACATTTGACTATTATTATCAACATAATTTCTTATGCGTATCTTATCTCATTCTCGAGGTACATGATTTTAGGGTATATTTCAACGTAAGGGTTGAGCGTTCCACAATCCACACACACCAGATGCCACGTGGAATTATTAAAGTGGTATGCGATGTGACGCACCGATTGCCTTATTCAAACTTAAATTAACAATAGAATTATTACTTCTCCGAAAGATAAATGTATTAAACTGATAATTTAGCATTTGTCATAAGTTTTTTTCATTTAATTTCTATTTGTGTTATGTTTGTATTACACTTTTCAAATTTAGCCTCTTTGGAAGGAAACGTAAAATGAAATCAGATTATTAAACAAAATTTCTTAAACATCTTTAGTTATATTTTAACAATCGTTGTAATGCAAGTTTCGATTCTAGCTGTTAGACCAAAAAAATTAACAATAATTATGCCTCTTTGAAAATTTAATCGACATTCCATTTTCAATAACAAATTCAATTATCAAAATGAAAATTATTAATAATGGCGTTCAGCCGTCAACAAATGTGAACCCTAATCGAGACAAAAGCAGCTTAGAGCACACATTTTATATTTTTGGCTAATCAAAACCCTCATTAATTTTGTATATATCAAAATCTTGTTTAACGGTAGAATGAATACTTAATAGGTTCCTTTCACTTACACATGAACGTAAAATAATATTACGCGACCACAGTAGACAAATTTTTGTTCACTAATAAATTGTTTTCAGTGCCCGTTAATTTTTCAATTTTTAAAATTTTGGAAAATTGTTGTTCTTGGTAACTTGATTTGTTTGTTAAATTTTTGTGTGGTATGTCTCATTGGAAAGGTTTCATTATACTTAATAATTTCATGTCATTACAAGAGGTTGCAAGAATTGTCGTTCTCCGATGAAAATAATAATAAACTAATTTTAACATTTTTAGCTTCAGGCTGAGGGTTTGGCAGCATTAGTAATATGGAAGTTAGTACATCGTAAAAATTTTACTTATATCTTTCAATGTTGAAAAATTAAATGTAAAAAAAATGGTAAGTTTTTGGAACTATATTAAAAATGTCTAGAAAAATTCTGATTAAAAATTGTATTGTCTTCAAAACTCATGCACATCGTTTGCATCTTAATATCACTCGCTACGACAATAAAATACATAAAAATACAATTTCTAGGGTCCCAAACCAAAAGATCCAAAATTCTCTGAGTTAATCTTTTATTTAACTCACTGTTGTGATCTAACTGATTTCTTAGCCGCACCAGAATATATTAAAACGTACGTCTTTTACCACATTCTAAAAATATTTAACACATTCTTAAATATTTAACTGCATCCATGATCACACCAAAACTTAGTACATGATTATAATATTACTAAACTGTTCACGATAATAGATCTAATACAAAATATCCGATGCACTATCTGTAACTGACTGTATGCGGACAGGATGGAAGTGTTTTACTATAGAAGCTATATTTCCATAATATTTGTCTTGGGCGTCCGTCTTTCCTATTAATTGTTTAGCTCGAAATGAAATAGCAAATGCCCGTTAAAATACGGTTTTGGTACATAACCTAAAGTTTATCTAAATAAGACCTCCAGATTTCCAAGGAAGGTGTCCCTTGTGGCGATTGGGTAATTAATCTATTTAATCACAAACTCCGGCTTTATATTCGTCGCTTAAGTGGACAAGTGAATTCGTTA
Source organism: Druceiella hillmani (assembly GCA_039881145.1). NCBI lineage: Eukaryota > Metazoa > Arthropoda > Insecta > Lepidoptera > Hepialidae > Druceiella > Druceiella hillmani. The sequence continues at coordinate 14,936,753 of JAYKKI010000009.1, forward strand.
TTTGTGTCTGAAAATAAAATAATCATAAACAGATTTAATAATGCCTTAAAATCTTCTTCGGGTTTTCCATATAAAAACAGGGTGAATTAGCTTTTTAAAGACATTATCTTATTACTTATATCTCTTGTCTTGGTTACAGACTTATCTGCTGCCAAATTAAAAGCTAGTGCAATTTTTATATAATGGAAATTCTTTAAAATCACGATCTATATTTTCTGATACGCTATTTTGTTTCTGATCTTGGTTTTCTTTCATTTTGTCATTATATATATTTCACTTTGTCTTATTTCTTAACAAATAATCAGAAAGAGTGATCTCCTAGTTTGTTCCGGCTTAATACAAACTGTAATTCAAATTTATTTAAACTTCTAGAAACTACATGACATCATTATTTCATTAGAGTAAATCGTAATTCAAGTTAACGGAGAATTGTATACTATTAGAGAATTTCGGAGCAAACTAGGAGATCATTTATTTTCGGAGCAAACTAAGCGATCACTCTTTCTGATTATTTGTTAAGTAATAAGACATAGATATTTATTATAATAACTAAGTTGATTAGATTATATTATACATTAAGTCGGCAAATGAGTGAATAGCTGGAAAAACGCCTGTTGCTTATGTCCCATGAACAACAGGTGCTTTTACTTTCCTTCATCATAGTATTCCAACACTTGAAAATGGACTTTGTCAAATAATGATGGCTGATGAATTGCGATCAGACCATTATATATGTTATTCATTAAATTCTATGAGAGTACCTATCGCCAACTTAATAAGCAAACCAAGGAACGCCTTTTTACTGAACTTTAAAGAGGGACAATAAACTCTTCATACGAATTGAATTTTTTGTTAGGAAAAATATAGATTTTATTAGCAGCATTAGAACGTTTATTTGGAAATCAACATAAATACTAATTTGTACCCATTTTTTTAAAAAAAATGTATGTTACCTGGGTGTATGTTTACTAGGTTGTTACCTGGGTTGCACGTAAAAGAAATAACAATTTGAAGTTGTTGCAGGTATTTGCTATTATAGATTTAATTGAATAGCTTAATGAAAAGCGTATTGTCAAATTATACATGACTTCATTTCAGTCATTTAATTTAAAGCTAGGTATTTTATTAAAAACAACAGTAAACTTAACCATGGAAATGGTTAAGTTTACTGTTGTTTTTACTCAAGCCTCATAAATATCTCTACGTTTATTTAATTAAAATAGCCTCTTATATTTATTAATTTAAACATTAAGACATAATGAATATTACCATAATAATTAAGTAGCCCTCTGGAAAAAACTTTTCAGACTTTTTAAATAACTTTTAGTATCGTGATACTTCCGGTAAGCAATTTTAAGTCTCAGTCTTTATAAATTGGCAAATACTACTTAATTCTTTTAAAGTAATAGTGAAACTTCTTTATTGCTCTAAGATGAACCATAAATATGAACTTTTAACTCTTTTAAATACACCATATTTTCTATGGAAATGTTTATGGTTTTATTTTTTGTTTTTTTTCACTGCAAGCGTGTAATTGCATGGCATGTTCGCTTCCTGCGTATATTCCTTTTATAATATCGTGGCTCTGTTACTATATTACTCAACACGGTTATATTTAGAAAGCCGTTTCCTTTTTGTACACACTGTTTCTTTTTTGTAATGTATATCCATTATTGTAAATAATTATTCGCCTGTCATCTTCTTTTATGAAATTATATACTTGCGTTATTAAAAAGTACGCCACGATCGAGGACGCTTCTCGGTATTTACACAACTTTTCATCTCATTCCATATAAAATGATTGATATCTTTGGTCTTTAAGATTAAACAAGAAAGGAATCCTCAATTTCACCTTGTAAGAGAGATTAGACAAGTTATATTTAGGGCAAATTAAAATATTTCGAAAACTTATTGTAAGAGCTTGTTTTCTATTCTCGTTATCTTTACACTTTTAACTTCTGGTTTTTTTTTGGAAATATGCTCATCTTATTCGGTCCTAAATTTGAAGATTTACATAAAATATACGCTTTGCAGAAAGGGTTTCTTTTTAAGTTTCAATATTGAAATATTTTTATTTTACAACAATTTATAAAATGAGCAATAAGACATATTCTTAACTTCATTATCGCTTCATCGTAAAATGTCCATAGACATAGTTTGAATGGACAGTTCATTTGCAGATGAAGTTTCGTCCTATTTTTTACTACATTTCTATTAAGGGATTTCTATTAAGAATTTTCTTATAATGGTATGGTTTAATTTTGAATTTTCTTATAATGTAATGGTTTTCTTATAATGGTAATTTTCTTATATTTCTTTATAATAATTTTCTTATAATCTTTTGCAAATTGCTCAAAGTTTTTATAAATCCTTCAAACCTTCATTTTCTTTTAACAAAATGGTCTTCAGTCTATTTCATAGAAATTATGTAATTTGCCTCGGTGTTCGATCTTCGTTTTTTCTCCACTTTGAAATACTTTATCCCCTATGGTTGAAGTATTCATATATATTATTGTATCTGAAATTTGTTAATTTTCATTGTATTATTATTAGCAAACTTTTCGTTATTTCAACTCAGGGACTAACTTCAAAATATCTTCTCTTGCCCTAGTATTTACTTCTATTTATTGCAACTTACTTTTCTTTTAATTTACTCTGTATATAAATTAAAGAAAAAAGGGGTCTTAGTAAAAATAATAGAAATTACTTTTTTCTAATTTTTTAACTTGACACTACTAATAAATTATACAGCTATTTACATCAGGAAAAGTTGTGATAAGTGATAATCATAACTTCGTTTAAAACTTCACGCTCCAATTAACATATAGTTATTACAATGTCTTAGTTAAACGTTGGTTAAAAAGATATTAAAAAGTGGACACAATTCTCAAAGAAATAGTATATTCGACTTAAATGATTAAAATAATACGTCGGATGGATCTCTAAGAATAATTCCGTTATATTGAATGACCATACATGAGTATGTAATGTGAGACTTCTCAATTCAATCATTGGTAATATATTTACGAGGTCAAATCAGTGGTAATGCATCCATGAGAGTTGCATGCCAGTATCTTTTTATTTTATTCATTCTGTAGGAGTTGTGTAGTTAAAAAATTATGTTCTTTTATTTTCAACTTACAATATGCATAATATTACATAATAATTTTCGAAGAAGAATGTGGTTAGGGGTTTTTCTTATAGTGACAGTATGGAAAAAAATATTCTATATTTAAAAGCCTAGATATTATGTTCATTAAATTTATTATTTAAATTTATATTACCATGCCGTCTGAGGCTATTAATTTATTTGTAACGTACACTTTGATGCCGGTAAGGTCTGTGATATGTTCCGTGATTAAACATTAAAAATATTAACACAAAATTTAATTTCTCTCTTTCAACTGAGTGTCAATAAAAAATTGAAACTGATGCAGATGAATATCTTAACAAATTATTAACCCTAACAAAATGATGAAAGGGTTCATATTAACGTAGCTATCTAAAAATACAATTTCTTGTTAGACCATTTGACCTCATTTATTCTGGGTTAGATAAGAATATGTTATAAAAAATGTAATGGCATTTTAATTGTAATTTCGCAAAACAACCACCTTTAAATTCGTAATGTTAAAATGCTCATATCGTAAACATTTATATACTTTACGCGCGTCTATCTCCTTTCCGGAATGCGGAAGTTAGAAATTTTATTTCCGGTATAAATATTTATTCCATATTCACATAATGTGAGTATAAGTTGCTTCCAGCACAATTACTTTAAAATTTCAAGTTCAAAAATTTGTTGATTATTTTTCTATCACAACTTTAACGTATCTTTTAATTTTTAAAACTATTTAATGTTTGGCGTAAAAGTAGGATAGATGCCCAACTACTTGAAAAGAAAGTTATGTTTTTAAAACAATAAACATTAACTAAATGGTTTTAATGATTAATCAATCGTCTCGAATCTTTGAAGTGATAATAATCACATCATAAACTTTTAAGAAAGAGGATACTTGCCTACGGTGTGGGTTAGTTGCTCATATGCAAATTTTGGTGGGAGGATAGTTGCCCTTTGAAATAAAACGAGGTTGCGGGTAAGTATTTACCTAAAGTTTCTTTTTTCAGAATATTTGCATCCACTATGTCTTTTTTATGTTCTTGCTGGTATTCTATACTAACAGGCTATTTTGTTTAAGGCAAGTTCACTGTTATCCTTAGCCTCCGTGGCTTTTATCAATGTCTCTTTTGTCTACGCGGCTTGCGGCTGAGCATCTATTTTGCTCTTATGTAGAATTGTCTGTGACAAAAAACAAACAAGTATTTATTTTAAAGTAAAACGCGTTTCTCTCAGATGGAGATAGGTGCCCTTAGGAAACCATAAGAGTATCTATACTCAACGAAGGCTGACGCTGACTGAGGCCTCTGTTCCTTTTGGTTTTCTCTAAAAAAAAAATTAATTAGACGAAAACAAATAATATGCATTCAATACTTTTGTAATTAGACCATTAAAATAAAACATAGTCATTTTACTCAATTCGTAAAATAAAAAATTTGAAAGCCCGTTCTCTCCGTTGCCTCGCCCGCACTGAGGCCTAGTTAATGTTAATTTTCTAATATAGAATTAAACTTTTCAGTGCGTGTCTCTAATATGTCGGATTACAATTGAGACTGATCTATCACTGACTGACAATTATTCTTCTTTTACTTTAAATAATAAAATTTCCCCAAGTGGCCGAACATGTTTAATGTAATATTTTGATAATTCCGATAAATGAATGTGAATTTTTTGAGGTGAAAATTATAATATTGATAAGGATTTACGCGCTCTTATGTATAAAGTTTTTTTAAGACTCTCTTCCTTGTAAGTTCTTGGATTAAACTTCAATTTAATGCAAAAAAAACAAGTTCGAATTTTTTTGAATTTACGAGAATTTATGCTTACACCAGATATATGACTTAATCACTTACTTATTTTTGGTTAGTTGATAAAATGATTAACCAAAATTACGTAACTTTTTCGATATGATTCTAAAATAAGACCAATCTATTATTGATGGGCTTAAAACAGTACGTTTTAAGATCGATAATAAATTAACGCTAAATAAGGATTTTTCAGAAACAATTTTCCAAAATATCAACTCACAAAGATGGGGTTCATTTTTTAAAAAATTCATTGATAGGCGGAGAGTCGAAAATTATTGTAAACTTTTACATGCATTAATTTTGTATATATACAAAATATCTCTACCTAACATCATTTAAGATATCCCTTCGAAATACAAATAACAAAAAAATAATGACACACAATTCGCGAATTACGTGAACGCGTAAATAAAATAAAATATGTGTTTTCGCTAATAATTTTAAAATTAGTGACTTTGTCCTAATTTTTAAACCTTTTATCTATTATCTCATTCGTTATACTATTTCACCCATAAACTTGTACTTGACTATTGGTTGCGAAATCACTTATTCCTAATTTTTTTAGGAATCACAATTTTATCTTTGATCGTAGAATCGTATTAAATAGATAAACCTAATTTCGACTTAATCATTTCAAATATTCCCTTAGTATTGAAGATTGAAGTATAGACGCATTTCTCCAATAGGGTTTATGTTTTCGATGATATTCATAAAAAACGAAATGGCTTATTTATGTTCGAACCGTAGAATTTTACGTTGAACGATAGCTGTCAAAGGTAGTGTTATTCTTTGTAGTAGGATATGCAACTAACAGTGTGAGTATGATCAAGTACAGTTGAAATATATAGCTTCATCTCTTTTTATCTTATTATATAAACACTTTAGTAATTAAGTTATAGTATCACGTAATTATAGATTTAACAATTTTCCTTCGTTTCTGGTATCTGGTTTTTATCTCATATAGGTCGATATCCTAGGAAAAACAAAACCCAATAAAAATAACTAAAAATCCGGCCATTTATGCCAAATTTTTTGATACTCGCTGGTAAATCAAAACCCTTTAACTTGGTATACAATTTGGAAAGAAGCAAGGTCTCACAACACAAGTAATAGAAAAAATCTTTATTTTGTATTTACATAACATAACATAATAAAAATGTTTAGAATGGAAGTAGGCAATCTACTTTATTTCTAAAATATTAAAATTTTGTAAATAGTTTAATAGGAATATCAAGAACCACTAAATCTTAATAAATACCTAAAAATATACGGAACTCTCGTAGTGCGGATTTTACTCCTGCTTGGTAGGTTTTTTGTCATTAAAACCAATATCACTTGTGTACTTTTATGGTTCTTCTTGATCTTCCCTTTTATCTGATTGCCGTACCCTTCGCTTCTGGTCATATTTTCATGTCATATAGGCCCATATTTCTGAAAAGTTCGATTTTTCAATATTAAAAATATCATAAAATTTTGATTATTCTTGTTAAAGCCTATATCACTAGACGTCTTATTAAAATTACTTAAAGACTTTCCATGAACACCTTGATGGTAGCGACCTAGCTTAACGCATTCGCCAGGTAGACTGCCTATAAAACATGCAAACTTCAATATTTTTGTCTCTTTCGCACAATGCCCCTATGGTCTTAGATTACTTCAATTGTTAAAAAAGTCTTACTAGATAGAACCATAAAAAATAGGCTTTCTGAATTTGATAATTATTTGATACGTAACTTCCTTTCGGTCCATTATTCACAGAGTTATTGCGTCACGAAACTCAGCATAATTTCGCTGCATCGAAAATTTTGACATAGTTACCAAACCAAAACCCAAAATATAAATTCACTAATAGTACATCGTTAAAATTAAGAACCGCCAAGCATATAATCAGTGATACGAACAAGCGTACTAGACCGAAATAATACTTCGAATTTACCCCATTTTATTTTTAAAAGACATTTGAAAGGCAAATACATTAAGAGTATTTACTAAGTGTAACTTTATTCCACTCGACCAATTTAATTGATTGGATGATTCGATATTATCTTGGATTAATTCTGTGAATAGATTCAATATTATGTTTCATCACTAGTCTGACAATTCATATTATAACTTTAGGAATTAATGTAGCAATTTCAAATTGCATAAATTTTACTCAATAACGTGAATATTAAATAATAATCTGGATATCTATGTAGGGTTTTTTAGGTTCTAAGTAAAAGAGCATGATAAATGAGATTTGGTTTTCATATCGTTTATAAAGGCTTTCTTCTTATATTTGGTAATATTTTTATAAAATTTATGCAAAAATATTTTCTCTTCAAAAAAATTAACCTCCATTAAAAATCAACTATTTTGATCCATTTAAAAAATTCAGAGAAGTCTACTTATTATGAACAAATGTATCACGTGGATAAATAAAATTAATGGATAGTGGTTTTCATTAAGTTTTTTGATGCGAAGTTAACCCAAATGGTCGCGCCCCACGTAGCACATTTTTTTACTTTATACTCGGTATTTATAAAGTTTTGATCAAGGTCCATACGCTTTCTTCTAGTTATACTTAACAATTTATGCAAAAACAAACATGATCCATAAATATCGCACATAATGCAAGCATCTTATATTCGAGATAAAGAACGTTATTTCCAGTTATTTCATGTATGTGTTGGAACAAAAATGTATTACGCTATGAAAAAGGACCAGGTAATTGTCAAATTCAATAAAGGTTTGAATTAAAGTCCTTAACCACTTTTAACATTATTTTCTTGGCAAGCAACTAATTTTAAAAAGCGTTCACATAATGGTTTATATTGATGTTTCTTGTAATTATTCAGATTATTTATTTGAATAATAGTCCAAAAAAGAATGGAAACATTTTGGGAAATTACCTTCTTTGAACACATAATTATAATGTAATGAGCTATCAGTACCCACCTTACAATCTGCTTATTGGGTTATTCCGAAAATAATTCACAATTTTATTTACAGCAATATGTCGTTAATAGGTGTACAAACATCTTTATCACTTTGATAATTTTTAAGTGATATTATATTTTTTAAGTGATATGATAATTTTTTAATCATAAACGAATGAAAAATATTCAAATATTTATCATTAGCTTAATTTCAAATCTTTGCTAATATCCCACCTGAAGATGTTGTAATACAACGAAACCTAGGTCGTGGTAAAGAAATTAAAGATAGTAGAAATAATACTACATCACGTAGTTTCATTTAATTGTGAATAATGAATTTCTACAAAATTAACGCCAAATATATTCAATAGCTTAATTTCTGTTGTCGGATAATTAAAATTCGTTAATGCAATAATTAACATAAAAGATAAAATTAAGATTTCAATAATCGCAGGAAAGGGACTTTAACAAATTGCTTTCAAAAGTTTGCCAAAGTCTTACTTAGTATTAAGTATATATTTTACTTATAATTAGAACCATTTCTCAGTAAATATAAAATTTCATTATTAATTTTAAAATATATCGCACAAACGAAACCTGTCAAAACCATTTTTCCTTTTGGAATATAAGCCCAAGCTAATTTTCCGGGAGGGCCTTTCAAAAATAACGAAAATTAACTCCCACTCAATGTTAATTAATATTGGGGTAACTCGTAATGAATCCTTTGCCTGAACCTTCCCGGGAAATTAGATACCAAATCATATTTTTTTTATATTCATTACCGATGTAGAGAGAGGAGTCTTACAAGGCTTGTCACTAGGTCGCACCGTATTGATATTGATGAAATGATCAACACATTTCCTTATATAATTTTCCCACATGTCCTATCTTCGTTTAGTAACTAAGGTTATGTAAATAATGTTTATACAACGTAATGGAAAAATATCGTTTCATTTAACGTATTTCAGTAAATCTTCTTCCAACATACGTACGTATTTCAGTAATTTTTTTCCAACTGATATCAATATAATATTAACCGTATTAGATTTCCATGATTGTTTTTAATTTTACGTTAAATCATTAAATATATTCTTATTATAATACATTTTTATTACCATATATTTTACTGTCTACATTAGAGTAAAATGTAAAAGTAATGTGAAAGTAGTAAATAGTATGTTGCTATTATTAAAAAAAAGAACAAATGCGAGAAGGATTTTCACCCTGAGGGTCCTGGAAGGTCATGAAATATATATTTACATAATATATGTCTATATATGTATGTGTTTGTGTATGTTTGTGGACACGCATAAAACAATAAATAAACCTATACCGACTGCCGGTGTTCATATAATTCATTAAAATCGTATTAGATTCAATTTCACCGTACTCACATGACGAGCAATAGCGGCTGCGGCTGGCTTGAAAACATGTCTTCTTTCTTTGCAAAAAGCTTCGAGGATATATTCATTATGTTCAAATCTCAGCTACGTAAGGGAGAAATTTTACAAGCTTTATTATTTTAATTGAACGAGGATCTTTATTTGTTTTTATAACCTATTTTTACAACCTGTCTGTTTCTAGCCAATATGTAAACGAACATCCTATTCTATACGGTTATAGAAAGAAAAAAGTAAATTTATTGATATAAATCATTGAATGTTTCCATTAATAAACATATATTCCAGTTCCATAGTAAATCGTAGGTCATGTGCTTGGAATACACGTTTGTATTTTTGTTCTCCATTACGACCATATTTAACTTTTATTGTTCACAAAATAATATCAGCACCGATATTCTCAAACTTAAGTCATAACCTCATACTTAGGGTTCTGTAACCAAATAGCAAAATCTTTATTTCCGTATAAAACAGCCATTTTACTCGGAGACTATTAGCACTATGTAGATGCAATTTGGATATACAATGAAATAGCGGAATTATAGGAAAAAAGAATATTAGCGACGGCACTCCTTATATGTAAAAAAAAAATCAGTACAAGCGTGGGGTATCGTTAAATAGGTCTTGAAAAGTTATAGACTTTCTAAGTAACTTTTTTTATTTAAGCCAATGGATGGTGAGATATTCACACCTAAAGTCATAAAAGACGTGTCCTACCACTCAACTAAAATTGGTTCTAATAGGTTATATTGTGTAGTTTTTGAGATATGGCATATTTTTGGTACCGACCGTAACAATAACTTTATTTTTCACAATTTCTGGGAAATACAAACTTATAAATTTAATATTATTTGGTGTTACGGAAGCCGTCATCTGCGAGTCTGATTTGAATTGGGCGTATTTTTATTTCTATGAATTCATTTATTTCAGAAGGTAGAAGTTACGTATTCAGATAAAAGCTAAGTAAACTACCAGGGTTTACGGCAGTTTGAAAAAATTAGAGCTGAAAAAGTGTTATATCTAAAGTTCCTTATTCTTAATTATACAAGGAATTATTTTTTCTTCATTTACAGTTCACATATTTCCTACTTTTCCCTAAACTTTATATAGTATGAATAAATAAGATAATATAAAAATTACGTATCGAGGGAAATTGGTAATTTTGTTTGGTTAAAATCTGTTTCTTTTTCACGATAATAATTTTAGCTTCAAAGAAAATAAACAAAAACACTCTATGCGGTATAAAAAGTAGACAAAATGAACAAAACCTCCTTACTTACTCATAATTAAAGGAATACATCATGGGCCATTTATATATTAACAGTAATAAAGAATTTGTGTCATATGCGATTAATGGCTTAATGTGGAGTATACAAATCTCGCTATCAAAAATATGAAAATCTTACTACTAGCGTTAATCGAGTATGATATGAAATGGCCACACTAAACACATTTATTTGGGTATTACAAGTAAAATTTATGTCTGAAAAAATATATTTAAACAAATTATTAAAAAATTATCTTCGTAAAATCTATATAATAAATAAATGCCTCAAGCCAATGCACAGAAGCACAAAGGAAACGCATCTATTGTCTCACTCGAAAAATTCATTTGTAAATCTATTTAGAGTGAAGGTTCATGTATTTTCCCATCTAAGTAGGATATGAGAAAGGCCGTACTTCTTTGCATCCTTTTTAACGATCTTCATTACTAGCATATTTTAGATATTCCCCCATTTGATTTCTTTATATATTTCTATGAAATTCACTGCATACTTCTCTACTCGTTTCTTTCATATATGAGTATCCATTTCTTGTCAGACTTTTCTCATTCGTTCTGTTAACGTGACCAAATCTCCCTATTACAACATTTCTTTCCTTAAATTTTCAATCACTCTTTATTTGGTACTGTAATCTCATGTTCTGTATTTAGAATGCTAATTCCAGAGAAAAATTCAAAAAATTAGAAACAATTTTCATATGAATGCAATATTTTATATAATAATTAAAACTATGCTGAATCTTTATATGTGTTCACTTTTATTACTGTTTGTACCGTAATACAATATTTTTATGGCAAGGGTTTTGATAAAATGACTATGAAAGGCATCATTTAATTTACAATATATGTAATATAGGAGAGTTTATTTCTAAAGTTTAAAAAATATATGCGTCATACGATTTAATGGTAACGTCAAAACTATAAACTAATATATTTCAATCCATCAATATCAAATATGAGAAACTTGTTCTTCTAAACATATATCTTAAACAAACAATATTTCAATCAGCTATAAATTAGTTACTCAATCTCACAGTCCCGTGCGCCGGGCAGCAATCGGCACTGACGCTCTCGTCGTTCTAAATTGAAAAAGTGTCAGCGACGCGTGTGAACGTGGCCCCGGCCACATCGATATCGGCGCCACCGTTCAATCTAGTCGAGCGGTTCAATTTGAGACTCGCGAGGTGCGGCGACCTGGGCCCAAAGCAAATTGTTTCCAATTAGGTCTTCGCCGACTTGTCCTACAAAGTGTTAACTCGCTCGGACCGAATACACCCTCAGTATGCGACCGGCGTACCAACGATGCAGACCCGCATCCTTTCATATAACTAAATATCTACATACCCCGTTGGAAGGTCTACGTATCTTCCTATATAACTACGTGTGGAAGGGTAGAGTCGATTAATATGAATGGGAAAGGATGTATCTATTGTAGATGGGCCTTCTAGAAATTGTTTGTCTAATCTCGTTATTGAAGTTTCATTGCAAAATTTTTGTAGGTGTTAAGTTTTACGTAGATTTTTTAAAATAATTACGTTCAACAATCTTTAAAAGTTTCATACAACATTAGTTTATTAATTTATAAAACATAATCATGATCGAATAAAGGAATATATTGAATAAAAGAATATATACTATTGAAATTTAAATAAAAATGTCCGTAAGTAAAGCATACTTACCATAGCAAAATACTAAACAACTTGATGTATATAATATATATTCGAGTATTAGTGGAAAGTTTAATCGGCTAATTTTTTTGTTCACTTTGTGTATAGAAAAGCATCTAATGATAAAGAAAATAGTTCAATTAAACATACCCCTAATGCATCGCTAGGAGTAATACAATAATGGTCATTCCATTCATAAATCTTTCTTATTTCAAACCTCTTCCCTCATTTAAACTTATTTAATTGTGTTACTTTCGACTTATAGTAGTATTTTTTAAATATTTCAATCCAGCGACACAAAAAAATTGAGCAAAATTTAAAATAAAATTTCTTTATTGAATAAACTAAAAGTATGTAATAAATGTATGTAACTAAAAGTTATGTCAAATTCTGAGAGAAAGTTAATGAACGAAGTCGCTGCAATTAATTCGATGTAAAGACATACACTGTTACTTTTATATATTATTGGGCACACCGTTTAACAAAATTGTGCATAAATGCACGATTGTAAAGAAGCACGTTACCCCACTTCCTTTACATTACGTTCACCACATATTTTCATGACGATGCCATTGATTGATGCGCACGCAACTGTGCAAAGGTGCACAAATTAAGAAACGTTTTATGATAACTAAACGTAATAATATGTTGTCGTTAATAACCGAGTGTATCGTATCGTAATAAATATATTATTGATGGATAGTATTCTGCCGATTTGTCGAGATATAGTTTTCGATATCTCCATACATATTCCTTTATTTTCAATTTTCATCTGGGCTGATCACAACCTGCGTAATTTTAATTTTTTCTTTTGAAAATATTGTCGATATTTTCAATATCACTATTTCTGCTTAATATTTATTGCATTTAATTGATTGTGTAAAGTATATTCAATAATCTATGTAACAAAATGTATCGCATTTAATTATATTTATCATAAGTTGTTTGACAATGCTCTCCTATTATAAATCAATATTATGTAAAAATTGGGACTCGTTATAAATTTCTAAATCGCAATATCTTATTCAAACTCTTCATTTTTATTTATAATTTGTCGTTTATAAAATAATTAATCGTTTATAAAAATTTATGTGTCTAATAGGATAAAAGATGATGCGTCTGCGAGGATATTATGAATTTGATATTAAAATGTATCTGCGGTAAATATATTCTCAGTCATATCTCTAAGACTATTAAAGGTGAACTAAAACTATTAAAGGTCAGCGAACATTTTTGTATCGACTGCAGCAATAAATTTGTTTTTCACAGTGTCTGAGAAATGCGAAGTTATAAATTTAATATTGTTTTGTGCTACGGAACCGTTCGTTCGTAATTGTACATTATAATTATACTTTTCAATGCATGTTCCAAGTCAATCACTTTGAAACATGCATGGAAAGAAGAATCTAGACTTGATTGTAAGTTACTGGTACAAAAATTCAAGAAAAGAACTATCCTTCTATTTGCAGTAGGCAATTATATTTTATACTCGATCCATTTCAGTGAGAAATAGGGGGTAAGTATAGATAATAGACTGTTAAATAAATAATACTTCTTTTGGAATTAAGCTTGTTTAACAGTATTTGTAGTTCTTTCGCGCAATAAGTTATACATGACTGCATAACAGTGATCAAATGCATTTTTGTAACAATAACGTTAAACAAATAAGCTTCAAAATTATTATAGAGAATTTCCTATGAGCAAAGCTATGAGAAAAAACTAGCATCATTCTTCTTATCCCTTCAAAATACTTGTGGAGTCAATTAAATGGTTTATAAAGTATCGTTGACAAAAAATATATAATGTTAAATCGTTTGTAAGCCGTTATAATTATCTCATCTGCTAGTTTTTTCTCACAGTTTTGCTCATAGGAAATTCTCTATAATAATTTTATGTCAATGTGACTTAACATCGGATGTCTGATAAAATCTTTCACATATTATATGGTGTCTCTTTAAATTTTGCCATTTGAAAATCGTTACTGTTCATTTCTAATTCATATAATCGTGTTCATTATCCCTATGGAAAATTACAATAAATTAATTTAAATCTCCAATATTATAATTATACAATATACACGTTGTTCATTGTTTTTCGCATGCTCGTTGAAATTTATAAGAAATATGAAAGTATGAGTGATGCTGGTTGGCTAATAAATTTTGTTTGAAATTTTTATGTTTGTTGCTATTTTAGATCAGTAAAGAGAGAAAATAGAATCTCTTAGGTAATAAACTTATTTTTCACTAGAACATTTTTAAAGTTATAGGTACTGAACTCCATGATTTTGTAATTTAGTAATTTGTGATTCAATTATACTATTATTGATTAGAGATTCGTAAATGTAACGTCATAACTGAACAAACATTCAGAAGCAGTTATAATTTGTTTAATGGTTGGTAGACTTGCTATTTTGAAAATATTAATTTTAGTTATTTTGTTCTTTCTCTAAATTACTTTATTATGAATATAAATATAACTCTGGGGTTGTCAAACAAAAATATGTATTTTTCTTCTTCACATGATTCAAAATAACTTTAAGGAGTATTTTGATATGTGACCGTAACTGATTATATAAATTGATAAAATATTTTGATAAATATCCTCGCAGTGAATACTACAGCAAAGCACTGTGTCGTATTGGTAACAGTAATAGCATGTACTCGTATATTTACTAAACGACAATGTTTAAAATTCCAAAATACCCTCATAATGGTCCAAAACATCTTTGAAAAAGCTTTAATGCAATTGTAGTATTTCTATAGAATTAACTGAGATGCATATTTTATTGCAGAGTCAATTAAAAGCGTACTTATAAAATATTTTAGATAAAACTATCCTTGTGAACGACTTATAGAGTTTTGGTATGCAATTTTACCGAGGAATAATTCCAAAAGACTGATGTTTTTGGCCATCGATGACCAGCTATTTTACTTCAAATATAGCTATTACCCTCTGTATTTTAATATCGTTAGTCTATTAATAAACAATGATTAATGAAACGTATGTGATAACGTTTTTTACGCGTGACTTGAAGACAGATTAAAGGCATTACATTACTTTAATTTTTTTATGGTATAAAGGACAACACGGTGAGACGCATAATAATGAAATTTATTATTCAAAATATTAAGTGCCTTCAACAAAGAATACAACTATTTATATGATAATTTATTTTAATTAAGTGTTTAGTTATGTATTGAATAGAAAAGTGTCTTTGAAAACAATCAAGAATTAATTGAATAAGAATTGTACTCTATATAATTAATTGACATATACGTGTTCTACTGGAAAAAATACTGACATCTCAAAACTAAACGCTCATAATTAAGTTACCATTATCTTTCAGTAATTATGATTATTTAACTTGTTTTTTGTACTGTGCAATTTTATTTTGATGTAGATTTTAATTTTGTAGAGTTAAGTTTTTATTAGTTTTATATTTTCTATGAATTTTTTGAAATTGGAAGTGAATCTGAATACAAAATATTTATCCCTAGCCCACTGATTTTCATGATTGTTTTTTCTTAGCAATATAAACAATACAGGTAATCAAAAATTCAAAGAATTTGTTTTTTTTTCTTTGCTCTTGCCATCGAATTTACTT
The DNA here is from genome assembly GCA_039881145.1 of Druceiella hillmani. Taxonomy (NCBI): domain Eukaryota; kingdom Metazoa; phylum Arthropoda; class Insecta; order Lepidoptera; family Hepialidae; genus Druceiella; species Druceiella hillmani. The sequence goes on from JAYKKI010000009.1 coordinate 14,952,550, forward strand.
ATGACTTATTGTGCTGCCGACTTCGGAGTAAAAAATGTTATCAAATTTTTTGTGTTTTTTTTACTTTTCTCTCTCAAGACTCTATGAGTATGATGTTTACTAAAAAGGCTAATTGATTGGCGTTGGCAGTAAATCGGTTCCGTCAGTTCTGATATTAGCATGCACAATGGACATAAACTAAAAATTGACGTACCTTTTTTATTTGTGAACCGATTGAAATGAAACTTAAAAATGTTGGCCCAAGGTAATCTAAATACTTCACTAAAAATCGCATCTAAATCGGTTCAGCCGTTGCTGACATAAGCGTGTACAACGAAGGTGCGAACAGACAGACAAACGGGCAAACAGAAAATAATTGTAAAAGCAGTGGTTTTAGGTTTAGTACCGTATATTTACTAGATAGCACTATGTTTTACTTTAAAATATTGAATGCACAGTCCCAGTTTTTTACAATTATATTGTATAGTATAGATAAAAGAGATACCACTACCACGTACTAATATCGAGTTGTTCAGCAATATGTATATTTTTTATATTTCTGTACCACAATGTACTCTGTACGTTTTATAGTAAATGAAGTAAGAGTAGAACTCACACTACGGGGGGTTTAGGCAGTTATAAACATTTAAGGGTACATAGTATTTCTAATTAAGCAATTTACAAATATAAACTTTCTTTAATGTAAATATATTGTTTGCAATATCTTTCAAAGGCGTGAGAACATGGTGTATATTTAAAAAATTATGACTTCTGCAATTATCGCCATATAGTGAAAACGACCCTTCAATCTTTTAATTTAGTTTTTTTCGTATTGTAGGTTTAGTAGCCTCGAAAAAAGGAATATACACCTTTTGTATATTTTTCAGTATAATTCTAAAAATATAACACCAATGATTTATGAAAAATTTTTTAGAGACTCTGGGTTATAGATAATCCTTGTTTATAGAGTTATATAGTTCTAATCCAATTTTTATGCCATATGCATATTTGATTTTAAATGTTATAATATTTTTGAAAATTTGTTGCATCAGACATGAAAATTATATGGCATTTTTGAAGAGAAAACCTTTTAAATTAAATCTATTAAAACATCCAAAAGCTCTGTGTCTATTAAAAAGTGTACGTGCATAGTTTACCATTAATCCTAGGTTTATTATTTACACTATTGCAATGTTAACTTGCTGTTGCGCAAGTGTTTATTCAGAAAAATGCCAAGAAATGCGGAGGAGTATAAAAAATACGAGTACTCGTCGAAGACAATATTTTATCCATTACTCTAACCTGTATTTTAATACTTGTTTACTCAAGGTCATAAAAACTCATCCCATATTCATTGTTATTCACAGGTATTGAAATTTACCCGGACACATCGGGCCGTAGTGGAACTATTCGTTTTCCGAACCCGCCTCCCGAAACATAAACTAAATTTGCCACTAGTATCGCGTGATCTATTGCCGACCATTATAAACGTGACAAAGTGTTCACATTAACGCATTAATTCGTAATGTCTACAAGGGTAGGGGACGAAGGCAGATAGCCACTGTTAGCGCCGGACCCGTCGCCCCTATATCGTGTGTATCCTTGTAAGTCACGTATCGTATATCTCCACGTATAATTCATTTACGTTATATGTAGATTTTGGTGAAAAGTTTACGATTCAGTCTGAGTTTTTTAGCGGCCTTACGCCGGTTTTGGATCCAGTTAGGATTGACATTGATGATGAGGAGGCATGCAAACATCTTCTCGACGACGAGTTTGTCCAGTTTGCGGCCAGTTGGTAATGGACAACTTAATGACCTTTAATAGTATCCCCGCCAGATTTTAATCGCAAATGCTTTAACTACGCGTGAATTATGGATCCAGCTTATTTATATCCTTTGCGGAAATAGATTCATATACATATATCGCTCATAAACAGTTACATGAATAATATGCTAAAATTATCCTGCAATATGGCCATAGTATCATTCGTTAAAACTAAAAACCATTATTTTATAAGTGAAAACTAAGCTTATCCTATTGAAATATGTGAATACTTTCATTTATGTCTCTTCTTCATCTTAATATGCAGTTACAATTCAAACTCTAGCTGAACGCATCTCAGTTAAAGATTTAGAAAGCAAAATTTCGTGTGCATAGATTGCAAGCAGGGGACGAAGAAGGACTGATAGACCAACGGATATACGTGAAGAAATTATCCGGACAAAAAGTTATTTCATTAAAAAAGTAAAGAAGTTATTTCACTATGGAAATGTACGTAAATCAGTAAAAAGTGTGTGTGGTACGTTTTACGACACTCTTAGCTTCGCTATTCAGAGTTATCAAAATTTCAAAAATTCAATGAAATATCTATTGGTATACTACACATGTGTGCTTATAAGCGTTCACTTTCATTCTGTCGGAAAACAGTAACATTTCCCAACGAATTATTTTTCGTTTCTTCTACATAGCTTTTTTAAACAGTTATTTTTACCTTACTTAGTATTAGTATAAATTAAATGGTAACGTAAAGGCGAAACTGGGAAAGCTGAGAAAAATACCACATATGTTTCTCGTCGATATATAGGTACGTTTTCGTATCCAACGGAGAAACCCTCACATTTCTTCATGTCTGACCATTCATCCGTTGGTTCTTTCCGTCCATTTGGAAGATTTACAACTTTAGACTTATGCACATAAAATTTTGCAAATAAATATTTCATATAGAGATTTTAATTAAAATGTAACAAAAAAATTTAAATAAATATATTTAATTTGTGTATACATGTAAAACAAAAGCAATTTTGTTTCAGGATATTAAAGTATAAAACAAAAGTGACACAGACATTTTTATGCAATCATGGTGGAAATCACGATCAACGCAAACTCTTATCTAAATAAATTAACAAAAAAACAAAAGATATTCGTTTATATTCCGTTATATTATCCTAAATTAGAGTTTATCAAACTTGTTTGCCACGTGGATCAATTGCCAATTTACTTTTTAAAATTAAATATGTTGGTCATAGCTGATGCAGTACTACTTGTTATGACAGGACTTTTTTCTTTTGTATATTGTACAATTTTAAAAATAGAAAAACATTCACAGTGTTATCTTCAACAGGCTCTTTCATTTTGCTTAGTAAAAATAAATCCATACAAAGCTTTGATTTGAACAAGTCTGGACGGTTATTTACTGAGAGTATACACGTTACATTACATTTCTTTATACTGATATGAAAATTTATAAAAACCTGCACATAAACATAATACACCAGAAGGCAGATTTACTTAAACATTTTTTTAAAATGTCAGAAACTAATTTATTTATACCTGTTTGGTACATATAATCCGTTTTAGATATTTTATGACATTTATGGAGCGCTTGAAAATTGATGATGTTGTGTTTAAATGAGGTTTACTAACAAGGACCTATATATCACCTCTCGTGGACCTCCATATCTTTTTTTCCATACAGACCAGTTTGGGAATCATTGTTCTAAATTATATTTATCAATAACATTAAGAACAACATCAGTAGTAACTGCTGACAAAGGAGGAGTAATCCAATGCAGAAGTTTATTACAACTTTCCATTATTACCACTGTAAACAAAACAATTTTCAGTGGGCGAGAAAATAGGTAATAGAAATGCGTTATATTTTGCGAACTTGTCATTTTTATTTTCTTTATTAAAAAAAATATATCAGCAGAATGTATATCAATTTATATACAAATCCCTTAAAATTTAAATGGTCTTAATATTATCAAAACTTATTTTCAATCATACGTTTTAAACATTATATTCTATTAAAATTCTAACACTTCTAACACCGAAAAACTATGTCCAAACGGACATAGTTTTTCGGTGTTCCCAACTAGCCGATGAAATGAATTTTTAAATATAATTTTAATTGTTTTTTCTTCACTCTACTACGCTCACTTAATCACTGAATATTAACTTTCATGAAATACATCATCGCACAGTCACTGGCCTTCGACTCTCATTTTTAATAATATTGCCCGATTTTGCACATAATTGTAAATGCTAAAATACTAATAGTTAGTAAATTTCATTATAAGAAAGTCCAAGGAGATACTATTTGAGCTTGTGTTCTGACGGTGTCAGCGAGAGAAAATAGTGCCCGTTTTCTTCGTTTCGTTTAGACTATCCCATACTTTCAGAGTTCTGCGTTATGAATCGAAAAAAAAATTATTTTAAATATTATACTTATTTTTCATTGAAGGATTTTTATTGAATGATATAAACAAATTACCTATTACATATTCTTTCACATTATCTGCTCTCATTTATCTTTGCTACTATAAATTTTCAAAATAAACAAACAACTTTACTATATTTTCCTTTACACACTGCTTTGTATTTATTTATAATTGTATAATAGATAAGCACTTTGACTTTTCTATAAACTACTATCAACATGAAGATGCATTCATTGTCTGCATTATTTAAAGTAACAAAATATCTGCCATAATACATTTAATGAACAAACTTCGTACACAAAATCCAAGCAACGCATCTTATCTCGGCCATCTTAGGTTCCATGAACAGGCAATGCAAATTTCTTTATCAACATTGTAAAATTTTGAATATCTTTAGATTAATTCGATATAGACAAGTTTTGATGTTCACATATTCATACTAACTATAATTCATAGTGTATATATTCATGGTATATAACCATTAAATATACTCGCAATTAAGTCTGCAACTTGTGACCTATCCCCGTGAAATATTGCGTACGAACGCATATGATAACAGAAATTCCGAAATAGAAAGCTTTTACGCACGCGCACACACCACACACGCGTGCGCTTCTTTAAATAAGTATATTTATATATATATATATATATATATACATATATATATATATATATATATATATATATATATATATATATATATATATACACATATATATATATACACACATATATATATATATATATATATATATATATATCATGTATATATCATGTGTATACAAAATAACTAAAGAGCACTACTTTATGTATTCCGGCACATACTTAGATGGTTTTTCATTAATTTTAATAAATTGAGCGAAGTATAGAGTTTCAGTTAGTAACCCTCTTCCTTTAAAAAAAAAATTACAGCTTATTTTTTCAATACAATGGTTGATTTCCTCCCCACCAATTTCGTTATTGCAATTTTATGTAATTTTATTACTTCCACTATTTATATTGATGTAATTTATGCTATTAAAGTTTCTTTTTGTGACCAATATCCGACATATTGGCCATAAAAGGAAATTTAATAACATACGTTAGGGCAATATAAACAAAGTAGGTAATAAACTTTTAACTATTGAATATATTTGGCGTTAATTTTGTAGAAATTCATTATTCACAATTAAATGAAACTACGTGATGTAGTATTATTTCTACTTTCTTTAATTTCTTTACGTTGTATTACAACATCTTCATGTGGGATATTAGCAAAGATTGATCAATCTTGATTCAATCTTTGCTAATATTCCCCCTGAAGATGTTGTAATACACCGAAACCTAAGTCGTGGTAAAGAAATTAAAGAAAGTAGAAATAATACTAAATCACGTAGTTTGATTTAATTGTGAATTGAAACTTTTTAACATTTATGTTCATACAGTATTAACCACATCGTGTACGCTTTCATATTGGATAGTAAATAAAAATGTATTACATAAAAATTTTAATTTGAGTCCAAATTTAAGAGTCTAATTGGCATTCATCCGCTATAAGTTTTGAAAATTACTTCTTATTTTATAAGGTTTCATTCCACTTTCGCAAATGCGAATTGTGGTACAAATTTCTTTATCGTTTACCTTATTTTGCATAATATAAATTTCCATGAGTCACTTACCATACATTTAAATAAGATAGGAAATATACGTATACTACCAACAAAAGTGTCGTACTGAATGAATTAAAGTTAAGTTACGCATATAGAGGAAAAATGTCAGTGATCAAGCATCCTATCAAACGGACTAAATATTTCAAGTTATTAAAACATTTATTTATTTTTTGAGACTACGCGGCACTCAATACATGAATAAATATACAAACCTATTAAGTACGGATAGATCTCGTATAATAAGTGCTTCTTGTGCACAAAAGTACATATAAAGGTTTAAATGTGTAATAGGTACTTCTGTTAAATATTAATATTCGACCGTGTACATACATGTCTTAACTCTTTCTACTAATGTCTAAATATAAAAATACAGCTATTTCGTTAAAAACTATAATTCCTTTTGGGACACGAAACACAAAAGAACTGTTCTGAAAAATTTGCATGTCCAAATAGGTTTTTATTTAGAAATAAAAAGTATATTTTTCCTGGTTAAAGTTTAATGTAAGCAAAGAGCTAAGAAAAAAAACACATTTACCAAAAAATGTGCATTTTCTGCAAGTTTGATTTTTCGTTATAAAACAAACGTTTCATCGAATTCATTCAAATATATTACCAAATATTTTCTGCTATCTGGTCTATCTGGAGGATGAATACATCAATCCAATTTAAAAAATTGCACCAAAATGGGCGCATAAAATAATTTTCTTTCCAAAATTTCTTCTGCAAATATAAACTAAACTTGCCATTAACGTTGCATGATATATTATTGACCCTTATACAAACGAGACAAAAATTCACATTAACGTATTACTTAGTAATTTCCTCAAGAATGTGGATAGTGGAGGCTAATCGTCATCCCTTACTCACGTCGTTCATCACTCACACATATCTCGCTCTTACGCCTCTCATCCAGTATCTTCATTTATAATTTACATTAAATGTATATTTGGGTGAAAGTTAAAGTTTTTATATGAAAGTTGTTTTGATTTTGGAAATATTTTGGCTGTGAATCTGCTTGTAATGAGCAAGTCAATTACCTTCCCCGGTCTATTTAATCATTGCTAATTTCATGGTGGAATTGTTTAGCATTTTATTTTGTACTGTGACTTCCAACTTAAGTTATACATTCAAAACTATCTAAAACATTAATAAAATATACAAAAACCACAAACAGGTTAAGCATCCATAAAAACTCCAAAAACCAGTATAAACACAAAACAATACAAAGAAAATTAATTATTTAAAATAAGGTATGAACGAATTTCGCATTTCGTTAAGAAAGTGTGTCGTGAATTATATTGATCTAGTACTTCGTCATAATAGCATATTTTTAAATGTCTTACAAAAATTAAACCCAAAAGAAAGTTGTGTTACAAAAAATATTTAAATATAAATAGTAAAAAATAGACGAAAATGAATTGTAATCATTTTCCACATTGACTGATATTAGAACAGAAGTTTAGTTATGGGTGAAAATTTGTAATACGGCTAGTAAAATAGTGTGCATTATAGGATTGGTTCTTGATTATTATTCTAAGTGAGATTTCTAGTAAATGAGAATAAAATACGAGCTACAAACTAATAGATACAAACTACAATCTCGATTAAAATATTTTTTACTACAAGTGCATCGATGAAGTTTACTGCAAATAAACAACTGTTACTTATTTTCCTTGATCAAATATTTTACTTTAATTCCTTGAATGTATTCTTATTAAAAATTATAATATTTGATAACGTACAAAACTTTATAGGTATATTTTTAAGAGAATATAATACAAAAAAATGGAATTATGCGTTTCTTACGACTCATCCTATTTTGGCCAATGAAATATCAAGATTTATTTCTGCCTGGTAAGTATAATATATGCCAATTTTACATATATGCCAGTTTAGGAAACCATGTAATATATGCCAGTTTAGGAAACCATTGTTTATGAGTTAAAACGCAGTTTAATATAATAAAAAATACATTTTTATATCATCATATATTATTTATTTAATTGGAAAGGTAAATAAAATCTAAAACCCTAGTAAAAGAAAATATGAGAATACGTTAAAAACAATATGTTGTAATCGGGAAATTATAGGCATCCGCTTTGCATGCTATCATACACGTGGCGCGAACCTCTACATAAAATGTGCTTATTTAATATTCTAAATAATTTCACGAAAACTATTTGTCAATTATCAATGAGAATGTATTGCACGTTAATAATCATAAACTAAAAGTAGCAGCTACAAATAAAAAAAATTAAATTATGTTTCATAGTAACTGTAGGTAATTTAATATGGCAAAGTTCATTTTTGCATTTTAGTTTTGTTTGTTCAAGATTATTAGCTTTTCAATATTTCTATACCTCATTATTACAAACCAATTGAAAAGATCTAAAAGAAGTGGCTTCATCTTCTGAAAGGTAAACATTAACAAAATTTGCAAATTATGGAAAATTTCTGTAATTTATTTGGAAGTTCTACTAACACACATTCGTAGGTACGTAGCTAGTATACACACACACGCACTCACACGATAACGCATATATACAAACACACGCATATATACAAACCACATTTTCAATTAACTTAATTAAAGCTGGCTACGTACTTAATTTCAATTATGCTTAAACTGATAAATGTCTCATTTAGCTCTCACTTTTTTTCATTACTTTAAATTAATTTGAACTAATTAAAACCATTGTTTAGATAAATTGGTAAAGCTTAAAAAGTTGGTTGCAAATTAGAACATAAACCCCACAAATTTCAGCCTCGATAATGAAAACTGTATCAATCAGTAATGTGAAGACACGATACGGATCAATTCAGTGACGACTAACCAGAAACGCAAGAATCGATCGGGGCGAAGAGTTTATCTCGAAGCTCCATTGTTACAGTAATAAAAGAAACAATTTTCCGCAGGCGGAAAATGTGAGAGTTAAATGTGTCGCGTGCTGTTGAAAAAGTATTTTTTGTTTTCCCTCGTATAAATGAAAAGAAAAGTATTATATAAAGAATCTAAATGGTTTAAGGACTCTACTACTTAAATCGATGTCCTATTATATGAATTCGGTGTTTTAAATTTCATATCGTATTTCGCCTTCGAATACGATATGATTTATAACGAGAACTAATAATATTTTCATCAGTGATTATCAGTTGCCTACTAATATATCTAACGATTAATATGATAATATTATAGTTAAAGAATAGATTCAAATAATTGCGTAATTTTTATTAATTGCAGTTAACTTTGAGAAATTGCTTTACTTTGACTTTAAATTGCAGGTCCATGTCCAAGCCAAAATTGAATTAAAGTTTTATGAATTTCAGAGTCCAATCTAAAATCATAACTACCTTCTTCATACACAATGAACATCTATCAACAACCAACTTTGATCTAAGTTATACCATCGAACTTTTATAAAATTCATTTGGTTGTTTTAAAAATAACGAAACACTATAATCAGGCAAAAGTAAATACTGAGGATACGAAATAAGTAAAATATTCATAATAAACAAACAGATGGCACAGTGTATCTTCAAAACCTAGTAGCACCTTTATTATTTAAAATATATTAATTTTGGAGCAATGAAACTAAAACGATAATAGATTTAAATTTTATTCATGCAGTTCTAAAAGATGTTCCCTGTAACATCATTTTTCCTAGCGAAGTGGAGAAAACTGAATCTTTATAATTGTAAATCTATCTGTCCGTCTGTCTATCTGCTATTCACAGCAAAATAATTCTTTCAATTTAGGCCCAATCGTAATGAAATTTTACAAGTTTATGTAGATTAATTACGTCAATTCATATAGATTATGTAGATCACTTAGATCAATTATGTCACTATAAACATATCACATAGGTTAATTATATCGATGCATACAGATTATGTAGATTAATTATATCAATACATACAGGTAATATAGATTAATTATGTCAATACGCACATATTATATGGATTAATTATATCAATATATACAGATTATGTTGATTAATTATGTGAATACATAGAGAATATATAGATGAACTATGTCAATACATATATATTATACAGATTAACTATATCAATACATCAATACATCTTTGTTGTGGGACATGATTCTTCAAAATATGGAAACTCAAATTTTTATACATGTGAAAAACTGAATGCACATGAGAACTTTGGGAAAATTATGATCGCGACTTTTAGAAAAGACTATAGAAATAAATTGTAATAGATATTGATATAATATTAATATTCCTAATAGTTTAATAAAAATACTTGTCAATTAATTCTTTGAACTTTTCAATATTCTTAAGGGTACGAGTTCCTCACAGTGTGAGTATTAACATTCAAATATTTTTTTTGTATGTATTTATTTTCATTGGAGTCTGTTTTTTTACAAGGATATTATCATTTAATATGTTTAAATAATTATATAATTGTTCCTATAGAGCTGTTATAAACTTAAAAGTGTTCGTTTGAGTTTTTCTTATGATTCTTTATTAGGGTCTTGAATTATTATAATTTAAAATACATTATGTAGAGAGAACGAAGATAAAGGCATTCTCGCAGGATAATTCTCATATTGAATGCATTAATGAACAGTTTACTTGAAAGGAAAATGTACAATGTCTGATAGATATAACAGTACCGTACCAATTTTTTTCAATATTTTATTTTTTTGTATAACGTATATATATATATATATATATATATATATATATATATATATATATATATACAAAGTTTATAATAGCTGTATGCCGCAATGATCTACATTCGTAGGCAGACTGATATATTTTGCATATGTAAAGCTTTTCCTTTCGACCCACACATTAATACCGGATGCCATTAGCAATTTTGCAAAAATGTCTTAACCTCTGTACACTTCAGCAGGTTGGATCTGATTTCCGCGTTGATTACGAGGGCCAAGTTTACTGATAACCATCGAACAAGCTCCCAATGCCTCCTCCCTTTATATTGCTGTAATTTATTTTATTACGGATTCTGTTTACGGTCGATATAAACTTTTGTAAACATATTCAATTATCTTACTGTGTGCCCGCAATATATTACGGGCGATTAAACTTTTATTATTCAGTGATTTCAAGATTTATTTAGGAGTTTATTAAGAGTGACTTGTTTCGAAAATCAAATTTATAAATAAATATTTTATATTGGCTTAATCTAGTATAATTGATTTAATTTTAAAGTTTGCCTTAAGCCATTAATATTCGATCGATTTGAGAATGATAATCACCCGAGTGGTATCAGTGGGAACTAATAAAGGAAAAAGGTATCTATATTTAACTCTGCGAATATACTCTTCGAAGTTACTACTCGTTGTGATGAACTAGAGACCGTAAGCGCATACTTACAAGCTGAAAGTACTTTTTGCATAAATCCTTGCCATACACATTTATGCTTATAAACAGATAAGTTTTGTGTCCATACAAACAGGAAGCGAAACCGAAGTCGGCGTATATTCTCTCAAAATCAATTAAGAAAGAAAGAAGCAGTTGAGAAAACTTTTGTGATCTATATACAATTTATCGTCGACTGACCGGGATATCCGAGTTGAGGGCCCGGTGATAGAAGTAATGTGGAAAACGTGGAATGAATAATTGATACAATCAAAATAATGAAGTTAGCGTGAGATAGGGCCACCGGCGTTGATTGAGTAGGTGCGAATCTGCGGACGCGATGCGCCTATGAATTGGGCCGGCTAGCCCACAAGTGGCTTTAACTAAGTTTCTGTTATCTAATGGTGAAGACTGATAGATGCATCTAGTATAAGAAGGAAAGTGATAATTTATAAGGAGTAACTTGGTAATTGATTAACGTGATAGGATATTTTAAATATTTGTTCCTTAAGTAATAATATTGTATTCAGCTTAACGGTCTACATGTTTTAAAAGAAACTTTTTCCTAGTTCGAAGTTCAACAATTTTTAACAATTTTTAAATGTTAATAATTTTTGTAACATTTATTAATATAATTAAAAACTTTAATAACAGATTAACTCATTGCTACTTGCGTCAAAACGTTTGAAACTTATTTAAAAAATAATGGTATGAAAGGACAATGAAAACATTGCAGTAATTACACACATCTATTTTATTCATTATACTTTATTTTATGGGAAGAAAATGTTATAGAAAAATGTAAAATTAAATTCGTTCTGTGGAAAAATTCATGTCATAAATGAATGCCAATGCCCTCATTCGATTAAGATCGTTCCTGTGGTATTTTACTAATGTGTGATATTTTACTAAAAATCCTATTACGAACGACATCTGTATGATGATATTCGACCGGCGAGTGTCAATTAAGCTACTAGCATTGCATAAATTAAAGATGTTGAACATGACAACTATTCAAATTGTGCAATAACAACTAAAGATGTAACGGAAGTGACATAATGGAAGCAGAAACGGAAACAGATGTCTAGTGAAAGTTATAATGGAAACGGAAGCAGAAACGGAAACAGAAGCCAATTAGTGCATACTACAAAGTTATTTTTTATATTTTTTATTAAAAATGAAAAGAAGTCCTACATAAACAGTAAGTTACATCCATGTGTATGGTATTACATAAGGTATTTACATGATAAGTGTTACGAAAAATATTAATATTGAATAGTATGATTTTATTTCTTTCTCTTGAACTGAGGATAAGCACGCAAATTATTGTTATTTTTAATAGATAAAATTCCAATCCAACCTGTTTCAACCTAATATTTGACAATTTCATCAAAAATTTAATTTTGTATCGTGGGTCCAAATATATAAAAATAACAAATAAAAATTGTTGTCCAAGTTATTAAACATGGCATTCAGGTCGTCCATCAATTTTTTCATTACATTTTAAAGGCATTTTTGATTTAATTTCCAAAATCATGATAATTTTTATAAGTGCTATAACGGACAGCTGTAATTTGAGAAATGTTTAATACCCTCGTCAATTCTTCAAAAGGCCTTATTATATTGAGTAATTTTTCAGTTTCACCAAGCCTTCGGAGCAAGTGTCATAATTTTTTTCTTTACTGACTTATAATACAATGGTACATTTAATTGTTAGAAATGGTTCATCATATAAATTACGTTGTTACACCTACGAAAAAATAATGATCATTGTTAACAGTTTATTTATTTAAAGTTCTTGTTACCGGTAATTTTCAGATTTATCATTTTATAATTTAATTTTAAAATCTTAACTTCTACAGTTTAGTTTAATTAGTCGATAGTGTTGGCACCGATTTAAAAAATAAATATATCACTTTTTATTGTAAATAAGTAGGTATCTATTTAGAGTAAAATACTTTTTTTCGAGAACCCAACCGTTCTCGAAAAAAAGTATTTTATTTTACAATTATAATGGTTAATAATAAGTTTAATTATTACACTCTAGCTAACATTCAATTATTTTCTTTCAAGAATGTTGTATACTTACATATTAAAAGTGGCAGGAAAAAGCATGTATTCAAGTAATTTCCTCTTTGTCTAAGGTTGGTTACCAACAACATCCAGAAACGAAGCGATAGTAGTAGCGGCGAGCTACTACCTAACCTAACCAAGGTTTAGCCGCTGATACTCACCGCTACTACAACTCAGTTATAGAGAACGAAACTTTGTTCTCTATATCTGAAGACCAATATCAGGTCTTGCAAAACAACAACAACCAGTAGCAAATATCTTAAATCAGGGTTGATTTACAACCGTCCATTAAGGAGTTGCATCGATCATTTACAGAACTCATTATCCGACCCTGACCTGATCGATGGTATATTTATTTCCTAAAATAACAACTACCAGTAGCAAATAACTTGAATTACGATTAAATTACTTCTCTCTGTTAAGGAAATCCAACTCCAAAACCCATCATCAGACATTGATCTGTTCAATGGTGTAGTTACTTTGCAAAGTGATAACTACGGGTAGCAAATATCTTGAATAACTGTATATTTACTACCATATCTTAACGAATTCTATTATTCATATCAATAACTCATCATCAAGCCCTGACCTAATATATGGTGTAGTTACTTAACTTAACTATTACTAAAGTAATAACTCCCAGTAGTAAATATCTTGAATCACAGTTGATTTACTACCATCCGTTAGGGAGTCCCATTATCCATTTTCGAACCCTATCATTAGGTTATCACCATATATGAGATCACCTCACTAGTATATACTTTGAAACAAAAAATAATCACGCGAATCGGTGTAGAAATCTCGAAGCAATCGGTGTTCATACACAAACAATTGAGTCACGCACATAACCTCCTTCGTTTTCTAAGTTTGTTAAATTATGTGAAATAAAATACATATTTTAATATAAAATAAATATATAAATATTATTATTGTATTTGTGTTTAATGAAATATCAATACCAAGTTTACCTACGTAGTTATATAGTCTTATACATAACTTAATTGAAATTAACGGAATGTGTAGGTTTACAACTGTTTAAACTCTTCTCGAACTATTACGCAATGGTTGAAATGAGTTGCAACTCTCTTAAATTTAAATATAAGTTACTCCAGCCACTCTTCTCTCTGAGTACAAGTTTTAATGCAGCATTGAGTTTTATGAATGGTGCAATCACAATTTTCAATAGCTGATAACTGTAACGTCTTAATAATATTTAAAACCATTATCACGTCTTAAATAACACACAGTAGGGAATAATTTTGGAGTAGCGTACCAACAAACGTGAAATAATGTAATAGTTATAAAAACTGGAATTACAATAAAGAACACCTTACGCAACGGGCAATTATTACGCATTTAATGAATAAAATGAAGCAAAACACGCTCTTTCACTATAACCTTAACCTCACGTACATTAATTCGAAACAAATCACTCGACGAATCACAACCTATCGCCTCAATGTAGTGCTTATGACCTCGCACATCGTAACAAAATAAAAATTACTACGCTGACCATCCTTTATACATCCGCTATAAAATATGCAGAAGCGGGTGTTTCAACTGTCGCGGAACTTCCACCTTTGCGGAATCAGAAGCGAAGCTCCGTTACACCTCTGATAGCAACTCAGTGGATTATAAGAAAATATAATTTAAATTATTAACAACAACGGCTGCCATTACCGACCATGTACCACTCAGCAACTTTACAACCTTATCTTGAATAGTTAATTGAGTAGAAAAAACGTTAAGGTTCATCGTAGCAGGAAACACTATGTTAAATAAGATAAAAGTTCAGACAATTGATTAGATCTATTAGAATAACTCATGTGTTTTAAGCAAATGGAATTGCATACGACTTTAAATTTCCATGTATATAGGGAGAATAAAATATTATCAAATAATTAATCGTAGGTGTGTCTATAAAAATTTGAGATAATTTGAATTTTGAAAACAGGTTAAATTACTGAAAATGTTTTTTATAATAATAATGGTTTGTTTTAGTTACTTCATTCCTTTTCGCATTAGTGATTAGTTTTATTTTCAGGCAAAATATAAATTACTTAATACAAAAGTATCAATTACTTAGTATAGTAATTGAAAACATTAAATGTGATAGACGGACGGATAAACTCATAGATCGTAACCAAATGTAAGAAGTTAATTTTAAACTTGTAAGATCATATATGGTCAGATCAGTCACTTCTGCAGAAAAATGAGAATAAAATTAATGGAAATTATGCATGTTGAATTTTAGCGAATAGAATAGCAACCCTCAAAATCGAAAAAGTTAAATTATAAAAAATATTGGGATATTTGTCCGAATAGTATTTTAAAATAATGCCGCGCTGTAAAAGAATGGTGTTATATTAACTGTCACTTAATCCTTAATTGAACTTGATGATGAGTACTAGTTTGTCGCTAACCAAACATTTTGTAACATATAAATACACACATTCCCCCTTAGTTGGATAACAGAGGTTTGAGGGATCTTAGAAAATGTCACTCTGTTTATCAATAAACATATATCGGAGAAACATGAAATTTCATGCCAACTTTGAAAAGAAGTAGAAAGTAAGTATAATAAATATCAATAGTTTATTATATTACTTTAGTAAAGTTCTTAACTGATAAGTAAAAATGAAAATGTGAAGCAGGTTGATAGTTAAATTGACAAAATCAACGTAATTTCTTTTGGTGATACTTAAAAATAAATGATTTTACTACTTAAAAGAATCATTAGAGTTATTAAGTTACCATAAAAATGGACAAATTGTTTAAGAATTGTTGAACAACCAACTTGTCATTGATAGTACAACCGACATGAAATACAGTTCAAGATGAAAAAGAAAATTATTGCAATTGATTTCGAACTGTTTGAAAAAAAAATTCCTTCAGTACACCTTTTCATATTGATGAAAACTATGTAACCTAACTTAACTTTAATGGACGCAACTATCGGAGAGGTTTATCGTATTCCAATTTTTATTTCTCTAAAGTGGTTATGTATTCGCTAAGACCCTGTTCCCTCGAGAGAAATGTAATAAAGGTGTAACTAGATGGTTTGGATGGATGGGTTAATCAGAAGATTTAATGAAAAACTGATCACAGTAGTGCACCTAAGCGAACATCCTTTCAAAAACGTTTTATTCGTTACAAAAATCAAGTTCAAAGTTGGGTTATAAAATTAATGTCAATAGTTTAATTGCGCAAAAATTCTAGAGAAGATTTTCAAAGCTATGATCAAAAAATTAACTATTGACAAAAAATAAAATTGTAAAGATTTTTCAATTCTAACGCTGCACGCGTAATGCTATATAGCGTAATTGTATAATAATAGTAGACACTTCGAAAGATATTTAATCTCCAGTAATCTCCAGTAATTTAATTTATAGTGTCTTACCAAATTATAATATTGTTATAACAAAATAAGACTTCATCCCAAAATCATTTTTGTAAAAATTTTCAGCTAGCAAAGAAGAGTTTAAGTTACAACTCGCTGAAACAATGTGCAGGATTTCAAATAAGCGATTTGTAAAAAGATTACTCCTCCATCTTCATTTAATCTTCCTGATTAAGGAGTTCCTTGTAGCGAATATTAATTTTAAACACCAAAAGGAGAATTTAAATAAATCAAAGCCTTTTTGGAATCAGCAGCCCAAATAATCCAGTTATCGATTAAATTATTAACGATCTTAAGAATGTTCTGTGGCAGACAAACTGACTCACTTTAAACTTGTAAATTATAAAAGGGCCAGTCGATTTATTGGTAAGTCCCGGAAGAGAGTCATTAAAGGGTAGGGCCATAAAGGTTTAAGTGAAATCTCATTACAAAAATCTTCTTTCGAATTTGTTAAATTTTGCTATGACTAATTAATATGTATATATGTACATGTGTGTGTGTGTATATATATATATATATATATATATATATATATATATATAAACATGTGTGTGTGTGTGTGCGTGCGTGTGAGTGTGGATGCGTGTTTGTTTGTGCGTGAACTCATTTTACTATTACTATTTTCAAGTATTGATTCTAATGATACTGTATGTATTTTGTCTAAGAAATAATGAAGATTTTTTCGTCTTTACAGAAATTAGCATGATTTCTGACTGCAGCCACTGGAAAAGAGAGTGAAAATTCGGTAATATATTTTTTAACTTATGGAAAATTAATACGTAGTTTGAGCTCTCTGTTATTATCAAGGTTAATTAGAATAATTAAGGGAAAAACTGAACCAATAAAAATGGGACTCAAATTAAAATTCAGATAAAAATATTTTTTAAGAAAAGTCTAGGTAAAATCAGAAATAAATTATATGGAAATGTTGTAAGTTTCAATCATGCTTCGTTTGCAATTTTAAAATATGCTACATTGAAAAATCTGAATCTTATTTTAATATACGTGAAGTTTATTCATTAATTATTTTAATTTAGACATGAAAATCAACTTTCGGCGAAATTCAGAAAAAATTCAATTTGAATAATATTTTTTATTGTAATTAAAATAACTGATTACAAAACGTTCCTATCTGCATTTTACAGTTTCACATATCTTTAACCAATCGGGAATGATGATTATGACAGTTGTACAAAAAATGCTGTATGGTCGCAAATTAGGAGGGGACGGCTAACGACGGTGTAGAATTTCCGATCTATGCGGGTTTGAATTATATAATTTTTTTAAGTTCAAATAATTTCTAGTCCTCTTTTGAATTTCTTTTTTAGATACTTCTGACTTTTAAACTTAAAATATTTCTGATCTTTGAAGCTTACTATAAGTACCTCCTGCTCATTGTCAACCAATAAGATAAAATATAAAAACAGTTAACTCCCAAATTCATCAATCAATATCGGCGAAGTACAAATGGATAAACTCTTTATTCTTCATAAGCACCTATATCTACGATCTTTTTAGGCTAAATTCAAATAATCCGTTAATGGTAGGAACAGTTAAATGTAATTAGTTAATGTACCAAATATAACAAAATTACAGAAAAAGCCACAAACTTGCGCTTCTTAGTCGATTAAAATTATATTCCCTTTCATTGCTTGACTAACGCGCTGAATGACGCATTAACAAGAGAAGGATTGTGCGTAACCGTTCAAAAATTCTATTTAGGATTTTCGAACCAGCTTTCAATTAGTATATCAATTAACTTGTAACAATTTCGTTTGTTGAAAATAAAGCAATAAATATTGAGACAGAGAACCTAAATAACTTTATGAGTCTTATTTAAATTCGATGGTCGAGATCATTTTATAATAACCTAGAGTAACTTTTCTTTTTCCTCACGTCTTTTTCCTCACCCATATCTTAAATATTTTTACTATTACGTGTTTTCTAAATATATAATTCCGGAATTGGTACAAAATTTAACAGAAATTGTTAAATACATTTTTTGAGTAAACCCGCTCTATCTGGATTTTTTTCCATATTCATTAATGATTACTATTTTTAGACTTCCGTACCTCAAAAGGAAAAAAAGGAAGCTTTATAGGATCACTTCGTTTCCCGTCTGTCTGTCTGTCAAGATACTTTAATCCAGGAGCGCATGGAGTTATCAAGTTGAAATTAATATCAAATGCTTAGATCTGCTGTTGTTTGGAGAAATTAATATCAAATACTTAGATCTGCGGTCCCGTAAAACAAGCCTCTAAGTCAAAGCAATCAAGAAGAACCCTAAAAGTACGGTCATTTATGGCGCATATTTTGACACTAGCGAATAAATAAAAACCGATAGGGTTGACCTAGAGTTATGAAATTTAACAACAAGCAAGGTCTCATAGCACGTGTAAATGAAACAATTGTAAAAATTGAAAAAATTGTAACGAAAACATTAATTTGTAGTTATATCACATACAAAAATATTTTTTATACATGCGCCTGTAAAAGACATAGTAGACAATATAATTTCATTCTAAAAATTAAAATTTTGTGAATAAGAATATAACGTTCCATTAAATATTTATAAATATTTAATGTGTACGAAACCCGGTTAGTGCGAATTTCACTTGTGCTTGACAGATTTTTTTATGTAGTCTATTTTTGTCTGCTGATTCCTTAAACCCTAAGCATTTCGATATTTTAAGAGCATACATATTAACGACTGAGAAAAAAATAGCTTTGTATTACCAAAATAATAACTAGGTTCCAACTAATTAACACTCTTCATGCTTACTCAGTATTGACGCCTGTCAGTTTTATAACTAAATTTGCACCAGTGTTCGACAATATCGTGGACATAGCTGGAAAAGGAAGGCCAAGAGTAATGATGGAAGGAATGTTGGATGCATTGGAGGGAGAGGGTCATAAGAGGATGGACACAATATCGCTAAGTGTTGGAGAGCAGAGCGGCGCGAGTGGATCCTTATTGTTTATCTAGGGCCGTTGGTCATTACTGTAATGTATTCTTTATATTGTTTGGCTCGGTAGAGACATTTGTATTCGGTCATGAGTTGTTGTGCCAATTATGTTCTGCCTGTATTTTCTTTGTTACGTTTCGTGTAGCGGAAGCATCTGACGATAAAAGTGTCATTACCGTTTTTCTGTGATGAGTGGCAATTTAGTATGTTTAATTATTTATTAAGCGGTCCGTCATCCGATTTGGCTAGATAATTTTTTTTGCAAATTAAAAAAGCGAACGACTTATGTCATTGAACACTTTTCAAATACTGTGACTACACGAATTACCGCTCGGCCCTTTTCAAACAATTAATTTATTTCAATATTTTTACGAATTTGTTCAAATTAGCTGAAATTTGGAATGAAAGTTAATAACGTTGTACGTATAGATTTTGTAAGTTGAATAATTTTATATTTTTCGTAATAATGAAATTTGAAAATTGAGAAAGTAATAGAAAATTCAAAAGTGCTTAGTTTATATTATCAGGTATTGTATTATTGACTTCTTGTAAGCAAATGTAATACTTCTTTTATTTTGTCGTCTTGGTTTAATGTAATTTGTAGTATAGATCACGTTAATTAAATGCGCAAATTTGTAAGTCGTGTTTATATAAATAATATCGTGTACACGTGAAAAATATAAAACTCATTTGGCGATCTAAACCTCGATTTGTAAGAATATAGTAAAGGGTAAAACGGTAGGGACAGAGAGAATAGACTAAGTGTAAGCCCATAGATTGTACTAAATTCGTATAAAAAGATCTTACGACTACTCATTAAGAAAAATTAATAATAGGTCATTACAAATCGATGTAAATATTCAATAAAATTTTCAGGTAAATTTCAATTAAAAAAATTGCGGCGGTGCCAGTAGCAGAACACGGCTAAATACGGTTGAAGGAAGTCAGTATATATTGCTCCTGTTATAAATTATATTCATGACAATTACAGGTAAAACTTAATTGCGTATTAATAAATAATTTAAGTGCATATGTATGTCGTTAATCTTTGTAACGGATGAGGTACGTGCAAAATTAGTGATTAATAAATCATAGATCATGAAATCGGCAACATTTTGACAGTTTACTGTGGACATACATAACTATAACATATGTGAATGCCATTTATATTTGTTTTCGTTCAAAATGTTGACACATATAAAGTATAAGCAATTGACAGCTGTAGTGAGCGACATTTGTCTTCATTGTCGCGTAAAATTTTGACAGTTTACTTTTGATACTCGTAACGTACAAAAAAGCTGATAGCTAGTAATGAGCACTTTTTTGTTTTTTTTTTGCACATACGTACACTATCGTGTTCATCTATCTGTCGGTTATTAGCCAAGTACCTATTTTCCATCCTTCTTGCAATAAATTCGTTATATTCTGTAGTGACAAAAATGTTGCGACTTTCAAAACCCTTATTCTTTTGAAGGTCGCAACGTTTTACTCTTATCGCCATCAAATAGGTTACACCTAGAAAACTTTTTCAATACTTTACTTTAATATGTGAAGTGACAGGTTTAAATATTATATATTTAAATATTGCATTAAAAATTTGGTGATTCTAGCTCGGAAAAGAAAAATTACATACTCGCTCCAAATAATACCGAGAGAAACACATTAAAATATACAGATCTTTTCTTTATTTTGCATGAAAATACTTCCCAGTTCTGGATTAGTTACATAAGCATAAATAAAGAACGCGTAACAAGAAATGGTGAGAAATCCTTCTGTTATATTATATACGTCATTATATTTTAAGTAAAATTGTGAATAAATGGTAAAAACTTCAAATAATCCATAAATTGAATAGTGATATAGATCAAATAGTATTACAGCGCACAGCACAAGTTAAGTAATCAGTACTATCACAGAGTGTGAGAGAAAGTTTAGGAAAGAAAAAAAGATTTTCATTTATCTTTGACTCCAAATATTAACAGTTACGCGAGTAAAATGAAGAGTTGAAAAATATTCCACTTCTTGTTGAACATGAAAATTGCTTTCATTATAAATTAAATTGCTAGCCGTTAATATTTAAAATATTTAACATACAAAACATCAGAAAATTACTATTTACTTTTTTCACTGCGCGTTTAGTGAGAAGTCGACATTTTTTCAGGTAGCCAGGTGCATGCTTCAACGCCTTTCAGGCCAGTCGTCATTCAAACGATAAGAAAGAGTCATAATTACCGCCTGCTAAACACAAAAACATTAAAGCAAGTTAAAATTATAATTTAACTCTTTTCACAAGGTTTTTATACTTCACAAAACACTTCGCGCCGTATCCTCTCTCAAGACTAATTCGGAATCCATAAAACAAAACTTCGCGAACGATAAGTGGTACTAATCCTGCTTTATACCATGCCAGAAGTCAAATAAACTTTTCTCGCCGAAAAAAAGGACATAATAAGGCATAAAATATCCCGAATAAGTCGTGCAGAATATATAAATGAGTTTAAATGGAACGACGAGGAAACTGGAATCGCTATTTTACCCGTTAATTGAATAGGAAGAAATGAACGTTTACAAGGTATCTGCCTTAATTGTAGCCTTTTTCGCTGCACATGATATGTACGTCTGATACAAATAAAATAAATTTCCTTTTAGATTTTGTGTTTTTAGTTGTTTTTCTTTTAATTTATTTGTATTTTGTTTGGATAATCGTATTTTCATTGCGAGTTTATGCTCCTTGCTAAATACCTTTTGCAAAGAAAGTATCTTCCATCTTGATAGGAGCAAGTTTGACAGGAGCTATATTTTACTGTCATCGACCGGTTTTTCAAAACACAATAAATTACTTATGTAACAGCACCGTTAATATTTTAATATAACTCAGGAAATTGGCTAGCCAAATTCAGAAGTAGAGCAACTTTTATATCTAATTGTAGTAGTGACCTCTGTAAAATATTTACCCCAAACATTTTACTTATATAAAGGATATAAAATAATCCATCCTGTCAATCCTTCATTTAGACTCCTATGTATCCATAAATTATGGACTTTGGAACCAGGAAAACCATCATGTGAAGAAGCGTTATATAAGCTCATCTCATTACTTCGTGCAATATCCAACCTTGCCGAAAAACTTACACTGACAAGACTAAAACCAATAATAGAAGAAGTAAAATTAGTTCAAATACAATACTTTAGAGGAGCAGCGGGTTTTAGATCAAATATATATCTACCATATATCACAGACATTCTTGGCTAGAATCAAGGTACCATTGCTACCTGATCTCATGGTGCGGCAATTCTATCAGAAACAATCACAAAGAAGCGGTACAAAACTACTTACTTTTCTAGAACAAATCTATGACTGGGGCAAAAAGTCGAGAATAAAATTGAATGAAACAGAGTCCGTTCATATTGACTTCACAATCAAAAGTACCCAACATTACCCAGTTAGATTAAGGAATGTACAGATTTCATATGAATATTCAGCAAAATATTTTGGTATCATACTTGATGCAAAGGTTAGTTGAAAAGCCTAGCCTGGACTTAAATACAAACAATTGCCACTATGGATGTATAGTGGAGAAGAAGATACTTTTGAACAAACAGTTACTAAAACCCGTATGAAGTTGTGCGTTCAATTTTGGGAACGTACTGGCGAAAACAACGAACAACAAAAAACAATTTAGGGATTCAAGAAGATATACTAAGAAAGTCGGAAATGGTCCTGGAAACATTAAAGGTAGTAACATCGACAAAAAATGAAGCATTGATTCTACTAAATAGACTCTCACCAAACAAGCCAGTAACCACAAAGAAAAGCTCCATCAACAGTGGAATATTAAGACCCTCCACCTTCTTGACAACACGAACAAATTTAAATGATTCAATATTACTAAGCCCCATAAGTTACACTGACAAGACTAAAGCCAATAGTGAGGTGGTGGACTTGAAAAATAATTCGGAAAGAAAGGTGACTAAATTAACCAAAAAATTAAAGACTTTTTTATCAAGGGACCCCATATTAAATTAAGTTGGAATGTAAAGAATATAATATCAGTTGAAACAATTTAAAAGAAATTCACGGAGAATTAAATATGAAATTTCATCAACGCGCTTAAAAGCTTTTAAATTCAATTTATGATGTAATATAGAAATTAAAGTCTAATTTTTCGTAATTAAATTTTCGCACATTTACACACACACACACACACGCATGCACGCACGCGCGCACGCACGCACGAACGCACGTACACGCGCCCTCACGCGTGCACACACACACACACACATATACATATAAAATTAGAAAAGGGAGTTATGTAGTATGTTAATAAAAAAACTAAATAGAACTAAAAAATTTTCTTTTAAATAGTGCAATTTAAAAGTTCTTATGAAGGGATTTTGTTAATATATACAAACGTTTAAAATACAAGCCCCGCTGAAACTGAAAACGAATTTAACAACGAATCGAAACTGGCATATTATACGATGCTCACTGCTTAGTTCCTTTGTATGTCAACAATTAAACTTAATGTTAAGTCGTTGCTCAAATTATATATCACAACTCGGTTTCACTATACGAAACATAAAGCTTTACCTTTTACAAAATTCCTTTACCTTCACTTCCGCTGCCTTTGTTCATAACATAATTCCGTATTTATTCAGACAAACACAATATAATGGCAGTTTTTAAACATGTGAAATTCTCAAATATGTGGAAACAAATATGAAGGAAATTCTTAAACGCGTGAAATTCTCTCCCTGACGCAACTCGCAAGGAAATAATAAGTATTCAGTTCTATGAAGTTGTACAATAAGACATAAAATATAATGAAGTTGATATTTGTACTGTGCAAGGGCCAACAGGTAAACTGCCCGTTAAGAGAGGGGGAGGCACTTTAATCCTTTTTAAGCCAATGGCGCCATTTTATGTCGTCAATTTTGAAGGGAAGTTTTCTTTTGTATTCATGAAAAATGAACACATTTCATTTTGTTTATTACGGGCGCCTTTTGTTGGTCGCAACGACTAATATTACAACAAATTTCATTATGATCGCAGCAAATGCCACTCGCCGCCTAAACTCGGCATCGACTCGTCCGAAAGGGAATTTTTAACGTTAGATTAACTTTATCGAACCTGATAAATTCTTTTTCAAGTTTGATCGCGGATGACGCGAGAGCCTGAAATTCATTTTATTGAATTGATTTGAAAACCTAACTAGACAGTAACGTTTGAAATGTCTAAAAATTCATTTATAGCCCATTAAAAATTATCATTCCTGCGCTATTTTAACTATGGAATGAAATAACTTGACCTACTTTCGTTGACTTATATACCTTAGGATTTTATAATAGATCGTAAACTATATATTACAAAAATATTAATATTCTTCTAGATAAATTAGAAAAATCGATTTTTACTGTGGTTGTATTGTAGTACCACAATAAAAAGCGAGGTAAGTTTTAAATTATCTTAAATTATGAACTTTGCCATACGAATTAGTATGAATCTTAGATTATAGTCGTTTTTTTGCCAGCCCTACTATAATTGGATGAGTCGTGAATAATTTAACCAGATTATTGTCAGGAGACAGTTATATCATTGTTAATTAGTTTGTCGTAATGGTGTAAAAATATGGATAGATACTGTATTTTGCTTTGATATCGCACGCTTTTAATACGTACATGACCAAAACTGCAGAGAAATATATTTATCTGAACTCAACTTAGCTCAAGTAATATTATATGAATTATACACGTAATCAGGAAAAGCGTATCATTAACATAATACGGAAGACGACATATCAAACTAGAGGGCGTGGAAACGATTATAAATTTACCATCTTTGTATACATTCTGTCAGTTGTTTGATGCAAACGAAACAAAGAAACGAAAAACGAAACAAAGCACAAGATGTGAGCTGTTTCATAGAAATTAAATACGAAATAGTGAATTCATTCCATATGTTTCGACGGAAGGATAATTCATGTAGTCGATAAAAATAGAAAAACCTAAATAATTCCCTTCGTTCCAATCGCTCAATCTATTATGTGAACTTTATTGAATACGGCAATTATACGTAATAAATATAGTCTGAATTTTCTTTCAATATCCCTATTAATGAAATATTGTCATTGATTTGTTTCATTTCAATTAGAATATATTTCATTTATTTCCTAAAATTCCACATTATAATAATATTAGTATATTTATATCTTTATTAATATTTCCTTTTGGAGAAAAAGTGTACTATGAAATCATATAGACGCCTTCGTAAAACCAGTTTCCATCTCTCCGGCACTTTACACGTGATTTGGTTTGGGAAATAAATTAGTTTTGTGAAGATGATGCATTCGTGTAGATTCGTAATTATATAATCGTGAATTAATGTGTTTTGAACAAACCAAAACATATTGCAATTTATTATAAACATGGACGATCATGACTGGTCAAAACAGAATGTCTTCTGTAATCTTAAAAAGCAGTTTACGAATATTTTACTGGTTTAAAACATTAACTAAGTCGCTAGAAATATTACAGATAGGATTTAAATATTAATAAATAATATACGGAAAGTTTTAATACGCCAAGAAATTGTATACAATATGTGCTACTAAAGCGAGTGGAATGCGTTTGTTTTTAGCGGTCAAGTATGTAGCCAGACAACCTAGCAGAAAATGACGTATTGTATAAAATTGTATAGGTAACTCTTGCTACATATTTATGATATGTAAAACAAACCGGCCGTGAGATGAGAACTTTCTGGCAATAAATAATAAAATTAAGACAATCTGCACAATTTATTTACAACAGCTGAATTTGAAACATTTTACTGGATAAGTTGCATACTTTAACAGTAGATTCGTAAATATTAATGTATTATATTTTGATTTGACTGTCAAAAACAGAATACTACTATATTAGAATAGTAACTTTAGCTCTAGTATCCTTAGCTCTCTTGACTATAGTAATAATTTTTATGTTACTATTCTATATATGCTTATATTAGTTAGGTTCCTTTTTGATGTAAAATTTAATGAACCATTAATTTAAAAAAATTAATAGGTTCATTTTTTTTGCGCATGTATGCGTCAATATAAAACTACATGTAATGGAAAAAACTGTGACAAAAATGAATTCTCTCTTATTTTTAACGGGACGTCCATGGAAATGAAAAAGTTAAGTATAATTGAATATAATTTAAATATAAAAGCCTAAGCATTTTAAAAATTAAACAGTATACTATTAACAATTTGACCACGTATCTAGAACAAGCGATTGCACCCCTTTCGGTTTCGTACAGCCAGGTCAGCGAGGAGATATTGGCCGATAAAGAAAATAAAAATATTTTAAAAAATCCTCATACCTAATTTTATAATTCCTTAGCAATGGAAAACAGAAAGGTACTCAAAAATAGTACCCAACTGAACATACAAAAAGACACAAAAATTAAAAAAAAAATGGTGTGTGCCTGTGTCATGGACACGACCGTGTGCTGTACGTGAATACGTCTATGTAACACATAATCTCAACCGCTCCACCTGCAGATGTACTGGCACCGTCGTTGATCCGCTCGGCCGCATTCATTCTTTTACTATCCCGGCACTGCTTGACTCGGTCATATGGTGTTTTATTATTACCATTCGATTGTTCTTGAGAAGCCCTTTCTAGCCGTTTACGATCTCTGTATTTGGTTTTGGATTTTACCAAAACCGACATTATATATTTTTGATAATATTTTTTTATTCTAACACCTTATTATATTCACTGTCGCTACTTTAAACTAATGTTTTATATACAATCGATAGATTTTGAGGACAGCTGACGATTAAAACTTAAACGAACATCGTAGCTTTTCCGAATCAAAGTGATACTAATTGCGAATCTTGATACGCAGCAAAATAAGCTCAAAATGGCGGCGCTCCCCCCTCGTGTCACTTTTCTCGCTTATCGTAATAAATTCATTGATCCCTTAGCTATCCAGTAGTATAATTTATTTTTTTATGTAGAGGATAGATTCGAAACTGCAACGCCAAACTGTATCCCCCGATATTGTTATCATTAGGTTTTTTGGATTGCCCCTGTATGGCAGCCAATTTAAAGATGTATTCACGTCAAAAGTTATTTCTACTCTAATTACGCTTTCAATAGAATGGTAGTGTGTTTTTATTTAGTTCAAATACGCTAATTGTTATATTTCGTCTATTTCTTCCTGTTTTTAGTAATCGTATTCAATTAGAATCGTATATTGTCAAAGTGTCAGGTCGGGCAATGGTCTCATAATAATCCAGTCAAAGACAATAACAAATTACAAATATTATAAAAATTTTTAAATTTTAACTAAAGGTTTTAATAATTAGAACGTAACGAAAAACCAAAAATATTGTAGATGGAAAGGGGCATGGTTTCATTTGTACACGATTCAATTTCCTGTAACATAATTCGTGGCAAATAAAATATTTATAATATATACCAATTGACGATTAGAATAAAATATTGTTAAATTATCAGTTCGGATAATGGTCATAATGATCTAGTCAAAAATTACATCAAATTAAAAAATATTTCATTTTTACTAAATATTTTATTAATTACAATATAATTGGAATGCAAAAATATTGTGAGTAGGAAGGAAGCAAAAATATTGTGAGTATGGTTTCAACAGTTCACGATTCAATTTCCAGTAACGTAATTCAAAGCAGACAAAAAAATATTCATATGCTGACTAATTCACCTAATTACTTAATTCCATTCCAAATATCGATCATGCAAAAGAAACTAAAGGAAATTCCTAACTGCTTCATCAATCACTGTCACGTCTTAATGCAAATAAATCAAATATTAACCTTCTCAAATAGTCCAAAAAAAACAATGGTGCAGTTCAGATTATCGCTCTCGCAGGTCAAAACATAGTAGTTAAACAAATCAACTTACGAACTAGTCGACTAGTGACCCAGAATACTCATCGCTGGAGAGGTCGCCGCAAGAGATTTATATTCACAAATAGTTGGTTTCGCATTAAGAACACTGATTCCCTCCCGCCATTAAATGTTTAGTACAAATTGCGGAGCGTAATAAAGGACAATAGCTGGCTGGACGCTAGTATCCGGCAGGCCCGTTATCTTCATCCGTCTTTTGTGGGTCAAGACTTGGGCGGTGTTACAAAGATATTCATCCTACAATGGCCGTTTGATTTATTAATCTAGTAAGATTGTTTTGTATTAGGCAGGAGGTTCGCTGTTTGTTGTATGGTCGGATTACGGACGGAATTTTTCGTATCGTTTGGACATGATTTTATTTTCAAGTTCAGCTCGCGGAGATCTTCGACTGTTAATTACGTTTATTGTGAGATTTCTTTGTTGACTTCATTTAGTTTATAGTTTATTAACTTAGTTTTGTAAACTATTTGTAAAATCATAATTTTAAATGTTCCACAGACTTACTCTTCGGTTGGTCAGACTTAAAGTTAAATAATTTAGTTATATCTCGCCGCAATCCACTTAACGCCTTGTTTTAGACTATTAAAAGAAGTTATTACGACAAAAAGAAATGGAATTAGAAATATCTGAATTTTACAAATATTTATTAAAATATTGAATATTATTTAAAAATTTATATAAAAACATCGAACAATTGCGTAAAGTTAGTTATATAATGTTTTTATTTAATAGTTACTTACGCTGATAAGATTGTCATTCTTCAGTGTCCGGGTTTGATTGTCATTCTTCATTTGATATTTTTACAAAACGCATTGGTGGAATCAATTAATTGACTGTGCATTATCACAATACGTCATGAACTTTATTCATAAGTAAAATAAAGTTATTTCCTTCTTAACGTTAGTGAATTACAATAAAATTATGTGTTTTTTATAAACAAGTAAATTAGGATTAAAATAAAAAATAATATTGAAATTTTATTAAGATTTGGGTTGAGGAGATTTTGGTTTATATGACTTTTTACTTATTCTACATCTTTTCAAGAGGCAAATGTTTCCTTTATTCATTTTCACATTTTAACAAATTAAGTAATTATATTTATATTTATAGATTTTTCGTTATATTGTAGGACATATGTATAAAAGAAATAAGTTTATTTTTAGTAATGCTTGTTTACGAGGTTTCTACTTATGTATTTATATGTGTTAAACAACCGTTTCATTTATCTCATTTATATAAGAATGTATAAAAATCAACAATTTCAATTTCATTCTCTAACATGATGTTGGAAATATTACTTAAAGACGCACCATGGAACATTTTTCGACGATATATATATGTATTTAAATAGTTGGTATTAACTTTCATAGCCAGTCATACGGTTGAAACTTTTAGTGGCCTCTAGTGAATATCATCGTTACACGTTACATACTCGCATATTAGTGAATATCGTCGTTACATATTTTGCATATTTTTCAACAACATTTCATGTCTTTCCACTTTGAAACTAATTATTGGAAAGAAAAGTTTACGCAATTTAGGTATCTCCTGGTTTCATAATACTTTGAAACTTTGATTGGCTTTTTTGAAAAGTTTGAAGTGAGATTTTATGTTTTTCAAGCTTACATATTTCTTGCTGAATATGTCATTAGAACTTTTTAAAATGGAAAAGTAATAAATAAGATAATATCGGATAATTTTAATATAATTAATTAAAAACAATGTTAAATACATAACGATAAATAATTTGAATAAAATTTGTAAATATTCATTATGTTTAACGAAAGGAAATTTTCTTTTTCCTTTATTTGCGATCCGTACCGAATATGTTCGAATGAAAACCTTTGTTTTACATCGAAATCTTGCAGTATATCCCTCTGTCAGAAATGTATAGCTCCTTATCTAAATAGATTATAGGCTTCAATGTTTCACTTATGTAATTATTTTACGTAAAATTTAAAATTGCATTTAGAACTGTATGTAATTTAACTTTCAAGGGACACTCGTACATTGAAATGGGGGACAGGCAAACACACAATTTTGATTATTTGTCTCAAGTAATAATTATCATCTCACGTAATAATATTTGTTTATTCGTTCAAGTAATATTAATCGGTCCCATTTGACGTAGAAAAAACTAATTTAAAAAGAAAAATCCACTAATGTTCTAAAAGTAATTTTCCCGTTCCCATCGACTAGTGTATTACACGAATTATTAAATCAACAATTATTTTCAAGTCCCTGGACCATGCTATGAGTTTTCTTTGGTATCTTTCACAAATGTAAGTTCCACTAAACACAAATAGTATATTTAAAAAATAATAATACTCTTCCAGTATCTATAATTAGATAACAAACAAGTATCACATCCCAGGAATCCTTATAACAAACCCTCTAAATATTAACGATTTCTTTGTTTTATGCATCATAGCTCTTTACACTTACAGAGTTCCTTAAAATTATAATTGTTTAATGAAACAATATATTTACGATGATTGTATTTTATACGCAGATATCTAGACGATTTAGTTACAACTATTCAATGAAGTATCGTTATTATTGTTATTATTACTGTTTTGAGAGACATAATCTAAAGTAGTAGTTAGTAAATGAATCATCTAGTTCTACTTTACTGTTGCCCTACTGCTCTTACACTAGGCCTTTTAGCTGACAATTTATGTTTAATGTTTCTGCGTTCTTTTAATGAATTAATCGTTTTTATTGAACTTTCTGCCGTTAATTTTTGGATACAGTCTTGTATGGGACATCAAATTGTTTTTTTCCATCAATTTTCGTGATAGCAATATTCAATGGATTTGAAATTGCACATATTCATATCTTTTTAATGAGAATATAATCATTAATCATAGTTGAATTAACTTTGACCCTCTTTTATACCTTAAAGTTATTTACTATAAAATCTAACAATTTCAAAAATAAGGTTATTTACGAAATGAAAGTACTCAAATTTTAAAATGATAAGTTTTACTATTTTTTTTTTCATTTGGATCAAAAAGTTTACTGCTTGACCGATTTCGAAGTAATTTTCAAGCAATTTTAAAATCAGTATCAGGGATATACAATTATTTGTTTATTACTATGAAAAAAGACCCATAACTTCTCACTTTGAAAAATGCAAATCTTAATTTTTATTATGAAAAACAATCCGTCTATGAGATGCAATTCTCTGACAGAAGGACAAGCGCATCAATAGAGAGACAAACTTGTTACATTAAAAGATGTAGATGTGCTCTCGTATGACAGTACAACAGTCTCTTTTAACCAATACTAGACAGTATTAGTTCCAATAATCTACTGACAAGTATTGCGTGAAATTTTGGTCTTCTCTATAATTCAATGTTATTCTGCTCATAATATTTTCTTCTAACGAAGACAATCATTATCTTTATTTGAATTTTTGATGCAGCTGCTAGAAAAAGTAAATGAGTACTTTTATTGAACTACTGGCGTAGGTTATTCATCTATTCTTTTCCTGCCAAGATTACTTCTGTCCAAAATCTTGCCTTGCATAATGAGTTGAAGGAGTTATAATTTTCTCTAGCACAAGATATATTCGATTATCGGAACCTACATGTATTTATGATTTTAGAATCTCTGTCTCTTTGGTCATCCGCTGAAATACCATTGTATTGCGTACTTCCTAAACCCACGAGATACGCACCATTCTGCATTACATCCACTTCTCAAAGACCTGAATTCTCTTGCTTGTCACTTCTGTGAGGACATACGTTTCAGCGTCATATAATAAGACATAAATACGAAGTAACTCTTCACATATATTTCCAGATCCACACTTAAGTTACGATCACAGAGGATCTTTTCCATCTTACGGTAAGCGTTCCAAACTTACTCAATTCTATATCGGACTTTGAAACTGTGATCACTTTTATCATCAGTAATTACTCTAACATATTTATAACGAGCATCGTGTCTCAGAGTAGTTCCAGTTATAATGATGAGAGAGTGATATTCCGGTGCCCGTCTTATCATCGAGTATTTTCTTGTTTTTCAGGTATCGTTGATTCGGTAATGAGAGCTGATACTGTTTTCTGCGTCGACAAGTATTTAATGACCCTGGATGCTATGCAATTATAATATGAAGTGTCATTTGCATATCTTATGTTATTAATATATTGTTTATTGACTGATACTCTCTCAGTTATTTCATTTAGGGCATCTGAGAATACTTATTCGGCATAAAGATTAAATTGCAATGATGAGGTTATGCAATTCTGTCTTACTACTCATTAGATTTCCACTAAAGAACTACCGGTCGACTATTACGTTCATTTGTTGCCAATAGAGGTTTTGGGTTATTTTCAAATTATGATAATCTATTCCTATTTTCTCCAGTATTTTGATTTCGCGATTGATTTCGTGTGTTCAAACCTAGAGGTCACTATTTATGTCCTAGAACTGTTGCACTAAAATTTTGGAAGCAAAAACGACGTCTACGATTCCAAACCCAAACTAAAACCGAAATTGACTATTTGAGAATATTTACTCATAACTAGAGTACATTCGGCCATTAATTATTACATACGTGACTCATTAAAGATTTGGTAAGGTAATTGCTGCGTTTTCTTGGATTATTTTCTTTCAGTAAGTAACGTTAAGGTAATGAACGTCAATTTGCACCACTCAACAGGTATGTTGCGTTAAGATATATAGATTTGAAGATATTAATAATATATTTTATATTAACCTCGTCAATTCATTTTAACAGATCGACCAGTACTGTTACTGGTCCAGTGGTTTTACAGAAGTTTATGCTCTTAATTGCATGGATAATTTCTTTTTTAGTTACAAGACGGCCACTTTCATTGAAAGGATGGGAGACGTAAATGTAAAGTTTCTCTTCCCCAGGGGTAGCAATAGTTTCATTACTGACAATTAACGTAAGATGGGGTTTTGTCTTGTGTCTCTTCTCGCAACACCTTTTATATATATTAAAACATCTAGCTTTCTCTTTAGTTCATCCATTTTTGGACTTGCATTGTTTTTTTGTTTCCGTAAATCGCTCTTATATGAGGCGCTAAAAATTTTAATACTTTTGCTCATCTTTTTCTTTAAATTAAGTTTAACTTTAAGCAAGTGAAGTAGTTCAAATGTTATCAACTTTTTCTGTTTAATTCTGCCTACTGGCGGATGCAAACGCTCTCAGTTCGCATTTATCACTACCTCTGTTATTTCCTTTAATCGAATGATTTTGGTTCAAAAGGATTTGTGTTAGATGAACTTAATTTTTGTAATTTATTTTTAATAACTACCTTAAGTATATACTGCGTTATATCATAACTGTGCCAAGTTGAGATTGTGTTGACTAAATGGTTTTTTCTTACTAGCTGGTTTATTACTAGTGGATTATGATCTGAGCCTATGTCGGTTCCAGAATATATTTTCAATGACTTAATACTGTTACGATGTCTTCAGTTCATAAGAAAATGAGCTCATCTACAGATGATTTCCATACAAACAATGTATGTGGTGGTACAAACGCTTCATCTTTATCGACGATAGGCATAAACCTGTAAGGTCAATATCAAATGACTTAGTATGCAAGTAATAACATGACCCTATTGCAGAATATAATAAAATTTCTGACGTGAAACTTAGTTTCTTGTTTATTATTATACCTACACTGTTCCTATGATGTTGTGATTCGGAGCTGCTAGAATGATTCACAACGTCATGGATGAAAGGTATTTTTCTATGTTAATTAAATGCGGACTTTAATTTAGAAAATTTAAAATACTTATTGAAATTATTCCTAAATTAAATTTATATTACTTTATAACTTCACTCATGCTCTTAAAATTAAATAAAAACAAAGCATGTGTTGAACACAAACATGTTTTGAAAAAGAAGCGTAAATATTATGTTCGACTTTCACATGAGCTAATGCTGATGAACTGAAGTAACCCAATTATTTGTTGACGACTTAATAATATCATCCGAGTAAAACCAAGGTAGAATGTTAGTAAATAGACATAATATGAATTTTCTACGCTACGAGGAATAAATTTCATTACCCTAATCTTTGCTAACCCCAGCAAATTATAATTCGGCCAACTGATTCCTTTAATTTGTTTTAATTTGTTTACTATTACGCAATGATGACACACTAAGCCTGGCAGGATATATTTTTTGTCTTTGAGCCTGTGTGGGACATATTTTAAGATTCGACCGTATCCCGGCTCACTTTATTGCTGACGCTCGTCGAAACACGACCTCGTTTTATGATCTGGCGGTCATCGAACAGAGGACTGGCTATTTAAAAGAATAATAGAACAGAATACTATTTACTTCATTTCCGTTTACGTCGACATTTATATATAGACGTTTTTCATATCGACGTCGATATTTCTAAATGTAGAGGTTTAGAGGAACTTAATTATTTATATTTTCATAAGTGGTTCCAATTTTATATTTTATGTTATCAGGCCATCTCTCACTTGAGTGAGGTAGTCAGAATTTATGTGATTATGTGATACATCCAAATTCCATCTCAATTTCGTATTAACAAGTACAATTTGTATTGGCTCTGTTTTTTTTACCTTTTTCACTGGTCAGGTTTATTAAATCTATACCTACAATAATATGATCATTATGTGATAGTTAAATCGACTTAAATTAAAAAAAATCGAAGTTTTTTTTCAATTTTTTTTGGAACATACAGGACAAATTATAAATAAATTTTATCACTTTCCGCTGTTGAGATTTTTTTAAATATCTGTAACGAAATAGTCTTAAATATTTTATATTTGCTGTTATCACAACGAACTACAACGAAGGCTTACTTTATCTGGTCGTAAAGAACGAGATAATAACCGTTTTTTGATGTGTGATTCAAAAGAACATCAGAAAAGAATTCGAGATGCTGAATTAAATTCTTTTCGAGAAAATGCTCATTTCTTTTAACATGCCGCTAACTTACAACCAGAAAAACAAGAAATTGACACATTGCAACTTATATCATCGTCATTTGTTTGATATTGAAATAAAATGTAATTTGTACTCTTTGCCACAAATTTCAAGTAAAAATGAAATCAATGAATTTTCCGTAGGCAATAATATGGATCTTGGACCACAACATGGTGTTTTAAAAAAAACATACTAATTACAATTTATAAGTCGAAAGGTTTAACATTAAAGTAGTTTTAGATATTGGAGAAAGAGAATTGTTTGTTGGTTTAACCTTTTCAAGAATAAAAAGATCAGAAAGATTATCACTAAATAGAATATTTTCCTATGATGGATTATGTAAAATTACAAACTCACATATGTTAAAATGTAAATGTGTGTGAAATTCGTATGCGGAATTCAAGGTGTTACGAAAATGAAAATTGTCAAAGGAATAACTATTATTTCTTTAACAGTAACTAACGTATCATAATTTTATCTAACGGTATTGTAAAAAGAATATTTAAACATTTCCAAATTTTTATTTTGTTTTTTTTTAAATTGTTACATGACAGATTATCCGAATTTGAAATATTTACAATTATAATATTTACAATTTAATATATAATTAATATGCAATAGAGATATCGTCCACATCAGCATATGCAAATATATCCAAAGCACTACCGAAGCGCGGTAGTCCCAACTGCATCTTGAAACCATTATTGTAATGGACGCGTATTAATTAACTCGCTAGCCCTGACAAAGTAATGTTTTTGCTAGTTTAAGATTAATAAAGGGTTAAATGGTACACACCAAACATCTCGTAGCATCAGCAACATGATGCGTAGTGACAGGAAAATTTAAAAATAAACTCATTGTTGAGTTTTTAATATTCATATCTACGAGAATTCTTTCACAGCAAATAATATCGATTATACTAATAGACAAAGTTTTTCTCAAGTTTTCTTAGTCATGAGGGGTTTTCTTGAAAAAAATAAGATATTTATGAGAAACGCTGAAAATAAGAAATATTTTTATATTTAAAAATAAATTATTTCTCTGTAATAAAATACCAAATAAAAAAAGTTACATTATTTTCGTAATGTGT
Organism: Druceiella hillmani; assembly: GCA_039881145.1. Taxonomy (NCBI): domain Eukaryota; kingdom Metazoa; phylum Arthropoda; class Insecta; order Lepidoptera; family Hepialidae; genus Druceiella; species Druceiella hillmani. The sequence continues at coordinate 14,989,156 of JAYKKI010000009.1, forward strand.
TATTGATACGAATCCTGATAAAAAATTCTTACCGTATCAATTAATCAACTGCCTAAATACATACGAGAAAATAAAGTGTAAATTATAAGGGTAAGGGCGTCTGCAGACACATATATATATATATATATATATATATATATATATATATATATATATATATATATATATATTTATCGTACTGAGGTATGCTGTACAAAGTGAATTGAAAGCGATGTCACTTGATCTGTAATAAATTTAATAGAGAAAACATGCTTTCAACCTTTATGAATTCGTGATTAACATAATACGAAACGTTAAGGTCTTATTTGAAAGAAAAATATTCTTATTTTCTTAAATCAAAAATATAATTGACATAAATAACTGAAAACTTAATATCGAACCTTGCTATTGAATTTTTCTCTGATAGTTGTATAAAATAACTCAATAAAACATGGCAATCGCTTCAACGTGAATAATTACAAATCATCGATATTGACAAAATTTCTTGATGAAGTTTTCAGAAGAAAAAAACAAACCTCAAGCAACTATGTAGAGTGCCATGAATTTATATATAAGATTAATTATAACAATCTTTAGAAGATTATTATGATTAATAATATATACAAAATTATGAACATAATGAATTACATTCAAATAAATCTGTATCATGTAAAAGCGATTCTTGTCAAGATAATTTAAAATCTTTTCTATTTCAGATTATATAATTTAAAAGATAATGAACACAGGAATCAAACAAAATTGACGACTTATTACAATAAAATGAATGATGTTCAATATTGACGAAAAAATGTAAATTTTAATGAAGCAATGCTTTATCGTTTTTCTACAAATGTAGCTAAGTTTTGTTCGATACCATGGCATAAATAAATGTTCATCTGCTTTTGATTCCTTATTTTTCTTTTATATTATATAGCTGAATAAGGATAATTCTATATTGTTCCGATATGAATAATATTTGAAGTTGCGCTCATTTAATTAACAACTAAGCTGTGATTATCACAAATAAGTCATTTAAATTCAAAGCTAATATTATAATAAAAAGATAGGAAAAAATAAAGTAAATAAAACGAGACCATTTCACAAATAATGTGAAAAGAAATCTTGTTATAGCTACAAATTAATTCTATTACTCCTGGCTTCGCGAAAACCTATCTCACTCGAGAAGCTTTTTATTTTGTCAAGAAAACAACTTCGCAAAAATCGTCATGGAATTAGGCCATACAGTTAAACGCAAGTATTTCGTCAAAGTATCATAATTTAAAGCAGGGTTTTTGAAATAATGGAAGCGGAATAATTTCTTTCTATTTACCAAAAATTTTATTCTACATTTGTTCATATAGAACAGAGTATTAAGATTTCTCTCTCATTGCTTTAAGAAAAGTAATGAGACTCAATGAAATATTTGGGAGACATTTTGTCAATTATTTTTCTTTATAAGCAGGAGTGAATGCCATAAAACCGATCTAATATATGAAGATATGCTAAAATTACTACGGAAAATATAATAAAAATAAATAATATAAGGTTTGAATGCAAGCAGCACATGTTTATTTCTCTAACAAATTTTCATTCGCTCTATTAAATAAGGTACCTAAATGATACTGATTCAGTCCTCAATGTGATTTTATGTCATTACACAAAAAATCTGCGATCTATCTTTATCGTATCCATAAATTTTAGTTAGACTGGATTAGTTGTGATAACAATAACGTTACTCGGTCTTTGTCGGATTTACCCTTCTTGCCTCATTTACTCCTAATTCTGTCTTAAATGTTTACGACTGTCATGATAATATTTGAATATATTTCTGAGTTTTCTTCATATTTTCTTTTTCTTATTTTTTGTGATTTTTTTGTCAGCCTGCTTTTATTATTGTCCTACCGTTCTATAAATCTAATTATTACACTTTTCTTTAGAACTAGACGAATTCAACCACCCAACTTTTGGCCCTTTTTATAATTTAAGTACCTAGAAAGGAATTTAAACTTTCACAGATAAAGAGATGAAAACGAATAAACGATAGTAAATTCAAAAAGAAGTTGGTAATGTGTTTTTAAAAATTCTAAAAGAGTGAAGTGGAAATTATATTTCTTCTATAGTTATTTTGTTAACTTTACGCTCTAGAGAAACTTAAATGTATTATCATTCTGTGAGATAGATGTTATCTATCAAGCTAGTGTTTTTCAAGATAAATGAAAATAGAGAAAACTTTTTTTTATATGTTAATATATTCATTTGATGTGGAATACCCATGCCATAAACATAAAATTTCTAAAACATAATCCAATCTCTTTTCATACCATGAAGTTGCATGAAGGTAGTTTTTTAGAGCAGTTCAACTTTCGTAATATCAGAAATAAATAAATCATCGTGCACAAAGGAATACTGCGGATGGAATATGGAAATGGTACGGTCAAAATATTGACTGACTACCATAGTCGGCCATATTTCGAATCCATCTGGAAGGAAGCTGCATGGAATACCTACTGAATTTATAGTTTCATTCATCTACAATGTGCAGGGGGTGAAATGGAGGAAGTAATATTGTTTTCAGAAGCACAGAATTTATCTAATCATAAAAAAGTGTTAAGTTCCTTGTAGATTATTCATAATCAAGAAACTCCACTTAAGATCAATCCGCACGATCTAAAAGGATGGGACGTCATGCGGGTTGCCCCATAGTATTTTTCTCTACTATCTGTCACAATTAAAGTTTCGAATATATTGTTATGTAAGACCTAAGGCACTATTCTACCATTTCAATTTTTGTGTTCGCGCCTGCAGATATGCGTTGCTATTCAAATACAGGTATTCATCTCGTTTGTGAGCAGACACCGTGTTGTTGCTTGCTAAGGTTTATACTCGTTTGACGTCCAACTTCCGTTTGTTTCGCGGTGTTTGGGGTTTTTTAAGCATATTTCTAGCAAATTTCACCTAAAATTAAATGACTATTTTTGTGGTATACTGTTGGAGTATTTATTTTAGTTAAGTATAGACCAAAAATTCGTTCGAAAACGTTTGTGGTTTTGTCCATATTAACATTGTAAATATAAAAGCAGTAATATAAATATGAACAATGAAAATATAATATTCCGTTTTAAAAACATGTATATATTTAAAAAGAAAAAGGGTTGATATTAAAGGTTTTTGGATCATTTATTCATATTAAAATGAAACTGTCGCATTTATTTAAAAAAACCAGGCACAGTATCGCAGTTAATTCGTTGTCTTATGACTAATAAAATAGTACCGAGTAAATGCAAGATCGTCAGTCTTGCATTCATGGAATTCTAAATAAAAAGAAAAATTGCTAAGACAAAGTTATTGTTTTTCTAGGAAACATTTTTGGTACGTTACTGATTGCTAGGTTTTGTGTTAAAATTATTGATTGTTTCTTGCATGTTGTATTTACATAATTGTCTAAAAAATTGCCCTAAATATTTACTAAGTAGCACATAAGTACTTAGTTATTTTTATGTCAAAAATTTACTAAGGGCGGGACTTTCTTGGTTATTCTGTTTCAGACTAAATGGTAAAATGATTTAATCTCGGTCAGGGGTGACTTTGATATGCAGATCTGGAGTTAAAAACTGTCACAAAAAGAAAAAATGTAATTGAGCGAAACCGTGAGAAAAGGTTGTAAGTCTATTATAAAGGATAATATATATATATATATATATATATATATATATATATATATATATATATATATATATATGCATATATATATATAGGATTTTATACGTATTATCTATAATAAAGGTTTGCAAAGTTAATTATAATAAATAACTTGTTTTTCATTTTTAAAAATCTGCTTACGAACATTTTTCAAAACAATTTTCTTGGAGTGTCTCAAAAAATATATTTAAAAAATTTAATTTTATTTAAATAATTTCTTTTTATAGTTGAGCCTTTAGAAAAGGTAAATTTGAAACATACTCATATATTCCTCGTAAAATGGAAATCCTACCTTTTTAAAAATCTAATTGAAATACACCCGATATATTTTTTAAAATAAACAAACTCGTGACTATAATATAGTACGGTTATAGTTTCATTCATAGTGAGTAGATTAAATCGACCATTTAGCAAGTGAATCTTCCAAACGCACAATGTCCAATTACCGACTCCACAAGCGAAATATTGCTATCAATAATACGATTATCAAACGTATAAACCTAAATATCATTATTAAATCCGAGTCAAGTATTTAAATTAATGAATCGATTTCATGTCGAGCCAAGTTTTATTAACTCGTTGTAAAGTGAAGTTTACGCGATCCGTTCATACCAATAGCCGTTTATCCACTTGCAAACAACGCTTTTTCCATTAGACCTCCCAGCGTAAATATAAGAGATTTGCTGCGAGACCAGACGAACTGGGAGCGGAACGATTCGCGCAGATTATATCGCTGCCCTTTCTAAATCCACTCCGTTGTTACAAACGACGCTCGCGAGAATTAAATGGCTCCGGCCGCATATCGCCCGATATTATTTCCATAAGGGAAACGATGCATTCCCGTTCAGGTTAGTAATGTAGTGGATCGGGTAAGTCAAAAAAGAAGTTTGGTATATCAGTGTTCCACAATTGACACAGAAAAAGATACTTAGCGCGCCTAAAAACCAAGACATCAAAACAAAACGACGTTTAATTTATTCAGGTCATTTGCACACAATATTTTATGCGGCAACATTTTGGCGATTTGGCTGCTAGTTAACCAATTTTGACACAATTCAGAAACAGACCATGAATTTAAAAGCACCAAATGTATTGCTTTGAAATTTGTGATCTGATTCAGGGTCAATCGGAATGCAGTTAATCTTAGTTTCTTAGCAGCAATCTTAGTTTCTTTTACATCGAATAAATAGCAGAAGTCAGCTAATTAGGAATGATAGAAAATATTGCTCTGTAAATATCTATATCAATTAATTCCATTAATATAATAATATTCATGAAGTTTTCGATTTAGGAATGAAAAAACTTGATATTCACTAGTTTACATAAAGGTGGAATTATATAACGAACTGAATGCGCATTAACTGCTGAAGAAGGATGATGAAATAAATATTATAAAATCATGAAATAAATTATCGAAAGTTATTTATGTGACTGCACTAAAAATTAAGGTCTTCTATGAACATGTGACATCGATGAAAGTGTTGTTGCGAATGTGGACATGAAGTTTCTGTCAATAAACACATGTAACAAATTTGTTAGTAAAATTAATCCTAACCCCTACAAAGGTAAATAAATGTCAAAGGAAGGAATGACTTAAAGTTGATATTAATTAGAAAATCGCTTTAGAAATCTGAATAAATCTATTTCTAAATAAAAATTTACCAAACGCCGGTACCAGTTCTTGCAATAAACTTAAAATCAACGTTATGTTGTCAATAATTAATAACAGTTTTTGACATGTCTCTGTTAAATATTAAAATTTCTATTAAAATAAGGATTTTAAGAATTTTCAAGATAAATGTACCTCCAGGCACATGCACTAAATAAGTTTCAAGTGGCCCGAATAACTTCAAAATTGGTATAGATTTGTGTTGCCGATACGCCTTGACTAAACAAGTTTGAAAAGTCATAACTGTGAGATTGCCTTAAGAAAATTAATTAGGATTTAAAATATATTACTATTTCTCATATCACAAATAGAACTTTACATTGAACATTTGAGAGTTGGAGTTCGAAAACTATTTAGTTCATTTGAGAGACAATTTAAGGTAACTTATTAAAGAAGGGTTCACTTGAAATACTATTTAAAATAACTTTAACTACACTAAAAATTATATTAGATTCATGTAAATTTTTGGTTTAAAATATATTTCATAACACTTGAATAAAAAAACTTACAAATCGGTCTTAAAATACTCCTTGTTTTCGGTACAAATTTTAAACAACTTTTTCAAATTATTATTATTATTATCATAACTGGAAAATTATAATGTGGAATAAAAACAAAACTGTAAAAAACTAAAACTTTAAGATGTCAATATTTTTTTTCAGTAGTTGTGTCAATACTGTACGTAACCTACCGTTTCATAATTCAAGAACTATTATCTTTCAGTATAATTATGATTACCTAACTTGTTTTAACAATTTTCAGTTTTTTTGATTTAGTCGGATTTTGTTCTTTCATAACTGTTTTTTTTTACTTTTTTTAGTAGCTGATTTTCATAGACATATTTCGAAAGCGTGTGTATGCAGATTTTTTTATATTTAAGAAATGTCAATGTATTCAAATTGAAAACATTAAATTAGGTCTTTGCAGACGGGGTTTCAACGAATTTTAAATGACACGACATTTTCGCAGCCCACGTCTGTGACGCTCTGCTCTCACAAGAATTGTCAGCCCATTGTATTCGTATAATTATACTAATAATTTAATCATACGTACTAACCTTTATACTGTGCGACTGATACCTACGTTTGTTTAGGCTCACTATTGTCATGTGTGACAAAAATGTCATCTTGTGCCCGCAAAATAGGAGATTCAATTTTATCCGTTGCTACAACCAAATATAGTGCTCCTTGTTACTAGTACCAACCAAATTACAATACATATTTAATACGGTACAAATTACAGGTTTTAACTTAAATATTCCTGGTTCACCAATGAAATAAAAACATGATTACCTTTTTATACAAGTTCGCAAGTTCGAAATATTACTTCTTTAGCTAGGTTATAAAAAAATGAAAAAGATAATTTTGTATATATATTTTTTTACGTAATAGCGTTAAATTAAGCAATAGTGGATATCAATAGTGGATAGCAAGGAGGCAGCGACTGAAGATTAATTATATGTAGAATGATATTACATCCAGTTCGGTGAAGGTTACACATTGCATCTAATATAAGAGAAAAATAATGAAGCAATAAGGAAAAAATAAATTTTCTTCTTTTTTTTTAAATTTACGGCAAAATACACAACATATTTTTAGACATGAACACATCATAAAAAGCAGGGTACAGGAAGTATAATTTCTAATGTGCAACTTCCGCAAACTAACATTCACCACATCATGTAAAATTTATTTGTGTTTTATATAGGTTGTTAAACCAACCCGTTATTTTGAAATAATCTGTACTAGTCTGTAGCTATAGCTTATTTAAAAAAATATAGCTGAAATAGTGTCACGTTGTGCGCTGCAATACATAATAAAAAAGAAACGGACAAAAGAGTATTTCATATGAATTTTGAGAAAATAATATCATACAAATATATATTAAACATATTTTCTGATCTAAAATGTAAAACATCAATTCAACTATTTTAAAACTCAGGTTTTGAAAAATTTAAATTGATATTTTAAACTTGTAAATACAATTAAAAACTAAAAACTACTGAGGGTTTAACACCATTTACATATACCAGTAGAAACATTTCCTGGTTTACGAGAGATTTTTTTAAGAAATATATACATACATTAAAAGCAGTCACAATTGTTATAACATTAATTGAATGAGCAAATGTCTCTTCTTTGGTACTCACTGGAGTTATTCGTGTAATTGTCACATTGTGTACATATTTATTAAGTCATGCTTTACCCCAATTTTAACAAGATTGGTAAAATAAGCTTGACCCAATGATTTAAATAATTTTGTAGCTGTTGATTACCACTCAAAAACACTGTGTGTATTATAAATTCTTGTATGGAAAAGCTAGCCTAAAGGACCTAATTTTCAACAAAAAATCTTCGTACTAAATGTTTAAATCTATGATTTATAAGTATAAATCATTTAAACAAGGGTATTGCTTGATAATAGAATTATGCAGCAACTTACATAATTTACATAATCGGTGTAACTTTCAACTCACAAATTTTAATTTAATTTCTATATTTTTGTAATGCCTCAAAAAAAGGGTAAAACTGCACCTAGGTTTGCTTGAACTGTTTAATTTTCGATTTTATGTTTAAAGTTTCAACACTCTAAACCCTCTTCACTCTCATTATTTCCACTTTCTTACAGAATTGTATCATGACATGCCCTGTCAATAATGTTTCTGACTTTCAAAACGCATCTTTCATTTACATCGCTACTTCATTCTTTCCTTTCTTGCCCCATCTGATCTTTTACATTTCCATACAAAATTGTAAATTTTTCCGTGGAAAGTCTCTTGGAAACTTTCACAATTTTTAAATTATCATTCTTTAAAGATATGTTTTCTATTTGTCTATATCAGCTTCTTATATAAATAGCTGAAATTGTTTTAATTAAATACATGTTATGTTAAAAAAACCGAAAACTGAAGTTGAAAACTTTATATTTAGATGGACAGGAAAAATTCCTGTATTATATAGTAAAAAATGAAATCATATATTGAAGGGCTTAAATTTGGAATAAACAAACGTAGATAATGTGTTTGAACGAAATTTTCTAATCATCATCCGGTAATAATTTACCTCAATCCAGGCGCTGTTAAGAAAATGTGTGACGAAAGTAAAGCAAATACAATAAGGAGAGCACGCTATACGACAAAGTTAATGCCCAGACTTATCAAGTGGGGTCTTTATTTCATTACAAAAGGTAATATTGAGCATACAGCACGTCAGATTCACACAATAACATTTAGTGCGTGGTCTATTTTTTATAAATTTTAGGCCATATTGTAACAGGCTTACCAATAAAAAGTAAGTAATAAGAAACGAAAAACAAATTAATTATATTTCATGTCTTTTTATAGAGTTCCGTAGCCAAACGGTAAAAACGGAACCTTTGTTATTTCATCCTGTCCGTCTGTCCGTCTGTCTGCCCTTATGTCACAGTCATTTTACTCAGAGACGGCACTATTTGTATAAAATTTGGACGGTAGGTGTTTTCTATGAATTGCCGTACAATGAAATAGAGGAATTATGAAAAAAAAATAATATCAGGGACTCCATACTTGTAACTGAGGGATGAAAAAAAATCAGTGCACATAGACGTATGGGGGATCGTCAGATAAGCCATAAAAATTATATAGACATAACTTTTCTATTTAAGTCAAAAGTTGGTGGGATGTACACTTCCAAAGTCTAAAAAAGTATGGCTCCTTCTAACTTTTCTGCTAACGTAAGTATAATTTCTAAAGAAAAATCAGAGTGGTAGAACTTAGAACACACCTTCAACGAAAATCACTTTGAATAAGACATATTGTGTAGTTTTTGAAATATGGGATATTTTTGGTACCAACCGCAGTAATCACTTCGTTTTTCACAATGTCTTTGAGAAATAAAAAACTTATAAATTAAATATTGTTAAATGTTGCGAAACCCATCGTGCGCAAGTCCAATTCGCACTTGGCCAATTTCTTATTTCTTTCGTTTAAATAATTGTATTAACGACAAAAATATTTTTTTTAACTCTTCACAATTAACTTTATTTATTTTTAAGTTTCTCGAAATAAAATATTACGTTATACTTTTTCTGAATCTGAAAGTAGGTATGTTAAAGAGGAACGTGTAATAGTTCCTTTAAAATCTCATATACTTTGTTGAAATTCCTCAGGATGCAAATAGAACCTTTAGTTTTATGATGATGCCTTGGGTTCAAAGCGGTGAGCTGAAATAGAATAAACTTCAGCTGTATCTAATGTTGGACGGAATCTGCAATACAATATTTACAATCCGCCAAACTGGAAATCTTCTTTTCAAAGTCAGTTCAAAATATTTCACAGAAAATTGTGTAACAAGAGCTAAATAACAATTTAAGCTAAATGAAATCATGCACATATAAACAATTGTATGTTAAACCCAGCACAGACTTTCAATGTATTAAGACGACGCTGAAGATTTTGAGCGCGAGACAAAACAGTTTCAATCTTATCGTCAAATATGAAAGACTAAACAAGTAGATAATTATGTCAATACTAGCGTGACCCGTGCGAAGTCTTCGCATTATTTATTCCATTATGAAGCTCAGATGACAGATCAAACAAATATTTTACTAAAATTGACATATAGAGGCGCAAGTATCAAAAGCATTGAGCTAAAGCGCCACTTTATTTATACGTGAGTGGATTTGAAATTAAACAAAAATTTTACTGACCGTCAATCAGATTGACGTTGAGCCGTTAGATGGCAGCATTGCTGTTTTGTGACAATAAAAGGACAATAAAGGGACAATAAAAATAAATTTGGACCCCAATATGCGGAGCGGGGTTTGTTTATCAAGACTTCTACTTAAAAAAAAACAATTCGTAGTCCTTTGTTCCGCTTCCTACATGTTCCGTCCTCCTTTTACTTTATTTACACTGCTGCATCAATTTATACACCAAACTACCTCTGAGTAGCTGCACGGTTCGTAATCACATGTATTCTACTTTGTTCTTATGAACTCAACGGCGTAATACGAACGCACTAGCGTATCTCAGTCGACGGCGATTAGTTAAGTTTTATGAAAAAATAAAATCATTGTGAAATATAACTGTATCGATAAAAATGTTGTATGTTTACGGTAGGTAGAACAAAAATATTTAGAATTTAATAAGAGAAGGCGAGCAAATATGAGATATGATAAATAATTTATTAATTTATTGAAAAGTGTTTCTTTAATTATATATGAATCATGTTATTATTTCATGATATCATATTATTACATAAATCATATTGACTTTATGCTGCTACATATTTTCGAAAATAAGCGTCAACCACTGCCATATATCTGATATACGAGTAGAAAATTTCTTTGTGGTAATAAGTTACAAGCTTAGGTGTGATTTACTTCTCATGTTTTTCTACTAGAACCCATAAATATATTCACAACTTTAGTAAACGGTAGGAATTACATTTTAGTTAATATTCTAAATAACTGGTTCAATTCCCACATGAAGATGTTGTCATACTACGAAACCCAGATAGTGGTTAAAAATTTAAATAATATAGATATAATGCTACGTTCAAGATTTCTTTCAAAATGGCCAAAATCAGCTGCATCTTCCTCCTATAGCATATTTTAAAGAAGTGTATATAGTATTTTTTCTGATTTTATACGCATTATGATTACATTTGACTCTTTTTGCTTATTTAAAATTAATTATGAAATACAGTTAAATCTAAAGCTTCTTCTGTGTAAAGTCTACTTAATTCATCATAGATAAGATAAATTAAAAGAAATCTCCCGTTTGAAGAATTTCTACTCATTATAATTATAACCGACCTCAATTATTTTACCGGTATTTGAGAGCAACAACAGAACTCAATTTGCAGATTAAGACATTTTTATTTTCATTAATCGACGAGTAGAATTTAAACACCTCCCCTTCCCAAACGATTTCGCATGAACATCGCACCGTCAACCTGAAGACGAACTTAATATTTCAGTTATGGAAATAATATCGGCAGATATGCGGCCGGAGCGATTAAATTCTGGCTGATGTTCATAAAAGCGACGTGGATTTAGGGCTCAACTTGGGGAATCATTTCGCTTCTAACTATTCTAGTTTCATACTAAATCCCTTAAATTTACACCTAAAATGACGAGCTCTAGTGGAAAACGTAACACTTGCAGGTGGATAGATGGCTATTAGAACGAACGTATTACATAAAGTTGTGTTATTTCTAAAATTATGAAAACTACGGTTATTTTAAACTTAAATAAAGGTTGCAGGAATATTTGGCAATTATCATAGATCTTATAGTACTAGAAATAAGCACCATTTTTTAAAACGTTTATTTATTTACTTTGTGAAAAATTAATATTTGTGAATATTTGAATAGAAATACTATGTACCCTTATATGTTTATAACTGCCTTAATATGTACGGAATCTTGTAGCGTGATTTTTGCTAGAGCCGGATAGGTTTTTGTTTTATTACGCAGACTTATTTTGTTATTATATAAGCCATTTATTAAAGGTTGAGGAAACTCTCCTGTGAACTAATTGTTTTACGAACGATTTCAGTTTATGACGAAAGATTTCAGTATCGCAGATATAGAAAACCGCATAGATGCGAATTTGGTAATCAGCTTTGTAACAGGAATCATATCAGACATCATTTACTCTCATCGATTGCTGCGTCCACCAATATATTGAACACGTCTCACGAACATAGCCTGTGTGCCACAAGCTACAGTAAAGTCGGGAGTGATTCTTTCCAATGTTTACTCTTCAGGATTTCTAAAAGAATAACAGCTCCGGGTAACCCTTCGCTAAGTACGCTTTGGTACGTGGAACATTTAGCTAAATCACGCAGTTTGTTTTTCGTGGTAAGTCGATATGCCGAACCGATGTTTGTAAGAACGTACAAATTTTAACTAGATTTAAGTAAATCTTTGAATATTGTTTGTGTACTTAGCGGGAGTGCGTGAAAGCTGTTTTCTTTTGAAACTGTTAAATTAAGTGTAAGTCATTAATATCATATAAATTCACTTCAGACTTGACCCTCCCAAAAGCGCTATGTAAGATTGCCCACAGAAGAAGTTCAATAACCCGATAAAAATTATTTAAACTGTGCTCTTAATTTCTGTAGGTGGCGTTATTGTTTTAAGCATTACAGTGTATTGAAAATTGTTACTCTAATAATTGTCAAACATTTTTATTTTGCCAGCACTAACTCATATTTCAGATCATTAGGACCGTTCTTGGCTTCCTTTCACCTTTTAAATCTCATCTCACTGCACCAATAACGAGACCTAAAATTACGTCTATATTTTGTGTCAGGTTTATTCTAGCTCCTTGTTTACTAACTATTACATCTTCTAATCTTGCTGTCAGAGAACGGTATTTTATGATGCACTCCTCACAAATAACACACCTTCTACCCGAGTCGTCGCAGGGCCTCACCCAGGACCTGTAAAGACCCATGTAACGACCCACTGTTATTGTAAGTTTCGTCTTCGGATGGAAACTCGTCCATAACTTGACTTAATTTAGTAGCTGATACATATCTGGCTGGTAACAAATAAACTGGCCCCAACAAGAATTTGATAAGACATTCAACTTCGTATAACCTATTCTTGTTGGAATTAGACCGCAAAAAAATTAAAGGTTCTAGAAGACTTCAGTATATGCCGATTTATTTCGTAATGATTTCTACTCTTAATGACAATAATATTTCCACGAGCCAAGTCTCTAAGCTGTCGCATATTTTTGGTTTGCTGACAGGAACGTTCTTCTAGCGCTCCTGTTATTGATTTAAAATATACGTCAGATTAATGATTTTAGAAACTACCCGATTTTCTCTTATGCCAAGTTATTAGGTTTCATATAACATTGTTATCCTTTGTATTCATTAAACCTAGTAATACTCTTAAATAGTTAGGCACATTATCGAATACTAAACTAATTTTATCCTATTCTTAATAAAACTACCTACCTAAGACCTCACAGCTATCTATTTACGCCTTACTAATAAAGAACTCCTAACTAGTAATTAAATATTAGCACACAAACCATCGCACAAAGGTACTAATTTTTTTCTGAAATGTGCTACGTTAAAAATTCTAAAATTCTAACTTCAAATTAGGTATAAAATTGTGTTGCCAATCAAACTGAAGCAGAACTACTGGACACTTCTCAAGTCAATAATCAATATTATATATTGACTAGAAAAGTATAAAGTCATTTTTAAAGTTCCATATATTAATATATAATATTATATATTGACTAGAGAAGTTTAGAGTCATTTTTAAAGTTCCGTACGCGAAGAGTCCGAACGCAACAAAATTGTTCCTGTACTTTGAATGTTCGTTTGGCAGTTAAACACCTACTGCTCTTAAAGTGACGTGATCCATAACCCGTACTTATAATTGTTAGGTATTCTAATAATCATCTTAACGACACAATTTTGATTTTTGGAAAGGATAAATAAAAAAGTATAAATAAGTAAAAAATCAATAAATCGCGACCCACAATACTTCTTCTTATCGTAACTGGAAAACTGTACGATAGAAAATTACAAACGTAAGTTTCAACATCTCTGTACCGCTTGCTGTAAGCAGACTGCCAGTACAGACCGGTAGTCTGCGCAGCGCTAGCCGTAAACTCACTCCAATTCATATATTGCAAAACAGGTTATCGTTGCGGATAGTTACCGACTTATAACACTCGTGGGATAGAAATTGCTGGGGTGGCGCACTGGTATTACTTTTTATCTATACGCGAAATATTATTGCACTACACGTGGTATAACGGAGCATGTTATTCTTTCCTTTTAAATTTTGCTAGTTAGCTTATCTGCTTTCGTCCCGGCTTTAATGTTATTTCCTAACGAATGCTGCGTTAAACTGTACGTACATACTTTTCTTTTTTTACTTGATAATATCACTTATAAAGTTATCATTTTTCATATTGCCCAGTTTTATGTCATTCTGAAAATGTCGACCTCAAAGTTTTTTTTTGGACGCAACCGGATACTAGGTTAATACTAAACTGAATGCAATGGTTGAAGTGATCTCTCTCAAATTACAATTGAACAAGTGATCGACGCTGACAACAAAGCGTCGAAATAATATATGATCACTAGCGAACTTACCTCTGTTATCGCTATGTTGAAATAACATAAAACTAAAAAGATAGAAAAAAACTAAACTGTGGTAAAAAGGGGATCTTAGCAAACGTAATATTTGATGCGATAATTGTATCAAGCAAAGGTAAAATTCATAATATTTCATATAAATAGATGTACAAGAATTCATATAAACACATAAACAGTTTCGTTTCATGTTTACTGTTGAGTCTCACAAACCCAAACACCTCACCTACTATTTGTCCTCTGTCTCTACATGATCATGCAAAATGGTTGAAATGGATAAATTATACTTCTACATAAAAAGGAACTAAACACTTACTAAATATTTGTTACCAGTTACACAATAAACGTATAAAGGTTACGGTAAATATTAGTTATACTTATTTTTATCATGGTATTCCAAACTACCATCTAAAAAGTACTTACATTTAATAAAAAAATATCAAATTGGAGGTTTACAATAGGCTGCAAACATTTAATGTACCCATACAGAAGGCAAGTTCAAGTAATATCACTTAAATCATTAAGTTACACAAATATTTTTAAAATATTTTTAACTTATAAATAAACCCAGATTTAAGAGTAAAACCGATTGGCATCTTATGTCATGTAACGTATGTTTTTAAAAAAATTAATAAAGACACAATTGACGCATGATGGATATTTTTCAAGGTTTTGTGATAAACTACCCTTATAAAGGACACTTACCCTTATAATTCGCTTCTCATCGACCGATTGCCCGTCTCCTTTTTGTCCGTCCGCAAGGCTATGACGAACGGACGGTCTCTATATTTTCTGCAGTTATGAACTTAAGTACATGAAATACATCATATAGGGATGTAAATAACTCCACGTACATGTAAGTTAGAGATGAAACTTCATTAACATTGGTTCAGTGATTCTTTATTTGAGTAAGCAAAGGAATATTTAAATATTTTCTTTTGTAAAATATGAAATATCAATAAAAAATTTTCGAAATAGTGATTTTAAAATGATTTAATTGATATTTTAAATTTCTAAATATTTTCAAAAACAAAAAAATGATTGAAGATTAAATACCATTTACATGTAAGATTTAAGCATGTAGTTTCATATTTTAAGTGAGCTGTTAAAAACAATTATACATTGATGTAATCTCTCGATATTGTAATATTAACAAGTTATTTAATCAAGCGCTTTTCAAATTATATGAATATTTACGAGATCATTCAAAATTCTAATAATAACGAAATTTGCTATTATGGTGCACTTGAACGTGTATATATACGATTAATTTCATTTTCAGACTTAGTTATCGTTAACAAAATACTCTCTTATAAAACGGAGCGATGAAAAAAGTGGACTAAAAGGCCAAAATTTTCTTGAATATATCCTTTTATAAAATTATTTGATCTGTTACTTATGAGTATAAAATCTTTCCCACCCATGCTTTATTTAGGCTTTATCTGCTACATTTATTTATTCTTGAGAATACTTTTATCTTATCTAAATATAAAAGTAAATCAAGATTAAATGTGGTGTGATCTCCATATGACAACATGTATTTTATATATTTTTTTTCAGTACATGAACAGGAACTTTACTTCTTACGAACTCCGCCTCGACTTCGACGGGCTAACCCATAACAAAGTTTAAACCTGAGCTCTCCCTAATATAAAGCAGAAATTGCAGAACAATATCTACACTCCTCAAACTGGAAACTTTTCTTCTTTTTATAATGAGTTCAAAATATTTCAGAGAAAATGAAGTAACAAGGGCTAAA
Organism: Druceiella hillmani; assembly: GCA_039881145.1. Classification (NCBI taxonomy): domain Eukaryota; kingdom Metazoa; phylum Arthropoda; class Insecta; order Lepidoptera; family Hepialidae; genus Druceiella; species Druceiella hillmani. The sequence continues at coordinate 15,005,374 of JAYKKI010000009.1, forward strand.
TGGAAATTTAAAAACCTCGGTCGGATAGAACACTTTATATATGTAAAATAAGATCCAGAATTTCAGCGTATTAAGACGATGTTGAAGCTTTCGAACGTAAGAAAAAAAATTGGAACGTGACTCTCAAATACGAAAATCTAAATTAATAGGTTAGCCATTATTCCATCAGCATATTTAAAATTCCATTTTGGTAATGACTAGTCTTAACCGAAATTTTCATACATCCGTTTTCAAATACATTTTCCGTCTATCCATATCATTCTCGTACCTAAATGTCTAACATAGCTTTAGTTAAAATCAGTCACATTATGGAGCCCGAAACTGAAGCTATAAACGTTTTGTCATGTTTACGAAATAAAAATTTCACATACATTGAAACCGCTTTGCGTAGATAAAGGAATCACTTTACTGTATCAGTCTTAATGATATTAATTTAATTAAATGACTACTGGAGATAAATTCGCCGGTAAGTCTACTATGCAATCACTAAATGAAAGCGACTTTGTTCTTTTGTCTGAGGGACAATAAAAAATAAAGTTGGGTCCCACAATTCAGAGCAGTGCTTGTCGATCAGAACACCTATTTTAAGAGGCAATCAATTGCTCTCTTTTTTCCGCTTCTTCACTGATAATAGTTATTGATACGGTTCTAAATTTATTTTATCCTGGTTTCTGTGGCAATATACAAAGAAATCTTATTCTGAGTAGTTATGCGATTCGTGCTTTACTCTCATAATTTATATTTACTTCCTGTTGAATTTGGCAAATAAGTTAAGCAAAAAATAACCGAACCACATAATTACGTGGGCTTTAAATGACCACAAAATATAATGAGTAAAATAATTCATATTAAAATTTACAAAAACTTGCGTATGCCAGTCAAGGAAAAATTGATTAAATTTTAAGAAAAAAATTGAATCATAATGACATGATTATCGTTAAATTTGTTATATCTGTAATAATAAATTATGTTTTGACAGAAGAAGACTTTTGTTATAAAAATAATATTGGGTAAAAATATAAAATACAGCACGAAGATAATTGGATAACTAATTTATTTAAAAGCTTTCTTCCAACTTTTTTGTTATTTTTTGGATCATATGGAAGTTTTATTTCCAAATATTTTTGAAAATAAGCAAAAACGGCTGTCATAGGTTTAATATTATAATTAGAAAAAAAATTACAAATATGTTTTAAAATGTCTTTTGTTACAAGTTGTGATTTCTTAAATTTTTTTCTAGCTAAAACTATGTAAATTTTTACAACTTTTGCCAAATACAACTATAGTTTAATTCCCATTTTACGCACGTCGCTCCCAAGTAGTAGGATTTCCATTAGTGGTATTAATTACGCTTAATTTTTATCCTACGGTACATTTGAAAAAAATGTAAACAGTAATTTGTTGTCTTGTTGCACAAATATGATTTATCCTCTTACATTTCTTTGTCCTATTATTTATTTCAAATTAATTAAATTGATTAATGAGGACTAAACCTAGCCAAACCGACCACTTCTTCTACTAACGTTTTCTTCTTACAAATGAAAATTCAAGAATTTATTTTTCTAACTATTCTTTTATTTTCAATAACAGTCCAAATATAGTTCCTTAAAAGAAAAGGATGGGTTTCCCTATACTTTTGTACGGTACTACACATTACTACGGTATAATAGAAAGGCACTACACATTGCTACTGTATAATAGAAAAGTAAAGTGTTTAGAATGGTCCGAAGGTGCGCAAAGTTCGAATAGCTGCCACTATACTTTAAGAGCGAATAGACGTCTTTATATCAATAGTCAAGAGTTTTAATTATTAACGGAGTTAAATCGTCATTAATTTTACGAAGTTTTGCTCATACCATCGATTAAACACCAATGGTTTTTTTTAACTATGATGAACATAACTTAACAACGGAAGTAACGGTTTTATTTTACATTTTTTCCGACATTCACCTATCATCATGACATTTAACAAGACGTTACACGCTGCCAAACCGATGATTGGTGTTGCTTACATAGGGCACAATTATAATTTTGTAAATAATTTAAAATTTAATTATCTTGTAGAAAAAATTACTTACATAAAAAAAGAATTAGTTTAGAATATTACACACGGTTAGTGGCAAAACTGGTTTAAGTGGAGCGCTCTGGGATATTTAAGTAATGTATGTAACTGACGTCAAATATTGTTATGAATTACTGAATGCAAATTTATCATTGGGATATTCATATTTTCGTTAATCGACAAACAGGCCTTAAATATCTTCCCTTTCCCAACGATTTCGCATGATCACCGCACTGTCATCCTGGGCGGGAACTCAACGTTTCCTTTATGGAAATAATATGGGGCGGTATGAAGCAGCAGCGATTTAATTCTCGCTGGCGTTGTTTTTAAAGAGAAAAGAATTTCGAGCGAGCAGCTCATCTTGCGAATCGTTTCACTTCCAGCTCGTTAAGTTTTGTACCAAATCCCTTACATTTACGCTCAACATGTCTAATGAACGAGTTCTGGAACATCTAAATGAAAATATGTTGCTTGCAGGTGTATAAACCATTATTTGTACGAACGTGTCGCGTCAAATTTTGGTTATTTCGAAATAACTAAATTGGATTCGAAGTAAGGCTACTTTGTTAACTTAAGGATTCGTGATAGTGTAAAATTTATTGATTTCTTTTAATTGCTAAAGGTTTTATTTCCGACATATAAAGCTAATTGACTTAAAAAATATCACCTTGCTACTAAGGCGAACTACTGGGTCAAATATTTAAATTCAAAAATAAGCAGATTTTACATAACAGTGCATTTAATCCAACAATAGTTTATTAGAAACCATCCAATTTGAAACGAAATATTGATAAAATTTCGATATTAAAAATAAAGAAAACATAAGCTAGTGCCCCGTTCACATCTTTATATTGTTTAACAAATTATTTTCTTTATTTATTTGAGAAAATGAACACAAACCGAGTGTTTAGAGAATTACACGATAAAGTTTTGCTTCCCTTATTATTTTCATGATTTTTTTTAGAAAATAGACCTAACCCTAGTGTTTAGAGAATAAAAACCATAAAGTTTTATATTCCTTATTGCTTTTGTTCTTTTGTGATAAAATAAAAATAAACTGAAGGTTTATTGAATAAAAATTATAAAGTTTTGCATTCCTCATTACTTTCGTTAATGTCTTGATAGAATGAACACAAACTGAGCGTCTATTTTGGATTATCATAGTACAACATTTTTCATTCAAATTCACCGTCACTTCTATCTATTAAGCCTATAAGAGGGTAATATTCTTGACCACTACTTGTATACACAAATCGGTTTTTTATCGACTAGTAGAATTTCAATTCACAGACCAATTTTGATAAGTAGGATTTGATTAAGTTAGTATTCGTGATGTAAATGTAACTTGCTGCATAAAGTTTAGAAACAAGTTGCAGAGAACAGTCGAAACTTCAAGACGGTAAACATTGAAATTGAGAAATTACCACTCAGACACATTCATATTTTTTGTACCTATAAAAATATGTGACTCAAAATTATTCAAAAAAATTTTGTACTGTCATTATATTTGCTCGATATATTTATTATACAAGTTCAAAAAATTTATTCATCTTAGCGTTAAAGAAAAGTGGTAAATTGAAAATATGTTAGTTGAAATATTAATTCTGACATTTAACACGGTTATAATGACAGACGAATGGTCAACCAGATTGATAGTCAAAAAACTAAAATTAAAATATATTCGAAATTTTAATTTCAATACTAAATTATAGAAATATTTTGCTTGTAAGTGTCATTGAATACATGTGGACAAAACGAAAACCTCATTACGTACTGCTACTTTAAAATAGTTTATTTTTATTGGTAAAAAAAATTAAATGTTTTATAGGAAGGGAAATATGTGAAGATATATTATAACCGAAAAATAGGCAACATATTGTGTTTATATTGGTTCTATTTTTTTACTTTAGCTTTAAAAAAAATGTAAATCCAGACATTCACATGTCCGTGAGAATCAAATTTCCAAAACTACTCGAGCCGACCACAAAAATAGAATTTTAAAATTCGTCATCAGTACGAGAAACTTGCCACAGGTTCATTATTATATCTCATAACTTAACCAACAAAAGCTGACAACATAAGGGCCACGATACACGGTCACTTTAATAAATATAATTGTATGAGTACTATGTCATGAAGCTCGTCACAAGTGTGCGCGTCTCGTGTCCGTAGTCGAAGTACAATCATTTGGCCGCTCTATGCCAATTTTAGGGCAGATTAATATATTATACGAGTGCAACATGATGCTATATCGGATAGTATTTAAAAGGTAATGTACAAAAAAGTCATCATCAAACTATGTAAAAAAATGTAAAACACTTTTATTAAAGAAAAGCGTTCCTAAATTTTCAATACTGTTTACGTGTCCTTTTGCACGCATCGTAGATGTATCGTGGAACAAAATACAGAAAATGGTTTAAAGTAAGTTTTAGCCAACTTGTCTATGTTTACGTAGTCTGCATAAAATAAACTGTGCCGAATAATATGCGCTCCGCATTAACGCATAGAACAACTGAATACTGCTACATACTCCTGTTGGGGATAAAAATTAAATGTGATTTGCTTCCTTGAGTTTCCACTGTAAGTTCACAAAAATTTCTTAAAAATTAGCAGAATGAGAATTGTATTTTGCTCATTTTCAGCTATGACGAAACATATTGTTTTTATACTCTTGTTTTATAAAGTTTTACTGGCAGAATTACTTAATGTATTATTTATATATTGATTAACATATAGTTCAATGAAAATCAATGAAAAGGATATCTGTATCATAAAAATATTGGCGATACTATGATTTATTACAGTAATAAAGATTATTATTAGTACTTCACTATAATAAAAATATTCATTCCCAAACTTGTGTAAATTTTAATAGAATATGTCCAGGACTAAACGCAATCACGTCTAAATTACGAACTTTATTGACCTTAATAATTTCAAGCTTCATTTTACAGTTAATAATACAATCCTTTATGAGAAAGGACGGTAATATTCAAGACGGTAAGCATTGTAATTGAGAAACTACCACTGACACATTCATATTTTCTGTACCTATAAAAATATGTTACTAAAAAAATAATTTAAAAAAAATTTTAATATCAAGAAAGATTTTAAAATTATAAGCAAAAAATACTAATAAATTATTGTAAATATATTTTTCAAGACGTAACTCCAAAAATTAGTAATGTCACTCTTAATGCCCAAGATACTAAGCTAGCAATTGGAGAATAATTCACAAGTGTGTTACTCTACTTCATTAGATAGAAATTTAAGTAAATTTAAGTTTTTTTTGTTTCAAATATTAGCTATAATAAAAACATAATATATATAAGATAGCAATAGATGCAAGACAAAACGTTGTTCATAATGTTAAAGTACTTTTATAACGCCCCCGTTTGCAGCGTTAATAGTATTTGGCAGGAGTATGTTTTTCACTTTCTATTTATTTATTTTTCCCAATTTTGTACCCATTTTTCTTTAGTAATTTGTATGGTGATATAAACATAAAGAACAACCTTATGTTTTTTTCATTAATTGATAATTTAAGAAAAACTATATAAAATGTAAATGAAAAATATATATTTTAATTTTTAATATTTATTTTTTGACCAAAAATATTTAACAGAATACGAAATATTCGCTGAATCATTCTCTAATAGAAAATATTTGGCTTTTCAAACATAAAATTGCATATTATGTTCGTATCTTTAATTGCGTCTTTATTGGAACATTAAAAAATTCTTTTCCACGCCGTTTAATTATATAATTCATAAAATTAATTATAATTCATCATTAATCTAAACTTACTCAATAATGTGTTATGATCAAAGTAATATTTACAATATAAAAAATATTCTTTTTCGATTTTAAAAATGTTCCATTTATTTTTTTATTTTTCGAACAAGCAGTCTTCTTTTTGTTTTTTAACGACTATCTGAAGAAACGATACAACAGTTTCATGAAACTAAATTAGTATATATACGATTTTAATATCCATTTATTAGGTACATCATTTTTTGTATTATATCAATTTATTTGTGGTAGAGCAAAATTGTTTTCAGAGCAAAATAAAGTAGAAATAGAACAATACATAGAAAAGAATTTAATTTCGATTTCGATGGGAGCTAGTGGACGGCAATCTAAGTTTTATATAGCCTAAGACACCCTTAATAATGGTACAAATCAAACAAACGAAACCTTATTTATTAAAATTGTTCCAGTAGATTGATTCCTGGAAGGGCATTTAGGTTGAAACGGATCTAGAATGGAACGGTTCCTAGGATCAAATGGTCCCTAGGATGTAAGAGTCCCTAGGGTAAAACAATCCGTAAAGCGTATTTACCTTGATATTATATCAGTGTCTCAGATGGATTGAGAATTTTTGCTTATCATTATAGGATGTGTATGTGTGTGTGTGTGTGTGTGAGTAGCAATGGATCTTAATTTTATTGACAACATAATTTTCACATCCACTCTGTATCAACAAACATCACATCTTTAACAGACGACCTTTATTACTTAGCCCCTCATTACTTCCCTCAGTATCAAAATAATCACCCGCACCAACGACTGAATTATGTTGGAATTTAATTCCGATGCTTCAATTCCAGATCGACGAGTCATTAATATCTTTATCCGATTAACAAAACACTTAGCCTCCCGAAACGTTATGTCGATCAAATATTCTCATTAAAGTCCACAGATCATAGGCCGACGTTGCGATTCCTCTAATTGCTTATGCATTCGGTGTTATGAAGACCGACGTGCTTGTAAATATATTTACAAAAGTAAAACAGAATTTAACTTGGGTCTAAAGTGCTTATGCGAAGATAAATGGTGGAACAATTTGTTAAGGCAAGCGAGAACTGGAGAGGGGTGCGATACTACACGAGGCGACTAAACGTACAGTCCGATAAATAAGTAAGTGCGACGTGTTTACTAAAATTTTGAATGCTTTATGAAAGTAAAGAGATCTTAAATGAATATCTAATAAAGTAATAAAAATTAAAGGTCTCATAAAAATTATAAAAAAATGGCATAAAATTTAAACTTCTTATCCTGTAGTGGTATGAAAATCGATTCTGGTAGCATCATAAAAATGTGTGACCTAATTAAATTGGAAAATGTGATGCACTAGACCGCATTTGATCTTTCACGAATAAAGTGATGTCTCTAATAATAATAAAGACGTCATTTTTTCTTACTTTAGTCGAAAATTTAACTGCATACGGTAAAATTAATTTTACGTAAACAAAAAATATATCACTGACTGTACAAGCGGATAGCACTGAAAGTTTTTATAAGTGGCCATTTATAATAATCGTAGTGAAAAAATGAATTAAAAACTTCATAATTCGAACTTTCCAATAACCGACTGAGTTATGTTGCTATATTTTATGCATATTTTACAATTTGTCAAAACTTCAAAACGATGTAATAGTAGACAATTTTCGTTCGATCGTTATATGGTCTCAAATAACATAAAGTTACAATCGACTTCAATTGATATTTTACAATTAAACGTACGCAACTGTTTACAATTGGTTTATAGAGTTCAAGTATGGTCGCTCCAAACTCAGTGATCATCCGCGTGACGGACATTCCTTAACACCAATAACTGAACATAAATCTATGCTGTGCGGTTCATGATTAAGACTGTCAGAGAATAACTTATTAGCAGATTTGTCATATTTTAGGCATTGGTACGAGTCAAATATATAAAAATTGCATAAGAAAATTTAGATTTCAAGATGCTTCGTGCTAGGTGGATTCCTCAAGGTTTGATCAAAGTTTAAAAACACCGTCGTGTTGATTTGTGTCGCGAAAATCGACAAAGGTCAATAAAATGGTGTACCTGAAGTCATTGCGGGCGACGATAGTAAATATATAATTACAAATTCGATACGGTGAGCGTTTTCTTTTCCGGATTTGTCTACAAAGCTGACAAAAGAACTGAGTGCTTGAAAAAAGATGGTAATCTTGTAATTCGGATAAACAGATTATTATGCAAAAACTGTTCTCAAAAATGAATAAATAGTTACTGCCAACTGGCATAATAGCAATCGTTAGCCTGTTATTATGAAAAAAGTTCAAGAGAAATGGCCTCACTGTAGAATACTCATTCATCATGACAACGCCTCTGCATACTCTGTCAAACGAACGGCTCAATATCTGATATAGAAACTATGAGCCATCTGCCGTCAGACCGATCTCGCGAAATGACATATCTATTTACTCTCGAGAATAAAAAACAAACTGCCCGAAATACGTCTAACCGAAAACGTGGTGACTACTTCGAAAAGGCCGTCGAATTGACATCCATGGATGAGTGAACCGACTCTTTCTCTTGGTGGCTCCATCGAATGATGCGATGCATAAAGAATCGCTCAAAATATTTTGAACTAGAATTATAAAATGTTAATTGGTTCAGTTTTTAGTATTCTAAAATCTTTCAGTGGTACCCCTCGTACGCGTAATAATATTGATGATTTGGATAATAAAATATTCCAAATGATTTACTTTAACATGTGTTTCAGTATTATATCCGAATAAAAATTGATGGCTGAACATTTGCTTAATATTAAGAAATATTAACAGTTTATAACAGAGTATAGTCTGTGGGCAAAAAAATATTATTTTCTTTAAAAGTTCAATTCTTAGCTTTTTGTCAGTTAAGATTTCCTATGCTGCAAACCTGGTAAAATAAAAAGAGGTAAAGTGCGCGACACGCATTTTATAGAGTTCTGAAATAATTTTTGTCTTCTAAGTTTGTGAATGTGAATAAACTGAAATAATTTTTAATTTAAACTATGAAACTGATGTCGAAAACCAATTTTTCAAGGCTTCAAATCCAGCGTTACACAACACGAGGACGGAACACATTGAAGTTTAACATTTCTCAAATATACTTTGAATCATTAAATGAAACTTCAATTTCAATGTGCTACTTTTGTTCATTAATATGCCAGTTGAGATGGTGGGCATACTTAATTTTTCGTAACCCATTTTAATTTTTTTAAATTGTGTACTGTATTTAAATTGCAATCCTCATCTAAAACAGCAGTGGGTGAACGGACAACCTGAAATACGATCAAATTATAGAGGTTCAATACCTCATAACGTAACATTATGTTTTCATAAATTTATTTTCGTTTCAATCTATGTGTAAAATATATAAGGTATACTTTCGAAAATCCCCTTGAAAATCGGACTGAGACCAAATATCCGTGGCTAGGCCTCTCACATTGTCCGTGGCGAGGCCTTTCTCGGACGAAAGGCAATTTTAGATATGCAAATAAAGATTATATAATTAGAATTTGCTGTGTCGTATATCAGAAAACGAACAAACTTTATATTTGCAAAATTTCATCTTCAATGTACGTACTATTATTATCAATATAATTTCTTGTGAGTATCCTGTCCCATTCTCGAGGAACACAATTTTAGGCACAATTTTAATTGTGTCCTGGGCTCGTTAATTTTTCACTTTTTAAAATGTAGGAAATAGTTGTTCTTGGTAACTTTACTTAAAACTTTTTTTAAATTTTGTGTGGTAGGTCTCAATAAGAAGGTTTCATTATAATTAATAATATCATGTCATTACTAGTGGTTGCAAGGGTCGTCAGTCTTTGATGAATATAATAAAAATAATTTTAATATTGTTAGCCTCAGGCCGAGCGTTTGGCCGCACTAGTAATATGGAAGTATGTTATAAAAATCTTATTTGCACATATTTTTCAATGTGGAAGAAATAAATGTAAAAGAACTATTAAGTTTTTGGAACTATATTAAAGAAGGCTAGTAAATATTCATATTGGGAGTTTTATTGCCTTCTTTCCAACTCACGCACATCGTTTGCTTCTTAATAGTATTCCCTATGACAATAAAATACATAAAAAAAAATACTGGTTCTAGGATTCCAAACCAAAAAATCCAAAATATTCTGATTAAATTTTTTATTTTACTTACCGATATGGTCTAACTGATTTCTTTGTCGCACTAGGAAACATTAAAACTTATGCCTGTGACCACATTATCAAAATATTTAACTGTTCGCACATACATTTATGATTACACCAAAACTTAGTACATGAATACAAATTTACTATAATGGTTTACGATAATAGATCTATTATAAAATATCCGATACGCTATCTGCAACTGACTGTAGGCGGACAGGATGCAAGAGTTTCCTGCAGAAGCTATATTTCCCTAATATTTGTCTTGGCCGTCTGTTATCCGTATTAATTGTTTAGGTCGAAATGAAATTGTGTATTCCCGTTAAAATATGGTTTTGATTCATAACCTAAATTTTATCTAAATAAGATGTCCAGATTTAAACAGGAAGGTGTCCTTTGTGGCGAGTGGGTAAATAATCAATTTAATTATAAATTCCTGCATTATATTCGTTGCTTAAGAGGACAAGTGTAATCGTCACTTGTGTCTGAAAATAAAATAATGTCTTGAAATCTTCTTTGGGCTTTCCATATAAAAACAGGATGAATTAGTTTTCGAAAGATATCATCTTTTACTAATGTATCTTGTCTTGGTTATAAATTTGTCTCTTGACAAATTAAAAGTTAGTCCAATTTTGATATCATGGAAATTCTTGAAAATCACGATCTATATTTTTTACACCCTATTTTGTATTTGACTTTCGTTTTCTTTCATTTTGTTATTATATATATTTCATCGTGTCTTATTACTTAACAAATAATAAGAAAGAGTAATCTCTTAGTTTGCTCCGATTTAGTACAAACTGTGATTCAAATCAATTTGAACGTCAGGAAACAAACTTACATCATTACTTTATTTGAGTTAATAGTAATTTAAGTAAATGGAATATTGTCTGGGTATATTTAACATAATAAATATATTGATTAGATTATACTATTTATTAAGGAGACAAATGAGTCAACAGCTAGAAAAGCGTCTGTTGCTTATGTCTGGTACCTTTATCAAATTATGCAGTAATTTAGGAGTACCTATATCGCTACCTTAATAGGCAAACCAAGGAACGCCTTTTTAAATAACTTTAAAGAAAAACTATAAACTCTTCATATGAATTGAATTATTTGTTAAAAAACGTATAGATTTCGTTAGGAGTATTGGATCATTTATTTGGATATTAACATAAAAACTAAGTTTTACCCCTTTTTTCTTTAAAAGAAGGAACCTCTTTACGTGGGTTTAAGTTGCTCCAGGTACTTGCTTATATAAGTTTAATTGAAAAAGTTTAATAATAAAGCATATCAACAAATGGTCCTGACTTCGTTTCAGTCATTTAAATTAAAACTAGGTATTAAAAACAACAGTAAATTTAACCATTACCTAACTCAATCCTTATAAATATTTCTACATTTATTGAATATAATTGACGTTAGTTTTGTAAAAATTCATTATTCACAATTAAATGAAACTACGTAATGTAGTAGTATTTCCACTTTCTTTAAATTCTATACCACGACCTAGGTTTCGTTGTATTACAACGTCTTCAGGTAGACTCACCTGAAGATATTGTAATATAACGAACCTTGGTCATGGTACGGAACTTAAAAAAAGTAAAAATAATAATACATCACGTAATTTCATTTAATTGTGATATCTACATTTATTTAATTAGAACAGCCTATTATAGTTATTGATTTAAAAATTAAAACGTAATTAATATTACCATACTAATTAAGTAAGCCTTCTAGGAAAAGCTTTTCAGACATTGTTAAAATACCTTAAAAGGTAAGCAATTTTAAGTGTTAGTCTTTATAAGTTGTGAGTACCACTTAATTCTTTTGAAGTAAGAGTGGAAATTTCTATTCTCCTAAAATTACACATAAATATGAACATTTCAACATTTCCAAACACATTAGATTTCCTGCGGAAATGTTCATGGGTGTATTTTTCGTTTTTTTTTTCACTGCAAGCATATAAATGCATGGCATGCCCGCTTCTTCTTGCGTACATTCATTTTCTTATATCATTGCTTTATTACTATATTACTCACCATGGTTATGTTTAAAAAGGTATTAGCTATAGCGTTATTTCTTTTTTGTGATGTATACCCACCATTGTAAATAATTATTCGCCTGGGTTGATAATATTCGGTCCTAAATGTGAAGATTTACAAAAGCCTGGCAGAAAGGGTATTTTAGGTTTCAATAATGAAATATTTTCATTTTCTAACAATTTATAATGTCAGAAATGAGACATATTCTTGACTTCATTATCGCTATATCGTAAAATGTCAATAGACCTAGTTTGGATGGTAAGTCAATTTGCAGATGAAGTTTTGTCCTGTTTTTCCTACAACATTACTATTAAAAGATTTCTATTAAGAAATTTCTGTTATGGGTAATATCTACACAAATTTCTCGAAGTTTTTATAAATCGCCTCAAACTTTCATTTTCTTCTAATAAAATAACCGTCAGTCTATTTCTCATAGGGATTATGTAATTTGCATCGGTGTTCAATCTTTGTTTTTTCTCCAGTTTGAAATACTTCATTCCCTATAGTTGAAGTATTCAAATATATTACTGTATCTTGACCTATGAAATTAGTTAATTTTCATTTTATAATTATTAGCAAGCTTTTTCTGGTCCAATTCTGTGCCCAAAATAACTTCAAAATATCTTCTTTTGCCTTAGTATTTACTTCATGGTATTAAAATGTATTTTAATTTACTCTGCATACAAATTAAATAAAAAAATAAAATTAATTAGTAAAAATAGTAGCAAAATAGTAGCAAATAGTAAAAATGGTAGCAAAAACCATTTTTTAATTTTTTACATTACAGACTGCTAATAAATTTTGAGAGCTAATTTTGTCAAGAAAAATTGTGATAAGCGATAATCATAACTTCGTTTAAAACTTCCCGTTCAAATTAATATACAATTATTTCAATGTTTTAGTTAAATGTTGATAAAAAAGATTTTAAAAAGTGGACACAATTCTCAAAGGCACAATATTTCCGACTTGTATATTAAAAATAATAGGCCGGTTGGGCCTTTAAAAAATAATTGCGTCATATTGAATATCATTTACATACATTCAATTATTGGTAACGCATTTAAAAGATCAAATAAGTGGTAATAAGGGTTGTATGCCAGTATCTTCTTACTTTAATTATTTTATAGGAGTTATGCAGTTAAAAATTTATGTTCTTTTATTTTTAACGCACAATATAATATCAAATAGTAATTTTCAAGGAAAATTATAGTTACGGGTTTTTCTCACAGTGTGTAAAAAATATTCTATATTTAATAGCCTCAGATATTTGTTAATATAAATTTATTATTGAAGTTTGTATCAACATAATATCAAAGGCTATTTATTTCTTTGCTATGTATACTTTTATGCACGTAAGGTCTGTGATATGTTTCGTGCTTAAACATTGAAAATATAGACACAAAATTTAATTTAATTTTTTCAACTGAGTTTCAATAAAAAATTGAAACTGATACGGATGAATATCCTAACAAATGATTAACTCCACCCAAATAATAAAACGGTTCGTATTAACATAGCTACCTAAAAATACAATTTCTTTTTAGACAATTTCAGCTTATTTATTTTGGATCAAATAAAAATATATTTAAAGAAAATGTGCCGTCATTTGAATCATATTTTTACGAAATAAAAATCTCTTATCTCGTAACGTTAAAATGACCATATCGGAAACATTTATATACTTTGGGAGCGTTCATCTCCTTTCCGGAATGCGGAAGTTAGACATTTTTTTTCCGGTATAAATATTTATACCTTATTCACATAATGCGAGTATAAGTTGCTTGCAGTAAAATTACTTTAAAATTTCGCGTTTAAAATTTCGTTATTACTTTTATATCACAACTTTAATGCATCTTTTCATGTTTATAACTATTTTAATTATAGCATGAAATAGACGCCCAACAATTTAAAAAAAAAATTATATTTTTGAACTAATAAACATTACGTAAATGATTTTAATGATTAATCAATCGTCCCGGATCTTCGAAGTGGTAAATAAAAAACAAGGGTTTATTCTACTTACATAGGAATCTAATATCACTTCTCAAACCTCTAAGAAAATGGATACTTTTCTACGGTAAGGGTTATTTACCCATATGCAATTTTTGTGGTGGGGATAGTCGGCCTTTGAAATAAACCGATTTGTGAATAGTTACCACTATTTAACTTAATTTTCTTTTTCGAAATGTTTGCACCCGTAACGTCGTTTCTATGTTTTTGCTGGTATTCTATACCAACGGGTTATTCAGTTTTAGGCAAGTTCACCGTTATCCATAGCCTCCATGGCTTTTATCAATGCGTCTTGGGTCGACTCAGCTTACCACTGAGCACCTCGTTTCCTCGTGCACTTGTGTAGTACTGTCTGTTACAAAACGAAAGTGAGGCCTCTGTTCCTTTTGATTGGGATGAATTCACTTTGTTCTTTAAAAAAGAACAATAAATTAGATGATAAAGATAATACAAATTTAATACTTTAGTAATTACACAATAAAAATAAAACATTCACTTTATTCACCTCGTAAAATAAAAAAGTTGAAATCCGGATAAAATGGTAGTGGTCCATAATAAGCGATCAATGTTCTAAATACGAATATCTTTTGGACACGTCTTGTCCTCTCCGTTGACTCGCTCGCACTGAGGCTCAGATAATGTTACTTTCCTAATATGCTATAAAACTTGTCAATGCGTGTCTCTAAATATGTCGAGTTTCTATTGAGACTGATCTATTCTCCTAAGACAATTATTTCACTTTTACTCTAAATTCTAAAATTTCCTAAAGTAGCCGAACATGGTTAATGCAATATTTTGAGAATTTCAATAAATTAATCTGAAATTTTTTAAGGTGAAAAATAATAACACCATTAATAATCTTTAAGGTTAACAACGATTAATAAAAATATAGTATCGATATGAATTCACGCGCTCTGAATTTTATGAAGCTTTTGTCAAGACTCTTTTCTTTGTAAGTTTTTCGGTTAAACTTCAATTTAGGGCAAAAAAAAATTCGAAAATTTTTGATTTTACGAAAATTTATGCTTAATTAAGGTATATGACTTAATCACTTACTTATTTTAAGTTAGTTAATATAATAGTTAACCCAAATTACACATTTTTTTCTGATTCTAAAATAAGACCAATCCATGATTCTAAAAAGTAACCAATTGGTTATCGATTGGATTCAAACAGTACGTTTTAAGACAATAGATAACAGATTAACGCTAAATAAAAATTTTCCATGAAAAAAATATTTTCGCGCATCACGTCAAGTCTTGTTTTGAAAATTAGATGTAAGTGCTTCTTGAGAGGAAACTGAGACTCTTTTTTTTATTTTGAATATCACTTTGCAAAATATTACGCCTAAATTAAATTCATAATCTCTCCCTGCTTTCAATAACTATTGAAGCTATTCAAAATTAGTTGCAGCATCCCCTAATTAATTAATTTATTTAAAGACTCTTTTCCAGATTTCACATGCACATTTATGGTCAACTCACAAAGAGGGGGCTAATTTCCAAATTCGTATTATATGGATACAACAAATTTTTAAGTCAAAAATTCCTGTCAATTATTGCATACATTAATTTTGCATACATGCAAAATTACCCTAACATAATTTAAGAAATTTTTTTAAAATATAAATGCAAAAAAAATTTATAATGACACACAGTTCACGAATTACGTGAAGCGTATATGAAATAAAATATGAGCGCATAAAATGAAGAATAAATATCATGTTTTCTCTAATAATTTTAAGCTTATTGACTTTTTCCTTATTTTGAAACCTTTTATCTATAATCTCATTCGTTATAATATTGCACCCATAAACTTTTACTTGACTATTGTTTACGAAATCATAATTTTATCTTTGATCGTAGAACCGTATTAAATAGATACAACAAATTTCAACTTAATAATTTCAAATATTCACTTAGTATTAGAAATTGAAATATGGATGCATTTCTATAATAGGGTTTATGTTTTCGACGGAATTCATAAAAAAACAATTAAATGAGCTCATTTGTGTCCGAAACATAGAATTGTACGTGACAATGTAAAATGTTAATTATAAGTGTCAATGCACTACGCGTTTCTTGTAGTAGGATATGTAAGTAATAATAATAAAACCATATTACATGCTTTAGTAATATAATTATAATAAAACCCTATTATATACTTTAGTAATTAAGTATGATGTAATTATAAAGTTAATAACTTTTCTTCGTTTCTGGTCTGGTTTCCATCTCATATAGGTGGATATGCCAGGAAAAATATAATGCAATCAAAATAACTGAAAATAAATAAATAAATCAAAATCATAAGGATATTTCTCTTTGACTTAAAATCAAATTTGGAAAAAGCTACTCATAACACAAGTAATAGTAAATTCCGTTACATTGTATTTATATAACAAAAAAAAAGTTTTTTTAATTATATTAGAACGAAAGTAGGCAATCTACTTTCGTTCTAAAAAATTAAAATTTTGTAAATAGTTTAATAGGAATATCAAGAATCATTAAATGTTAATAAATACCTAAATATATGCGGAACTCTCGTAGTGCGAATTTCACTCCTGCTTGGCAGGTTTTTTGTCATTAAAGTCAATATCACTTAAGTTCTTTTATTTTTCTTCTTGACATTCCCTTTTCTCTGATTGCCGTACTCTTCGCTTCTGGTTATATTTTCTTCTCATATAGGCCGATATTTCTGAAAATGTGATTTTTCAATTTTAAAAAATCATAAAATTTTGATTATTCTTGTTAAGGCCCTCGCGTAAGCTATCACTTGAGATTTTGTTAAAACTTCTTAAAGGCTTTCCATCAACATCTTGATTGTAGCGACCTAGCTTAACGCTTTTACGAGGTAGACCGCCTGTAAGACATGCAAACTTAAATATTTTGGCTCTTTCGCACAATACCGTTATGCTCTTAGATTACGTCAATTTTTGAAATAGTTTAACTAGTTAGAACCATAAAAGAGTAAGCTTTCTGAATTTCATAATTATTTGATACATAACTTCCTATCGGTCCATTATTCACAGTTATCGTGTTACGAAACTCAGCATAATTGCGCTGCATCGAAAATGTTTACATAGCTACCAAAGCGAATTTCAAGATATTTTCACATTAAAATCATATAACTTAAGCAAATAAATTTCAAAACAAAGTTTTTCATTATATTTAGCATTTATAGAGACTTAGTGTACTTTTTATTATATATCTAATCCCTCGAAATTCCCCAAAATATCATTTCACTAATAGTACATCATTAAATTAAGAAACTCCACGCATAGGATCAGTGATACGAACAAGCGTACTAGACCGAAATAATACTTCGAATTTACCCCATTTTATTTTTAAAGGACATTTGAAAGGCAAATACATTAAGAGTATTTACTAACTGTACATTTATTCCAATCGAACAATTTAATAGATTGGCTGGTTTGATATTACATTCTATTGATTCTGTCAAGAGCAACAGTATTATGTTTTTCTAGCAATTTCGTAGTATATAAATGTTACTCAATATCTTGAATATTTATATAATAATCTGGATATCTATGTAGGGTTTCTTAGGTCTAAGTGAAAGAGTATGGATAAATGAGATTTGAGTTTCATTTCATTTATAAAGTCTTTCATCTTATATTTGGTAACAGTTTTATAAAATTTCCGCAAAAACATTTTCTCTTAAAAAAATTAGCTCGTACTAAAAATGAATTATTTTTATTAAAATGAATGGATAATAGTTTCTTTTGTCATTAATCTTTTTGATGCGAAATTAACCCAAATGGTCGCGCCACACGCGATGCCGTATAGTATTTTTTTATTTATGCTCGGTATTTATAAAGTTTTGATCAAGCTCCATATATTTTTTGTAGTTACACTTAATCCTTTATGCAAAAAACAAAAACAAAATTCATAAATATCGTACTTAAAACTCTCAAACTTGTATCGTAACCTCTTTTTTAGCGGTGCTAGTAATGAATGTATTAAAACGAAGATTTATTACGCTATGAAAAAAGACCAGTTAATTGTCAAATTCAATAAAAGTTTGAATTAAAATCACATAACCACTTTAATTTTGTTATTTGATTACCAAGCAATTAATTTTAAAAAACGTTCACATAATGGATAATAATAAAATTTATACTGATATTTCTTGTAATATTCAGATTATTTACTTGAATAATTGTCCAAAAAAAAAATTGGAAAATTTTGGAAAACTGCCTTCTTTGAGTACATAATTATAATGTAATGAGCTATCAGTCCCCGCCTTATAATCTGCTTATTTGATTATTCCGAAAATCATTCACAATTTTCTTTACCTCAATATGTCGTTAACAGTTGTACAAACACATCAAAGACTGATAATTTTTAAGTGGCTTAAACAAAATAAATATTTACCTGCGTAATTGAAATAAAAGAATAAAAAAAATTACGAATTTTTTATTAGCTTCATTTCTGTTGTCCGGTAGTTAAAAATTGTTAATGCAATAATTATCTCAAGAGATAAAACTAAGATTTCTGTAATCGCACGGAAGTGACTTTAACAAATTTCAAAAGTTTAAAAAAGTCTTATTTAGAATTAAGTATATATATTTTACTCAACATTACGACCATTTCTTAGTAAATCTGAAACTTCTGTATTAAATTAAAAACATTCCGCACAAATGAAACCTATCGAAAACAATTTTCCTTTCAGAATATAAGCCCAAGCGCATTTTCCGAGAGGGCCTTTCGAAAAATAACGAAAATTAACTCGCACTCTATGTCGATGACGTAAACAAAGTGAAGTCTTGCTAGGGAGTTAATTAATATTGGGGTAACTCGTAATGAATCCTTTGCCTGAACCGTCCCGGGAAATTAGATGCCTTATCATATTTTTTTTGTATTCATTACCGATAGATTGAGAGGAGTCTTATAAGGCTTGCCACTAGGTCACACCATATTGAAATTGATGAAATGATCAACACATTTCCATATATAATTTTCTTATATGTATCTATCTTTCGTTAGTAACTAAAGTTATGTACATAAATTTTTATATGACGTAATGGCAAAATATCATATTTTTTATCGTATTTCCGTAAATCTTATCTTTTCCCAGCAATACTGATGTCAATATAATATTAACCATATTATATTTCCATGAGTGTTATGAATATTACGTTAAATCATTAAAAGTGTCCTTATCCTAATATATTTTTGTTTCCATATATTCTGTATATATGTATATATATATATATATATATATATATATATATATATATGTGTGTGTGTGTATATATATATATATATATATATATACACCATGGTTCAAAATATAAACAAGTATCCAATTTTTTTTAAGTACACAAATATTAATTCTTTACAAAGAACTTTTGCTTCATTACTATTTATTAATCGAAAATCTTATTTTTCATTGGAAAAAAAAAATATTTTTATCTACACGCTCACAACATTCGATATCTCCATACATCATTTAATAAATTTTCCGAAATAAACTTTTCAATCATAGTACATTTGTTTCTATATTTTAGATAATTCATTAACGAAATACTTTTCGCGGAGATATACTTTTAGATGGAAATATTCTACTTGTATACTTAAAAAAATTGGATACTTGTTTATACTTCAAACCATCGTCATTTGAAACTAAATATATACATATATATATATATATATATATATATATATATATATATATATATGTGTGTGTGTGTGTGTGTATGTTTGTGTATGTATATAACACTATTTACATACAAATATTATATAACTTATCTTACAAATTTCAAGGTTTTTTGTACTTTAGAAGTGATCGGTATTCTTCAGTGAATCAACGAACATCAAAATCAGCAATTTTGGAGGTTCATATCAAGAACACCCAATAAAACCAGATGCATGAAAATTTATTGAAATAATATTAAGATAACAAAGTGGATAACAAAAATCATTAATGTTGCCTACCTTCTTTCATCAAAAAACCCGCCGAGTACTTAGATAATAACAAAAATTACTAATTGAGTTAGGATATTGGAACTTATACGATTTAATATAAATTTCGATCATAAATTCATAATGCGTTAGTCGACGAAAGGTGAATATATTATTTTTAATTCTATATATACGTATGTATATATATATATATATATATATATATATACATATATATATATATATGTATGTATATATATATATATATATATATATAAATATATATACATATATAAATGTATGCGTATAATGTCAAATTAATATGACTACTTTCCTATAAGAATGTGTTACCTTTATAAGAATACATCCTTGGTCAAAGAGTCTTAGTTTATTACTCTTACCAACAAGGTTCGAAAATATTTTAAGCAGATGTGAAATTATCCCTTAATCCAACACCTATTTTTATTACCGTATAAAGAAAATGCATTTATCGATACAAATCATTGAATATTTCCATTAATAAATATATATTCAAGTTCTATATTAAATCCCTAATCATGCACATGAAAATAAGAAATACTTGTTTGTATTGTCATTGTTCATTACAAACCGATTTTAGTTTTATGGTACACATAATAGTATCTGCATCGCTATTCTCAAACTTATATCGTAACATCTTTTTTAGGGGTTCTATAGCTAAATGACAAAAACGCAACCCACGTTATTTCGTCCTGCCCGTCTGTCTATCTTCTTTTCCGTATATCAAAGCTATTTTACTCGGCGACTATTAGATGAAATTGATTATTAGATGATTATATGATGAATTTATTATTAGATGAAATTTGGATGGTAGGTGTATTCTATGAACCGCTATGCAATGAAATTGTGAGGAAAAATAATATTAGGGGTGGAACTCCATACATGTAAAAAAATCCAGTGCACATAGACGGATGGCCTTTTGATAAATATGTCGTAAAAATATTACAGACGTTTCAAATATTTTTTTTATTTAAGTCAACTTTTTTTTTATGTAAGATATTCATTTCTAAAGTCCTGAAAAAGTGTAAAAGTGTGCCCCGCTCCCCTCTAACTTTCAACTAACGTTTGTAAAATTCTAAAAAAAAGTAGCAGAACTTAAAATAAATTTTAAACGAAAATTGGTTTCAATGAGATATGTTGTGTATTTTTTGAGATATAGGATATTTTTGGTATCGTCCGTACCCCAACTTTACTTTTCACAGTAACTGAGACATGCAAACCTATAAGTTTAATAGTAATTAGTGTTACAGAAGCCATCATGTGAGAGTTAGACTTGCACTTGGCCAGTTTTTATTTAAATTTTTAAATTAATTTATTTCAGAAGGTAGAAGTTAGGTTTTCAGATAATAGCTAAGTGCTGGTGGTTCACGATAGTTTGAAACAAAATTAGAGCTGAAAAAGTATCATGTTTAAAATTCCTTATTTTTAATTAAGCAAGGAATTATTTTTTCATCTCTGAAAGTTCATACATTTCCTACCATTCCCTAAATTTTATAGTGTATAAATAAATAATATATATAAAAATGTCGTATTAAGGGAAATAGTAGACTAACTTTTGGCAAAAGCTTTCCCAAATCGGCAATTTTGTTTGGTTAAAAACTGTCCCTTTTTCACAGTAATAATTTTAGTTTCAAAGAAAATAACCAAAAACACGTTTTGTGGTGTAAAAAGTAGAGAAAATGAACAAAACCCCCTTATTTGCTCATAATTAAAGTAAAACATCATGGGCCATTTACGAGTATATATCGACAGTAATAAAGAAAATGGCTTAAGTAGGAATATACATATCTCGCTATCAAAAATATTCAAGTCTTACCATCAGGGTTAATTGAGTGTGATGTAAAATGACCACATAAAACACACCTATATGGGTATTGTGAGTAAAATATATATCTGAAAATAGGTTAAATAAAAGAATTATTAAATAATGATCTTCGTAATATGTACTTATTAAACAAGTGCTTCAGGATGTACAGAAGCAGCAAGGAAAAGCATCTATTGTCTCACTCTAACAATCCGTTTGTATCTATTTATAGTGAAGGTCTATATACTTTCCCATCCAGGTAGGATATGACAAAGGCCGTACTTCTCTGCGTCCTTTTTCGCGGTCTTAATTATTAGTATCTTTTAGATATTCCCCTATCTGATCTATTTCTATAAACTTCACTATTTACTTTTCTATTCATTTTCCTCCTATACGAGTACCCATTTATTTTCAGACTTTTCTAGTTCTTTTAGTTAACGTGAGAAAACTTCGAAGTAAATCTTCTTGTATCTTTGCACTCACTCTCAATTTGGTACCATTATCTCATGGTCTCTATAATGTCCAGAATACTAACATTTTTGTACGGTTTATACCGTAATGTAATATATATATGGCAAAAATTTTGATAAAATGTCAAAGAAACGCATCATTTAATTTACAATACATAAAATAAAGCGAACTTTTTCAAAGTTTAAAACGTACATGCGTCACATGATTTAAGGGTAACACGAAAACTATGAACACTGAAAACTATGAGGTAACACGAAACTATGATACATTTGAATCAGTCAATATCAAATCTGAGAAACTTGTTTCTCCAAACATACATCTCAAATCAACAGTAATTTTATCACCTATAAATTAGTTACAATGATATGCAGAAATTAGCGCCAACCAATCTCCCAGTCCCAGAATCTAGGCTCTCGTCTTTCTAAATTGAAAAAGCGTCAGTGACGCGTGTGGACGGCGCCCCGGCCATATCGATATCGGCGCCGCTGTTCAATCTAGTCGAATGGTTCAATTTGCAGCTCGCGAGGTATGGCGATCTGAGTCCAAAGCAAATTGATTCCAATCACGTATTCGCCGACTTGTTCTACAAAGTGTTAACTCGCTCGGGCCGAATAAACTCTCAGTATGCGGTCGGCGTATCGACGATGCAGATCCGCGCCCCTCCATATAACTAGATATCTACATACTCCTTTTGAAGTTCTACGTATCTCCCCATATATTTACGTGTAGGACGGTAGCGTTGATTATTATGAATGGGGAGAGATGTTGATGGGCCTTAGCAAAATTGTTTGTCTTAGCTGGATTTGCGGAATGTTTCAAAAGCACCGTTGGGAAAATCTCGTTATTGAGGTCTCGTTAAAAAATTTTTGGATGTGTTAAGTTTTCCGTGGATTTTTAAAGTAATTAAGTTTTAAGTAATTAAACAAATATCTTTAAAAGGCTTTATACAACATTGGTTTATAAATTTATAAAACATAAGCATAAGATCGAATAATATAATATATACTATTGAAATTTAAATAAAAATGTTCGTAAGTAAAGCACACTTACTGTAGCGAAATACTAAACAACTTGATATATATAACATATATTCGAGTATTAGTGGAACGTTTAAATGCCCAATTTTTTTGTTCACCTTTATGTTTAGAAAATAATCTAATGATAAAGAAAGTAGTTAAAGTTTACATGCGCTGCATCATTCCCTTCATAAAAAATCCTTATTTTAAACCTCTTCCCTCATTTATTGTTATTTCATACTGTTACTTTCCACTTACAGTAGAATTTTTAACAATTTTAATCCAGCGACGCATAAAAAATGGAACAAAATTTAAAATAAAATTTCTTTATTAAATAAGTATAACTAAAAGTTATGTCAAACTCTGAGATAAAGTTAATGGACGAAGTGATATCACTGCAATAATTCCATGTAAAGACGTATACTGTTACTTTTATACATTACTGGGCACGCTATTTAACGAATTTGTGCACGAACACACGACTGTAATGAACCGCACTAGCCCACTTTTTTTACGTTACACTCGTCATACATTTTCATGATGCTGCCATTGATTGATTTGCAGACAGCTGTGCAAATGTGCACAGAATAAAAAAACCTTTCATGATACTAAATGTATGTATGATACTAATGTATTGTCGTTAATAACCTAGTATCTAGAAATTTTAAAATTGTCATATTTCATTATTTTAAACCAGGGTAGAATGTTATCAAAATAAAACACAACAGCTAGCATTCCACCTCGGCACCTGCACTAGGAGATACGGTATTATTGGTGGATATTATTCTGCCGATTTGCCAAGATATAGTTCTCGATATCTCCATAGATATTCCTCTGTTTTCTATTTTCATCTCGGCTTCATGACAATCATAATTTTATCTTAGGACAACAATATTTTCAATCACTATTTCTGCTTATTATTTATTGCATTTAATTGATGTTGTAAAGTACATTCTATGTAACAAAACGTATCGCATTTAATTATATTTATTATAAGTTGTTTCACAATTTTCTCCTATTATAAATCAACTTTGTGTAAAAATTAGGACTCATTATATATCGCAATATCTTATTCAAGTAAATTTATTCTCAGTCATATTTCTAAGACTTTTAAAAGTGAAGTGAAACTATTAATGGTGAGTGAAATTCGAGGTAAAAAATCGAATTACATTCTCTAAAATCAGAACCCACTCTTTTGGGTTTCGTAGCCATGTGGCAAAAACGGAATCTGTATAATTTTGTCTTATCCATCTGTATGCTAGTACGTCAGAGCCACTTTACTCGAAGACTATTGGCACTATTAGATAAAATTTTGATAATAGGTGCCTTCTAATAACCGTTATACAATGAAGTAGTGGAATTATGAAAAAAATAATATTTGGGCCAGCACTCCATACGTACAATTGAGAAATGAACAAAAAATCCCGTGGCGTGGTGAGTATTGTTAGACAAATCTTAAAAATCGCATAGAAGTTCTAAAATAGCTTTTTCATTTAAGTCATTGGTGAGACATGCGATTTTAAAGTCTTAAAAAGAGAGACACCCCCCCCCCTCACTTCTCAACTAACGTATGTAAATGTCAGAAAAATATTAAGGTAATAGAATTTAAAATAAACTTTCAACGAAAATTGGTTTAAATAAAATTTGTTGTGTAGTTTTTGAGATATGGAATATTTTCGGTATCGACCGCAGCAATAAATTTGTTCTTCACTGTGTCTTTGAGAAATGCAAAGTTATAACTTTAATACTGTTTTGTGCTACAGAACCCTTCTTGTGTGGAACCAATTCGCAGCTGACCGATTTTTATTATTTAACTATTAATTTTTCTTTCAATCCGTGTTCCAAGTGAATCACTTTGAAAGATGCACGGAAAGAAGAATCGACACGTGATTGTCAGTCAGTGATACAAAAATTCATGAAAAGCACTACCCTTCTATTTCCAGTATGTGACTATAATCTATACTTAACCCATTTTTGTAAGTATAGAAAACACATTTTTAAATAAAGAATATTATTTTTGAAATTAAGGTTGTTTAACAGTGTTTTGTAGTTCTTTCGTGCAATAAGTTTTACACGACTGAATAACGGTCATCGATGCTTTTTTATAAGAATGACGTCCCGGCAGCATTCTCCAGTTCATTCTTCTGATCCCTTGAGGATACTTGTGGGGTTAATTAAATGGTTTATAAAGTATTGTTGAAAAAAATAAGGTTGAATTATTTATAAGCCTTCATAATTATACAATCACTATAAATTCTCTGTAATAAATTTTAATCGAAAAGAAGCTTTTAAATCTTTCAATAATAAACTTAACCATGTCAATGAGACTTACAATCTCGCATGTGTGATGAAAAGTAACACACATTATATCGTGTTTCTTTAAATTTTGCCATATGGAAATCGTTATCGTTCATTTCTAATTCATATAGTGGTATTCAGTATCCTTATGGAAGATTACAATAAATTCATTCAAATCGCTAATAAGGTAGGTAATTATACAATATACACGTTGCACAT
Organism: Druceiella hillmani; assembly: GCA_039881145.1. Taxonomy (NCBI): domain Eukaryota; kingdom Metazoa; phylum Arthropoda; class Insecta; order Lepidoptera; family Hepialidae; genus Druceiella; species Druceiella hillmani. Next base: position 15,031,217 of record JAYKKI010000009.1, read on the forward strand.
TATTTTGCACATGCCCCCGAAAAATGGCTATTTTAAAAATATTAATTCTAGGAAATTCTTTCTTTATATAACTTTATTATAAATATAAATATAACTCAAAGTTTGCAACACAAAAAATATCTATTTATCTTCTTCATGTGACTCAACATAACTTTGATTGTATGAAATATTCTGCTATGTGCCCTGTAACTGATTTCATAAATTGTTGAAGTATTATGTCGTATTTCCTTGCAGTGATGCTATAGCAAAACATTGTGTCGCATTAGTAACAGTAATAGCACGTACGAGTATATTTACTAAAAGATAAACAATGGTAAGACAATGTTTAAAATTCCAAAATACATTCATAAAGGTTCAAAACATCTTCAAAATTTTTTAAATTAAATTGTAATATTTTATGGCATTAACGGATAAGCATATTTTATTCCAGTGTCAATTAAACGTATACATATAAAACATTTTAGATAATACTATTTATAAACGACTTATATAGTTTTAGTAGGTAATTTTATCAAAGATTCCGAAAGGCTGGTGTTTTCCGCCGTTGATCAACTATTTTCCTCCAAATATAGCTATTATCCTCTGTGATTTAATACGGTTAGCCTATTAATAAACGATTATTAATTAAACGTATGTGGTAACGTCTTATGTGCGTCACTTAGAGACAGATCAAGGACATTACATTACTTGACTTTTTTTGACTTTATAGATGATAACACGGTGATTTTATTATTATACAAAATATTAAGTGCCTTCTAAAAATAATACAATTATTTATATAATAATTTATTTTAATTAAGGGTTTAGTTGTTTATTGAATAGAAGTTTCTTTAAAAATAATACAGAATTAATTGAATAAGAATTGCACTGTTTATAATTAGTTCAGACAAACATGTTCTATTGGAAAATATATTTAAAACTATAATATATTTAATAATATATTTAACTCAAAACAAAACTGAGCTTCACAATTAGGTGACCATTATCTTTGAGTGAAATTATGATTATCTAACTTGTTTTTTCTACTATACAGTTTTTTTGACGTAGTCGGATTTTAGTTCCTCATAGCTTCGTTTTAATTACTTTTGAATTTTTCATGAATTTTTTTTCTAATTGAAAATGATTCAAAAGTTGATCTAAATACAAAATATTTATCCCTAGTACATTAGTTCTCATGATTGGTTTTTCTTAGGAATGTAAACAATAAAAGTAATCAAAACTCAACGAATTTAGTTTTCCTTTGCGTTTGCTATCGAATTTAGTTATAACTTACTGTACCCGCGACTTCGGAGTAAAAAAAATTATCAGGTTTTTATGTATTTTTTTTTCTCTCTCAAAACTCGATGAGCATAAAGTTTTCTAAAAAGTCTAATTCATGGCGTCGGCAGCTAAACTGGTTCCGACAGTTCAGATATTAGCGTGCACAATAAACGTAAACTAAAAATTGACGTATCTTCTCTATTTGTGAAGCGATTGAAATGAAAAGGAAACGAAATGTTGGACTAAGGTTATCTAAATATTTCACTGAAAACCACATCCAATCCGATTCAACCGATGTTGACATTTGCGTGCACTTCGAAAGCGCGAACACATAAATAGTCAAGCGAACAAACTAACAGACAAAAATTCTAAAAACAGCTATTTTAGGCTTAGTAGCTTACCTTTAGTAGACAGCACTAGTTTTACTTAAACATATTCAATGATGACAGGCCCACTTTTTACAATTCTATTATATGTATTAAAAAACTGCTACCAATAATTAATGACATCGAATTGTTCAATAATATGTATATTTTTGTACTACAATGTGCTCTTTATGTTCTGTAGTAAATAAAGTACGAGTAGAATTCGCAATAGGTAAGTTTTAGTGTATATTTAGTCACTCGTAGACATTTAAGGTTATTATATTAAAATATTTGCATATATTGAGTTCCCTTAATGTAAGTATATATACAATATATGTCACAGGCGTAAAAGCATGACGTATGTTTAAAAAAATATAACAGCTGCAATTATAGCTATATATTTAATACGACCTTTCAATCTTTTAACTTGTTTTTTTTTTGTATTTTAGGTTTAGTAAAAACGAAATTTATGACAATTTATAAAAACCTTCACATAAACATAATACACCAGAAGACAGGTTCACTTAAACAATTTTGTCAAAAACTAATTTAATTGTACCTCTGTGGCACACATGAAACTTGATATTTGAAGATGTTGTGCTTAAATGAGTTTTGCTAACGTGGATCTACATATCACATTTCGTGGACCTCCATATATTTTTCTCAATAATGTGGATGCCCAACAAGTAGAAATTAATTTTTGAGAGTTCGTACAGACCAGTTTGGGAATCATTGTTCTAAATTATTTTTGTCAATAACATTAAGAACAATACCCGTAGTAACTGCTGGCAAAGGAGGAGTGATCCAAAGAAGAAGTTTATTGTAGCTTACCATTGTTGACACTATAAACAAAACAATTTTCAGCGAGCAAGAAAATATGTAACAGAAACGCGTCATATATCGAAACCTGTCATTTTTATTTACTTTATTAAATGTGTTATTTATATATAAGGCAGAACAGGTGTCAATTTATTTACATATAACCTAAAATTTAAATGGTCTTAACGTTATCGATATTTATTGTCAATCATACGTTTTAAATATTTTATTCTATATTTAATTTTTATTAAATATATATATATATATATATATATATATATATATATATATATATATACATACATATATATGTATATATATATATATATATATATATATGACAAAATAACTAAAAAGCACTACTTTATGTATTCCTGCACAAAATTAGATGGTTTTTCATTAATTTTAATAAATTGAGCGAAGTATAGAATTTCAGTCAGTAATCCTCTTCCTTGGAAAAAAAATTGACAACTTTTTTTCAATACAATCATTGATTTCCTACCCATCAATTACTTTAATGCAATTGTATGTAATTTTATCACTTCCACTGTTTATATTGATGTAATTTATGTTATTAAAGTTTCCTTTTATGACCAATATCCGTTATATTGGCCATAAACACATATTTAATAACCTACATTACGGCAATATAAACAGAGGAGGTAATAAACTTTTAAAATATTTATGTTCATGCAATATTAACAACATCGTATACGCTTTCATATTGGATAGTTCATAACTTTAGAAAATTGTTTTTATTTTTGAAGCTTTCATTCGACTTCTGTAAGTGCGAATTGTTGTTCTATTTTCTTTATGGTTACCTTATTTTGCAAAATATAAATTTCCATGAGTCATTTACCATAAATTTAAATAAACTAGTAAATATTACCAACTAAACAATACTACAACAAACGTGTTGTACTGAATGAATTAAAGTTAAGTTACTCATATGGAGGAAAAATGTGATCAAGCATCCTATCAAACGGACTAAATATTTCAAGTTATTAATTTAAAACATTTATTTATATTTTGGGACTTAGCGGCACTCAATGCGTGAATAAATATACAAACCTATTAAGTACGGATAGATCTCGTACAACGAGTGCTTCTTATGCACAAAAGTACATATAAAGGTTTAAATATGAATCGGTACTTCTGTTAAATGTTAATATTATTTTCGACCGTGTACATATATGTCTTACTCTTTTTACTAATGTCTAAATATAAAAAATACAGCTATTTCGTTAAAAAACTATGATTCCTTTTGGGACACGGAAATTAAATAACAAACTTATATATTGTTGAGAAATATTTGTATGTGTAACATTTTCGATAAAACACAAAGATTTTGGCGTGTTTTATTCATAGATATTGATTAAATATGTTTTTCTTTACAAAAATACAATATAATTTTCCTGGTTAAAGTTTATTGTCAGCAAAGAGCTAAGGAGAAAAACCACATTTCCCAAAAAAATGTATATTTTTTGTACACAAACATTGCATCGAATTCAAGTAAATATTTTACGCAATCAAATTAAAAAAAATACACAAAAATAGACGCACAAAATAACTTTCTTTCTGAACTTTCTTTTGAAAATGTAAAATAAATTTGCAATTAATGTTGCGTGATATATTATTGACCCTTATACAAAGGAGACAAAACATTAATGCATTACTTCGTAATTTCAAAAAGGGTGTGGTTGGTGGAGGCTAATCGTCATCCCTTACTCACGTCTATCATCACTCACACGGATCTCGCTCTTACGCCACTTATCCTGTATCTTCATTTATAATTTATATTAAATGTATATTTGGGTAAAAGTTAAAGTTTTTATATGAAAGTTGTTTTGATTTTGGAAATATTTTGGCTGGGGATCTGTTTGTTCAAGAATATTAGCTCTTCAATATATCTATAGCTCATTATTACAAACCGATTCAAAATATCTAAAAGACCTCGCGTCATCTTCTTAAAGGAAAACTTTAATAAAATTTGCATTTTATGGAAAATTTCTGTAAATAATTTAGGAGTTCTATTAACACATACATAGGTACGTAGGCTAGCATACATGCGGACGCACACACCGACACTCTCGCACGTATACATGCACGCACGCACATATACATACACATATAAACAAATATTAAATTAGTTAATTAAACGTTATTGCCTTATTTAAAGCAGGCTACGTATTTAACCTACTCCTACCCGCTGTCCTATTTTCAGAATACCAAATTTAAATTTTTTTTTCACAAATTTATATTTCTCTTTTCTATTGTTTCGAATGAAATTTGTATTTATATACCATTTTTCTATTAAAATAATTTTTTTGAGTTTTACGTCATTTAATTATATATTTTTTTTAAAGTTGATCATTTTTGTTACATTAAGAAGAGCATTATTTTATATATCATATATTGCATAAGAAAAAAATACTTCAAAAGACATGAAAATAATTTTAAAACCTTTGCTGAATATATAATAAAAAAAATAAAAGGAAAACATATTTTGGAAAAAATTATGTAATTCCAAAATGAGCAGTATTCTGAATATGACACTGGGAATACGTGTTAACTATTTGACGTGAAAACATGTTCAATCCTGTGCTTATGCACAGGATTGAACATGTTCAGGAGGTTCTTACTTTTCAATTGTTCGTTTCTTGTGAGTCTTGTTTTTTATATATTAATTGACAAATTGACATCGAGCATTCTTGAAAATATGGAAAGGCGTGCCCAACTCAAATTTTTAAACATGTGAAAAATTGAATGCACATAAGAATTCTGGAAAAATTACGATATCGAAGTTCAGAATAGACTACAGAGCAAAATTGTAGTAGGTTTTGAATATAATAATCAAGTGGAGATCTAGATAAGGATATTATTCGTAATAGTTTAATATAAATACTTACCAATTAATTGTCTGAACTTTTCAATATTCTTAAGGGTACGAGTTCCTCATAATGTACGAGTTTCTCAAGTGTTTACATTCAAATTTTTGGTTTGTATTTATTTGTTTTCATTCAAGCATTAAATTCAAATGTACCGCAAAACAGATTACGGTTCCGTCAGATTCGTGTAATATAAGGTAAATAAGCCTATTATCGTTAGATTTGTATAAAACAAAAGAAGTTTCGAATATTTTTTTATAAGGCCATCATTGAATATGATTAAAAAATTATATAATTGTTCCTATCCGGCTGGTTTAAACTTACAAAGTCATCATTTGAGTTTTTCCTATAATTCTTTATTAGGGGCTTAATATCATAATGGGGCTTAATTATCATAAATTAACATATCATACGTAGAGAGAACGAAGATATAAATATTCCCGCAGGATAATTCTAACATTTAATGCATTAACGAACAGTTTACTTAAAAGGAAAAAAAATTCTGTATAGGTATAATAGAACCATACCAAATATTTTTATTAATTTATTTTAATATTGTTTTTTTTTTGTTTAACGTACATATATACACAAAGTATCTAATAGCAGTTTACCGCGATGACCTACATTCGTAGGCAGACTGATATATTTTGCATATATAAAGGTTTTCAATACATTGCCAATTTTGTAAAAATGTCTTAAACTCTGTACACTTAAGTTTACTGGATCTGATTTCCGCTTTGATTACGAGGGTCAATTTTACTGATAACAATCTGAATCCAAATGCGTCGTACGTTTATAGTGCTGTAATTTCTTTTATTAAAGATTCCGTTTACGGTCGATATAAAATTTTGTAAAATCTTCATTTATGTTGCTGTGTGCCCGCGATACTTTACGGGCGATTAAACTTTTATTATTCGGTGAATTCAAGGTTTGTTTAAGAGCTTATTAAGAGCGACTTGTTTCGACATCGTCTATTATGAGATAATTTTTTGAAAACATTGTTTCAAATTTGATTATTTTATGTTCAATTAACTTTAATGTGATTTATATACCTAGCTTTAGGCGAATATCGTAGGTTTTATGTCAAAAAACTTAGAGTAAAGTAAATGAAGCAAAAGTGTTGACGATCATAAAAATTATGGAATATGTACTGGGCATGTTGACATTTGAGAAGCGTAAAGTAATGTCCCGTGCTTGCCTGTTTCTTTTAAAATTGTGGATATACCGTTACAAGCAAAAAAAATTTTTTTGTTAATTTAAATTTTAGTTGAATGTTTTTAACTAAATGTAAGTTACTATATTTTTTGAGATTGTTCCAATCATGGTCGGAAAAGCAAAGGGGCGGGAGCATTAATATAATTCAATTTCTTTTCGAAAGACTTATTGAATGTGTGTCTACACGATCGGGGGCGCAAAAAAAATCCGCTTCATTTAAGCTTATGGAAATATATGGAAAGTTGTATTAAATAAATATAAAATTGTTCATACTTACATAAATTTTTTATAACCCAATTCACCTGCCAGCAAAATTTCTCACACATGCCCGTTGAAATTGTGAGACAAACGAATTGATGGAAACAAAGGATATGATAAAATTATAGGGTCTTTTGTGAATATGTGGAACTCTGAAAATAACAAATAACATTTAATATAAAACGCTGGGTACATTTTTAGTTCCTAGCAGGAGAATTAAAATATTATTTTAAAATTATTTTTCTTTTTAAGAACTAACTCCAATAAGAAAAGGATGAATTATTTATAGCCAAGTCGAAGAGGAAATTAACCAAAAAGGGATTCTTTAATTTACAGAATCTGCTAAAAATTTGTATGAATAATTTTTAAGCCGAAGCCATATTCTTGCGGTTGTTTATAGAGAAAATTTATGTTTTGTTTCTCCTCGGAATATTGATCTTCATTTCAGTTAGATATATTGTGTCTATATTTTTGGTTAGGTTAATATTTAAATGGCATTCATCATCACGATGCTAAAATATTTTCCGCTAGCTTTATCCCACGGCCTCCGCTCCGTTCGCCAAACGAAATCGATGATCAGAAACGGGGTCTATCGGCGAGAATACTCGGTGCGATACGTCAATAAATAAGCAATCTCTCTATCTTGCGTCCTATAAACAGTGTTTTACGACATTTGTTACATTTTTCGCTGCTTTGCCTCTATGAATCGTAGCACGACGACATATTACTCAAAGTGTAGGCTTCCTAATGCAAAAAAATATTCGGAATCATAGATGATTAGGACAGACAAACTAACTTTATCACTTTATATATGAGAATAGATACTTGAATCATTCTAACGGTGGACAAAACAATGAATTATAATAACTAGTATAGAACTACGTGAAATAATTGTGAACGGTTTTTTGAAAGAGAAGGGCATTCTAGACTATGTATCATAACAAGTTCTGATCCCCTGGATGAGCATAAAAGACATAGACGAGCATAGATATAGACAAACAAAGGATATAATAATACAGACAAAATTATACTTAAACTTTATCATAGAGAAATAACACTATTACTGAGCACGAACTCATTTACCGCCATTGCGCCACTGTTAAAGATCAAGTAACCAAAGCCTAAACTTTGGTTTAATCTAGTACAATTGATTTAATTTTAAAGTCCTGCCTTAAGGCATTAATATTCGCTCGATATGAGAATGAAAATCACTCGAGTGGCATCAATTGGTACTAATAACGAGACAAAGTATCTATTATTTAATTCTTCGAATACACTCTTCGAGGTTACTACTCGTTATGGCGAATTAGAGACCGTAAGCGAATACTTACAAGCTGAAAGCGCCTATAAACGGATAAGTTTTATGACTATGCAAACAGAAATCGAAACCGAAATCGGCGTTTCTCTTAAAAACAATTACTTGTGAAGAAGCGGTCGGGAATACTTTTGTGAACTATATTCAATTTATTACTGACCGGAAAATCCGGGTCGGAGACTCGATGAAAACAGTAATGTGGAAAACGTGGAATGAATAATTGACACAATCAAAATAATGAAGTTAGCGTGAGATAGGGCCACCGGCGTTGATTGAGTCGGTACGAATCTGCGGACGCGTCGCGCCTATGAAGTGGGCCTGCTGGCATACACGTGGCATAAACTAAGTTGCTGTTATCTCATGGTGAAGACTGATAGATGCTTCTATAAGAACGCACCTGATAATAGATAAGGATTAAAGTAGTAATTGATAATTGAATAACGTGATGAAATATAAATTAAAATGATTTATTTACATGATAAATTTTAAAAATTTGTTCCTGAAATAATAATATTGTATTTGACCCTTACCGGTCGATATGTTTTAAAAGAAACTTTTTACTAGGTCGAAGTTTACAACCTTTAACAACTTTTGTCAGTTATTGTTTTTTGAACATTTATTCATATAGTTAAAAACTTTAATAAAAAACTAACTCATTTCTGCTTGCGTCAAAACATTTGAAAGTTACTTTGAAAAATAATTCTATAAAGCGACAATGAAAATATTGCAGTAATCCCACATTTAAATTTTTTTCATCATGCTTTATTTTATGTGAAGAAAATATTATATAAAATTGTAAAATAAATTTCCTTCTATTTAAAAACTAATATCATGCATTAACTCATTCTATTCGATATCGTTCCTTTGGGATGACATATGATTAAAAATCCTATTACGAATGTTACCGGTGTCATATTCAACCGGCGAGTGTCAATTAAGTTTTTAACATTGCATAAATTAAAGATATTAAAAATCTTTACTATATTACTTCATATTAAAAGTTATTTTTATATTGTTTATTTAATAATGAAAAGAAGTCCTACATAAACAGTAAGTAACATCCATGTGTAGGTAGGTATTTATGTAATAAGTGTTACAATAAATATTAATATTGAAAATATAATATTGAATAGTATGATTAAATTTATTTCCTTTAGATTGAGGACAACCACACAAGTGTGGTATTCTTTTATAGATAAAATTCTAATTGATTTTCTTTCAACCTTGTATTTGGTACTCTCTTCAAAACATTTCATTTTGTGTCGTGGCTCCCAATATATGGAAATGACACATAGAAAATATTGTGCAAGTTATTAAACCTGGCATTCAATTCGTCCATTAATTTGTTTAAATAAATTTTTAAAGAAATTTTTAAAATTTAAAATTTAAGTAACTTATAAGAAGAAATTATTTATTTTCTTTTTATTACCTGCTTTTCTGAAGCTGGTTGTATTTTTGGAAAAAATATTTCATTTTACAATTTTTAGTTGTTAATAATAGTATTAGTTTTTACACTGTAAATAACATTCAATTATATCCTTTCTTACAATATCGTACACTTACCTTTTAAAAGCGGCGGACAAATACTAGTATTCAAATAATTTCTCCTCTCTAAAGTTGGTTATCAACAACACGCAGATACGAAGTGATATTAGTAGCGGCAAGTATATTACTTCAGTCTTCTTTTGCCTGAGTGCAAGTTTTAATGCAGCACTAAATTTTATGAATGGTGCAGTCACAATTTTCAATATCTGATAATTGTAATGCTTTAATAATATTTGAAACCACTGTCACGTCTTATTAACACACATAATAGTACATAATACATTTTGTAGTAGCGTACCAGCAAACATGAAACAATGTAATATTTATAAAACATGAAAATACAATAAAGAACACCTTATGCAACGGGCAATTATTACGCATTGAATGAATAAAATGAAACAGAAAACATTATTTAACTATAAGCTTGATTTCATGTACACTAATTAGATACAAATCACTCGACAAGTCACAACCTATTGCATCAACACGCTGCTCACGACCTTGCGCGTTGAAAAAAAAATTAAAATAACTATGCCGACCATCCGTTATACATCCCCTACAAAATATGCAGAATCCAAACCAGAAGTGGATGTTTCAACTGTCGCGGAACTTCCGAAACGGAGCTCTGTTACACTTCTAATGGCCACGCAGTGGATCTTAAGGAAAAATAATTTAAACTATTACCAACAACGGCTGCCTTTACCGGTCGTGAACCACACAGCAACTTTTCAACCTTATCTTGAATAGTTAATTGAGTTGAAAGAACTTAAATCTCATCCTGGCATGAAACACCATCTTAAATAATTTAAAAATTCAGAAAAATTATTAGATCTGTCGGAATAACGCATGCATTTTAAGCAAGGAGAATTGCATATGACTAACTTTCCTCTTAATTCAGGAACATAAAATATTGCCAAAAAAATATTCATAGGTGTGTCACAAAAATATGACAGAATTCGAATTTTGAAAACGGGTTAAATTATTGAAAATGTTTTCTTTATAATAAAGATGTTTTGATTTCATTAATTTCTATAGTAGTAATTAGTTTTATTTTCAGGAAAAAATATCAATTACTTATAGTAAGTAATTGAAAACATTTAATGTGATAGACGGACGGATAAGCTGAAGGATTATAAACGAAATCTAAAAAGTTAATATTCAAGTTATAAGATCACTCATGGTTAGGTCAAAGTTACTACTTCAAGAAAATGAGAAAAACATTAATGGAAAATATGCATGTTGAATTTTATCGAATAGAAACCTAAAAACCGAAAAAGTGAATTAAAAAAAATATTCGGATATTTGTCCGAATAGTATTTGAAAACTGTGCCGCGTTGTAAAAGAACGGTGTTATATTAACTGTCGCTTAAGCCTTATTTAAACTTGATGAGTACTAGTTTGTCGCTAACCAAACATATCGTAACCTATAAATACACAAATTCCCCCTTGGATGGATAACATCGGTTTGATAGATCTTTGAAAAGAACATCTGTGTGTCAATAAACATGTATCGGAGAAACATAGAATTTTACGCCGACTTCGAAAAGTACTAGAAAGTAATCATAATTAATATCAATAGTTTATTATTCCCTTATACTGAATAAATTTATATTGCTCGCTTTAATATTCGAGTTAAAATGATAGCAAAAGTGAATGTTTTAACTCTCACTCTTTTTCAAATCTCTAGTTTGCGTTCAGAATATGATTGAGAAAAGTATGTATTAGGCTTTAATAATATATGATGATGAAAACTGATTTACGATATATAGAAGACATACTTATAGTCACAAGAACTAGCAACAGAGTTATATAAGGAACGTAATCAATCGTGCTTTAGTAAAATTCTTAATTGGTAATTAAAAATGAAAATGTAAAGCAGGTTGACAGTTCAATTTGCAAAATTAACGTAATTCCTTTTTTGTTATACTTAAAAAAAATTATTTTACCACTTAAGAAATTCATTATAGTTATTAAACTAACATAAAAATGGATAATTTTTTGAAAAAGAAATTATTATTTTTCTTTATCTAGAACTTTAAACAATATTTGGAAATTAATAACCAACTTGTCATTGATAGCACAACCGACATGAAATACACTTCAAGATAAAAAAGAAAATCATTTCAATTGGTCTCGAAAAACTTCCCTTAGTATAACTTTTCATATTGATGAAAACTCTGTATGGTTTATAAAATATTAGCAAGAAATACTGGAAAACGTGATGTACTTGAGAAAACAACATAAAAAGTTCGGATTACCCCATTAAGAAATTTTTTAAATCATAAATAATTGTATAAATAATTTTAGATAAAAAATATCCTTCAGAGTAATATTCGACCTATCACGAACTATCATTATCAACGAAATGAGATGTGAAACACATTTCGTGCAAAATTATGGACGAAACTATCGGAGAGGTGTATCATATTCCAGTTTTTATTTCTCTAAAGTGGTTGTATGTTCACTAAAAAACGTCTTGCCTATAGAGAAATATAATAATGGTGTAACTAGATGGTTTAGATGGATGGATGGATTAATAAGAAGATTTAATGAAAAACTGATCACAGTAGTACACCTAAGCAAGCATGGTTTCAAAAACGATTTATTTATTACAAAAATCAACTTCATAGTTATTTTGGGTAATAAAATTGTGGTCAATAGTTTAAACGCGCAAACATTTCAGAAAAGACATTTAAGCTACGACTAAAAAATTAACTATTGACAAAAAATAAAATTGTAAAGATTGTTTAATCCTAACATTGTACGCGTAACGCTTTATTGTGTAATTGTATAATAATATGTAAAAACATTACACCTCCATTTTCACCTAAACTTCCCCATTAAGGAAATCCTAGGAGCGAACGTTAAATTCAAACTCCGAAACGAGAATTTAAATTAATCAAAGACTTTTTGGAATGATCAGCCCAAATAATACAGTTATCGATTAAATTATTAACGATCGTAAGCATGTTCTGTGGCAAACATCTCGACTCGCTTTAAAATTGTAAGTTATAAAGAGGTCAGTCAATTTATTGGTAAGTCCCGGAAGAGTGTCATCAAAGGATTTAGTGAAACATCTCATTACAGAAATTATCTTTAGACTGTTAAAATTTCCTATGAATAATAAATAGGGAATAAATGCTGCAAATGTTTTCTGCATTTATGCTTAAGTTTCCGAATTGTTACGGAAGGAAATAATTTGCAAAGTATAGAGATTATAACTTCTTGTTTCTTTGTCTAGGTTAGATCACTAAATACTCGATGCTTGCATATATATATATATATATATATATATATATATATATATATATATATATATATATGTGTGTGTGTACGTACGTACATATTTGTAAATGTGCATGTGCGTGTGGTGTTTGAACGCTTGTGTGTGCTTGGAGTACTTTTTAATTTAAAATTTAAATTATATTAGTAATTTTTCCTTGCTATATCAATAAAATATAAGAAAATAATATATTATTATTATTATCCCTTTTTATTATTAATTTTAAATAGATTCTCGATCTTTGGTCCTAAAGCCTCCTTTTGGTATAACCTTCTCCAATCATAGTTTTTCAAATTCTGGTAGTGTTATTTTCTTTTTTAGAAACGGGTCCTCAATTTAAATGTATAAACTAAAGCAAGTCACTCATATATGTAATTTAATTTCAATAATTTTTTCATTCACAGTAGCATACCCAAAATTGATCTCGCGTGAATATGTCAAAGTTTGATGATGAACTCTGAAAATGGATAAAGGGATTCCCCAACGGATGACAGTAGAGATACGGTGATTGGAGACGAAAGAAATTCGTTGATCGTTGATGAAACAACAACATCGCCAGCTGAACTAAGTTTAGATGATGGTGTGTTTTTCTATCCATATTACTCTTTAAATGGACAACAGAACGTATTTAAATATTACGCAACATTTGTGCATCAAGCTAAGGCAGTGAATATTATTGTTAACCCTTTCAGTACTTAGGATTCTATTTGCCCAAATTTTCATATTACGGCTGAATTAAAATCTTTAACAAGTCGCTGGAAATAATAAAATAGATTAATATTAAAAAAATAGAAAATCTACTCCGAAGACAAACTTTTTGTGAAGTAACTAACTCTTCGTACCCTAACTAAGTAATATAATAATAAACGTCAGCCGTGCCTTTTAAGTGTATCTTGATAACTATTAGTACGACTCATAAAAAGAATAAGATATTTAATTTCATTGAAATTCTCAATTGTTAATTTTTGCTTCAACTAAGCATATTAGTTTTAGGTACCATTGAATAATTTTTTGAGCTGTTAAGAATCAACAGAAAATGGTGGAACATTTGTTAATTATTTCAAAAATAAATAACAGCGAAGTCAAAACCGTAATATTTTTTATGCGCTATTCAAAAACTTCAGTGAATCCATTGTAACATGTACATCCTTATGATAAATTTATTAATAACCATTTATGTAATACTCATATATTTTTTTTCTTTTTAATGAGTAGAAATCAGGGAAATACAAAATAACTGCCAAATATATAATTTCATTCGTAGTACAAATTATTTTATCATAAAGTAGTTTAAAACACAGTATACAAAAGTATGAAAAGGTGTTAATGCTATCAAGAAAAACGTATAGGGACAAGTTTTCATAAATATTAACCAACGGTACGTCATGGAAACAATGAATAATAGTCAAATCTAGGTGTAGACATTCTTGTAAAAGCTACGTGGCCTATTTTCATTTATTCGTGTATTTATGTTATACTGTGCTTTAAGGCAAGTAATAATTTGAAAGAAATAGTAGCTTTGATGATGTTTATTCTACCTTATATTAATATTATTAATCGTTATGATCGATATAAATTTAAAAATTCTAATTCTGTTTTACTATTTTCAAGTATTGATACCACTATATGTATTTTGACACTATATGTATTTTGTCTAAGAATTAATAAAGAACTTTCGTCTTTACAGAAATTTTTATGATTTTGGACAGCTACCACTAGAAAAGAAAGTACCAAGTTAAAATTTGGTAAGATATTTTTTAACTATTTAATACGTAGTTCGAGTTCTGCATCCTTACTAAGGCCAATTGGAAAATTTGGTGTAAAACTGAACTAATAAACATGGGACTCAAAGTAAAATTCGAATAAAAATATTTTTTCAAGGAAATTATAGGTAAAATGAGAAATAAATTATGTGGAAATGTTGCAAGTTTTAATCGTGTTTCCTTTGTAATTTTAAAATATTTTGCATTGAAAAGTCTGCAATATTATTTTAATGTACGTAATGCATATTCAATAATTATTTTAATTTATGCGAGATCACTTTTTGCCGAAATTTAGAAAAAAATTAGAATTTTGAATATAATTTTAAGTCGTAATTAAAATAACGGATTGCAATACTTTCCTCTCTGCATTTTACAGTTTCTAAATTTAATTTATGCTTCATAAACATCTATTTCAACGATCTTTATTTTTGGTAAATCCAAAAACGTGTTAATGTTAAGGACTGTTAAATGTAATTAGTCAATGTATTAAACATAACAAAATTAAAGAAAAAAACAAACTTGCGCTTTTTAGTCGGTTAAAATGGTATTCACTTTCATTGCTAGGCTAACGTATAGAATGACGAATTAACAAGAGAAGAATTGTGTGTAACCTAACAAAAATTCTGTCTAGGATTTTCGAATCGTCTTTCAATTAGTACTTCAAATAACTTGTAATAATTACGGTAGTTAAAAATAAAGCAGTAAATATCGAGACAGAGAACCTAAATAACTTTATGAGTCTTATTTAAATTCGATGGTTGAGATCATTTTATAATAACCTACAAGGTTTTTTTTCCTCACGTCTCTCTCCTTACCCCATGTCCTAAATATTTTATCAAATGTGTGTTTTTTCAATATAAAATTCCAGAATTGGTACAAAATTTAATAGAAATTGTTAAATACCTTTTTTGGGTATCATAATGCTGACTAAACCCACTGTATCTAGATTTTGTTTTCATATCAAATAATTAATACCATTTATTGAGATCCATACCTCAAAAAGAAAAAAAAAGCCTTATAAGATCATTTCGTTACCCGTCTGTCTGTCTATCAAAGCCCTTCAACCCAGGAACGCATGGAGGTGTCAAACGGTCTACGGTCCTTTGAAGCTGTTAAACAAGCTGGTGAATCAAAACAATCAAGAAAAACGAATAAATAAAAACCTATAAGGTTGACCTAGAATTATGAAATTTTAAAACAAACAAGGTCTCATAGCACATGTAAAGGAAGCCGAACACAAAATTTATAGTTATATCACATACGAATAAAATGTTTTAACGTGTGCCTGTAAAAGATATAGCAGACAACATAATTTCGCTCTAAAGATTAAACTTTTGTAAATAGTTTAATAGCAATATCATGTGCCATTAAATATTTATAAATGCTTAAATACGTACGGAACCCTAGTAGTGCGAATTTCACTTATGCTTGACTGATTTTTTATGCACTCTATATTATACTAAGTAAAAAATTACCATTCACAAATCAATTATTTCCCAAAAGTGTCTCACGATTTTGTTCTCGTAATTTATAATTTATTTTTCTACTAATGATTATAACTGACCACTTTCTATTTTTGTCTGCTGGTTTCTTATGCTCTAAATATTTAATAGTTTAAGAGCATGCCAGAATTAACAAAAGAGAAAAAAATAGCTTTGCATTACCAAAATAATATCTAGGTTCAAACTAATTCATACTCTTCATGTGTACTCAGCATCGAAGCTTATCAGTTTTATAACTCAGTTTGTATCAGCATCCTACAATATCGTGGATATAGCTAGGAAAGGAAGGTCAAGAGTAATGAAGGGGGGAAAGTTTGATGCATTGGAGGGAGAGGGACATGAGAGGATGGACACAATATCGCTAACAGACAGAAGGTCAGAACGTCGCAAGTGGATCTTCAGTGTATATCTAGGGCCGTTGGTCGTTAATGTAATGTATTCCTTATATTATCTGGCTCGGTAGAGACATTTGTATTCGGTCATGAGTAGGTCTGCCAATTATTTCCTGCTTGTATTTTCTTTTTCACGTTTCGCGTAGCGGAAGCGTCCGACTACGAAAGTGTTTTTACAGTTTTTTTGTGAAGAGTGGCAATTTAGTATATCTAATTATTTATTAAGTGGTAGTGTCATCCGATTTGTCCGGATAAATTTTTATTTTTGAAGATTTAAAAAAGAAAACGACTTATATAATTGAATACTTTTCAAACCTCTTTTATAGTACTGTGACTACTCTAATTACCACTCAATCCTTTTAAAACAATTAATTTGTTATTTCAATAATTTTATATATGTTAAAATCAGCTGAAATTTCCAATAATGGTTATTCAAGTTATAAGTATAGATTTTGGAAATTGAACTATTTGATATTTTTTACAATAATGAAATTTTTAAATTGAAAATGTAACAGAAAATTGGAAAGTGTGTAGTCTATATTATCAAATTTGCTTGCTGGAAGTACGTTTGACTTCCAGTAAGCAAATTTAATATTTCTTTCATTTTGTCGCCTTTGTTTAATGTAATTTGTAGTAGAGATTACGTTAAACACACAAATTTTTAACTCGTGTATTTATAATTAAAATCGTGTACACGTGACAAATATGAAACTTCTTTGGCAATCTAAAGTTCAATTTATAAGAATGTAGTAAGGGGTTAAACGGCAGGGAGAGAGAGAAAAACAAAAACGTTGCGACCTTCAAAATTTTACTCTCATCGCAATCAAAGAGTTTATACCTTTAAAAACTTTTTCCTCACATTCTTTGGTTAATTTTTTTCTAAGAACCTAATTAAGCAAATGATCTTATTCTAATATGCGTAGAGATATACTTAAATATTTTATATTTAAACATTGTATAAAAGTTTGATTATTCTAGCTTGCAAAAGAAAAAATAGATACCTCTCCAAATAATACTGAGAGAAACATAAAAAATATACCGATTTTCCTTTACTTTGTATGAAAATACTATCAAGTTCTATATATGAGCATAAATAAAGAACGTGAAACAAGAAATTTTGAGAAACCTTTCTCTTATATGTGTTATTATATTTTGAATATAAATTGTGTATAAATTATAAAAACTTTAAATTATTCACAAATCAAATAGTGAGATAGATCAGATAGTATTTCCGCGCACAGTATGAAGTTAAGTACTATCAGAGTGTGAGAGAAAGTTTAGGAAAAAAAAGATTTTCATTTCTCTTTGACTCTAAATATTATCAGTTACAACAGTAAAATCAAAACTTGAAAAATATTCCAATTCTTATTGAACTTGAAAATTGCTTTCATTATAAATTCAATTGCTAGCTCATAATCTTAAATATTTAATATACAAAACAACAGAAAAATTACCATTTACTTTTTTCACTGCGCGTTTAGCGAGAACTACATTTTTTTCAGGTAGTCAGGTGCGTACTTCAACGCCTTTTACGCCAGTCGCCATTTAAACGAAAACAAAGACACAATTACCGCCCGCTAAACACAAAAACATTAAAGGAAGTTAAAATGTTAACTTAACTCTTTTGACAAGGTTTTTAAACTTGACAAAGCACTCCGCGCCGAATCCTCTCTCAAGACTATTTCGGAATCCATTAAATAAAACTGCGCAAACGATAAATGGCACTTATCTTGCTTTATACTATGCCGGAAGTCAGATAAACTTTTCTTGCCGAAAAAATGGACATGAAATATTCGAATAAGTCGTGCCCAGTATGCAAATGAGTTTAAAGGGAACGGTGAGGAAACTGGAATGGCTATTTTACCCGTTAATTGAATAAGATGAAGTGAATATTTACAAAGTACCTTGTAAACCTTAATTGTATCCTTTTTCGCTGCACGTAATATGTACGTTTGAGATAAACAAAAGAAATTTTCGCACCAAATTTAAAGGGGAAGTTTTGAAGTGATTAATTTTTCTCTTAAAATGCGAAAGAGAATTCCTTGTTTTTTGTTCTTTTTGTTTAATTTATTTGTATTTTGTTTGGATATTCATATATTCATTGCAAGTTTATACTACTTGCTAAATACCTTTTACAAAGAAGGTATCCTTCATCTTGATATTAACAAATTTGACATAAGCTATATTTTTCTTTCATGGTTTCCGCTTCGGAAAGTTATTGAAGGAAGGTGGTATTTTTTAAGCCACAAGTCGTTCAAAATACATAAAATTACATTCGGTAATAGCATTATTACTATTTTAATATAACTCACGAAATTGGCTAGCTAAATTCAGAATTAAAGCCACTTAGACGTAATAATTGTGGTAGTGACCTACGTAAAATATTTACCCCAAACATTTCACTTACATAAAGTATATAAAATAATCCACCCTATCAATGCTTCATTTAGATTCCTATATATCCAAAAAGTTTGGAAGATGGAAGCAGGGAAACAACAATGTGAAGAAGCGTTATGTAGACCCACATCTCTACTCCATGTAGAACTCATACCCAACCTCCACGACAAAACTTATACCGACAAGACTAAAACAAATAACAGAAGAAGGAAAATTAGTCTCAACACAATACTTTAGAGGAGCGGGATTTAGATCAGGTTAATATCTACCATATATCAGTAATATTCTTGGCCCGAATCACGACACCATTGCTACTTTTGCTGATGGCGCGGCAATTTTATCAATTAGAAACAATCACAAAGAGGCGGTACAAAACTATCTACTTCTCTAGACTAAATCTACGATTGGGGCAAAAAGAACTGAAACATATTCCGCTCATATTGACTTCACAATCAAAAGTACCCTACATAACCGAGTTAGAATAAGAAATGTTCAGATTTCATATGAATGTACAACGAAATATTTTGGTACCATACTTGATGCAAAAGCCTAGCCTGGACTTAAATACAAAAAAATGGCACTATATATTAATAAAAAGATAAGTATCTTCTGATTCTAAAACCTGTGTAGAGTTTTGCATTCAATTTTGGGAAAGTTTGGACAAAAACAACAAACAAATAATTTAGCGATTCAAGAAGATGTACTGAGGAAGGTCATAGATAGTCCTTGATACATTAGAGGCAGTAACATCCACAAAAAATTAAGCATTGATCCTATTAAATAGATTATCACCAAACAAGCCAGTGACCATGAATAAAAGCTCCATCAACACATGAACGTCAAGACCCTCCACCTTCTTGACAATATGAACAAAATTGAGCAATTTGATATTACTAAATCTTATGAGTTAGTGAAGTGAAATGAGTTCACAAAAAATAAAGTGTAGTGTAGTAGTGAACTTGGAAAATAGTGGCGAAAGAAAAGCGAAGAATTAACAAAAAATTAAGAACTAATACCAAGTAAGACATTATATTAAGGGACCCCATATCAAATTAAACTGAAATGTAAATAATGTAAGTTGAAAAAATTTAAAAGAAATTCACGAAGAATTAAATATGAAATTTCATCAAAACCTTTAAAAGCTTTTAAATTCAGTTTATGATGTAATATAGAAATCAAAGTCTAAGTTTCCGTAACTAAATTTTCGTAGAACACCTTTACACAACATACACGCACGCACGCACACAAACACACACACACATATGTGTGTGTGTGTGTATGTATATATATATATATATATATATATATATGTATATATACAATTTGAAAAAGGACTATAGTAGTATATTAATAAAAAAATGTTGAATAGATCTGAAACAATTTTCTTGAGAAGAGTGCAATTTAAGAGGCCTTTTGAAGGGATTATGTTACAATATATAAACGTTCAAAATATAAGCTCTGCTCAAATTTAAGCTGAAAACAAATTTAACGACGAATCGAAACACATATATCACGTGATCCTCACTCCTTAGTTCCTTTGTATGTATAAAATCAAACTTAATATTAAGTCGTTGCTCAAATTATATTTCACAACTCGGTTTCACTATATGAAATATAAAGCCCTGCCTTTCACAAAGCTTCGTTACCTTGACTTCCGCTACCTTCGTTCATAATATAGCTCCATATTTTCGCAGACAAACACAATATGATGAAAGTTTTTAAACATGTGAAAATGAACGTAATGGAAGTTATTAAAAATGTGAAATTCTCTCCCTGACGCAATTCGCAATGAAGTAATAAGTATTCAGTTACATAAAGTTGTACAATAAAACATAAAATATAAAGAAGTTGATATTTGTATTGTGCGAGGGCGGACAGGTAAATTGCCCGTTAAGAGAGGGGGAGGCACTTTATTCCTTTTTAAGCCACTGGCGCCATTTAATGTCGTCAATTTTGGAGGGAAGTTTTCTTTTGTATTCTTGAAAAATGTACATATTTCATTTTGTGTTTATTGTGGGCGCCTTTTACAACAAATCTCATTATGATCGCAGCAAAAACAACTCGTCGCCTAAACTCGGCATCGGATGGCCCCAAAGGGAATTTTTAATATTAGATTAACTTTATCGTACCAGATAAATTATTTTTCAAGTTTGATTGCGCATGACACAAGAACCTGAAATTCATTGTATTGAATTGATTTAAAAACCTAACTAGACAGTAACATTTCAAATGTTTAAAAATTATTTCACAGAAAAGTAAAAATTACTATAACATTTTACCCGTGAAATGAAATAAGCGGAGTTAATGGTTCTCCCACTGATATATACTCATACTTTGAACATATATATTCTACTTTTATTGAATGATATATGTTAAAATGTTATAATAGATCTTAAGGTACAAAAACTCAATTACAAAAATATAAATATTCTTCTAGATAAATAAAAAAAATCGCTATTCACCGAGGTTGTATTGTGGTACCACAATTAAAAGCGGGGTAATTTTTAAATTATCGTTAATTATGAACTCTGGCATACGAAATAGTATGAACCACAGATTATAGTACTTTTTTGCATAATCCACTATAATTGGTTACGTAGTGGATAATATCAACATATTATAGTGCAAAACACTGCCAGGGAGAGTTGTATCATTGTTAACTAATTTGTCGTAACGGTGTAAAAACATAGACAGGGCATTTTGCTTTGATATTGTATGCTTTTAACACGTGTATAAGCGAACATGTCCAGTGAACTCAACCAAGCTCAAGTAGTATTACATGAATCATACACGTAATCAGGAAAAGCGTTTTATTAACATAATATGGAAGGCGACATTTCAAAATGGAGGTCTTGGAAACGATTTGAAATTTATCCATCTTTGTATATTTTCTGTGAATTGTTTGATGCGAACGGAAATAATCATAGAGTTAAAAAGCACAAGACGTGAACCGTTTCATAGAAAATAAATAGGTAATAGTAAATTCATTCCGTATAATTCTACAGAAAGTTATTTTTATGTTGTGGGTAGAAATAGAAAAACCCAAAGAAATTTTCTTAGTTCCAATCTCCCAATTTATCATTTGAACTTTATCCAATAGTGCAATTATATGTAATGACCAGTCCAAATTTTTTTCAATATCCTTTAATGAAATATTGTCATTAATTTGTCTAAACGTGGAAAATGAAAGTACGAGACGTGGAAAATTAAAAGGAATTTAAACATAGGACGTAACTGAACATACAAAAAAGGCACAAAAAATTTAAAAAAACGTAAAATTTCTTCTCTAATTACGCTACCAATAAAAAGTTAGTGTGTTTTTAATTAGTTTAAGTACGCTAATTGTTATATTTATTCAATTTCTTCGTGTTTTTAGTAATAGTATTCAATTAGAACCGTACATTGTCAAAGTGTCTGGTTGGATAATTGTCTCATAATAATCTAGTCAAAGACAATATAAAATTACAGATATTATAAAAATATTTTCATTTTTACTAAATGTTTTATTAATTAGAACGTAACGAAAAATGAAAAATATTGTAAGTAGAAAGGGACATGGTTTCATTTATACACGATTCGATTTGTTGTAACATAATTCGTCGCAAACAAAATATTTATATAAGGACTAATTCACCTAATTACTTAATTCCATTCCAAATATCGATCATGCAAAAGGAATTTAAGGAGATTCTTAACTACTTCATCAATCACTGGTACGTCTTAATGCAAACAAATCAAATACAAACCTTCTCAAATATTCCAAAAAAACGATGGTGCAGTTCAGATTAACGCTCTCGCAGGCCAGTTAAACAAATCAACTTACGAACTGGTCGAAGGTCATGCAAAGTGACCCAGCATCCTCAGCGCTGTAGAGGTCGCTGCATGAGATTTATATTCACAAATAGTTGGTTTCGCATTACGAACACTGAATCCCTCCCGCCATTAAATGTTTAGTACAAACTGCGGAGCGTAATAAAGGACAATAGCTGGCTGGACGCTAGTATCCGGCAGGCCAATTATTATCATTGGTCTTTTGTGGATCAAGAGTTGGGTATTACAGAGATATTCATCCTACAATGACCATTTGATTTATTAATCTTTAGTAAGATCGTTTTCTCTTAGGCAGGAGGTTCGTTGTTTGTTGTATGGTCGGATTAAGGACGGAATTTTTGGGATCGATTGGACATGATTTTATTTTCAAGTTCAGCTCGCGGAGACCTTCGACTGTTTATTTACGTTTATTGTGAGATTTCTTTGTTGACTTCAATTAGTTTGTAGTTTTTTAACTTAGTTTTGCTAAAACATTAGATCTACCTATTTGTAAAATCATAATTTTAAATGTTCCACAGACTTACTCTTCGGTTGGTTAGACATTAAAGTATGAATATTATTTAAAAATATCAGTAAAAAACACATCGAATAATTGCGTAAAATAAGTTATATAATGTCTTTATTTAATAGTTACTTACGCTGATAAGTTTGCCATTCTTCAGTGGCCTGGTTTGAGGGCAGGCATTTGATATTTTTACAAAACGCACAGGTGGAATCAATTAATTGACTGTGCATTATCACAATACGTCATGAACTTTATTCGTAAGTAAAATTAAGTTATTTTATTCTTAACGGTAGTGAATTACAACAAAATTATGCGTTTTTTATAAACAAGTAAATTAGGATTAATAAAAAAAAAATAATATTTAAATTTTATTAAGATTTGGGTTGAGGAGATTTTGGTTTATATGACTTTTTACTTATTCTACATCTTTTCAAGAGGCAGATGTTTTCTTTATTTATTCACAACAAATTAAGTAATTAAATTTATAATATTTATAGATTTTTCGATATATTGCAGGACATATGTATAAAACAACTAAGTTTATTTTTAGTAATGATTGTTTACGAGGTTTCTACTTATGTATACATATGTGTTAAATGACCGTTTTATTTATCTCACTTATATGACAATGTATAAAAATCAACAATTTCAATTTCATTCTCTAACATAATGTTGAAAATATTACTTAGAGACGCACCATGGAACATGTTTCGACGATATATATGTATTCAAATAGTTGGTATTAACTTTCATAGCCAGTCACAAGGTCGAACCTTTTAGTGGCCTCTAGTGAATATCGTCGTTACATATTTTGCATATTTTTCAATAACTTTTCATGTCTTTCCGCTTTGATACTATTTATTGGAAAGAAAAGTTTACGCAATTTAGGTATCTCCTGGTTTCATAATACTTTGAAACTTCGATTGGCTCTTTGGAAAAGTTTGAAATGAGATTTTACATTTTTCAAACTTTCATCTTTCATCATTTTTTCTTGCTGAATATGTCATTAGAACTTTTTAAATTGGAAAAGTAATATATAAGAAAAAGTGGAAAAATTTTAATAGAAATAATTAAAAACAATCTTAAATACATAACGAACATTTAATTTGAATAAAGATTTGATATACATTATTGAATACATTTAGCGTTAATTTTGTAAAAAAGTGTTATTCACAATTAAATGAACTACGTGATGTAGTATTATTTCTACTTTCTTTAAGTTCATTACCACGACCTAGGTTTCATTGTATTACAACATCTTCAGGTGGGCAAAGATGTTGCAATACAACGAAACCTAGGTCGTGGTAAAGAACTTAAAGAAAGTAGAAATAATACCATATCTCGTAGTTTCATTTAATTATATTCATAATTATGTTAAATTTAACATTATGTTTAACGAGTGAAAACTTTTCTTTTTCCTTTGTTTGCGATTCGTACCGAACATGTTCGAGTGAAAACCTTTGTTTAACAACAAAATCTAACAGTACATCCCTCTGTCAGAAGTTTTTAGCTCCTTATCGAAATAAAGTATAGGCTTCAATGTTTCACTTACGTAATTCTTTTACGTAAAATTGAAAATGGCATTTAAACTATATAGAATTTAACTTTCAAGAGACGCTTGTACATTGAAATGGGGGAGAGGCAAACAAACAATTTGAATTATCCGTCTCAAGTATTAATTATCGTCTAAAGAAATAATATTTGATAATTCGTTCAAGTAATATTAATCAACCCCATTTGACGTAGAAAAAAAGTAATTAAAAAAGGAAAAGTTCACTAATGTTTTAAAAATAACTTTCTAGTTTCCATCGACTAGTGTATTACACGATTTGGGAAATCAACAATAATTTTCAAGTGTCTGGAACATGCTATAAGTTTTCCTTAATATTTTTCACACATGTAGGTTCAACTAAACACAAACAGTTTATTTAAAAAAAAAAGAATACTCTTAAAAGAAAAGTAAAGAAGTAAAAGAATAAATACCACGTTCAAGCTAACCCTCTAAATATTAACAATTTCATTGTTTTATGCATCAGTGCTCTTTACAGTTACATTGAATTGTTTTAATGCAACAATATATTTACGGTGATCGTATTTTACACGCAGATATCTCGATGATTTAGTTACAACTATTCATTGAAATATCGCTATTATTGTTATTATTACTATTTTGAGAGATATAATCTAAAGTAGTAGTTAGTAAATGAATCATCGAGTTTTACTTTACTGTTAGCCTACTGCTCTCACACTAGGCTTTTTAGCTGACAATTTATTTTTAATGTTTCTGCGTTCTTTTAATGAATTAATCGTTTTTATTGAATTGGTTGCCGTTAATTTTTGGATACAGTCTTGTATGGGACATCAAATTGATTTTTCCCACCATTTTTCGTGATAGCAATATTCAATAGATTTTAAATTGCCCATATTTAAATCTACTTAAGGGCAATATAATCATTAATCATATTGAAATTTACTTTGACCCTCCTTTATATCTTAAACATATTTACTATAGAATCTAACGATTTCAAAAATAAGGTTATTTACCAAATGAAATTGCTTAAATTTTAAAATGATAAGTGTTATTTTTAATTATTTTTTTTCATTTAGATAGAAAAGTTAACTGCTAGACCGATTTGAACTATTGCTTAAGCAATTTTCAAATCAGTATAAGGGGAATTAATGACATAAAATTATGGGTTTATTACTAGGAAAAATAGGCCCATAACTTTTTACTTGCAAAAATGCAAATCTTAATTTTGATATAAGAAAAACAATCCGTTGATGAGACCCAATTCTTTGGCAGAAGGACAAGCGCATCAGTCGAGAGCCAAACTTGTTACATTAGAAGGTGTAGATTTACTCTCGTATGACATTGTCTAGCATTGATTCCAATAATGTACAGACAAGTATTGCTTCACTAATTCAAAGAAGAAATTTTGATCTTCTCGATAATTCAATCTTGTTCTTATAATACTTTCTTCTACGAAGATAATCATTATCGCTATTCGAATTTTTGATGCTGCTGCTAGAAAAAGTAAATGGGTACCTACTGGCGTAGGTTATTCAACTAGGATAAGCTTTTCCTGCCAGGATTCCTTCTGTCCAAAATATTGTCTTGCATAATGAGTTGAAGGAGTTATAATTTTCTGTAGCACAATATGTGTTTGATTACCGGAAGCTACGTGTTTTTATGATTTTAGGATCTCTGTCTCTTCGGTCATCCGCTGAAGTACCGTTGTATTGCATACTTCCTAAAACCACGAGATGCGCAACATTCTGCATTCTACCCACTTCTCAAAGACCTGAATTTTCTTGCTTGTCACTTCTGTGAGCACATATCTTTCAGCGTCATACAGTGAAACATAAATACGAAGTACCTCTTCACATGTATTTGCAGATTCACACTTAAATTACGATCACAGAGGATGTTCTCCATCTTACGGTAAGCGTTCCAAACTTGCTCAATTCTATATAGGACTTCGAAACTGGAATCACTTTTATCATCAAGGATCACTCTAAGATACTTATAATGAGCATCGCGTCCCAGAGTGATTTTATTTATAACGATGAGGGAATAATATTCCGGTGCTCGTCTTATCATCGAGTGTTTTGTTGTTTTGCAGGTATCGTTGATTCCGTACTGAGAGCTGATACTACTTACTGCGTCGACAAGTATTTAAAGACCTTGGATACTATTCGAATATAATATGAAGTGTCAATTGCATATCTTATGTTATTAATAAGTTTTTTATTGATAGATATTCCTCCAGTTATTTAATTTAGGGCATCTGAGAATACTGATGGTAGGAAACGTCTTACCTAGAGTCGTGAAATAGGTTTCAATTATATTGCTCCCGGGTGTAAAGTTGTTCTTCTCAGGTTTAGCGGCAGTTCCACTGCTGACAATTAACGTAAGATGGTGTTTTGTCTTGTATCTCTTCTCTCAAAACTCCCTAATTTTGTTATGCATATTAAAACATCATGCTTTCTCTGTAGTTCTTCCATTTTTGGACATGCATTGTTTTTTTGTTTCCGTAAATCGCTCTTATATGAGGCGCTAAAAATCTTTTGCTCATATTTATCTTTTAATTAAGTCTAGCTGTTACCAAGTCAAGTAGTTCAGATGTTATCTAATTTTTTTAAATTCTGGTTACTGACGGATTGAAACGCTCTCAGTCCACTTTTATCACTACCTCTGTTATTTCCTTTAATCAGGTGGTTTTGGTTCAATAGGATTTGTGTTAGATGAACTTAATTTTTGTAATTGATTTTTAATAGCGCAACTGACTTAAGCATGAACCACGTTATGTCATAGCTATGTCAAGTTGCGATTGTGTTTACTAGATGGTTTTTTAACTATGTTTAACTTAGCCTGTAACGACGCGGCCAGTGGATTATGATCTGAGCCTATGTCGGTTCCAGGATATGTTTTCAATGACTTAATACTTTTACGAGGTCTTCAATGCACAAGAAAATGAGCTCATCTACAGGTAATCTCAAGACAAAGATGAAGCATTTTTACCACCACATACAAACAATATATGTGGTGGTAAAAATGCTTCGTCTTTGTCGACGATAGGCATAAACCTGTAAAAGATCAATGTCAAATGGCTTAGTTTGCAAGTAAAAAGATTACCCAATTGCAGAATATAATGAAATTTCTGACGTAGAACTTAGTTACTTGTTTATTATTATATTACTTGTTTATTATTGTTCCTATGATGTTGTGTTTCGGAGCTGCTCGAATAATACACAACATCATGGATGAAATGTATTTTTCTATATTAATTAAATACAACCTTTAATTTAGAAAAATTGAACAACTTTTTTGAAATTATTCCTAAGTCAAATTTATATTATTTTATGACTTCACCCATGCTCTTATAATGAAATAAAAACGCGGCATGTGTTAAACACAGACATGTGTTGAAAAAGAAGCGGAAATATTGTATTAGACTTTCGCATGAACTAATGCTGATGAACTGATGAAACCCATTTATTGCTATTATATTAGTTGCCGACTTAATAATATCATCCGAGTGAAACCAAGGTGGAAAGCAAGCAAGTAGACAAAATTTGAATTTTCTACGCTACGAGGAATAATTTTCATTAACCTAATTTCTGCTAACCCCAGCAAATTATATTTCGACAAACCGAGGAACAGTTTGATTCCTTTAATTTGTTAACTATTACGCAATAAGGACACGGTACGCCTGGCTGGATATATTTTTTGTCTTTGAGCCTATGTTGGACATATTTTACGCCGAGCCACTTTATTGCTGAAACTCTTGACACGAACTTGTTTCATGATCTGGCGGTCTTCGAACAGAAGTCTGGGTACTTACAATATTAATAGAGCAGAATACCATTTACTTCATTTCCGTTTACGTCGACATCTCTTTCTAAATATAGAGGTTTAGAGGAACTTAATCATTTATATTTTCATAAATAGTTCTAATTTTAAATTTTATGTTATCACGCCATCTCTCACTTGGGTGAATTAGTCAGAATTTATGTAATATAACTTTCTCTTTCACTAAATCGTAGGTATCACTAAAATATTTCTTAAGGATCTTCTAAATGTTTCTTGTCAACCATTTTATGTTTAAAATTTTCTCTATACGACATTCTCTATACATTTCTTTTTTGTATTCAAATTTCTCAAGATATTCCGTAGGTTTTTTTATATCACTTTTTATAACACTTCACATATCTTCTTCGTGTATTTATATCTAGTATATCTCATAAAATATTTTCCCAAAGATTTCATTTCTTTTACTGCTATGTACTTTTTTCTCCTTTTATATATTATAAAGCTTATGAAGGATTCTTTGGTATCAAAAAGATCTAAAAAACTAAAGAAATTAAGGCGGACAATTCATTTATTAAATAAACCCAAAAGATACTACTTTATATTTTATTTAATTTCTCAACACATAAAATTAATAGTACCATTAAAGCAATCTCCGTATAATAAAAGTCACCCTACTCTAATTTAATTTCTCAACTTTTTGCTCTCAATGGGTACTTATCTCCTACTGCGACTACCCTGGTATATAACCAGGGTAGTCGCTGACGTCTTTCTCATTTTCTGTATTTGGTATATCACAGTCGTCATCTAATGTGATTACCAAGCCAAATATCCTTTTCCCCTGAGACTCTTCTGATCCATCACTGTAATTATAAAGCCAATATGGTTCACACCACATGCCTCGGGAAGAGCTTACACCAGTTATGCATCGTTTCTTCTTAGGCTAGGAAGTCAAATCAGTTTTATTTCATTTGTTGTTTTTCATTTTTGTATAGAGTTTTTACCCCATTTTATTGAAATATTATTAATTACATTGCACCACTTTAATAACATGGTAGGTTTTACACGCAGATTTACATCTGAATATGAAACATTCAATCGGGATAGTGAAGCTAGAGCTGTCTCTTTTCCCGTATTTTAAAGAATCCTTGTAGTCAATAATATTATTTTTTCTCTCTTACTACCTTTTTCTTTATTTAACTAAAACATTTACATGTGTTCTACTGTAACTGATATAATATAACTATGTTAATAACATAGGAAATGGATATCATAATTTGTTGGTTTTTGCTATTACGATACAGTATGTGTGATATCCATAAGATGAAAAACAGTCGACTCGTTTTTTAAATTCTCAATACTTTTCTGGGTTTTTTTATATGATGGGTTTATCTATGGCTGTTTTCTTGGCTTTACCTTCCAATTTCGCAACAAATTCTATCGAACAATTGATTATAGAGAGTTGTAGATGGTTAATATAAACCTGAAAGCTCTATAGTTGAATATATCAAAACGGTATTTTTTTGTATAGATGCCTGGACTAATTATGATGCCTGAACTAACTCACTGTTTTGGGATACAACTTGAAAAAAATTTCTTGTTGAATAGGTGAGTTAGTGGTAGAACCAAAATAGCATTTTTATTTTTATATTGCAATTGTTAGTACCATCTGATCCAAGGGCTTTCTTCTCCTTCCGATTTTTTTAATATGTATCAAGGCTTCCTTCTCATCTATAACTGATGCTTTGCTTTTTTGGTTACTCTTAAGTTAATATTATCTACCTAGTTAATTTTTACAAATTCACCATGTGAATTATAAAGATTCTTTTAAAAATGTAATCGGACATTATAATAGTCCTTCTAATTTTTATATTTTAGATTTTGTGTCCTGTTTTTTTTTGGTGCATATATGTTAAGTGTCCTTTTTTTGGGTGCATATTTGGTAGTTTTTTAGATTTTGTGTCATGTTTTTTTTGGTACCTGTACAAAAGGTCAAATAAATATGTACTTTTACAAAATGTTTAATTTTTTTAGTTATTTTATTTCCCTAGTTTTAGTAATCCTTCCTATTTGTTTTAGTTCGCTACTTTAATCAGGTTTTTCGTAGGCGTTTTTTAAATATATTTTTGCTTGTTTTTAATATATATATATATATATATATATATATATATATATATATACATATATATATATATATATATATATATATACATATATATATATATATATACATATATATATATATATATATATATATATATATATATATATATTTTAATATATTTAGGCTGTTCTATTTGTTTTGGACTCTTATTCTTTATTTTATTATTTTTACTTATGTTTGTTTTTGCTCGGGTTATTTGGCTGATATTTATACTTCTTTTTCAATGTAGTCGTAAAATACTTGTTGAGATGTGGCATATAATTCTTGTGAAGCGTTTTAGCTTTTCGACGCCATTTTTTAATTTAATGAACTAAATAAATAAGTCAAATATTCCTTACATTTTAATTACATTACAATAATATATTTTATTTTTCTTTAAACCATCAACATTTTTACTGATCTTGTTTGACATACTCTAATTACGCAATCACAAATCTATCATAAATTGACTATCCAATATGTATTTTTCTATCTATTTATTTTCTCTCGTTTAGTCAAATAAACAGCGTTGATGAGACGACATATAACACTCCCGTGAAAAGCTTTTATTGCGTCACGAATTTTCAAAAATATTTTCAAATTTGCTCATCTATTTCGATAATTCCTTCCATGACTAACTTTCGTACATTCCATTTACCAAAAAATTTGTGGGTCGTCAAAGTTTTCTTCTTCTATTTCCTTCTTCTATATACCTTTCTTCTCAGTTTTTTCTTACTCATATTTTTAACATAGCCAAACTGCAACAGCTTTCATTTTTGATCTTTAAAATTACACTTATTTCGAGATGGTATTCACGTTGAATATTTGCCTTTTCAGATCCAGTATTCACGGAAATTACTATTCTTTTACTATTGCTATATAAAAAAACTTTTTTATTTTATTGGTTCAACGACATTTAATCTGTTCGATTTTTCACTTTCAATGTCTTTTTAATGATTATTCAGCAGTGACGTTCTAAGTGCAGTGAGACTGAGTGTAGTAAGCGCATTTTGGTTTTAAAATTCCAATCCATTGAGTTAATATTTTGGCATATTAAAACAATTATTGAAAATATTGAACGCAATAACCAAATTTTCAAAATGTTCCAACAGTCAAGGTTCGTTTTCTGTTACAAAATGGAACTATTCAAACTTACTTGTTATAACAAAGTAATGTTTGAACGTATTTTATATGATAATGGAACGTTCAAAAAAGTCTAGTAATGCTTAGGTATAAAAGCGTTTTACATTATAATACTACGAAAAGTTTTATAATCGACTATATCACCATAAAAAAACTAAATTATAATAAAATTATACTCGCAATTTTAATAATAAAAATATTAAAATGAAATGCAGTCATAGTATTTCTTTTATCTAAGTTAAATTGAGGAGGGCGGTTATAATTTTACATTCACATTTATTCGCTGCAATATTTTGCAATTATTTTTTTCCGGACGGAATAAAATACATACAGCTGCCTATAATTGCTGTAACTCTAAAATGTAAGTGAAAACTGTACCGTATATGTACTGATTCAAATTCAAAGAAAGATAAAATTTGAAATATACAGATTAACCTATTAAAACATTTTATTTTATGAACAATATATATGATGTAGATGGAAAAACCATTCAGTTTGGGGTTGATAGCATTTTCTATCGTTTTTTGTTATGTTCAACCGAGAAAAAATACCTCGTTTTGCCTGTCACCATTAATAAATGTATTCCCAAACGATTTCCGGTAGTTTACATTTGATGTTATACGATATGTTATGGTTTTTTTTTCTTCATTTGCCTCATCTTATTTTCTCTTATTCAGTCTTTAATTTACGGCTCTTGCCAAAATATGTACTAGTTGCGCAACGTTTGGGTCTATGGGCTGTAATTCAACTCTACCGGAATATGAATAAAGAAATTAGAAATAACCTTTATAGACAAAAAGAGTGCGATGCAGGTTAGAAAATTTTGCGACAAAACCATGAAAATAAAACAAATACTGATGAAATAATAAATTTTATTTTTCGATGGGGTTATAATTTATTCTAGGCCGCTGGATTCTAAAAAAACTAGTTTAGAAACAATTTATCCGCGAAGCTTTCAAAATATCCCTACACAACTGTTTTGGCATCTTCGTTTTTCGTTTGAAGAAAGTTTCTGTCCATCAAAATATTTTTTAGTTTACAGATGCAAATCAAATGGACCAAACTGAAAAGGTTGCAGCATTTTAAGTTCGCTATTGCTATTTTTAATATTTTTTGAAAGCAAAGTTTAGCGTGAGCGCTATTCTAGTGAAATGAAAATTCAAGTACTCAGCATTCAAGGAACGTGACACCCATTATCCACCTCCCAGTCGGTGTAAAAGTGTATAATAGCGTGTACAGTAGCAACAACATGAGATTTATAATATTATTTTGGTAGATAATCCGTCATTATAATTCTCTTTGAGCATTTAAAACTGATACCGAGGACTTATTCGCTCATGCGTAATATCACTTCGACCTATTTCATAGTAGAGATATTAAGCTATAGCTATTTATATATGTATGTATATATATACATATACATATACATATATACACATACATATATATATATATATATATATATATATATGTTTATTTATATATATATATATATATATATGTATATATATATATACACAAATGGTTATGATTCAGCTTCAAACATACCACATTATATAATACTAGCAAACCCGGCGAACTCCGTTTCGAAACCAGATGGCTTCGTTTTTTGTAACATTTCGTTTGGGGATTAAAAGATGAAGAAATTTTTTTTTCTTTCTTTAAAATTTGAAAAGGAAAAATTTTATTTCATTTCACAACAGTAATGAATTCATTTCGATTACAAAAATGAAGTGTAATTTAGTTGAACTTCTCTAAGTAAAAAATGAAAGTGAATCCAAAGTAAATACTGAATCGAAGCGTTATACGTGTCCGCAAATTATCCGTTTCATTGAAGTGCTCCTTGGTAAACCACATTTTTTGTTTTTTGGTCTGACGTTAACACAAACAAAGCGGATGGTTTCCCAACTCGTGAACACGCAACGTATAGCTGCCCATTTGAAAAACAATGATTTTCTAAATTTATCCCGCAAACACTAAGCGATTGGCCTTGCGACTTGTTAATTGTCATTGCGAACGCAAGGTGAACCGGAAATTGCAATCGTTTGAATCATTGGTATTCAAGGAATACATACATTTTCACCTGCGTATTTTCCGTTAATAATGGTTGCCTCAATCAAATTCGGCATAAGTCTTTTCACCGCAAGTCGAGTACCGTTGCAAAGTCGCGGTGGATTCAAATTACGTAATATCATAACTGAACCAACTTTGAGTTGCAAGTTATGTGGTGGAAATCCTGGTAACTCCAGAGAGTTCAAAAACTCCGTTGGATAATTTACTATATCATCGGGATTTGTTATGGAATCAACGGATTTACAATTTCACAATTAACACAATACCGGTTTTAAGTTAGCGTTTGAAAGAACGTGCGCATAATAAATGTCACATGAAATTAACTGAGCAGAGTACAATGAGTAGCTGTCAAACAATGTATCACGCACCGGCGCCACCTACTTAAAATACTGGCGCCATCTGCTCCACAACCAAGCAAAACCATATTGGTTTGTAGTACATGCTATGTATCAGAGATGGCGCTGTATGTGAAAAATGATTTTCCCTGTTTTCCTGCTTTTCTTTTGAAATTTTTCCTGAATTTTGTTTGCTATAAACCTCACGGAGCTCGAGACCTTTCCAACAAATGCAAAACCGTGGAAATCGGTTAGTGCGTTCTGGAGTTATAGCGTCAGGAAGGAAAACCCGACTTATTTTTATATTATAGATTTCTTCGAGCATGCTATGTGACTTAAAATATAAAAATTGATTCTATTTCTATCCATTACATATACATTTTTGACAGTTATTTTAGACGTTTATACGGGTACAATATATCTTATATATATATGTACGTCACTGACATTATTTATGAGGAAAATAAGTAATAGAGCAGAAATGTATTTTGTCTTTACTGTACATTTTTCTTTTTGAACGTAAAGAAAATCAAAATTCTACAAATAATTCATGGATTTTATATGTATTCATTGATATTGAATTCAGAGGAAAAAAATATATTTATAATATAGCATTAGTGAACACTACTAGTATTTCCTAAAAAAAAATTCTTTAAGTAAACATTATGTACACTTTGTCCAGTTTTTTCTGCCACCTCTACAAATAATTCTGTATTCATTTAATACAAACAATTTACAGGCAAAAATAAAAGTATTTTCAAACTCTCCGAAGGGCAAATCAAAGCTCCCCTAAGAGCAAAGGCAAATAAATCATATATGCAACTAGCGTATTTGTAGTCATTAATCCTCTATTATAATGACTTACCCCACATAGATTGGAGGAGTGCTTTCGTCACATCCACCACAAAAGATAAGCCGTTTTGAAGTTTTTAACAATGCTTCCACAGCGGTTGACACAAAATTTTAATTAATTTTGTGTAAATAAAGAACTGTTGGCCAAATTTGTCCTTTGCTTCGCCCCACACTTCTGTTTGAACTGGTAACTAATTATTTGGATGTTCGCAATCAAATGTTAACATATTTTACTATCAAAGTAAAAAATATGACAAACGAGACAAAAATATTTCAAATACAACAGCAAGTAAATAAACTGGAATCCCTCGAGATATTATGTACCAGTCTTGCCTTTAGTATCAAACAAGGGGACTGTGTATTTGACTCCATCTTTGTTTGGGAGTATTATAATACTTCCAGATGCTAATTTCATAATTTACACTAATTTTCTAAAGTTACACCTACTTTTGATCAACACTGATTCGATATTTTCTTTGTAATAGAATATTCGATTAATCGATATTGTGTGTATTTAAACTTAAAAATATATTAGGTACTTAATTACATTAATACTACAGATATAATTACCTTTATATTTTTATAGAGAAAATTCAATTATACATATTAAATATAATGGCACTTTCTGACCTACTTCTTCCTTTTATTAATTTCTGACCCTGAAAGTAAAGGGAACGTAATGTTTTTAAGTAAAACGTACTTATTTCCGCGCAATAGGATATACGTTAATTCTAGCAATGTCGTAATTATAAGTGTTGGAAATAAACAATCAAACTAATGCTGCCTTGTTATGTTACAATTTTATATTAGATGTTAGGTACTATTTAAAATGTGGAACGCACAAATAAAATGTGGTACAGTTTTTGATGTTATGTATCAATTTTGCTTAAATCTCCTATTATCTGTCGTTTTATTTATCAGAAACCATACGATTGATAACACTTGGAAGGTAAATATATCATGAATATTCCAGGGAATATGAAAGTTAAGGTACACCAACAAATTAAAACAAAGTTGTTTCTCTTTATGGCGAGATGAATTTTAGTCTATTGAATATTGTTACTATGGTTTACACTTATTTACGTTTATTACCTGTTTTGAAATATTTTAGGCACGAATTGAGAGAAGTAGTGTACATAAATAAACGTGATTAAACAAATATGGTAATCTCGTATAATTACTGAACGTTAGAAAGAGCTTATTAACCTTCCTTTTAATTAACATTAGAGGCTCTAATGTAATCTGTGGACCATTAACTTCAATTAGTACAGTGCTAAAATGAATAAGAAGTAGGATAATAGGTAAAACCATTTTAAATCTAAATTAGCTTTTCGACCTTAATCGTCACACGTTTACGTGGAAAACTCTGCGTGGCAAAATAATTAAAGAAAGACATTCAATTTAGATACTAACAAAAAAATTATAAAAATTTTAAGTAATGACTTACTTGGGCTATTTGAACATACAGATTGATAAGAGACACACGCAAAAATGCACACAATCTGGATATAAATTTAGTAAAGTAATTAAAAAAATAATTGCTATATTACAAATAAATCAGCTTTATACACGAACGATGCAAGTAACATTATAACAACCGAGACTTAAAATACAACCCGCAATTGAAATCGAAATGCTATCATAACACATCTCGCGTAATCTCGAGGATTAATTTAAACACACATTCACTTATCTTTTCAAATTATTTATATGCAGCTAGCTACATAGCCACAGCCACGTGTTAATTTTACGTGTGCTTGCGAAACGTACAGCCAGTACTTTTGTTAGCGCGGCATAATCAGGCCGGCTCTCATCTCCGAATAACTTTTTCGAAAAGAAGCTGCGACAAAAGAAAATGCGGGAGCGACTTTTCATGTGTAAACAAAAATCGCGTATAATGAAGGCAAGGCAATGATCACCTACGTACGTACACGTCTATTCGCGGGCTCAGGTTCGGAGTCTGCTTGGCAAAAGACCTATTGTTGAGATGAATCTGCATTTGCGTCGAGTTTAAAAAGGGGGCTCTATGTGAATTTGATTATATTTACCAAAAAATATTGACGTTCGTTTTGTGCGATGAAGGTTTTTGCATTCGTTTCATTAGTTGAAAGGTCGAAGGAGTAAATTTAAAATATGATAGTATGAGTGACATACGGCCATAAAGAATTTGAATTCGCAACACATCTTTTGTAATACTGATTCATGCTAGTTATTCACTGGAAGCAAATCGATGAAGCTTACATCTTCCGGTAGTAACTTTTATAAATGTATATATTTATATGTAGATATAGATACATTTGTAAAGAATAATCTATTTCATTTTGTTCCTTTTTATTTATAATTATCAAAAATGAAAACTAAGGACATGTACCATATTATCAAGTGGCGGTTTCGACTAGTGTATTGCTTTTGAAGTAATCAAAGTAGTACAGATCAATTAAAATAGAGAATTTAAATTATTCGTTTAACTCAATCTTAACCTGGATAAAAGACTAATTTGGCAAAAACATGTGTTCATCAAACGGAAACAAGTTGGTCTTTAGCTCAAAAAGCTCTATTGGCTCATCGAGAGTGAGTCCCAATTCTTATTGGAAAATAAACTGTTTTCTATAAACCTACACTTAAGCCAGTTTGAAACTACGGCACCCAGCTTTGGGGTAAAGCTTCCCATTCCGATATTGAGTTAATTCAAAGACATAAAAATAAAATGCAGTGAATAATTACAATGGTTTGTAATCATCGAACATTTGTATAAGGACCTACGAATTCTTACAGTTAAAGAGCGAAATCAATAGGCACACAAGGTACATAAAGCAGAATTCATAACCACCCAAATATATTTACGCAAACACTGATAATACCTGAAACAAACACCGATTAAAGCGTAAAATTGTCCAAAATATGCTACAATAAAGGCGCCATCTCAATTATATATAAATATATAATTGGGTTGCGACAGGCTGTCCTCCTATTGTCGTCCGAGCCTGTCCGAGCAACAACCGACAAACTTACCGCTCAACGTTTCAGTATGGTGACGGATTGCAGTATAGTTACCTAACCCAAAAAAAATTAAGTTTTAACTTTCCAACTTGTATTTCCATTATCTTTTCCTTTTAACCATACGTACTACATGTTTTTAATTACTGTAACTACCTTCTATTCATAAATTTTTGTTTTTTTTTATATTACAAAAAGCGCTAAACTATTAAATTCCTTAGTAATTTTTGATTAGAGTATTTTCTCAGTGTAAGGTTTGTATGGATTACGTAATTATGCTCTCCCGATAGATAGCGCGCTCGTAATATACTTTAGCATTGCTCAGCACCACTAATAACTACTTGTATTTGTCGCTATTTGTCACGAGCCATTGAATGAGATGAGTTGCCTCCTCCATTCGGTAGCATCTTGCGCCAAGTTTCATAATACGCCACTATTACTCAAACCAAATAGCAGTTGTTGTATAACAAATGTAAACGTAATTCATCACTTTTACTATGACAATTTTTGTGGATACCGATTGTTGGTGAGTGTACGCCTTCGCCTGAGGCTAGAT
The DNA here is from genome assembly GCA_039881145.1 of Druceiella hillmani. Taxonomy (NCBI): domain Eukaryota; kingdom Metazoa; phylum Arthropoda; class Insecta; order Lepidoptera; family Hepialidae; genus Druceiella; species Druceiella hillmani. The sequence goes on from JAYKKI010000009.1 coordinate 15,069,965, forward strand.
TTAATAATATAATATACGCATACACCTAGGCATAAATCAAATAAATGTACACATATAGATAGCCACCACTATTCAGTCAATATGATATGAGATAGAATCAGAAAAGCGTTTAAATTATAAAAGATAGTTTTGTTCCAGTATCACCTATTTTCTATTCAGCGTAATACGAGATCACTTTAGGGCTCTTAAAATTATACTTTTATATTAAATCCAATTTATTTTGAATGTCATTCGATATGTTTCTGGCGTCATTTTATTAGTCAAATAAACTGTATTTTATTTCTATATATTTTGTTCTCTTTCTTTTTCCCTTTATCACTCATTATATTCTCTTGAACCTTTTAATGTTATTACACCCATATGTTATTATTGCCTATTTTTTATTTATAAAATTTGAAGTTTCTTGTATAGTGGAAGAAAGTTTGGGTAATTACATGAATTTAATTTTAAAAATTCGCAATCTTTTTGCACATTTTTTTAAATCTTTAATATTAAATAGCATCGATTCTAAATACTAATAGTTATCGTTAATTAATTGTCCTGTCTGTGTTTAAAAAAACAACTGAAATAATTATGTAATTATTTTCAAATGAAATAATTACGTTAAACAATCCGATTCCTGACACAACAATAACGAATCTTAATTCAAAAAATTAAAAACCATATATTCATTAGTTTGAATCAGTATTTTTTCTTAAAACAAATACAAAATGAGAATATTTAAACACTCTCGTATACAGCCAGTTACGAGAATTTCATCTAAACAACATATCCAAAATAAATATTAATGTTTATCTTGTTAAGTGATGGACTGACCTTATTCATTACTATCGATTTCACGATGGTTTGATCTAATGCCAGAAAGAAATACAATCATATATTCTGTATAAAATGTACCTTTCATAAAGTAAGCATAAAAAATTCAATTATTTCTTATTATTATATTTTTTGTTTACAAGGAATTTGATATTTACGTATTTAGTTACAAAATAATAGTACCGGCAACATAACGCTTTGAGGCATGAATTCAAACGACTTAAGAAAACCCTATCCCCTAAAATATTTACTTGGCGTGTGAATATGGGACGTTATTTCTCTAAATTTTATTTCGCGTCCAAAAGTCTTCCTGAAATTATTAAACATTTAAAACTCCGTCCCCTAGAAACTATAACATTTAAAACTCCGTCCCCTAGAAACTATTTTTATATTAATGTAAAATTATTGCCTACCCATTTTAAGCTTTACGAAATAAATTCAATGAAAAAAATTTAAGTCGCTTAATTTTCAATTTTAATATTACAATTGTATTGACCATTTAATCTTACTCACCATTAAATCAGGATTCGTAAAAAGTTACTTTCCTTGAAATAAACTGCATAAAACAGTCTATTATTTTTCTATATAATTGATAATCCCTTCAGAGATCCTTTCATTTTTGCCGATATTGGCAATATATTTGTAAAATTGCGTAAGCCGCTTATAAATTTTCCACTATATAATTCAGCTCTATATACACATTTACCCGCGTAGATTTCTATTTTCAGGAGATATTATATATGTCAAAATTTCTCGGCCAGAAAAAGTATAAATACGATAAACCATTTCACCAAAGAAATCTTCAGAGAACCCAAAAAAATAAAACGTGTCTGAGTAAATGTTTTATTTAAATATAACATTTAAGATAACACAGCTTAATGTCGGTATTAAAGATTAATAAGCAACGACACGACAGCAAAGGCTACGGCTCCTCATCCTGCTATGCAACCCTCCTGAACAATTACGTGAAGGCGAATTCAGAAACAACTTGACGAAATACAAAAACTTGTAAAGTGCCCTCTCTACGCCGACTTGACTCACCTCCCCCGAGACGGAATTAAAAGAGCCACTGCAACGGTGTGAACTGACTTATTTTCAGCAGTATAAACGAACTTTTCTCATATTTTTTTGCGCATTTATGCCACAACTACATTCCCTTTTCATTGAATAAGATTTAGCGCTGTCCCATAACCGGAATTGATGAAATTTTGTAAATTCTGGTCACGATAGGTTTCAACGAAAATCAAGTTAATTGAAATATCGCATTTATTTACCTACTGAATCATTACATAAATAGTAAACAATTTTTAGAAAATGGATAATTTTATTTAATGGACATATGTTAAGATCAGAGTTTTTGCTATTTATTGAAATAACTTTTCAAATTTTCAACCTTGCAGAGTATTTAAATGACATAAAAACTTTTGAACATGAATTTTTATAAGACTTATGCCGTACTATATACAATGTGGTATAAAATAATACAGCTACGTAACAAAATGTTTCTTGAATTACGTCAAAATTTGTAAATAGATTTAATTGACAGAAAGTCTATAAAACCAAATATATTTATATATATATATATATATATATAGATATATATATATATATATATATATATATATGTATGTAACGTGCTAACAAATGTAGAATAACAATCTAATAATAAAAAAAATTCAAGTAAACGAAAAATATGACGATTATACATTATCGGTTTGAAATTAGCCCTATATTTTTTCCTTCAATAAATTTGTAAGATGCTTAAGTCTTTCTAAAATATCAAAAGATATATTCAACTCTAGATTAAAGGAAAAAAAAATCCTCATAGTTAACATATCCTTTCTCTGGAAACTTTTTATTTTACTTAAAATGTTGTGATCGTATTAAATTTTGTAATGATGTACTTCGTAATAATATGTATAAATATGTTTTTCAAGAAATAAGATCTTTGCGAATAGCAACATTTTACCTTTTCATCGAAATATATCGACGATTTCCTTTCTTAGTGAAATAAATAGACTTTAATATTAATAACTAACTTCGTAGTTTTGAAGGAAACTTATTTCAAATTTAATCTTGTAGATACTTGTTAAATTGAAATCTTGTATAATAAATTTGATCAATAATGTGGGGGGGGAATTTTAAAAACCTCACTTGGTGAACAGGATGGATATTCACAGTTTTGTTGTTTCTCATGTGAAACGGACAGCAAAGATAACCTCTAGCGTCGGACAAAAAATAATTGGGAAAATCCAATCAATCTGGAAACCGAAATCCATATTATAGTAAGAGAAAGTTCGATTAATCCCAAGAAAATTTTATCATCGCTATTTCATGTATAAACTAGAAACAATGAAGCACTTTGTTGAAGCTTTATTTAAAGAAAGTTTGTGCCTAAAACATTTACAATTATATTTAGAAAAAGCGAGTCTCAACTTCTTCATCTCACCTTTAGTTAGCTTAATTAATCTTTATTTCAATTCGGGTGCATATCCAAACTTATGAAAACTTCGCCCATCACCACTATTTAGAAAAGTGAATCTAGATCCAATTATAGATTAGTTATAATATTTTTCGCCTACGCTAAAGTTATTAAAGTTATCTCACACAGATGATTTTTTACTAAAATTCAGTCATTCTACTAACACAAACTTTTTATCAATTGTTGACTATATGTCCCCTGAGATCAAAATTAGATCTACGTGACCTATTTCGACTTTGAAAAGCTTTTGACCGAGTTAAAAATGACACTCTTATAACACTCCCACAAACTGCAAAATGCCTGCTTTTTACCGACGATATCAAGTTGTTTGTTTGAATTTATTACGAAATATTTCGGAGCGACGTCGACATAATTTTAAAATTAAATTGGGAAATACACTTTAATATAAGTAAATATGCAGTGACCTCCCATGCTTTTAGCCAAGTCCCAGTTACACCTGAATTTGAATTAAGGAATCTTTTAACCGCGTGCTTCCAATGTTTAGGACTACGATGTAGTCATGGACAGCTACTTATCACGATCGTATTATTTATACTGGTAATATAGTAGTTAGAATACCCGTATTTGTTATGCTGTATTCTCCGAAATTATATGACAACAGCTGCGTCTAGACTTTATATAATACTCTCGTTCGCAGCAAATTAGAAACGAATTCAGTAATTTGGTTTCCATCTGAGGTACATAAGCTATTTAAATTATTCAGAACGTTAACCGGTTACGCTGATAACCCATCCACGTTCGCATTAGTATCATTTCTTGTATCGGACTGTTACGGCGAATGGGGAGATCCACTATTTCATATTCCGTATGCACTTAGTAACATCTGATTGAGATTTCCGATTATCAAGGCCATTAATTTACTTAACACAGTGCGGGACATATTATTCATTTCGCCTTGTTCTGTTTGCATTAATCTGACGATTATATTGGATATTAGGAAATTATACACAATATTTATAATCATTGCTTTGTGTAATTGTCTGATATTCAGTTATCTGTAAGGTTCTAAATAAAATAAATAGCGTAAAAAAATTTGGAGTGGTCCGACAATGACGAATACAAAAAAAAACGTGGAAAGATATCAAATACGTAATCGTAATTGAATATTGTTTGAGTAATAATAATAATAATCGTAATCGAATATTGTTTGATTCAACGTGAAAAATCTTTTCGTTGCGGATATACGGGGCACGCAGTGCAGTACTAGGTTGAATAAAGGGATCATTAGCAAAAGAGTAGACATTAAAATAAAAACAATTAATATTTATAAATTCCAATATATCTTGCGGAAACGTAAAAAGTACAAAAATATACAACTCCCAAAAGGCTACTCCACTATACAAACTCAATCCATTTCTCATCAGAAGAAAAAATTACACCTGCAAACACAGCTGTTTTGTTCACAATTGAACAACCAAACTTTTGTCATATTTTCAAAGCATTGCAAGAATTTTCATTCATATCTTGGCTACCAGAATAAGTTATTTGTTATTTCGTGTAAAGTATAAAATAAAATCATTTCGCAATTACTGAAAACCTGTCTTGGTAACACCAATACTATTTGCAAATATTCCTTGTCAATCAAATTAGGCTGAAATCACAACAATTCACATAATTTTTTTTATTCTCCGAAGGTTAGAAGTAACGCCTACGTTAATTTGTAACTTGTTTATGTAACTCAAAAATCGACGCATTAATAACGTACTCATTTCTATAAATACAGCAACAAACAAAAACTTCACGAGTAAGAGAGGTTAAAAAAAAATGTGGCAATTCTTATGGAAGTATTGCTAAATTCAAATCCAGTTTCCGTACTTCATTTATCTCCAAATTATATAGTGGCTTTTTCTGAAAAAGTTTCATTGAATGTAATGTCACGTACTACATAAATATACCACTAATAAAATGTCGCACTTACCTTAATTTTCCTAGAAGTGCTAATTAAAGAAAAATTTTAAACGAAACATAAGTAGTACGATTGTAATACTATCCCCTTAAGAGTAAAAAATGTATGGTCAGAACTTTCCTCCTGTGCACTAATTGTAGATGCACATAATAGATGAAATACTTTTGAAGATGTCATCAAAATTAAGCTATTAGTACTGCGGGTACCCCATTTTAATATATTTTTTATTATTTCATTTTAACGTAAGTTTCACAGCAGCCAGCGTAAGTGGTCTACTTACGACAGAGAACTATTCTCCATTTATTCCGGCATTCGGAAATTTAGTTTCATACTAGAAGGCCGAGTTTTTACAGTCTTAACAGATCAAAAACTATTAATTTTTGCTTCCCAACAAAATCCTGAGAAATGTTCTTCCAGACAGCAAAGGCATCTTGACTTCATCTCCCAATAAACAACCGACCTACAAGATGTCCAAGGATCCAAAAATGTAATTTCAGATGCAATGTAAAGAATAGAAGTAAACTCAATCTCTGGTTCTCCATTGCTAGACTTTATGAATTTCGCCAAAGTTCAAGCCAATTACACAAAAGTGAAGAAATTTCAGCAAGATAGCAGCTTTATAAAATTAACACTTACAACTTGTACGTTAACAGACATTACATTATTGTGCGAAATGTCAACTGGAACTCCTCGCCCATTCGTATCTGAATCTTCCACAAATTGATGTTCTGCCACTTACATAACATATCTCATTCGGGTATTGCGACGTCCACTATACTCATTTGCGAGAGATATATCTGACCCAATATGAAGAAGCAAATCAAAGATTGGGTACGTTGTTGCATTCAATGTCAGAAATAAAAAATACAACGCCACAACAAGGCTCCCCTAGGGACATTTAGTCTAACAGATACCAGTTTCTCTTAAATATATATTGACATAGTTGAATCATTAACTCATTCAGAAGGTAATATTTATTTGCTGACGATGATGGACCAGATGGCCACCAGATGGCCTGAGGCTACTACAATACCAGACATGAAGGCTGAAACCATCTGTCGAATATTGTTCCAAACGCATATTTCCCGCTTTGGGTGTCCATCGACTATAACTACAAACCAGGGAGCACAGATGCGATCTGACCTATACAAATCCTTCGGCAATTTGCTGGGCACCAACAAAATAACGACAACAGCATACTATTCCATTCGAAATGGATTTATTGAGAAATTTCAGGCACCTTAAAGCTCACAAAAACCCAAAATGAACGGAAATGATCCCATTTATTATTGTCGGTGCAAGGACAGCCTTCAAAGAAGATATCCAAGTTACTTGTGCCAAATTACACAAATTATAGTTGAATGTAACCTATTTTTATACACTAATTGGGTCCCGCAGTTTAAACATAAGGACTATCGAATATGTTTTATAGTACAGTATTTTGACAATCAAAATACGAGAAAATGTTTAATTTTATTTGATATTAAATAATTAGTAAATTAACGAAAATTAACAAATATTCATACGTATTATATAACGAGTTTAACAAAATTTTACATACTGCTGTTGTAGTTGTTTTGTGTAGCCTAGAAATTTTAAGGCGATTTTTTTAAACCTTTTTTCCAGTTTTGTTGTTTAATGTAAATAACAAATCATAACTATTAACAGAACGATATCATTACCAGATTCAAGAACAAATTTAGAAATCAAGGGCCGTTTTTGTCAAAGTATAAGAAACCAGAAATTTATAGGTATTTATTCTGAATTGCTAGATATTTAATTTGAATTTATTCTGGATTTGTTTAGGAGTTTTCTTCATTTTACATTAATTACTCAGTAAAGTGATAGTTTATGTGAAATAAAATTTACGATAACCCGAGAAATGTGTTATAAGAAAGAAACTTCTAAAACTGAAAAAAACTAGGGTAAAATGTGATTAAAAAATTAGGCGTTTTTGATTAACACGATTTCTTTTAGATCAATTTAATGGAATGCCTCGTAAGTATTTGCCTCATAAGCATTCTGCAGATTAGATATATAATGTAATAGTTTCTTCATTTAAAGTGAATAAAACTGTAACTTACAAATTGTTTAGACTTGTTAATTTTTTTGATATCAACGTATTTTATCACATATTGCTGTGTTTAATATCATAAAATATTTCCTTTATTTTATTACTCCATTTTGATTTCTACAAATTCTGGGTGAATAAAAAAAATGTACATAAAACTGAATTCAGCAATTCACACCAGATATCATAATAATTTTTCTTTCTTCAACAATTGAATTTGTACGAATACCATCAAGGAAAAATAAAATGATTGAATTTATGTCAGGATCCTATTTCCCAAAGTTTTCATGTGACCAAACATAACCTAAATTGAAAACTTATCAGGTCGGTCATCTATGAATTAAATTACCTCTCTCACAAAAATATTAAGTGAAAGGGGTACATCCAGGAAAATGTTTTTTGTTCAACATCAATTATTAAATAAATAAACGAAAACTTTTTTCAAGATATTCTTTGAAACAAGGAATAACAGCTAATAATTTATTATATATTCATGAATATTATTTGAAATTTTAAGTGTTACTTTTAAAACAATAAATCTGTAATAATATTCATTTATATTTGTCGTGCACAATGTTTTTAAAATTTTTCTTCATATTTTTTCTTCGATTTTAATTTTGTTTGACGCTTTCAATTCTATTTTTCCAAATAAAGAACGATATAAAGTACTACCTAATAGGTCATAATTGTGATGTTTGCTTTCATTATTTTTCATTTTCTTTCAGGGATTATCAAAAATTTAATTTTCTTGTTTACTTCGTTTCGTAGAGTAAAAATTATGTACCCTGCTGCATGTGAAAGATAACCAAGGTGTACTTTTTAACTCCTAACGCTCTAACGTAAAGAGAGTTTCTATATCACCTAGATTTGTTAATTATATACTACATGAAATTCGAGGTTTTGTTGACCATAAAGTTTATGGCCACATATTTCTGGAACTATGAGAGCATAATATTGACTGTCTATTGGAAAAATACTAGTCCTCAGGAAATATTAGTACTGTATGCTTAACAAGCTAAATCAACAAATTCATCCTCTTTTTTGCGACAGTAAACTCATTTATGGAACGTAAATAGTCAAGATTCATATATGCGACTTTATATTTGAAGAGATCAACCACCGGCTAAAATTGTTATCTGACCCACATTGGAATTTTCCTATTTACAAATTTCAAGAAAAATTTCGGCGGACAATTTAATGATGAAAATTAATTCAAGGAAACAACTATTTGGAAGTGAAAAATAAAAAAGTCGTTCTTGCAGTACTTTCTTCATTCCTGTACCTAGAATATATTGAACACACCTCGTAGTTATACAGTTATAAACAATTTTTTTTGAGCAGGTTCAAACTCAGCGCCCATATGCTTATACGACTAACGTCAGTGTACACGAATGACTATAAACTCACATGTGAATATTTTTTTAGAAATCGATTTAGCATCATAAAAATAACAATTTTTGACACTTACAAAATAATTTCAAAAATATTTTATTCACATTCAAGATAAATAATAAGACAATTAACAATACCTTAAAATTTTATAATGATACATAATTCACATTTCTTAATTCCTGACTTTTTAATAATTTTTAACGTCAGAATAACATAGTATTCAATGCTTTAGGAGGATTAAGTAAAAACAAATCTATTAAACAATATCCTGTAATTATTTAAAATTATATCGTTATGTGATATTGAGAGAAATCTATTTCTTTATCGTAATATTTTTATTTTATTTCCAGGAAGTTCTCTATTTTATTTCCAGGCGCTTCGTCGGTAATTACCGGTAAATTTAAATAGATCATTTTTACGGAATTTGCTTTCAATTAATTATTACACATGTAGCCATGTATAATAAAAAAATTTTATTATACATGGCTACATGTGTAATAATCATTTTCACGTACACAACGATCTGAGATAGACTATGTTTGAGACAAAAGAGATTTAAAAAACTAGAGCAAACATTTTATATTAAATATATTATAATATTTTAAATACCAAATCGTATTAGTTTTTTATTCGTGCGAGTTACTTTTTTAATTACGTAATAGTATGTGAGTTACTTTTTTAATTACGTAATAGTATGTGAGTTACTTTTTTAATTACGTAATAGTGTGTGAGTTACTTTTTTAATTACGTAATAGTGTGTGAGTTACTTTTTTAATCACAGCAACAACTTGACTAGTTGTTACCAAAATTGCACATCTATGCACTGTGTTACGGATAAGAGATTTACGCATATGTACGTTATAGGTAGAGCTGCTATGCAGCTTATAGAAATTATTATATAAAATTAAATATTAAATTTTACCTTTTTTAATTGTACATTTTCCACGTAAGCAAAGTCGCAAGCGATAAGAAATGTATAATAGTTTTTTATAATCTTCATTATTTAATGACAATTCTTCAAACTACACATTCATTCTGTGTCAATAATTGTTATAAATTACAAACATAGTATTAGCTATTACGTCTATGACATATACCATATCGATTATTAAACGATCTAATACAGAAAAATCCTTAACACACACGTTTGCAACCCCATTATATACGTAAGATAACCAAAACAACGACCTTGGAGAGTGTTTGTGTAATTATAACTACATAAACACCGTCCGAATTTCTGTTACTAATGTACAATTAGCCTCTTTTATTTTGAAGGTCATTTGCTTATTTTTATATATAAATACGGAATCCTTTTAATTAAGTATTGGCATTAAAGTTTGTGCAAAAAGAATTAAGAGTCGGCTGCTTCAGACGCATTGTATTTATTAGCTTTTTCGCTAGACTCAAAAGTGGTAATACTGAGTTATAAAGGCCAGTGAGTTTTATCGAGAAAAGTGTCAAATATTTTGAAATCGATTTTAGAATTAAAGACGGGACCATAAAAAATGAAATAAATTGATGTTAGGTTGTTAAAATATTGAGTTGTAAATATTCAGCTAAAGTTTGAGTGGAATAGTGTAATGTAATAATTTGATAAACTATATTAAATTAGCAACATTTTCCGATTTGTTTCAAATTACATAGACTAAATAAATACTGAAAATGTAGAAAAGACCTACTCTCTATATTTACTTACGAAAAAGTACGACTATTTCTTTTTCCTATTTCCTATTTATTTTTTCCTAAGTATACAATTATAATTCATTTACGATATTAATTTTTTAATAACACATGGAAATATATCGAGCACTGTTTTGTTTGGAAAAACTTCATTCTTACCTAATGATTTCCTAACCTTGCGTAGTCACCATCTTTCCCCCACACAAGCAACTAAAATCGGTATCGACTATCGTACCGGAGTACGATTTGTTTGTAACGCGTGAGAATTAATTTCTTCGAACGTGTTATAATAATATATCATACATGAAATTTTTCCATTGTTACATTTACCATAAATTTATCTGCCATATCTTGAAAATTATATATAACCAATTATTTTATGAAGTAAAATAGTAATAAAGTAAAAAGTTAAAATACATTGAAAATGCAAACACGGTGCACGCTGACTTCAAACTAACTATGAAAGAAGCCATGAGCAAATCATTGTCATTTTTTAGGGTTCCATACCCCAAATGGAAAAAAGAAATCCTTTATAGAATCATTTTGTTGTCCGTGTGTTGGTCAAAACTCTTTTTCTCAGGAACGCGTGGAGGTATCAAGTTGAAATTAATATTAAATAGACAGGTCTGAGGTCACTTGAAACTGTAAAAGAATGAAGTTTCTAAGTTAGTGCAGTCAAGAATAACCTTAAAAATACCACCATTTGTGCTACATATTTTGACATTTGCAAGGAAGTAAAAAACCATTGCGTACTTTCCTTTAACCTAGAATCAAGGAATTTTGCAAAAAACAAGGTCTCACAATAGAAGTAAAGGAAAAAAAACCCAAAAATGGTTAATTTGTAGTTATATCAATTAAACTAACATTTTTTTTAAATACGCGCCTGTAAAGATATAGTAAATGATATATTTCCGTTTTAAAAAATTTCAAGTTTGTATATAATTCTACAGGAATATTATGTACCATTAAATATTTTATTATGCCGAATATCGTATCCAATATAGTAATATCGTAGGGTAATCGTAGTGCGAGTTCCACTCGCATCTGATAGGTTTTTTTATATATCTTGTTGTTCTCACAAATTTAAGCAAAACTTTAATTTAGTTTCGTTTGTTTGGCATGAAGCGAACCTTGGAACTCTAAAAATACATAAATATTATGATACTTTCGTCAAAAATCAATCTTTATGTAATTGTTAGTAAATTCAAGTGTCTATGGACCAACAACCAATTCAGCTGTTATAAATGAACGTAATATTAACCACAGAAGACGATAATTGCGTAAGAAGTACATAAAGACCTGAAAGTAAACCTACAACTCTGCCACTGCCCAAGACGATCGCCAATAAAATATATGAGTCAAAGAAAGCCGGCCTACATCGCGTTACTAATGCCCTCAACCTATTTTATTATAAGGATATTTCGCTTAATTTCACCTGTAAATACAGAGTTCCTTTAAATAAGTACAAGGATTTGACATTCGAACAAATACGGCCTTTGACAATTTAATAAGGATCCTCTCACTTCGGATGGATTAGATATCTCTTCCCAAGACTTCAAAAAAATATATACCGAGCACATAATGTATAGCGTGAAAAAAGTTATTACAACTAGAAATTAATTGATAAATGTTTATTTTTAATCAGTAATATTCCATTAAATGGCAGTGTCATTCTTGATCAAACTGAATAAAATTATTTCATGGGCTATATTTAAACTTTTCAATTTTTTTTTATATCTTTTTCTTATCATTTTTACGTCTGCCCATCTATTGGTCTGAATTATAATGAACCTACTAATTTGCACTATTATAACTTTATTTTGGTATTCTATTTTGACTAAATAGAAGCAAGTTTTATAATTACACATAACAAATATTTACTTAACTCACGTCTTGAAAAATTTTTTAAAAATATTTCCGTTTAGATCAAAACAAAAGTCAAAATATTTTCCATCATTTATATAAAAAGTTGACATTGGCGCGGTTTTGATCATTATTACAATAAATACACATAAATATTTTGATATACATTTGTTACTATTTCTTTAGTTTTGTACCACGCAATTTTAAAAGTAAAGTTGTAATGAACATAAAAGTTTTATGTTTATTATTTTTGTTGAAATCAACATTTATCTTAATACTTAAGCGTTAATCACCCAGTTTGGTTTGCTTAAATTAGAATTAAATTGAATTCTAGATCTTTTTCCTTTATAACCATTCTCCCTTCCCAACCAATTTTTGTTTTCCAACATTTTCAAAATAAGTCCCCAAACGCCTTTACACTTCACAACCGCAATCCAAAGTTGCACGACAACACACGGCCTGATGGAAAGTTCGCGGCTGATGTGGAAAAGTTAAAAACTATTTTACCACAAAGCTCGGCATACGAGTATAATCAAAACCATCATCAACACCATTTCGAACTATAAAAACCCTCTTGTAGAATAAACTTACTTTATAGCGGAAAATTATAATTTTTTCACTGCATTTACATATAGACTAATGAATATGAAATCGCATAGATCAAGTAAATAAAAATTTATGAGGGTGGGTGGGGTATTGTGTGAGAAAATGTGATCTACTAAAGCGATTAAAAATTGTTTTTCTTGTTTTTTATTTATCACTAAAATAAATTAATGAATATAAATTGCACAGCAAATTAAAAATACCTAATAAATTAACGAATATAAGTCGCACAGCAAACTGAAATTTAGAGGTGAATCCAAAGGGGTAATAAAATGCTTAGAAACAGAAAGGGTATGTATCGTATTTTAGGATTTGGATATATTGGGTAGGTAAGAAAATAATGAAACACTTAAAAAACTTTAATTTTCATTCACTTTTTAATTTATTTAACATTTCTAACTTACAATGTGGTCACCACGTGCATCTATTACTTGTGACCATCTCGAGGGCCAATACTATTCACCCCATAGGACTAAGACTTTCAAGGTGGGAGTGAAAAATATTTCAAAGTTCTATTCGATGTCTTTAAAATCGTGAGACTTTTTTGGCGTAAAAAGTTTTTGAGGGCTCGAAGAGATGATAGTCTGATGGTGCTAAGTCTAGTTAACAAGCTTGGTGAGGTAACGAATCCCTGGCAAGTCTCTCCAGTTGACAGCAAAAAAACTGACGCAACGTGTGGTCGAGCGTTGTCGTGTAGTAAGTGTATCTCTATACGTCTCCGTCGTTTCAAATTTGTTTTTGTGAGTGGTTATATAACATTTATGTAGAATTCTAGGTTTCTAGGATTCTTAGATTCAGACGATCCTACAACTGCCTGGTATTATCTAAAACTGAAACGCTCTAGAACTTTTTAATATAACAATTTTTTAAAACGCTTTGCCAGCCAGTACCAATAAAATAAAATTTATAGCAAACCTTCCCATCATAAATTAATAAAAAGGTAATAATATACCCGACCATTAATTTACATATCAAATATTCGTTTTCCATATCTGCTAATATCATTTTAAATAATAATAAAAGCCCTAAACGGAATTTTATTATCCCATATATTCCTTAAGACTTTTATTATATGTGCGGGCTTTTTATAAAGCTTTCGTTAGTTTGCGAATATTACTCAGTATGTTTTTGTCCTTAACACCTTATACTACATGGCACTTAAACAAGTTAAATATTAAAACGAGTTAATTAAATTTAAAAATAACTTACAGTGTAGAATCTACTCGAAAAATTAATACGTTGGAATCGAAGTCTCAATTAAACGCTTCAATTAAAAGGTACAGGAAAGTACGAAACACAAGGAAATAAGACAAAATTACTTTAAATATTGCTTTCTTTGCTTTCAATTAAGTAATTTTTATTCTTTAATTAAATAATATGTATGCACAATAACGACATTAAAGAGAATATAAACTTAAAGGGAAAGACCATATAAATCGTTAAAACTAAACTGACGATTATAATATTAAAATGCGCAGTACAACTTTCCATCATGTTTCTCTAGTACTTTTTATTGAAATTCTTGTATATTAATAGTCTGACTTTAACTTTTATCGTGATAACATTTCATTTAGCAGAGTGATAATATTTCATTTAGCAGAGTGATAATATTTCACTAGGGAGACATGTTAAGAAAAAAAGTTAGCAGAACGAAAATTAGCTTGTCTCTTCTCGGTTGTTTCTGGCAAATTATAAGTGATAAATTAGAAATTCTGGTGTTTTTCGCAAGGTCTCAACCATACATTTACATTTCTTAAACGTGAATATTGCAAAAAACACCATTAAAAAATGCATTTTTTATATTTATACATTATTTTTCATATGGCCTTTCTCTAAGAAATCATGCCGGATTCAATTATGATGAAATGACATTACACGGATATTTTAGAAGTCATCACATATGAAATATCCGCAGCTGGTGAACGGCACAGTTTCCCCCGTTTTTAACTTAAAATTGTCGTAATTGAGGTGCGTGAAGTTAGTGCAATGCATTTTCATTTTATTTAAATAAGTAATTATTTTTAAATCGATTTCGTGAAATGTTAATTAAAAAAAGTATAATTGTAATATTGACTCTCAATCATGAGATTTAAGTGACTACAATTCAAGAAAGAATGGCTATGTCGGCAATGTCTTTTATGGTCAAAAAACTTGTTTTTACAATTGACTGTGATACTTGAACTGAAGTACAAATTTTGTTTCTACTTTCTACCAGTTGTTAAGGTGGAAAAACTTTGTTCTTTTCACGACTGACCATTATAGTTCAACGATTAGAATTTAATATGAATTCGACTTCACTATCTGCCACCTGTCATGATCGAAAAATTTTGTACTATTTTCTGTTGGCCGTGATAGATCACTGAATTGAATTCAAATATAAAATTTCAAGTATATTTTCCGCCAGTTATTTAGATGGAAAAACTTTTAGTTTCCACGATTGATCGTAATCTTTAATCGATTCGAATTGATGACAAAGAAGCTGAATTCCCATTCCACCATCTGCAATTTCTCATGGTTGAAAAATCATTGTACTGTTTACAATTTACTATAGTAGTCCAATCAACTGATTTCGAGTACCAATTTTCAATTCACTTCCTACCACTTTTAGGAGTTTACATATTATATTATTAAAATATAATATAATATGTAAAGTCCTAAAAGTGGTAGGATATATTATTAAAATATATTATATTAAAATATTTTAATTTTTTTTATGTGCATTTTACTGGCCATTAGTTGCTGTAGATTGGCATCATGGATAAGATTTTATGTTCCAATTATGGGTCTAGAAATAATTTGTCTTTATAAACGTTACATAATTTCCTAAATAAATATTACATTTGAAACTTTTCTTGATTCTTCCCTAGTTTTCACCATTCCCCTCGTCCTTTGAGTAGTTATTAAACTTTTGGCAAGATAAATATCAATGGTTAATTTTTCTCAAACTAACTTTTTCTGACTAGTTTCGTTAATTTCGCAAACATTGATTTGAAACTGGTCAGACATTGAGTCTGATTTTAACTGGATTCATCGCATTCAGATTTATACTTGTTTGCTATAAAGATAACGAAATTCTTTCATCGGCATGAAATTACCCTGTTTGTTTAGGTAATATCCTAAACTGGAGCGTGTTGGAACATTGAATTAGCAGATACTTGTTAAAAAAATATTGTGAAACTTAATTAACATTTCATTTTGTTAAAAATACATCCGTATAGGATGTGTTACTAACAAAAAAAATTCGATATAGTCATATGATATCCCCGCAATAAACATTAACAATTACAAACGATATTACTAAAGTACGCAATTCAGCCTTGAGCGACTCCTATTATACCGAAAATCTAAATCATTTTTGCATGAAACAACGACCAATGAAACTAATGTTTTTACATCTGTCTTATAGTCTCTTTATTATGTATTGTGCATGTTTAATATATATTTAATACGACGCATTATGTTATATGTATATAAAACCACTGTAATTATCGAGCATTCTTCGATATTACCAGCAGTTAAGGAAAATGTAGATTACACTCTACTAGGACGCGCTTATCACACTTCTACTTATTGTATACCATCAGCAATATTAATCGTTATAATGTTATACGAACATAAGAGTGGGAAGAGGGACTAAAAACTTTAGTGATTGTTATAGATGTTATACGAACATAATAGTGGGAAGAGGGACTAAAAACTTTAGGTACTTTTCGGTATCACAGGCAATTGTTAAAAAGGAAACTTCCAATCCGCCGGAGATATGATAATATTGCGCGCGTCCGAGGAAAAGGACCTCCCGCCGATTTCCGATGGCGCCAACCGTTTCCGGAGCTTTTCGTCAGAAGTTTTGTTTTAAGCTTCACGCGTCGCCACACATTATGCTATATGCAGAAATACATTTCGCTCCACTTTTGGGTGCTTTCTGCCGAAGTTTCGGTGAACTTTTAGAGCTCTGAGCTTTTAACTTGGGTTCATTTGGTTTTTGCGTCAAGAATATAAATATAATGAAAGATTGGCGTACGTTTGCTGCTTAACTCTACGCAATTATCTACTTTATTTTTGTTGCTATCTTTTTATTTTTGGTGGAATTTATTTATATATACTACCTGTTAGCCTTCTCTATTAAATAAGCTTTATTTTTCCGTTTCCTTTAGAAAAAACTTCTGCATAGAAAGTTTCGAATTAACTTTATAATAGACTAATTGTAATTTTTATTATAGTGACTAATAGTTATTTTTAAATATAAATGGGTTTTTAGAAAATATGAGATTTTGTTAAATATGAAAGCTTTCTTTGTTTTTAAGCATTAATTATAAGTCATCTTACAGCAACTTATAAGTCAATTTGAAAGGAAAAACAATAAACTTTAGTGCAAATATATCTAATCATGATATACTTTCAACTAGTCTTTTGTTTCTCTAACACTCTGTCGTAATTGCTTTTTGTCTTAATATTTTATTTCTCTAAGAAGAGTCTACAATTTTCTTTTCTGTTATATGAAACACTTTTTGCAGCATCGATATTTAAATATGAAATAAATCATTATTTCAATCCTCAGCTACTAATTGTCTGACCGTTGTTGCACTGGTATGACAATTGATAACTACAACTACAAATATAGATATTAAAACAATTCTTACAGTGATTTAGGAGGATATACTTAATGGAAGTTACTTCTAATTGTGTTAATTGTTTTCTTAGCTTGCACGTAAGAAGGATAAAGATGTATAGGTAAGGGGTAATTACAAAAACAGTAGAACAAAAACTAGTAGCTAAAAGACGCAATCAATTACAATGATATACAATATTAAGAACTTAAATATAATATACCGTAATGAAATGACAGCAATTGTTAATTCAAGCAAGGTTAGTTGACTCGGAATATCATTCTTGAATATTAGAGTAGGAACTTTGCTAACTTGTAAGATCACTTCATAAATTATTATTATGATTTTCATAATATTGATTAAATAGGAAAATTTTGAACTTGTGTTTCCATATTGGTCACTGTATAAACTCCGTATAGAATGGAAAAAAAATTAAAAACAAGCGAACTTCTCAACTTGAAAACATAAAAGATTCATCAAATATTTCTAATTATGGATCAAATATTTCTAAACTAGTTTTCATGATTCAATATTTACATTAGTACTATTTTGCAATGCTGATTGTAGTGGCATACATAAATAACACTTTGCTTAAAAATAAATATATATATTCAGCATAAAAAAGTAACTTTAGACATAAACCAAAAGATAGTGGACCATTCCACTAAAATGACCAGTTTTGCCCAATATTCTCTTCACATTTGCGTAAACACTATAAAGTGTGAATCATTTTTGAACCCGTTCATACGAAACTGCCGTGCCCACTTTTACCAGTGTACTGAAACGGAAATAAACTTGAAGCAAAACTATCAGTCGGCACTATTCCATACCTCATATTCTCCATTACATAACGCCTCATCGGAGAGATTCCATGAATAATGCAAAGCGGAATATCACTTTCCCAGCCAATCACCCACACCGGTTCCGCATAGTACATTCATTTCGTTTTAACACTCATGAAATATTCACAAACACCTGAACAATTCAGGAAATTTGTTTCGGAAAAATATTATGATTTGAACTTAATTATTGAGTTTCGTGAGAACGCGTGCACGTGCGCACGTGTGTGGGACGGAGCCGTCGCGGAATGAATATCTGCCAATTTTTAAACGAACGTAAACGTAAACAAGATGTGTGGTCAAGTGATTTGGCAGGAACGCGAATGCGACAAGGCTGCTGTTACATAGATACTATAAATTAATTTCCGCTCTAAGTTTTGTTTTGACTCTGATTTTTTGTTTATCCAGATGGAAAAAAAATATAACTAATAAGCTACGGGACACAAATTCTGAAATTACTAATTCCAAATTTCCAGAAAAAGTCGCGAGTGTGAACCTTCGTTTTTTATCATAAACTTCTGTCTTGAAATCAATCTCCCGAAACATTTATCCACTTTTTTTTACAACGATTGCAAATATTTTTTGGTTTCCATGTTTTCGTATTATCATAATATAAAAATGTAATTTCAGTCAATTATATCCTCTTCATAGAAATTACAATTCTCATGTACACTGACTGCCGTACTACCAATGTAAATTAATTGGACGGTAGTTTTTTGTATTTGAACTTATTAAAATAGGTCATTTGCATTTCTGCATTTGAAAGAAAGTACATTTATGCTACGTGTAATGATAATCACTACAATTTCACGTAACAAACAGAAAAAGTTTAGGGTTGAAACAAAAAAGCATCCAAAAATTAATCTTTTCGTAAGTCTGCCTCTCCAATTAGTGAAGTTTGACCATCAGCTCCGCGTATTTGAAATTGCCTTTGGTAAGTTGAAAAAGTTCGGCAGCACTCGTAATCCCGGTCCATTCTTGTATATAACGCAACCGTGCCTTTTTTCTACAACCGGTTTTCCTTCTCTCAAAAACTTTTCACAACCAGACTTACCAGAGTTCGTATATATCATGCCAGAGCACATGCCCCAGATATGCAACTTTACGATGTTTGATGGTTTGCCGCGTTTCTTGCGTTTCTTGCTAATTTGTAGTAGAATTTCCTCAATTGTGACTTTCTGAGTCCATTATCATCACACATGATGTCTTTCTATGATATGTCTAAGATCATCACACATGATGACCTTATTGGTCAAGGCCTTGCATCCATATAAACGTATTGGCCAGATGTAGCACTGGAGTAGACGAATTTGAAGTGCAATTTTAGGACTCATATAGCAGAGTACGTTTTTATTTTTTTTAAAGGAACTCCCGGTTATTTCAATACAAGTCTTCACCTCTGCCTCACTATCCTAGATTTGAAAAAGCCAGGTGCACGTTTGTACTCACATGTAACACATTTGTACTTACATGTAACACATTTGTACTACATGTAACACATTTGTACTTATATGTAACACATTTGTATTTACTTGTTAGTAACTACAGCAATTTCACTAGTAATACGACCAGTTATTGAGGATGTTAGTGGGAGAGGGAAACTTTGCTTATAACTGTCGAAGAGATTTAAATCACAAACACAGCGTTTGAATGAAAAAGCTTACATAATTGATACATATTGCATATGATGCAATGAATTTAATATAATCTTGGTATATAAGTTTGCTATGAAATTATTGCTATTTCAAAAAATTTGTTTGTGTCAGCATTCATTCTTCAAATTTATTCCTTGGACTTGTTTCTCTTCAACTATCCTTGTTTCGCCGAATGGATTTTAGTGTAAAATTTTATTGCAATATCTGTCAAAATATCAGAATTACGAGAAGGTTATGGTCGAATACCAAACTACAACCAACTAAAAGAGTTTCATGTATAATTTGTAAAAATTTTACTAAACATGGTTTAGCTATCGGCTTCAATTATCTAATCAGTTGCAGTTAAAAATGAATTTTTACATGATACACTGCACATAATACCAATATGTAGTAATTTTTAGGTAGAGTAAGAGGAGAAACGGAAGCGTTATAAAATCCACAACTTGTCGGTCTGTCACAGACTATTTCCACAAAGAAAGAAATTATGTATAAATATAAAATTTAACAGAATAATAGATCATATTAACTGGCAATATTTTGCAGTAAGTTATACTTTAAATTACTTATATGGTAATTTTATAGGGGGTAAAAAAGTGCCTGATTTTTTTCATTTATATTTTAGAAAATACTAAACTAAAAATTATAAAAAAACACGGTCCGTAAAATCTGATCACAGTATAATTATTGTGATTATCTTAGGTCTTATAATTTTTGAGAAATTTTAGACATTTTACCTCTATGAAAAACTTTTTTAAATTTATACTATAAAACATAATATTAGTATTTATGAATTGCTTAATAGGAGCACTTTGCCCTTTTAAATGTTAAACTGTTATGCATAACTAAGTACGTTCGAAACCTTTCTAGTAACTAATTATTTTTATTAACTCAGTTTAATAAAACGCTTAATGAAAATTTTAATAAATATTAGGATGTAAATAACCATCAAAATTATATTACGTATAAGATATTTAATAAAACTTTTCAATATAACTTTTCAAATATAGATACTGAATCAATTCCGGGAAACTAAATAATTTTAAATGTGGATAAATCCATAGACCCTATTCACACCGTTTTCAATGAAAGGACTTGGCAGTTGACTAATCTCGGATAGATTAGGCTATCGCAATTCTCACAGAATCTTATGCGATACAGACTGCTATTTATTAATAACTTACGTCATATTTATTTTAATTACGTACTATTTACTAATTTCATAATATTAACACCGAATAAAATTAAGTGGTATTTATTAAATCTATAGGACGAGTATTGCGTTGGAGGAATCGAATTACGTTGTAGTATGAACAGCAAAGGATTATGATTTAATTTTCAGTTGCCAGTCAAAAATATTTTTAACTAAAATAATTAGAAACATATTTAATAACAATTTCAAAAGATCCTATAAGCAATTTTATTTCAAAAATTTCATTTAAGCTTACATTGGCTTTGAATTTGCTGTAATTTACCTGCACGTATTTATAGTTTCACACAGAAAGTTACATAAAATTTTAGAGAGTAAATATTAATTTTAATTACCGTCATTGACAGCAATAATGTTTCTTGAATAGGTTAAAAACCTGAACAGAAACATCCGAATAGAAACAGTTACTTTAGCACGTATTCAAAATATAGTTAAACGAAAAACATTTTTCAATTGAGTGATGCTCACTCTATTGAAATTATACACGTACTTTTCCCTTTTTCCGGAAAAATGTTGCTTCATAAGGAAAAGTTTAGTCTATTCGCTTTGTCAGTTTTACGCACCATCATTATATAGAATCAACAACATACTTGTAAAAATATTGTCAATTTATAATTTCATAATAAAAAGAGTGAAAGATATTCGAACTTATATTTTATTTTGTATTAATTGTTAAATCTATTGAATCGATACTCTTGCTCCACTCAAAAAACGATTAATTTTCAATTCATAAACTCAACTTGATCGTCGTTAAGCTTTTTTATCGTAGAAACATTTTAAAGTTTTGTTTACTTATCGCAGCTTATCGTAATTGATACTTCGTCTAATTTTAAATTATCAAAATAAACTTCCATCGATTGAGATTCTTTTTCATTCAGTAGATAGCTGAACTACCCATATTTTTTTACCATTATTCTCAGTTCTTGCCTGGATGAAATTCAGTAAGAATAATATTGTTACGCACATTCACCCTCAAAAGTTTAAGCTGTTCTTTACCATTGATCTGCATGCACTTTGAAAGAATATTCTCATAGCTTCTTTTGGATCCTATAAATATTTTACACGATACTTATCAACCTACGTGAAATATCACATTAGAAATCATCATCACCCCAAATACATTATTCGATATGAATGTAGCTCGTTTTTGTTGGATATAATCATAAATTTTATTTATGGCACTCCGTTAGTTAACTTTCCACTATTGACTGGTAAGAAAACCTATTCATTATCTAAAAAAATAGTTTCAGAAAGGTTTCAAAGCCGGAATGAACCTCTTCCCAAAATTCTCATTTTTATCGATTTCTCGGTTATCGTCAGGTAACCAGTAAAATGGTGGTATTACCCACATAAAAGCATATACAAGCTTACGTTTTACTTATCATTTTGAGAGAAAAAACATTTTCATTAAATGTCATGTTAATAGCATGCCGTGCTTACAGACTTATAAAAATCAATGTACATTACGAATTATGTTTGATACAAGCCTTATATTTGGTCCGAAACAATTGTGGTGTATTGAAAATTCGTTTACGCAATCTGGTTGTTGACCCTCGTTGATCATAAATGAGTTCAATTAGCATGCATTACTTTTTACTTTTCGTGTATCTGTCGGCGAAGAGTTCAGTCATTGGAAAGCAGGTAATCTGATTTTTTTCGACTAAAATAATCAATACAAGCTTTGTCTTTGCGGTTATATTACACGTACGTAAATTATAGGTTTCCCATATGTTATGTACATAAACAAAAACATTTTCGGAACCTTTAATGTATTCATACAATACAGAGTCATGTCTTCACATGATAAAGTTTTTAAAATTATTAAACTCTGTTTCAGAATTTTAATTACATATTTCAACTTAGAAATGAAAAGAAATTAGATTTCGTTACATACAATTTTTCTTGGAATGTATTTTTTACCATTCCCTATCTCAAAGAAATTTGGAAAATCTGTCTAAAAGCAGCACAATGATAGTTTATATAACAAAAAATCAAATAACATTGTTAGACTTGTTATATAATTACATTTACACATATTATAAATCATATTTAGAAATAAAAGATTTCACAGGTAAAAATATATTAAATTATTTTATATTTGATATATTTTGTTAATTCTAATTTTACTAAAACAAAATATAATAAAAATTAATACCTGTTTCAAGAGAAGTGCCAGGTGCTCGTAAATCGTTATATCGTACGGACAGGATTTTAAAATCTTGTTATTTCTAAATCTGAATACTGCTGGCAACTGAAATTAATGCGTCTCACTGATTAGTGATTGAATGATTTAAAGGAATTTAAGTTACATTTGAAATTTATTGATACCCGAAGTTTTCACCTTGAATGTTGGTGACAAAATACATCATTTTTACAAATGATTTTAGCTTACAGGTAAATCCTGCTTTCTCAGATTCTTAATTTCTATAAGTTATAATTTTGCTATCTGAATTGTGGTAGGTCATCTGGATAACACGTGAAATATGTGCTACAGGATACTCTTAATTGTTTAATTACACCTAATAAACATGCGCAGTCTTTTGTCGGCTTGCCTCCTTTCGTTCATAATTATGTCTAATCCCAAATACATTGTGAAACTTTATTTTAAAAACCATGTACATTTAAAAATTTAACTATCGGTTTGAGAATTACGAGCAATTAAAGTTCAATCTTCAAAATCCAGCAGATTGGGAAAATACGTATTCCAAATACATTTTTATAGAAATATAGACTTTTGAAGAAATACTTTTCATAAAATAATAGTTTTAAATTAGTTTAACTAATACAAAATGAGTATTACAAATGACATTGCAAACTACAAATTATTTCAATGTAATATGGAGATGAACATTTACATAGTAATTTCTGTATATGTGCTTATTTCGTAATATATATAATTAGCTCCCCCTATGTTTCGAAGTGTCTAATATCAGCTTGTTATAAGAGATGCAGTTTTACTATGTTTTATTTATAGAAGCAAAAGATAGTATGTACTTCACAGTAATAACAGAGAAGGGATTTTTTACTGTCTATTTTTAGGCAAATGTAAAATCATTGCATTGCGAAATAAAGGCACAAAGAAAAAGTAATAGTGTTATAGAGTTGTTTTTCAATATAGCATGGATATAACTTATAGCACTGTATCAAACACCAAAAATCAGTTGTTACAAAAGCGTTCACTTAATTTTTAATAATAATTTAGATTACGAAATGCCTTATATAAAAATCAAAGATTTATTAAATATGAATTAAGAAGGGGCATAAAGTTCGAATGACTACGCATATGTGAATAAGATATATTTTACATGTAGCTGTCATTTAATAGTACTTACAAGGGAGGAGTATTTACGAAAACTGACATAATTTTTGGAAACAGTTATAATTTGAATAAATACTACCAATGCATGAACATTAATATACGAGTGAGTTAAATTGAGAAGAATACTAGATGGATTATGAAAAAATTGCTTAATTATACATAAACGCACATGTGTATATTAGAAAGCTAATTGATTTACACGATTCATATCATTGCGTAGGAAAATTTGTCTATATTTAATAAAATACGAGTCACGAGTCACAAATTTGAAATTTCTCGATACTTAATAAGAGAGATACGAGTCACAAGGTCACAAGTTCTAGCAAACATCAGAAGCAACCAATAATAATTATTTAATACATTTTTAAACATCGACCTCCATATGTTAGGTCTAGTAATGCGTGGTTTCAAAAGCATCGCGCTTTCTTCCCTAAATTTTATCACTAGAGATCACGTAGTAAGGATCAAATGCAGAGCGAGTACTTCGATACTATACTGAACACATTGTTCGCATATGGTTTCATTTAGTAAAAGCTTAAAAAAAATAAAACCAAAAGATAAATTTAACATTAGATATGATAATAATTTAAAATAATAATTTAAATCTAAATCGTAACAGAATATTAACAATCTAGCTATAATTAAATATAAACTAGTCAATCAACCAATTTGAATGCCTATACACAAATTCTAAAAAGCCAACTTAAAACTTTTTAAAAACTCTAGCATTAATAAAGAGAAAAGCTTTATCCAATCCGGAATCGGACGTGAAAACTCACCAGTTCTCGTACCTCGACTTTTTTATCTCGAGCGAACCGCTTAAAAGTTCATGGGTTTAACTGCAAAAGCAGCAAAAGTCGCATCTTAGAAGTCTCGCTGTTTAAACAAAGAAATACAAAATAGCGAACAGTGAAACGAAAATATAATATAAGTAAGCGAGACATTATCAGACGAAGACAGGTAGTTTCTCCTGGTTCGTTCAAACTTATCTTGATACAGTCCATAAATTTCCTTTGCACTTAAATAACTTTTTAAATAAAGTCTGTTTTTTATTTTAATAATGTTTTTATTACACAGACGGTTAAAACATTTCCCCTTATATTGTTGTGTCTCAATAGCTGGCGTTGATTGGATTTTTTTAAACATAGTCTTTCACTTTTATAGCGATGCGTGCTCTCTTTTATCTCAGATTATAGACGGACATATCAGCTTTATACCAAAGTTAGTGTGATAGAAATTCGTATATATTTTGATACTATGGGCTCGTTTGAATTATTAAAATCTGTTTCATTTCACATAACATTAAACATATGTGAGTTATTGATTTTGAACTCTTATCAAGATTCGACTCTCGTTTACGTATATTATAAAAAATCGGATTTTAGTTAAGACAACTGCCCAGAATGCGCATTATTTTGTACGTTAAACTTGTTTATGAATATATATTCCAAATTATTCATAAAGTAACTAAATATGAAAATAATCGAAAAACATACGACGTTCAATTATTTTCATGTAAATTGGAAGAGAAATAAATCTATATTAGACAATTTTATCTATGGTCATATGAGGTAACGCGACTTAACATAAAATTAAATATTAAGATTAAATGTTTATCGTTCTTGATATAAAACTTTATAAATTAGTAGCATGACTTTTCCGTGTCGCCTAGATTTATTTTTAATTAAACACAAGTTTTTGAAATAAAGATAAGAATGTATTATGAGGGTCATTTTAACTTTTTATACCAAAAGCTTTTTCATCACGGTCCATTCGACCATTTTAAATTTGGAGTAACGTATATCGTTACTGTTCTAAATTATACTTCAGAATTCGGGATTCATTTTATTTAAAATTTCCTGATTTCACTAGACAATAATATTGACTAACAATTAGGTAATCCTGTTAAAACATTTTACATTTTGATGCATTGGACAATAACATTACAAGGTGGATTATAACCAAAAAAACAAAATTAATAAATTTTTAAAATACCCATATAAAGGAAATTTATTTACATTCTTTGACAGGGGTGAACAAAATTAGTATTATGTCAAAATCAGTGTTGTGCTGGAACAGACAATGGAATCTGAATGTTGTAATAGGGAATATTAAATTTGATAGGTTGTGATAATATACCGATATTAATAACTGAAAAAAATTGAGATAATTCTATTCATTACGAACAGTCACTTCTATCATAGAATAAATGTCCTTAAGATATTAAAATCTTATCTGTTTTATAACAAAATTCAACACCTTATTTCGCTGCACACAACCGACCATATTATCACACCGGCGCTGCCATTAAACCCATTAAACTCCATCCCGAGCTCAGATATGCAAATCTTACTATTGCTTTGTATTATCATCGCCAAGAAAAAAAAAATATTATCATTTAACTCGAGACAAAGAGATGCTACGACGGAGGACGCGCGGCCACGTGGAGTTAAAACTTAATTAGTGGTCCGAGTCGCGCCACTTGCGACAGCTAATTTAGTTTAAAATTTATTCGCCCCGGCGAGGGTCGCCACAGCGGCTATTCTATTATTCGTGTCACCGTAAAACTAAATGCTAAAGTTCCATTTTATTTTTACAATCAGATGTAATTATAGTACTAACGAAGAGAGCACATCCCAATGTAAGAAATATCAGAAATGTTTTCATGTGGCATAATTCATCTATTTTCAAATAATCGTTAAATGGTATTGTGTATCTCCAATGAAAATATTGTTTGATACAATAAAGTAAATGCTACATTTCATATATTTTGTGTATTATGTATATATAATATTATGTATATATAATATTATAAATATTCAATTTATTTTATTTCGAAGGAAAAAAAATATTCAAAAATATAGTTTTATCAGGAAATATTTACAACATCTATTTGTAATTAATAATAATTACAACAATATTCTATTATTATGTATAATTTATTTAAATTATATTTACATGCAAAATAGAATGAATCGTCAATCTATTATACCATATAAGTTCTTTATATAACAATTTTAAAAAAACTATATATCTGAACATAATTAGTTTCAAAACGCGTAAACAACATTCAATGATAACTTACGGAATTTAGGGACTTAACAAGAATTTTTATAATGTGAAAAGGTAAAAATAAAGAAAGAAATGTATTAAGGTGATATAGTTTTAACATATACTTCTTCAAGAGAAAAAAAATTAAAATTAAGATTTATTACAGAATGTACTGTATAAAATTAATACGAAATTGCAAGTTAGAGAGTGAAAGAGATCAAGTAGTAAATACGAAGTGTTATAGATATTTTTTGGAAACTAATTCTAAAGACAATAAACTACGTGAATGAATATTGTCTTTTATTGTATTATATCTGTCAATTTTATTAGTGTTTATCTATTGAGATTTTGCTATTCCTGTAGCTGGAGAAATATTGCTTGTCTTGCTTTTTTTTGGTATTGAAAATATATTTGCTATATCACTTAGTTGTCAATATATGTGTTCAAAACTCAATTGCCTTTAGCGACCATTCAAACTTATTGTAATATTGTAAAACTTGTTCTCATTAAGTCGACTTTCCTCGTATTTATTTCTATGGGTTAGGAATACAGTAATATAAATAAAACATAAAAATACAAAGTTTTGAAAAAAACTGAAATAGCAATTATGTTTGGCGATCGATAAAAATATTATACATTGATATATGGAATGTGGTTTATACAGTTGTTGATAATAAAGGCACAATTAGCTAAAAGAAAACAAACTGTGTTTTATTAAGGGATTTTACAAGAAAATATTTGAAAATATATCTAAACAGATATTATATGGAAATAATTAATATTTTCCTTCAAATATTATTTACTTGATTGTTAACGTAACGAAAATAATTATTCACTCATAGTCTGAGAAAGAATATAGAAATAAACATTTTTCATTATTCAGTTGATAGAAAATATATGTGTTGAAAATATATTTATTTTCCATATTGATTTTGTATATTTTATTTTATAATGGATTTTACTTGTAAGTAATTAAAATATGACACGATGTCGAACAAATAAAGTCAACTGACTTACACAAGCTCCAATGTCTTTTGCTTATATTTACAAATATTTTAGTCGAACATCTTCTTTCGCGATTGTATTTTCCATTTTAACCGAGATAATAATTAAATGGTGTCCTTTTTCAAATATAATTAGGCAGCATACATCAAATTAGTTTTATTGAGGCACCCTAAAATTTTCATATTACTTGTTTTATCCTTAAATATATTACTCCTGAAGCAATATTTCTCAGAGCTTGTGCACTAAATTGATATACTGTATAAATTCTGGGTAACTTTTTTTAAATTTAGTGTTTGAATAGGATCTCGTACAGTAAAGAAAAGATGAGACTTTTATAAAATCACTTATTATTAAATATTGCCTATGTCTATTCACCGTTTAAAATCGTTATTTCTAAGAATTATCGACATGTTTTTAAAAATAGAAGTATCATCTCCTTTGATTAACGTAGTTACAGTGATTTTATTGTGACCATTCAAAGTTATTTCATGCATCTCTATTGGCTGGTAGAATTAATTCTACTGATTAAAAAATTTCTTCACTGTCCGAAATAAACCATCGTTAATCAAATAAAAAGGTCTACGTACTAGTTTATAATGAAAAATTTTATCAAAATATCTCAGCATCCGCCAAAACTAAATTTGGTAAATCATTGTATGGTTGTCGTTAGAGTTCTTTAATTTTCTTGGATGAATTTAGTCCTAAGTAGATATGTTTAAGTAAGTGAGTTTCATTTGGGCTCCTGAATGCTTGCCCCCGTGATACAAGAATAATCGGTTCTTTTTTCGTTTTTAATTCTTTACACAGAATGGATAAGAAGATAGTTGCCAGTAGTAACATATTTCTCACATTGACTTTCGTGGCAAGACAAGTTTTTGAACAGATTTCATTTTATGGAACAAATTCTTTCCACTTGTATGATTGAGCAGTCAAGTATCTTTATTCCGAAAAAAATAATAATTACCCTAATAGAATTTGGTTTCCTTTTAATAAAATTCTCGGTATTCGTTACATTTTGCTTCAAAGAATGAGCCTATATTCAACCAAAAAATTATAAGATAAATCTTGACGAGCAATTAAAAGACTCACTTTATTTACATAGCATTATAATCCTTTTACTCAGAATATCTTGATATTTCGTACTTGGTTTTCATTATTTATACCTTTTTTCCCGTAATCTTATTTAATTCTTCTATCTCTTCTTATCACGCGAAATTAGTTTAAAAAATGTAATTTCGTTTTAACATTTCGAATCTACATTGTCTTTAAAAATACTATAGCAAAGGAAAGACATAAGTCCGGTGACATATTTATTTTCTCGAATAATAACAAAATACCACAACCTATAATTCAATGTAAGATTAAGATTAGAGAGAAGATTATTCTCAGACAACTTAAAAAAAACAAGGCTTGGGTGACGATGAGATTATTACAGAGCTCCAAAAAAGAGAAGGGCTCTTATTTAAAAAAAAAATCCGGGACTATTTAATGCCTTTGTTCTAGATGGGAGAATGATTAAGTCATGGAGTAAAATATGGTTGTAGCGTTCATCTAAAGGAGATGATAAATGTTCAAAGGATTACCGACTGATTTTACTTTTAAGTCATGTCAATAAGTTGTTTTTAGAGTTATTATTAGTTTCTTCCAAAAATTTGACTATTTCCAGCCTTCGGAAAAAGCAAGTGTTCGACAAGATTTTAGTACAGTTGATTCCTTTAGTCTCTGCGCTTGTTATACAGAAGACTAAAAAATATAATAAGCCATTGTATCTAGCTTTTATGAGTATAAGAAAACCTTCAAATGTAATGAAACTCGGGGTGTTCTGGTTTCCCTGCCGCAGTTGCCAAACCAAGTCGATTAGTATGTATATTACATCGTTGAGAAGTCTGGTGTTATTGCGATGATCGTCCAAGTAGATGTCCCGGAGACAAAATCTATCCAGCTGCATCGAGGAGTGAGAAAGGAGATGTTTTATCTCAAGAGCTATTCACAAGTGCGTTGGATAATGTCTTCGAGACTTTAAATTAGAGACTTTAAATTTAAGATGGAGGCATCTATGTAAATAGCACCTGATCATATCATACCTGAGCTTTGCTGACAATGGCAAATACGTCGTAGGAATTGGCGGAGATGCTCACTGACTAAAATGATTTTGCCAGACGAGTTGGCCTCAGTATGAATCTGACCAAGACTTAAGTCAGGTTCAAATTACAGATCGGAATAATAGTCAGTTACATACCTAGCTAAATCATTTATCCCGAATCTCCCTGAGACAAATGATTCAGGTCGGTAGACATAACTTTTATAATGAATCTAACAGGGAAATACGTTTGGGCTGGTCAGCGTTTGGGAAATTGGGTCAGATCTTTACGTTGTTGATTTTGCATTCGCTAAAGGTGAAGATTTGTGAAAATAGTGCATTCTATCAATAATGATGTAGGGTGTTGAAACGCATTGTCAACCTCATGTATAAATTGAAAGTCGCTTAGCGACCGAAGGAAAGAGCTATCCTCTGAGTGTTTTTCTAAAAGACAAAAAAAGAATGAAGACGTCCAACAGAGAACCAATAAAGTAGTACCAATAGGGTAGACAGGTTCTTGAGTGGGGACCATGAACCTTAAAGTACACTATGGGATGCCCCCCAACCAGGTGGAATAGCGATTTGAAAAAAGTGGGCGGAAAGTATTTGGACGCGGAAGACGGAAAACCGTGTGTAGTGGCGTACCTTAGAAAAGATATATGACGACAATGATATTATTTCAGTACTAAAGGATGTTGGCACAAAAAGCATAATTCCGTAAAAAAATATCCGAACCCGAAAAAACCGTGACTTTTTGCTTTTCTTTATTAATCGAAAAAAATACAATGGTCAGTTTGTTTATTTGTTTATTTGTCTTACTTTAGTGCCTCATTTACTCAATTAAAATTAATAAAATGTTAGATAGGCCATTTATATTTAGGCCACCATTTGTTTTCTTTTTCACGCAAAATCAAAACTAATTATATTATAAACTTGAAAGTGAGCTTCTTTGCTTTTGTATTGCTTTTTTGCTTCTTTGCTTCTTTAATTTTCACAGCACCAATACTTAAGTAATTTCCGTAAACTACCGTCTATATTACAACACAATTTTCATTTTCTACGGAAATTGAAGCAGCTAGTTGAAATTAGTCCTAAAACAAAACACTTCTCCGTTTTTATAAACATAACTCGCACATAAATTAAAAACAATCAAAGATTATCACAGTTTGACCTTTTTTTACCTTTGTAAATTAAAAAGTAATTCACATCACTCAAAAAGAAACAACATATCATAATATACTTCGTATTTATAAAAGGGAGAATTTGAAATAAATTAATACCTTAAACTTATAGTTTTGTCAAAATTAGTTTGTTGATTGATCAGAGACCACACTTCGATTTTAATATCCTACAATACTGAATATATAAAAAGGCATGCTTAATCTATTTCTATTGTATTAAGTGTATTTATTAAGTGTGTATTCAACACATAAGGACAATGTTCACAACTTAGTGGATTTTATTAAATTCACACTCAATTTTTCATATTAACATCTACTCGGCATGTGCGTTAAGTACATTGAATATCTGTTTTTCAGATAATTTCATTTGTAAATAATATTCATCTTCATATCCCGTTCAAATGTTTTACAGTCATAAAGCCTTCCCGCTACATATAATAATGCATTCGTGGTTTGTTATCGGTAAAATGAAATTTAAATTAGCAGCTAATAAAATATATTTAAATGATAGCTATGGTGGTTATAGCTTATGGTCGTTTGTTAGGATGGTTCCAAATGTCTTTTGTTAGCAACTTAAAAAGCGAGTTTCTTGAGAGATTAGATACGCTATAAAATGGTTAGATAGTGTAGGTAAAATACTAAGTACGAAAATTTCCAAAAAAAAATATAAAACGAAACGTAAGAAAAAGTTGTTTTGCACATTGTTCATATACGAAAAAATATTCATCTTAAAATTAAATTAATCTTAGAAATAATATAAGGCAATGGAATATCTTATATATAATGTAAAAAAGAGGTTTATGTAGGATCCATACTCAGAAAATTATACTTTTTAAAACAAAAAGTACTTATAGTTATAATTAATTATAGTGTATTTATTAACTAACAGTGTATAATTAAGACCATATAATAAAAATATTAATATCCAATTCGACATTATTTAATGTATCACATAAAGGGCAAACATTTTATGTATATATATATATATATATACATATATATATATATATATATATATATATATATATATATATATAAACGCGAACGGCGAAAGTCGGGAAGGAAACTTATTTTAAAAATCTATTGAAAGTAATTTATAATCACGGTCACAATATTCAGTACACTGAGTTAAATTTCGTGCTAATTTAATATAGTCAATTAGCATTTTAAAGTAATCTAAATTTAAACCGTAATAAACAAGTAATTATTTTATAGCTTCAATCATTTTTAATAAGCTAATAAAATTTAAATAACTCATTCATGTGATTAAACAAGTTTTAAATAAAATTTATGTCCGGCAAATATTATTTTACGAATACATTAAAGATATCATATAGCTGTATGTAATAAAGCAACTTTAAATTTTAAATAAAAAAAATGTAAAAAAAAAATGTTAAATAAAAAAAATTTAATTTTTAAGACAATGGTAACGAAACATAATATATTTTAGTCCCAAGGTAAATTGTTTTTCACACTTCCTGCCCATATTAAGAAATATGATTAAAAGTTAGGTTAAAAAAGCAAAAATTATATTAAAAGAAAATCTTTTGCAAATCGTATATTGTGTTTTAGAAAATATAACTTTCAACAAGAATTACTGTAAACATATTTGTTTTCAATCAGATTTTCGCGGTTTTTCAGAAAAATGGATATCGTTGTCATTTATTTTATTTAATATGTGGACCCAAATTGTATTTATGTTAATACCACTCTTTATGCCTATTTTGAAATTTATCTTGTGAAGATGAGAAGTGGATTTCCACAACAGGTGGGTTTTATATAAGGAAACGTTTTTGTTTTTGTTCTTTATATTAGCACTTAAACTGAATATTGTAATTTAACTCGCATTATTTAATTCTATATTTCATTATTTAATTATTGTGAATAAAATATCTTAATGAACTTTAAGATATGTATTAAATTCGAATCGTATAAAAATTGTATAAAAAAACACTCAGCTGAATAGCGCTTGAAAATATAAATTAGTTGTTAGTCTGTAACTCTTCACGCAAAAACGAAATTATGTAAATTTAAAAAAAAATTTATTTGTATATAATTTATTGAAAATATATATAATTTTCAACAAATTATAACGCTAAAATGTATTTAAGCACCGTTAATACTAGCATAACAAATTGCTAACCATACAGAAATGTCCAACTTCCTTAGTTTTTGATTGTCGCAAAAAATTATGAGCTGTCACGTGACGCCTCCCAGATGTGAAACATCCTAGCTACTAGCGCTATTGGATGTTTCACGTCGAGAATTTCTGCTTTGCTTTACCCGGCTATTATTAATGAAATGAAAAAATACGCTTTACAACTATCAAATGGTAAGCTTTCTATGGAATAGAATACCTTTATATATATCCCTTGCAAATTTTAAGCAGGAAATCCAATTTTCCCACGACGTCTGCTTTCCAACTCGATAAAAAAACCTCTGTTCTCTCTTAATTAAAGGGCGGTAAGTTTTGACGTCATATCATGGTTCCATTAGCAACAAAATCTCATACACAAACATTATCACAACTTAAAATAACTTCGTCCAACACGTGGTTAATCACGGAGTCATCCTGCTTAATTCACGCGATATCAAATAACAAACATCCGGCTTGCTTATAATCCCATTTACGTACACTGTTTATCCTTCCTTTCTATCAGGATGTATGATATCGTCACAAAATTACCAGCGAATCCCGGCGACTAGTTTATAATATTACACGCTAGTTAGTGTCCTAACGTCAAACGCCACGCTTATAATTTGTTATCGTTCTTTTGAAACTTTAGCTCATTAGCAGTTCGTAATCGATGTTAAAATTATCCTTGTCGTAATTCGTGGATAGTTTAGTAAAAAGTTTTTGCTGAAAAATTTTTGTTTGTATTTTATTTTATGAAACAAGGCTGTCTATAATGAAAAGGTTTTTTTGTTTCTAAATTTCAGTGAATTTTCTTGAACAATATCAAAATGATAAGCTACTCATAGGAGGATTTCTTGCTCTACTTTTTATCATAATCACATTATGTATCATAATCACATCATAATCACATTTGTCTTTTATATATATATATATACATACATATATATATATATATATATATATATATACACACATATATATATATATATATATATACACATATATATATATATATATATATATATATATATAAATATATATATATATATATATATATATATATATATATATATATATATATATATATGTACAGATGCCTCAATATTATGGAATAGATTAGACAAAATATTACATTAATATAAAAAATATTTCTATTTATTGGAATTTTTTCTAAATTTAGTATTTACGCATTGTAGAGACCACGCGATTACGGTATAAAATTAAGAGTGATTGCAAAGATAAAAGAAGAAATATTTTAGGTTTAGGTCACGTTAACTAAAAGAACTAGAAAAATCCGACAACAAATACGTACTCACATATGAAAAAAATGAGTAGAAAAGTAAGCAGTGAAGTTAATAGAATTAAATGAACAGATCAAATAGGGCAATATCTATAATATGCTAATAATGAAGACCGTTAAAAAGGACGCAGAGAAGTACGATGTTTGTCAAGTCCTGTCTGGATGGGAAAATATATTAACTTTCAGGTATATGGGTTATAGGTAGATTATAGTCGAAAGAAAGTTTACACTTAAGAATAAATTGACATGGCCTAGATTAAAGTGTGTACTACTCTAGGTACTGCATGTTGAATTTAAGTCATGAAATTAATTAATTTATAATTTTGTGTAATTATTACGTGACATGTAATTTTTTTGTTATTAGTAATGCACTTGTAAAACATCCGCTTACTAAGTTTTAAAATAATATAACATCTCCTTCCAGTGCGAATTCCTTAGAGTGCGAATTCTACTCGCATTTGTTCTTTTTTTTATTACTGGCAACATAATAGTTTTTTACTATTCTTACATTACCTTTAAATTTTACTCTAAGATAGACAGCCTCCCCTTCCCCGAATTAAAATATTTCATATGTTATATAATTCATTTGTGTTAAATAAACAATTTCCAATATTAGGATAGACATATAATATATAGTAATAAAAATTTATTAGAATAAGAACATTTCTTAATGAGTTAACGAATATTTACGGAAATGCGTTAAATGACACGATATTCTTTCATTACGTTTTATAATAATGGAAGATAGGAACGGAAATGTAGGAAAATTAAATAAGGAAATGTGTTGATCATTTCATCAATATCAATACGATGTGACCTAGTGGCTATCCTTATAAGGCTCCTCTCTCCCCATCGGTAATGGATATAAAAATATGATAAGGTATCAAATTTCCCAAGAAGGTTCAGGAAAAGGATTCATTATGACTTATCCCAATATTAATTAGCTTCCCACTAAGATTTCACTTTCTTTTCGGTAGCAACATTGAGTGCGAGTTAATTTTCGTTATTTTTCAAAAAGCCTTTCCGGAAAATTAGCTTGGGCTTATATTATAAAAGGAAAAATGTTTTCAATAGCTTTCGTTTGTACGGAATGTTTTTAAATTAATAAAGAAATTTGATATTTATTAAGAAATGGTCGTAATTATGAGTAAAATATATACTTAATTCTAAGTTAGACTTTGGTAATTTTTTGAAAGTAATTTGTTAAAATCAATTTCCAGCGATTACTGAAATCTTAATTTTATCTCTTAACTTAATTATTGCATTGACAAATTTTAATTAGCGAACAACAGAAATTAAGCTAATAATAATGAATTGAAAATGTTTTATTCTTTTATTTCGATTACTCAGGCGAAAATTTATTTTTTTATATTACTTAAAAATTATTAAAGGTGTTTGTATATAACTGTTAAGGACATATAGCATTAAAGAAAATTGAAAATTATTTTTGAAAAAACTGGATAAGTTGATTATAATTTGGGAACTGACAGCTCATTACATTATAATTCTGTATTCATAGCAGGCAAAGATTTCCAAAATTTTTCAATTTTTTGATGCGAAGTTAACACAAACAGTCGCGCCACACGCGATATGGCACAGTATTTTTTTACTTTATGCTCGGTATTTATAAAGTTTTATTGCACATAATGTGGTGCAAGCATTATATAATGGAAATAAGGAACGTTATTTCATGCGATGCTAGTAACGAATGTATTGAAATGAAGATTTGTTACGCTATAAATTATGATGAGAGACTATAAACTATATGAAAACCAAATCACATTTAACATACTCTTTCACTTAGAACCTAAGAAAACCTACATAGATATCCAGATTATTATATAAATATTCAAAATATTGAGTAAAATTTATGTAATGCGAAATTGCTATATTTAATTTTTTACTTATAATATGAATTGCCCCACTACTGATGAAATATAATGCTGTCGCTACTCACAGAATTAAGCCAAGATAATATCGAACCAGCCAATCGCTTAAATTGATAGAGTGGAATAAATGTACACTTAGCAAATACTCTTAATATGTCTTTCTCTTGTCTTCCAAATGTCCCTTTATCTTGTCCTTCAAATGTCCTTTAATAATAAAATGGGGTAAATTCGAAGTATTATTTCGGTCTAGTACGCTTGTTGATATTACTGATTATATGCGTGCGTCCTAATTTTAACGATGTACTATTAGTAAATTGACATTTTGGGAAATTTTGGGGGATTTTATATATAATAATTAGTACACTGAGTGTGTATAAATGTTAAAAGTAATGAAAAAGTTTATTTTGAAATCTTTGTAGCTATGTAAAAACTAGTGATGCAACGAAATTATATTGAATTTCGTGACGCGATAACTATGTGAATAATGGATCGATAGGAAATTACGCATCAAATAATTATCAAATTCAGAAAGCTTACTCTTTTATGGTTTTAACTAGTTAAACTTTTTCAACAATTGAAGTAATCTAAGAGCAGAGCGCCATTGTGCGAAAGAAGCAAAATTATTATAGTTTGCATGTCTTACAGGCGGTCTACCTCGTGAAAGCATTAAGCTAGGTCGCCACAATCAAGGTTTTCATGAAAAGCCGTTAAGTAGTTTTAATAAGACCTCAAGTGAAATTGGATTTAACAAGAGTAATCAAAATTTAATGATTTTTTTTAAATTAAAAAATTACTTTTTTTTTGTTTACGTGACATAGTATTATTTCTACTTTCTTTAAGTTCTTTACCACGACCTGAGTTTTGTTGTATTACAACATCTTCAGGTGAGTATACCTGAAAATGTTGTAACACAACGAAACCTAGATCGTAGTGAAGAACTTAAAGAAAATAGAAATAATACTATATCACGTAGTTTTATTTAATTGTGAATAATGAATTTCTACAAAATTGACGCCAAATATATTCAATAAATGTAGAGATATTTATAAGGGTTGATTTAGATAGTAGTTAAGTTTACTGTTGTTTTAATAGTTAGCTTTAACCTAAATGACTGAATCGAAGTCATGACAATTTGCAATATGTTTTATAATTAAACTTTTTCATTTAAATCTATATAAGCAAATACCTATAATTTTTAAAATTGTTATTTACTTTATGTGCTATCCACTTAAAAACAAGGAACCCCCTACTTTTATAGAAAAAAGGGATAAAAATTAGTTTTTATGTTAATATCCAAATAAATAATCCAATATTGCTAATAAAATATTATTTATATATAAATGATTATTTCTTAAGAAAAATATCTTAAGAAATAATCCAATTCATATGGAGAGTTTACTGTTCTTCTTTAAAGTTGATTAAAAAGGCGTTCCTTCTTTTACCATTAACGTGGCGATATAGGTACTCCCAACAAAATTAATGAATAACATATATAATAGTTCAATCACAATTCTTCAGCCATCATAATTTAATAAAGTCCGTTTTTAGGTGTTAGAATACTATGATGAAGGGAAAACAGCAAAAACGCACCTGCTATTCATGAGACATAAGCAACATACGCTTTTCCAGCTGTTGGCTCATTTGTTTCCTTAATGTATAGTATAATATAATTAATTTATTTGTTCAATTAAATATAAACCGACAATTTTTCATTAACTTGAAATACTATTTACTCTAATAAAGTAATGCTATCATGTTGTTTCCCGAATTTCAAATTCATCTGAATTACAGTTGTACTATATCGGAGCAAACTTAGAGATCACTCTTTGTGAATATTTGTTTAGTAATAAGACGCGACGAAATATACATAATGACAAAATGAAAGAACACCAAAGTCAAATACGAAATACAGTACTAGAAAATATAGATCGTGATTTTGAAAAATTTCCATTATATCTAAATAAGACTAGGTTCTAATTTGTCAAGAGACATGTCTCTAACCAAGCCCTTAATTAATAAGATAATATCTTTCAAAGACTGATTCATCCTGTTTTTATATGGGAAGCCCAAAGAAGATTTTAAGATATTAATAAATATTTTTATGAATATTTTATTTTCAGACACGAGTGAAGATTACACCTGTCCACTTGAGCATCGAATATAAAGTTAAATAGATTAATTACCCACCCGAAACAAGGGACACCTTCCGGATAAAATCTGGAGATCTTATTTAGATAAACTTTAGGTTATGAATCAAAACCATGTTTTCGCAATTTCATTTCGAGCTAAACAATTAACACGGAAGACAGACGGCCAAGACAAATATTACGGAAATATAGCATCTACAGGAAAACACTTGCATCCTGTCCGCCTACAGTCAGTTGCGAATAGTGTATCGGGTATTTTATCTTAGACCTATTATCGTAAACCATTACAGTAATTTTATATTCATGTACTAAGTTTTTGGTGTAATCACATATGTATGTAATCACATACGTTTTAATATTTCCTAGTGCGACTAAGAAGACAGTTAGACCACATACGTGTTAAAAAAAAAATATTTTTTTTATTTAACTTACGTAAAAAAACATTTTGGATCTTTTGGTGTGGAACCCTAGAAATAGTATTTTTTAATCTATTTTATTACCGTAGCGAATAATATTAAGAACAAATGATATGCATAAGTTTTAAAGAAGACAATAAAATTTGTAATATGAATATTTAATATAATTTTTTAATGTAGTTCCAAAAACTTAATAGTTCTTTTACATTTAATTCTTCGACATTGGAAGATATTGCTATTGCGGTCAAACCCTCGGCCTGAGGCTAAAAATATTAAAATTAGTTTATTATCATAATTTCATCGGAGAACGACTATCCTCCTTACAACCCCTAGTAATGACATGAAATTATTAATTATAATGAAACCTTTCCAATAAGACATGAAACACAAAAATTGAACAAATTAATTTACCAAGAACAACAATTTTCCTAAATTTAAAAATGTCAAAACTAACGAGCCCTCAAAACAATTCATTAGTGATAAAATATTAGTCTACTGTCGTCGCGCCATATTATTTCATGTGCATGTACATGAAAGGAATCTATTAAATATTCATTCTACCATTATGCAAGATTTTCATAAATACAAAATTAATGAGGGTTTTGAACCAAAAATATAAAATGTGTGGTTAGCCCTAAGCTGTTATCGTCTTAATTAAGGTTCACATTTATTAATGACTGAACGCCATTATTAACCACTTTATTTTTGATAATTGAATTTGTTTTGGAAATGGAATGTCGATTTAATTTTTAAAGCACCATAATTTTTATTTTATGGTCTAACTGCTAGGAGCGAAACTTGCATTACAATGGTTGTTAAAATATAATTAAAGATATTTAAGAAATGTTTAATAATTAAATTTTAGTTTTACATTTCCTTCTAAAGAGGCTAAATTTGAAAAGTGTAATATAAACATAACACAAATAGAAACTACATGAAAAAAAAAACTTGTCACAATTGCTTAATTATCAGTATAATCAATTTCTCTTTCTGAGAAATAATAATCCTACTGGTAATTCATGTTTGAATAAGGCGATCGGTGCGTCACGTTGCATACCACTTTAATAATGCCATGCGGCACTCGGTGTGTGTGGATTGCAGGACGCTCAGCTCTCACGTTGAAATACACCCTAAAATTGTGTACTTTGAAAATGAGATAAGATACGCATAAGAAATTTGATTGATAATAATAGTTCAATTTTGTCCCCAAACATACATTGAAGCCGGATTACTTTTCATCATATAGAGTCAAAAAGGATGAATATAAAATGTTGCATACATAAAGTTTGTTCTGTAATCGTAATCGGTAAAATCGTCTTTCGCCTGTTTTTCAATAGGTGATAGGTTTAGCCACGGATCTTTGGTCTCTGTCCGATTTTCAAGGATTTTTGAAAAAATACCCTCTATAGTTTAAATGTAGACTGAGATGAAAAGTAAATTTTAGTGTTACACTATGTGGAATTGAAACTTTTTAATTTGATCGTATTCCGGGTTGTCCGTCCATCCACTGCAGTTTCAGATGAGGATTTCAATTGACATACAGTAAACAATTAAAAAATGGCGTACGAAAAATTAGTTATGCTTATCATCTTGACTGGCATATTATTGAACAAGGGTATCAAATTGAAATTTAATTAATGTTTTAAAGTGTATATGAGAAATATTAAACTTGAATGTGTTCCGTCCTCATGTTCTTTAAGCCTAGTTTTGAAGTTTTTATAACAATTTTTATAAAGTCTAAAAAGTTTAGTTTCGTAGTTTTTCGTAGTTTCGTAGTTTAAATTAAAAATTATTTCAGTTTATTCACATTCAAAAATTTAGAAGATATAAGCTATTTCAGAACTTTAGATAATGCGGGTCGTGGGCTTTACCTCTTTTTATTTTACCAAGTTTGCAGCATAGAAAATCTTAACTGCTAAAAAGCTGAGAACAAGAATTTTAAAGAAAATTATATTTTTGTCACAAATTATAGGCGATACTATTAATATATCATATTATTAAGTAAGTGCGTATGTATAACTTTTTATTCGGTTCTAATAATTAAATATATTTTAAAATTAAATAATTTGAAACAATTCATTATTAAAATCTTCAATATTATTAAGCGTACGAGGAGTACCGCTGAAAATTTTTAGAATATCGAAAACGAAACCAATTAAAATTTTATAAATTCTTTTTTAAAATAGTCTGAGTGGTGCTCTATGCATCGCATCATTTGATGGAGCCACCAAAAGAAGCAGTCGGCCCACTCATATCTTGATGTCCATTCCACGGCCTTTTGAAGGTAGTCACCACCTTTTTGGTTTGGTGTATTCCGGGCAGTTTGTTTTTATTCCCGAGAGTAAATATATATATATATATATATATATATATATATGTATATATATATATATATATATATATATATATATCATCTCGCGAGATTGTGCTGACGGCAGATGGCTTACAGTTTCTATATTAGATTTAGGCAAATATTGTGTTGTTCATTTGACTGCGTACGCAGACGCGTTTTCATAATGAAGGAGTTTTCTAGAGTGAGGGCTTTGTTCTTGAACTTTTTTCCAAATAACAAACTAATAATTGTTGCTATACCAGTCGGCATTAACTTTTCATGCATTTTCGAAAACAGTCTTCGCATATAAATCAGTTCATCCGAATTACACATCAAAAATTATTAAAAAAGATGATAATTTTTATCACTTTTTTTTTCAAGCACTCAGTTCTTTCCTCAGCTTTGTAGGAAAATCCAGAAAATCAAATGCTCACCGTTTCGAATTTTTAACTATATATTCGCTATTATCAACCGCAACGACGTCCTGTACAGCATTTTAATGACCTCTGTCGATTTTCGCGACACCAATAAAACACGCCGGTGTTTTTGAACTTTGGTCAAATCCTAGAACAAAGCTTTTTGATATCTAAATTTTTTTGTAGAATTGTTTATATTTGACTCAAACCAATGCCTAAAATAGGACAAATCTGCTGATAAGTTATTCCCTGGACAGTCTTAATCATGAACGGCACAGCATAGATTTATCTTCAGTAATTGGTATTGAGGAATGTCCGTCACGCAGATGACCACTGAGTTTGGAACGACTATACTTGGACTCGATAAACCAATTATAAACGGTTGCAATTAACTAATTATAAAAATTGTAAAGTTCCAATTGAAGTCGATTGTAACTTTGTTTTTATTTGAGACCATATGACGATCGAACGAAAATCTTCTAGTATTAAATTCGTTTTGAAGTTCTGGCAAATTGTAAAATATGCATAAAATAAAACAAAATAACTCAGTCGGTTACCAGAAAGTTCAACACACACGGTTACACTTAGTGATATTTTTCATTTATAGTAAAATTAATTTTACCGTATAGAGTTTAATTTTCCATTTAAATAAATAAAATGACGTCTCTATTATTATTGGAGACATCATTTTATTTATTAAAGATCAAATACGGTCTAGTGCTTCACTTTTTTCAATTTAATTACGTCACACATTTTTATGATGCTACCGGAACGGATTTTCATACCACTACAGGATAAGAAATTTTACTTCTATGCAATTTTTTACGTAATTTTTATCAGGCCTTTAATTTTTATTAATATATTAGGTATTCATCTTCAAGATCTCTCTACTTTCATAAAGCACCATCATGATCTTTCTACTTTCATAAAGCATTCAAAATTTTAGCAAACACGTCGTACTTATTTGTTTCTCTAACTGTACGTTTAGTCGCTCCGCGTAGTGTTTCTCCCCTCTCCAGTCCCTACTCACCTTAACAAATTGTTCTACCATTTATCTTCGCATAAGCACTTTACGCCTAAGTTAAATTCTGTTTTACTTTTGAAAATATATTTTTTTATCCTCATAACAGCGAATGCATAAGTAATTAAAGGGCGCGCCGCGTCGGCCTATGATCTGCTGACTTTAATGAGAATATTTGATCGACGTAACGTTTCTGGAGGCTGCGTATTTTGTTAATCGAAAAAAGATATTAATGACTCGTCGATCGGGATATTCAGGCGTTAGAATTGAATTCTAACGTAATTCAGTCGTTGGTGCGGGTGATTATTTTGATAACGAGAGAAGTAATGAGGAGCTGAGCCATAAAGGTTGTTCGTTATAAATGTGATGTTTGTTGATACAGAGTGGCTGTGAAAATTATGTTGTCATTAAAATTAAGATCCATTGCTACTCACATACACACACACTACAATTGTAAGCAAAATTTGTCAATCCAGCTGAGACACGGATCTAATACCGCTCTTCTTAGAGAGAACTGAAAAATGCTGCTTATATATATATATATATATATATATATATATATATA
Source organism: Druceiella hillmani (assembly GCA_039881145.1). Taxonomy (NCBI): domain Eukaryota; kingdom Metazoa; phylum Arthropoda; class Insecta; order Lepidoptera; family Hepialidae; genus Druceiella; species Druceiella hillmani. The sequence continues at coordinate 15,113,966 of JAYKKI010000009.1, forward strand.
TATATATATATATATATATATATGTATATATACATATATATATATATATACATCTCGAATTGCATACAAAGGCGAAAATTTTCGAAAATGTAAACTTCACATACTTCCAGACAACATCATTTCTATAAGATTACAGTAAGCCCGAAAATGTAACTTCATAATTTTAGCTCTCTATGTATGCAGATACGTGGATGTAGATGTTCCATCCAACGGATTGTTTCATGCTGGGGAGATTGTTGCATCCTAAGGACCGTTTCACCATAGGGACCGTTCCATCCTAGAGACCGTTCTATTCTAGGGACCATTCCATCCTAGAACCATTTCATCTAGATACTATTCCATCCTAGGGACCATCCATACTAGGTACCATTCCATCCTAGAGACCATTCCATACTTAGGTCCGTTCCATCCGAGGGACAGTTCCATCCTAAGAATCATTCCGTTCTAGGAATCGTTTCATCCTAGGACCGTTCCATCCTAGGACCGTTCTATCTTAGGGACCGTTCCAGGCATCGGTCTACTGGGTCAATTTTAATAAATAAGGTTTCGTTGGGTTCGTTCTATTATTAAGGGTGTCATAGGTAATATAAAAGTATAATTTCCATCCGTAGCCCTCATCGAAATAGGTATCAAATTAAATATATGAATAAAAAATTATAATGATACCTATTATTTTTTTTATTAAAATAACTAGGCACTAATAAATTGCCATAAAATAAAAAATATGTACCTACTAAATGAATATGCACATCCTTTTAGTGAGTATATAATTATATTTTTTTCCATATTTAAAATTATCAAAATTTAATTTTTATCTAATGAAGTAGAGTAAGACGCTTGTGAATAATTCCCAAATTGCTAGTTTAGTATTTTTGGTACTTACGGTGACTATAAACAATTTTTGGAGGTACTTCTCGAAAAATATATTTATTATAATTTATTCTTATTTTTCGCTTACTATTTTAAAATCTTTCTTGTTGTTAAAAATTGTTTAAAATAATTTTTTCAGTCACATATTTTTATATTTACAAAAAGCACGAATGTGCCTGAGTGGTAGTTTCTCAATTGCAATGCTTACCGTCTTGAACCTTACCGTCATAAAAAATTATATTATTTATAGTAAAAGGAAGTTTGAAATTATTAACATCAATAAAGTTATAACGGAAGTTCGTAATTTAGATGTGATTGCCTTTGGTCCTGGATAGATTTTATTAAAATTTACATAAGTTTGGAAATTAATATTTTTGTTATAAATGATGTACTAATAAACAGGAGTTCTCTTCTCTCTTCGAGGTTGTATCTCAATCCTCGCACGTATTCTATGCTTTATTGCTGAATACACAGCACAGTTTGATTTATGCAGACTACATACACATAGACAAGTTGGCTGGAACTTACCTTAAACCATTTTCGTTATTTTGTTCCACAATACATCTACGTTACATGCAAACTGACACGTAAGCAGTATTAAAAATTTAGGAGCGTTTTTCTTTAATAAAAGTGTATTACATTTTTTTTATACAGTTTGATGATGACTTTGGTAAGTTACCTTTCAAATACTACCTTATATAGCATCATGTTACACTTGTATCTTATATTCATCTGCCTTAAAATTGACATAGAACGCCCAAATGTGGCGCTATCATGTCAGCTACGTATACGAGACGTGCGCAATAGTGACGAGCTTCATCACGTAGTGCTCACACAATTATATTGTTTAAAGTGACCGTGTATCATGGCCTTTATATTGTCAGCTTTCGTTTGTTAATTTACGAGATATAATCATAAGCCGGTGACGTGTTTCTCATACTGATGACGAATTTTAGAATTCTAATTTTGTGGTCAGCTTGCCCAAAACCCATTGTTTTGGGAATTCGTTTATTGCGGACACATGAACGTCTGAATTTACATTTACTTTGAAGTGAAATTAAAAAAAATAGAATTAATATGACCTCAATATGTAGTCTATTTTTCGGTTACAATATATCTTCACATGTTTCTCTTCTTATACAATATGTAATTTTTTTTATGAATAAAAATAAACTATTTTATAGTGGCAGCTACGTAATAAAATTTTCGTTTTGTCCACACGTATTCAACGACACACCTCTAAGCAAAATATGTGTATAGTTAAATATTGAAATTAAAATTTCATTCTTATTTTTAGTTTTAGTTTTTCTCTGGTTGACCATTCTTTAAGTCATTATAAGCGTGTTAAAGGTAAGAGTTTTAACATTTTAACTAATATATTTTCAATTTACCACTTTTTCTCTAACACTAAAATTATGAAATTTTTTGAACTAGTATAATAAACATATAAATCCTCCATAAAGGTCGATGATAGACTATATTCGTTTTGTGCTGTACACATTATCTCACACGCATCACTTGACAAAAATATTGTATTTCTTGTTTCTGCAAGATTATAACTTGTGATATCAGTTTTGAAAGGTCTTAGGTCGAGATAGATTTAATTAAAATGTTTTATTTCGTATTTTAATTAAATGTTGAAACTCTAAATCTTTATATCTGTAAAACATAACTTCTGTTTGTATGTATGCCTGTCTTTCTATTATCTAATAATTTGAGTTATATTAAATGGATTTTGATGCCGTTTTCATATAGGGTATTTATTCAAGAAGGTTTTTGTGTTTAAAAGTATTACTCTAATGCACAGATTACGGAGTCACGTTAATATTTTTAAGACATGTCCTTGAATGCGGATAGGCACGTGGTGCTATACATGGTGTGACGACGACACATATATTATGGGATAAATAACTTTGACAAAGAAATGTTCAGATTCGTTTATATAGCGTGAATGTAATGAATATCACAATTTTTAAACGCGCGGGGCCGCGGGCAATAGCTAATGTTTAAATGAAATATGGAATGTAATGACAGAATTATTAATTTAAATATATTCAACTTTCAGATTAAAACTTGTCACTATACATTGGTAGCATTATTTAAATTTGTAGCTAGTTTAATTAAAAATGAAGCTGGAAATAATGAATGATTAAAATGCCAAGTACCCAATTATTATTTCCGCCTACGTGTCACCATAGGCGTATCAAATTTCTTTGCCCAAACAGAGATAAAGACAAACAGTAATTTCCATTTTGTTTTCCCACCCAAACTTTTTTCTATAGACTTTATGAATGACAAGTAGTACGAAGAGCCTTGGAAGTTTAATAAAAAAAACAACTGATGAAGAGAAATATTTTGTTGTCAAGTTACTGTAATTTGGTTACAATTTATTCGAAATTAATTTAAATAATTGACAAATGACATATTCATGTACCATGTAATGAAGAATATAGGATTTTAACGTACGTCTTTATATTAAAAGGAAATGTACAAAATATATTGGGAAATGCGATAAATAACACGCTGTGCAATTAGTTTTGTGACAACGATCAATTGGAGATTTACATTTCCTTTCTCGTAGTAGATTAATGTGAAATGATTGTGTTTAATGATATATACATAAAAGGAATTCTACATTACAGTGTTAGATACTTTAGATTAAACGAAAAAAATACAAATAACTCGAGAGTATATTTTTCATGGTATATTAAATTTGTTTGTTGCAAGAGGAAATTTCTTGTGTATGTTATTTATTTGAAGTGAAAGCATTTATATATTATATCACATATAATAGAATATGTATATAAGCTAGGTATATCTATTTGGGTTGAAATATATTGAATATATTTGGGATTAATTTTGTATAAATTCATTATTAAAAACTAAATGAAACTATGTGATATGGTATTATTTCTACTTTCTTTAAGTTCTTTACCACGACCTTGGTTTCGTTGTATTAAAACATCTTCATGTGGGCTATTAGCAAAGTATTTTTGAAGAGATAATTTAAAATATATTGGTAAATTAATAGTTATTTAATTGGATATGATGCTAACAAAATTACGCTCAGTACAGTGAATAAATAATCCTATGAATTAATATAAATATATATATAAATATATATATATATATATATATATATATATATATATATGTATATATATATATGTATATACATACATACATATATATACATATATATGTATATATATATATATATATGTGTACTTATTATAAATAATATTCATATTCAATTGCAATAACGTGTGAATAAATCGTAGAAATATTAATAATGCTATTTAGTTCTGTTCTCCGCATGTTTTTTTCTAAATTGTATGTAGCGAGTTACATTTATGTTACGAAGACTAACTTAATCAAATTATATTTATCAAATTTGGTATGGGAATTGAGATTCTACTAAACGATAAAGAACCGATTTGTGTACATAACTAGCGGTCAAGAATATTACCCTTGTTTGGGCTTAATCGCAATCGAGTAAAAGTTTCTAGTGAATTTGAAACCAAAATTATGTACCATGGGAATCTAAAGTAAACGCTCAGTTTATGTCCATGCCATCAAAAAATTAACGAAAGTAAAAAGAAATGCAATACTTTATGATTTTTATTCAACAAATTCCCAGTTTATCTTTATTTAAGAAAAAATAACGAAAGCAATAAGGAATGCAAAACTTTAAGGTTTTTATACTCTACCACTCGGTTTGTGTTTATTTTCTCAAAAAAGTAATGAAAATAATAACAAACGCAAAACTTTTTGTTCCATAAACGCTTAGTCTGTGTTATCTGGGAAAAAATTATCAAAATAATAAGGAGGCATACAACTTTACGGTTTTTATTCTATTTTTATCTTCTTCTGTTTTAAGAGTTGTCAAACACAAAACCGTAAAACCTGCTTTAGTAAATTGGAGTCACAGATTTAATAGAATATTAATTATATGATTGAAACAGATATAAACATAAATTAAATATTAAAATATCTTCAGTTTCTTTCTCTATTTCTGGGGAACATTGAAAAGTACATATGGGAGTACTTTGTAGATTATTTAAAAGTTTTCTCAATCGGTATTTAAATGAATTACGTCAGCGAGAATACCCTGTTTCAATTACCAGTTGTAATAAATTATACCCTTAAAGTAATTAAATTTTTACTATTTTCATTTGATTTTTTTTCTTTTTTACGTTAAATTCTTTTAATATTGTTTTGTGTATTTTTAAATATAATATAACAGTAAATGTAAGGACATTATTAAATAAATTTTTCGATTTGATATACTTATGTACTTATTTAATAATTCTTAAATTGATTTTAAACAACTCTACATATTCCTTCTGCTACACGGCCATATTTCATAAAGGTAAATATTAAAACATTCAAAGATAATTGCATGAATATCAGTAATATGCAAAAATCAGTCGGAACTGGTGATGGTTAATGAAAATATAAATATCTCGGTTAGCAAATCGCATTCGGTGATTGTTCTCAGATATGGATAAAAAATTTGATATCAGTTACACACAGCACTCAATTATCTCAGAGTACTCTACTTCAACTAGTTGTGCGACTAATCATGTGTTATAGGCCAAACTAATTCCTTTTTTAAGTAAATCGTCTAATGTCTAAAATAATTAAAGTTACATTTTTTTATAAAATCATAATTATGCCCTGTGTAAACAACGCCAATCTTCGGTTTGCCGACGTGTAATACCTTGTGATTAGAGGCGAATGTCATGAAAAATGTAAAATAAAATCGTAACTTACGTTTTTATTTTAGGTTATGTTCATCATAGTTTAAACCACCAGCGGAGTTTAACCGATGATATTAGAATAACTTCATAAGATCAATGACTATTTAACTTCGTTAAAAGTTAAAATTCTTGATTATTGATGTGAAAACATATATTCCGTCGTTAAGTATAATAACAGGTAGTCGAACTTTCCTGTTACAATATAACATCAGATTTCAATCGCTCATAACTATGAGATTAGCAATGCCTGGACAATGGTGGAGATAGAGTATGCCTATCCACGTTTGTTGTATAGTATTTGTTTTATCTGTGATGCCATTTGATTAGTGTAGGCGTATGCACGTGATTATTGTGAATTAGCGTTAGGTGAAGTTATAAATTACTGTGATGGAAAAGCTAGGAATTTGATTTTGGTATGGTTATAAAAAGCTTGAAGAACACTAGTAGCAGCTAAAGTGAGGCAATGAAAATATTGGAGGGATTATAATTTAAAATCGGTATTAAATTGAGAATTACAAAAAATTAAAGATGCCTTATATGAATCGTAATACATGATATAAATCGTAATAAACACCGTCAAACATGAAAAGAAAACAACATAAAACGAATACATAGCTGATCCATTTCGCACACATTGTTCAACGACAGCCCAAACGTACGGATCATGTACAGAAAAAAAGAGATAATATGGAGATCGATGGTAACGTGACAATCCCTGACAAGTATGTATTCCGATCATCAAAAATCGTCGTGTTGTCAACGTCAGGCATCAATGTGCGTACGTCAATAGACAGTGCTATCGTACATTATGACGTTATTGAGCACAAAACTGTACGTGCAATCAAAGCTTGTAGCACATACTACTGCTCTGCTGGATTCGTATTGGAAGACCTATTACAAACATATCTATTGGACGCGGCAAACACAAGCGTAAGCGAAAGTAGTTTTCAGAGAGATTTGTAATGAAATTTCATATTAATACGAAGTACTTGTCATGATTTTGTTCCGATAATTTCAATAAACATCTACGGTGCGCACCTGTACTGCGTTTTTCGGTGTTTTTTGTTGACAGAGCTGAGTGATTTAACGTTCTATTCGGATATTAACCGCAGTAATATTGCCGCCTAGTTATTAGCCGTTTGGGTTTTAACGGTTCTTCCGAATAGTCATTTAGCAGTAATTTTCATTAAGTAGTTGTTTTGAAATTTCTTTATTAAATTAATATTCTATTATATAATTGTACTCACATTATAAGTTAGTAGATTTACATTATTAATGAACGAAAATAAAAGGAAAAACGCGAGTGTTAATTCTCAATCCCGTTTTCCATTTTATTTTAATTTCATTTTATTTCCATTTCACTGTATTATTCTTGATCGGTCTTAGCAATAATCTCCAATGTTGACGTCTACGGCACGCCGTTACTGTACTGTCGTTACTGAGTAGTGTGCCGTTCCGCTTTCATTCAAAATTATGGTGGATGCGATGTATGGGTTCCACCCATCCATCGCTTTTGGATAACTGTATTTTGTACAATTATGCAAAAGAAAGGGGTAGTTAGAAAAATCAAATTCATTCTCGCGTTACCAAGAGGGCTATTTAGATAAAATTTTACCATTTATGTGCATCATGTTATCGTTAGAAAATATAAAACTTCGTGCATTTCCAGATGTTTATGAAGGTTCCTAATGGCTTAGAATAACGTTTAAATTAGAAAAAAAGATATTTTTTTTTTATACGAAGTTCTAATATATCTATAATATTTTTTTAATACGAAGTTCTCTCCTATCAAAATATTATTTATTTACTTATTATAGATATAAAAAAATTAAAGATATTCATGTCACTATTAATCAATTTTTTCATAAAATTTAATGAATGCCTTGTTGACTGGTATGCGCTTGCTTTTGAACATTGAAATATAAAATATTGTAATCAATGTATTCTCTGGTACTTTGAAGCCTACGCAGTTATGTGATTTGACTACTTTTGTTACTCAAAATATACACCAAATTCCTGAGCAAAATCCGCGAGTAAGTGCAAATTATAAGAGTAGAGCACAAAGTGCGTGAAAACGCAGAATTAGATTGTAATATACATTGCCTCAAGAGCCAGAATATAATGAAAGGAGGACCGTATCAATAGCTATTATCAGCAAAGAAGCGGAACAATAATGAAGAATTGATTGTCCCATAAAATAGAAGTTTTGATCGACAAATCCCTGCTCTGCATTGTGGGATCCAACTTCATTTTTTATTGTCCCTCAGCCAAAAGAACGAAATCGCTTTTATTTAGTCATTACATAATAGAATTACTGGCAAATTTCTCTGCAGTAGCCACTTAATTAAATTAACGTCATGTAAGACCGATACAGTAAAGTAATTCCTTTGTCTACGCAAAGCGGTTTTAATGAAAATTTAATTGGGTAAAATGTTTATTTCGTAGACATGATAAAATGTTCAGAGTTTCAGTTTCGGGTTCCATAACATGTTTTTTTCTGATTGAAACCATATTAGATATTTATGTACGAAAGTGGTATGGACAGACGGAAAATGTATTTGTAGAGAGATATTTGAAAATTTCGGTTTAGGTAGTCAACAGAAAAAAATGGAATTAAAATATGTTGATCGGATAACAGGTAACTTATTAATTTGTATTTCAAAACTACATTTCGACTTTTTTGTCTTGCGTTCGAAATTTTCAACGTCGGCTTAATGTCTGATCTTGTTATATATATATATATATATATATATATATATATAGTGTTCAGTCCGACCGAGTTTTTAAAATTTCCATTTACCTCTAATTACTTCATTTTCTATGAAATATTTTCAATTCATTTTAAAACGAAGAAAGTTTTCCAGTTTGTCGAGTGTAGATATTATTCCGTAAATCTCGTCTCATATTAGGTAAGGTTAAGGTTAACTCCATTATGGGTCAGCCCTTTTAAGTCGAGGAGAATTTATATAAATAAAGTTCATATTTATATAATGAAAGAATTTATATAAAATACATGTCATCATAAAGAAGTCACTCTATATATAACATTGATTTACTTCCATATTTAGATGAAGTAATATTTGTTTCAAGAATCGTAGAAGTAACGTATGAGCTATTTTATTATGTGAATAATTTTAGGAAAAACTGTTTATTTTTTTAAAACATTTGAAGGTAGCGCATATACGTTTAATTAAACATTTGCAGGAAATATTTTATACTTGTTAGTAACTGGTCAAAGAATTTTATATAACTTATAAAGTCAAGAATCCCTGAACCAATTTTAATTACATTTTACCTCCAACAAGCTGTAATATTATTAGACATCTGCGTACAAAGCAGATCTTGCAAAATTTTGTGAACTAAGTCTAAAACTGTAGAAAGTATAGTAAGTATAGAATCCATCTATCCGTTACAGCCTTACGGGCGGAAACACGGAAACACGGGCGATCGGACAATGAGAAGAGACGGAACTATAAGCGTTTTTAGTTTCACCGGGAAACCTCGAAAAATATCGATCGTATATCAATTATATGTACGTTATAATTTTTTTAAACACTAACATAACATACATGACAAAATATGATAATCGATTTTAGTTTAAAATGTCAGTTTATTGATTATATTAAAAATCGTTTATTAAATTTCATAAATTAAATGTGCGACTCTGCAAAATAGGGATGTTAGTGTAAATGCATTAATTTGCATTCTGGGTACGTTAAATAGTTGAAGGTTATTGTAAACCTTCACTTTGATATTTTAGATTAAATGTCAACGTACATTTTTTATATTAATTTTGAATACAATGATATAAAAACCTCTGAAGCCAATATTTCTCGTAACCGTTTTGGATATATTATGTAAGTTGTTTTAAGTCTTTAGTAAATTTTTAGTTGTATAATTATATAAAATATTAATGTACCAATTTCAATCGTTTTGCATGTAGTAGTAGAAGACCAATATTAGGTAATGTTAATTGATTAGAAATCCATTCACAATATTAGCGTAAAACGTAATTGCCATATTAATTTATATGAATTAATCTCCCTTTGCTTGAGACAATTATTGCATCAAATATTTACGTTTGTGAGGATTCACTTTTTACTACAGTTCAGTTTTTCCTTTAATCTTTTCAGTGTTGTGTTATTTCAATATAACGACAAGAAAGATATGTTCATTGGTGATCGTAACTTTTACAGGAATCAATATTATTCCAACAATGAAAACAAACCTGTCACTTGCTCAATCGTAGTTTAAGACACATCGCTTTAACTATTGCTTTCATTTTATTATTAACTTAGCCTTCGGTTGCGTACAAAACCGATCTATGAAGTCGACATTTCCAGAATGACAGTAGTGAACTAATAACATATGAAGTACGCAATGGCCATCTATAATAATCGATTTGTAAATCTCGTTGGCGTTAGCAATGTCATTTGAAACGTAAATAAATTCTAAAAAAGTTAGAAAATAAATTTTTCATAACATCAAAAAGCAATAAGTTAAATGACTAACTGATTTTGGTATTTATATCAAAATTTAACGTGTAACACTTTATTAAAAATATGGAACTAAAAACTGGACAGAATTGAAAACGAAAACTTCATAAAGAGTATTAAAAAGTAGAAAAGGAAAATTATATACTGTACCACGCAGCATCCGTTAGGAAATAAATTTGTAGACGGGACGAAAGCTGATAACACAACTAGCGAAATTTAAAAGGAAGCAATAACATGCTTGGTTACACCACGTGTGGTGCAATCATATCTGACGTGTAGATAAAAGTAATGGCAATGTGCCACCGCATCACTTTTCCTTCTTAGAAATGTTACAAGTCGGTAACTATCCGCAACGCTAACCCCATTTTATCGCGCCATATATGTCTTGGATTGAGCATACGGCTAGTGCCACGCAGACTACCGGTCTGTATATTCGCATATAGGCTTACAGTAAGTGGTATGAATATGTTAAAACTACTTCTGTAATTTTCTATCACACAGTTTTCCAATTAAGACAGTAAAATGTATTTGAAAAAATTTCCAAAATTTGTACCGAAAATCAGGAATAATTGTGGATATAGTATATGTAATATTAAAATTTTTTCTCATTTAAATGTTTAATAAAATATATTTTAGACTGATAATTTTGATATAGACTAATAATTTAATAACAAATATATTTTAATCTAATAATTTTATGCTTAACTTAAAAGCTCTCAAAATGAATCTATTTTCGTTGTTTGTTGTTTAAATAGAGGATATGCAATATAGGTGAGAAGTTGTGTAAGCTTGAATATCAAAATTATAAAGGTAGACCTAGTGAAAATAAGTTTCCTTTAGGTGCTTTCATTCATATCTTAAAAATTAATTTGTCCTCTACTAAAGAATTTTTTTGCAGGGTTTCTTTGTTTAATTATGGAATTATTATAGAAATCTAAGTAAAAAAGGGTTTCTAAATACAAATCTTTTACGTGCATACAATTTTGGTATTATATATTTCTTCGACCAAAATTCAAAATCATATCGTCAACATGATTTTTATAATTTTAATTCTTATAAATTTGGGTTGGAAAGCTTTTCAGTTTAATAGCAGGACTTTTCTTACTGACAAACCAACAACCAAAGTATAGCAACGGTATGGTGCGTTCGAATCCTTCGAGTATCGAACTTAGAAATTGCTTTTTAGTGAAAATGATTGCGGGGTGTTATTGCTCTGTACTCTGCAATTTTTAGTTATTCGTTCATTTATTTAAATGTAGCAGTCTCAGAAACTTAATAATTTTTTGGGCTTGTTTAGCCAATATTGTAGTTTTAGTGTAGAGTCCAAGAGTTTTGCTCTAGGTTGATTAATGACTAATTGAATACCAAATTCAAGTTATTACGTCCACTGTAAATTTTTTTGGAAATATTTGGCAAAATGTGTGTATACAGACATTTATTTGTTTTAAAAGCTATTTTAATCCTTATTTTTGATACACATTACCACTCATGGAAAAAAAACCGTATATATTAAAACAATATTTTTTTGCTATTATTTACTTTTAATTAATTACGTCGTTGCGTAATCAATTACGTCGTTAATAGAGTTCATAATATTTCAATGAATAAAGGTTTTCAAAAAGAAAAATTATTTTGGAAATCAAACTGTTCTTTTCAGAAATTAGCGCAGAACAAAAGAAAACAAACGTTTCTGCTTTAAATATTTGCTTAGAATGAAACGACATAACTAATTCGTTATTAATAATTCGTCTTCAAACATATGCTATTGATTTAATATAGAAAGCCTAAGGTAGGTAAACAATTATTTGGACGGTTTTGAGCAGTTATATAGCAACAAAGACAATACCTATGCTGCTATCTAATAGATCGGAAAAGAAAAATTCCTCTTTTTAAAAGTAATTAACATGTAACCAACTAGGTAAAATGTTGCTGAATAAAAGACTAGGTGGAAATAATCTGAGAAAATTTAACGTTGTTTAGTATAGATATGTATACATTGTTTTGAATTGTTTGCTTCCTAAGTTTTATTCTTATTATTTATCCTTTAGTTTTATGTCTTTCTAAATGTCACACACCGATATACAAGATGCAAATAAATCCTCTTTTTTTATGACTTCGAGAATGGCCATATCGCTAACCTGAACGGGAATTCATCATTTCCGTTGCGGAAATAATATCGGGCGATATGCGGCCGGAGCGATTTAATTCTCGCGGGCGTCTTTTATAAGAGCTGTGTGGATTTAGAGCAGACAGCTTATCTGTGCGAATAGTTACGCATCCGGCTCGTTTGGTCTCGAAGCAAATCTCTTAAATTTACACTTAAATAACTTACGAACGAGTTCCGTCTAATGAAAAGCGCGTTATTTGCAGGTGGATAAACGACTATTAGTATGAACGAATCGCGTAAACTTAAGTTTATAACTAGTAACTGAGACTTGGCTCGACATGAGATCGATTCATTAATTTAAATATTTCATTCGACCCAAGGTCGATTCAATAAAGGTATTCACGTTTATACATTTGATAATCGTTTTATCAACATCAATGTTTTGCTTTATTGAGTCGGAGATTTATTACTTTGCATTTGGAGGATGCATTTAATAAGGAGCCGATTTCATTCAGGAACATTCATTATGTTATAGATACCTACTTGTTTACTTTATAATAAATGTTTCAGTTATATATCAGGTCAATTTGCTATGGTTGGTATTTAAATATATAGGGTTTCCTGTTTAGAGGGGTATATGAGTATGTTTGAAATTTCTCACTGAAACTTATGTTATTTAATAGCTCTAAAAAACTGCTTCAATTAAATTAATTTCTTTAATTATATACTCTTACACGAAATAAGTCGAAGGAAAGGGTTTTGAAAAATTATTCGTAAAGGGATTTTCAGAAACTAAAAATTCAATTAATCATATTACCCTGCAAGGTTCTTAATGTCGTGGCGAAATTTACTACTTTAATAAGGTTTATATCTCAAAATTACCCCTGACCAGGATAAAATTACCTCATATCCTAGCCTTAAATTGAATTACTATTGAGTCTGAACTTATAAAATATTAGCTAGAAAAATTACTCAAGACTTTAATGTTTATTTCAAGAATAATTCAGCTGAAAGTTTAATTCAAGTTGTTGTAGTAATTATTGAGTAATGCTCAAATAAATAGGAAATAGATTAACAAAACGGACAGACAGTCGAGACGTTCTTTAGGAAATATTTGACAAAAATTATTCAAGACTATCATGTATCTCAAGAATCGTTTGGGTGAAAGTTTACTTCAAATCGTTGTAGTAATTTTTAAATAATGCTCAAATAAATAGAAAATAGATTAACAAAACAGACATATAGCCAAAACGTAGGAAACATCTGTCGAAAAAATAATTCAAAATTTTAATATTTATCTCAAAAATAGTACAGGTGAACGTTTAATTCAAATTGTTGTAGTAATTTTTGAGCAATGCTTATATAGAAAACAGATTAACAAAATAGACATGTAGTCAAAACGTTCTTAAGGAAATATTTGACAAAAAATTACTCAAGAATATCATATATCTCAAGAATGGTTCAGAGAAAGTTTAATTCAAACCGTTGTAATAATTTTTAAGTTTTGCTCAAATAAATACAGAAATAGATTAAAAAAGGAGATATAGTCAAAACTTAAGAATTATTTCAAAGGTATAATATGAGAATTAATTTATAAAGTCAATACAAAAGGAGTGATCTTTTAAACTTTTAGTCTAATCGGCATAATAATTTTTACATGATAACCAAAAAATCGAATAACCAGACAAAGAGAAATAAATACGAAAATAAAAATAAAAAAAAACATTTTGTGTTCAGAGGAGCTAAACGGCATATTTCTCTATTTTTTAAAAAAATATTTAATGTACGTTAACACTTCTGCTACATATTTTAATAGAATAAATAATTTCTAAGCAAGTTAATATTCCTTTAATCTGGGTGAATTAATTATTATGGAAATATTCTGGGATCCATTTTAGAAAATTTACGCATTGAGTTACGAGATAATTAAAGTGACACGATAACTTCAATTAGTACTAGATTAATAGTTACAGTCAGCGATAAAGTAGCGTAGACAGCAACGGTTTGAATAAAAAAAGTGACAAAGAGATGAAATTGATTATTTATTCATTTATTTATCTACTTTAATGCTACAAGACTTATTGCTACAAGAGCAATCTCTTACAGCCAACCAAAACACCAGTCCAGCCCCGTTCGACGAACGGCCGGGAATCGAACCCGGGTCGCCGCGGTGCGTCGCATCGTCAAAGGCCGTATGCCTTGTGATCAACCCAACACACCACGGCGACGACAGGAAGTTGCGATCGAAATATCTTACTCAGCATTCTGAAGCATTGCTTTATCTTTTATTTTTCCATCTGAGGACGAAAACCAGACGTTTTTATTCATTTATTTACTACTAGAATGAAGGAGGTATTCATTTAATTATTTTTTAACAGAATAATATGAAAATACACTTCATGGCAAAAAACCTACTTGTTGTTTCTGATGATTATTGCTAATGTCATAAAGGTAAAGACTTATGATAGAATTTTTTGACTGATTTAAAATACATAAAGTAAACCAGGCGTATTTAAACAACTTGAATCCAATTATTTAAAACAAATTAGGTATTTACAACGATTTAATGACGTATGTACCAAAAGGTCATTCATCGATATTTTATCAGGTCCAAATGTCATACCATCTCCGCCATGCACAAACGAACGTATAACTGAATGTTGTCTTTTAAACGTATTAGTATCATTCTATCGCGTTTCATTGTGTCAAATGCAGCCAATATTTTGTGTTTTATTTAGTCTACCCTTTGGACCTCTTCTGTGTACACTAAACACTTTATCTCCGACCACAAATAAAAGTCTACAGATATCAGGTCGGGTCTTACAGCAAAATGGGCAGTATCCCAACAATCGGCAAATATACCATTAAGGTACTCCCGTACCATAAATAAGTACTAAGCCGAGTTTCGAAAACGCAGGGCGTGCGTGAACCAACTAAAAATCGTACTTTGTTTTAAACGCGTGTACGGAAAGATATGGGTGCGGTCACGGTCATTCTATTGTGCGATCCTTACGCGGATTCTTTGAATCCTTAAGCGGGATCGTGTCGAAATATTCTGCGTATTTATACGGATTAATTATTTTTTTGTTTCGGATTTTACACTTCGCATACAGTATTTCGTCATCCTGAATTGTGGCTGATAATTACTTTAATGTTGCTAACGGTTAGTTTTCGTGATAAACCTGATGTAAAACTATGAAAAAAAATCATGCCATACATTATTTTAGAAAATTATGGTAACACTACGAATGGATACTATTCATAATAAATATCAACTTTAGTTCTGGGTATAAAACGAATATATACATATATATATATATATATATATATATATATATATATATATGTATGTATGTATATGTATGTATATATATACATATATATATATATATATATATATATATATATATATATATAAAGAGTTACATGCGGCTACAACATTGCAACCACCAAATAGAGCTGCTGTATCTACCTTATCTTGAAACGATATGGCGTATTTATTTCACTTGCGTAACTTCAGCCTGGATAAAACGTCACGTATGAAATTTTCAGAATAGGAAGAAGTTAGGAAGAATTATTATTGCATGATATCCTAAATTTCATCTGTCCACTCTTTTTACTTTCACTAATAATAATACTTTGAGTTTATTGACATAGTAATTCATTTACTGATTATCATCAAAAATGTAGATTACTTTCCCCCTCCGCCCTTTTCAAGTTGGAACTGTAGCTTTCTATAGGTAAAAAGTCTAATTATTGGAAAATTTGCAATTCTGGCTAGATTAAATGAGTACAAGCGATGGGAAAAATCTTAAACTTATCGCTTTATTACTTCACAAAACCTCGAAACTAGCTATGTAAAATTAAAGAACTATCCCATATTTGCAGGAAACCAACATTTGGTAGGTGTCTGAAAAGCTATATGTGATGATATTCTTGAGAGATAAATCAAGTATTGACTATATTTGGTGTTAATTTTGTAGCAATTCATTATTCACAATCAAATGAAACTACGTGTCATAGAATTATTTATATTTTTTCCAGTTCTTTATATTAGGTTTCGTTGTATTACAACGTATTCAGGCGGGCAATTAGCAAAGATCTTTACTTATAGTCCACCTAAAAATTCGTTGTATTACAACGAAACCTACGTCGTGGTAATGATCATAAATGATCTAAAAATAATACGTAGCTTCATTTAGTTCATTTAATTGTGGATAAAATAAAACAAATTAAACTTGCAAAAGAATCCAAAGGAGTGAAAAATGGCAAGTATCTAAAAAAAGCGTTGTATGATAACGTTTTATTTGATAAAAGAAAATGAATTCAAATAGTATAAAGAAACAAGTAATTAACTCCATATATACATAATGTATGAAATAATATAAAATAATTTAGGCAGTTATCTTTTTCACCGACCAAAAAATGCAGAAGATTGCGGCGTGGGAAAAGAAGCTCTATTAATAAGTAAACCGGACGCGGGCAGAAGCATGAAGATAGGTACCTTAATCGGTTGTGTTTTTGTTGATTTCTATGGCTAAATTATTATTCATTCTTACTTGAAAACATGAAAATTATATAAAGTCATAGAACTTTATATAATTTTCATTAACTTTACACAATTTAGAATATTTAAAGTAGTACATTTTAGGAAAAAATTAACTGCTTTGTGTGGTAGTTTGGGTGCTGATAATTATCAGATAGGAATTATTTATTATTTAAAGAGTAAGCAGCTAATTGTGAAGTCTTCTTGAGTACTTTAGTGAAGATTGGGACATAACTAGATGCGTAAATACTTAGGAATATTACTAGGTTTAATAAATAAAAAAATAATAATATGAAACATCACAACATGGGATAAGGGGCAATTGAATTCTAACTCCGGCTAGAAATATTGAAAAAGCTGAGATATAGGCAAGTCCCAGTTGAACGATTAAACTCAGAACGAAAGGCAGTATTGACTACCTCAGACATATTAAAATAAGAGTCGTAAAATTATTTTATTATAGATAATAAACGAGGAACTGGAATAATTCTGTCAAAAATTTAGACGTAATATGAGGTCTCATTACTAGTGCAAATAGGAAATAAAATCTGAAAGGTAAAAAATAGACATGAAGGGTCCTGGTTTCGTTCAAAATGAGTAAGACCAGGAAAATAAAATATCCGACAATTAATAGAGTAACAATTTCCAATATACTATAATGCCTAGAACAATAACGCTGCCTACAGAAACAAAGAGCTTAGTTTAAATAACTATTATCAAGTTACTGACCTTTTCTGGGTATGCTTATATAAAATTTTGAGAAGGGCAAACCTAAGCGAAATTTAAATGATATTAATCAGATGAATTCGGCTTAGACCTGACTTTAATAGCAAAAACACTGCGTGCTATTGCTGCGTATAATTGATTATTTTCTGCGTTCCAGCCGGATTCCTTATAATGAATTAACAAATATAGTAAAATGCTTATAATGAATTAAGAAGGAAAAGACGAACGGGTAAAGAGTGCGTTATAAAAAGCTGGCAAAGTTCAAAAACTAGAACTAGAAATTACCATAAACAAGAGTACTGTAAAATTAAGGCCCAATATCGTGATTGCGTAGCAGTATGTTGGTATTAGAATCAATACGGTTAGGTAAAATTTGTGTTAGTATAAATTAGCTACCTGATCTAGTTAAATATTTTGAACCTTAGCTGAATATTTGGCGCTATCATCTTACAAGATTTTTCATGTATTTTCAAATATTTTACTTTAAATTTGCATCATAACAGAAATTAATATGCATTTCAATCATACAGTTATTTTAAAACTTTTATATATTATATTACTGTGTAATATTTATAATGGTGGATATTGAATTCTACCAATAATTTAATATTTTTTTATTGAAAGGTTGATACATAAATGATATTTCATATCCGTTATACGTTAGTTAGGTATGTATGCAAATATAGTTTTTTTTGGAGAATTTGATATTTATGTGTTAAGTGGGTTAATATAAATCTGACAAAAGTTAACGATATATAAGGAAACAATAAACGAACTGAGTTACCCTCTATTCAAAATTTTAATTACATTATGTACAAAAAAATACAGAACAAGACTGGAAATTGTGGGAAGTTTATAAAAACAAATGTTCCACAACATAAATTCTAAAGCCGTTAATCGAAAATAAGAAAGTCAAGCGGAATGTGACACCATTACAAACCAATATTAATGTGTGTGGAATATGAAAATATTAGTTATATTTATCTTTGTACATCATCTTTATCAGTTACATATACTTGTAGATAATCCTCTTTGTTCCTTATTAAAATGCGATGAATTATAAGTTTACTGATTTGTGCTTTACTCATAAAAAATTATAAGTTTTTAAACGCTGACAAGAAAAAGAGAAAAGGGTAAAGTCTATTAGGAAATAGAGTCTGAAAAACAGAAGGGTATATAAGTGATTTCCAGAAAAGCAATTAAAATGATACCAAAAATCGTATTTTTGAATTTATACATTATTTTTTTATATTATTATTTATATACAATTGATTCGTTTTATTATTAGCTTATATAATTTATCTCTTATAAATAGCGTAAAGTAAATAACAATATTATTTTATTTTACTTGTAAAAATTGTGCCATTCTAAATATAAGCTGATGAATACAGATCCATTAATCCAATAAAATCAGGTTCGCCTTTCATGCATTGTTCATTTTACCAAAGATAACAATATTTACGCTAACCTTTCGTTTTTTTATCAAAGCCAGCGTAAGCAAGGTTTCCCTTCAAAAGAAAAAAACTTTCCGGCACTCGAGCTAAGTACACAAACAAGATTCAAAGATTTATTTAAATTACTTTACTACAAACACTGATTCGGAATATCGACTTACCTCAAAAAACAAACTGCGTGGTTCAGCTAAACGTTGAGCTTGACATTATCCAATTCGGGCCAAGTATTATGTTCCGCGAGTAAATGTAAAAATAAACAAAGCATACTTAGCGAAGGGTTACCCGAGGCCTTTATCCCTTTAGGGATCCTGAAGCGTAAATATTGGAAAGAATTACTTCTGACTTTCCCAAGTGGTTGGCGATACCCCGGCTACAAAGGTGTTCAATATATTGGTAATTGGAACGTAGCAATCGATGAACACAGATGTTGCCCCTTTTGCTCCCTGCCATAAAGTTAATTACCAAATTCGCAACGTAACGGTTTTTTATACCTGCGATACTGAAATCGTTGATCATATGTGATAAAATAATTAGTTTACAGGAGAGTATCCTTAACATTTAATAAGTAGCTAATATAATAACAAAATAATAATTGAAGTCTGCATAATAAAACAACCTGTCAGCCTCAGTAGAACTCACACTACGAGATTCCGTACTCATCTAGGCATTTATAAATATTTAATGGTACCTAGTATTTCCATTCAAATAACCAGAAATATAAATTTTTCACAAAGTAAATATATTTCTTACTAAACCTTTGAGACGCGTAAAAAATGGTGCTTACTTCTAATACTATAAACTAATGATAATGCTTAATACTAAGCTACACATTTGTACAATTTTTATTTAGGTTTTTAATAATCCTACTTTTTCATAATGTTTATATAACACAACTTTACGCAATACGTTTTTACTAATAGCCTTCTATCCACCTGGAAGTTACGAGTTTGCCTCTAGAACTCGTTCGTTAAGTATTTTTAGGCATAAATTTATGGGATTTGGTGTGAAACCAAACGAGGTAAAAGCAAAACGATTCGTATAGATTAGGGCTCTTATGAACAACGTTTTTTAGAATTTAATCGCTCCGGCCGCATATCGATCAATACTATTTCCGTAACGGAAACATTGAGTTCCTGTGCAGGTTGACGGTGTAGGACTCGTGTGAAATCGTTTGGGAAGGGGAGGTGTTTAAGTTCTATTCGTCTTTTAATAAAAATAGAAATGTCTCGATCTGCAAATCGAGTTCCGCTATTGCTCTCAAATAATTGAGGTCGGTTATGTTTACAGTGATCGGATATTCATACGGGAGAGTTTTTAAAATTATTATTATACTTATTGATGGGTTATATACATAAGAAGCCTTAGATTTGGCTATGTTTCATAATTGGTTTTAAATAAGAAACAAAATAAAATGTAATATGTGTAAAACTAGACCAATTACTATTTACTCTTGCTTGAAATATAATATAGGAGATAGATGTAGTTTATTTTACCAATATTAAAGGAAATCTTATTGCTTTGAATCAGTTATGTAGAATATTAACTAAAATGTTATTCCTATTATTTAATAAAGGTATAAGAACATATATGGGTTCATCAAGTAGAAAAATGTGAGAAGGAAATGATACCTATGCTTGTAACATACTATCGCAAAAAGATTTTCTATCTCAAATATATGGCAGAAGTTATTGCTTATTTTTGAAAATATTTGACAACAGAAAGTCAGTATAATCTATGTAACAATAAACAAATTTTTTTAAATATTTTTTTTATTACTCTGACCCTTTCTTATTAAATTCCAAATATTATTAGTCTTTCTACTGTGAACATACAACATTTTTAACGATATAGATTTGTGTAACTAAGATTTAATTTTTTTGTAAAATTTAATTCATTATCGTCAATTCACAAACGCCAGTGTCGCATTACGCCATTGAGTTCATAAGAAAAAAGCAAAATATATGTTGAAGAGAAACCATGCAGCTATTTAGAAATAAGTCGCTGTATAAACTGTCAGAGCAGCGGAAATAAAGTAAAAGGAGAACCGTATCAATAGACATTATCAGTGAAGAAGCGGAACAAAGGACAAAAAATTGATTGTGCCTTAAAATAGACTAAAAATTGATTGTCCCTTAAAATAAATCTTGATAGACAACCCTGCTCCGTATTGTGGGGTCCAACTTTATTTTTTATTGTCCTTCGGCTAAAGGAATAAAGCCGCTTTCATTTAGATGTACCAAACCGATATAGGTAAATGAAAAATATGTTTTTGAAGACTGGCCTTTGAAAATGTCGATTACGAGTAGTCACACGAATGAAATAGTTCGGAACGAACGTTACATTAAAATATGAGTCTTTACACTGTAACTGAAAAAGTTATAACTCTTGAGGACATCCTTAAGAATAAATTCGATTTAGAAAAAAATGGACGTAATAATTTATTTATTTACACACTCATACTGGAGGATGACATTTAAACTTTTTGTCTCGCGTTCAAAATATTCAACATCGTAAAAACGTTTTAATCATACGCGTTCAAAATATTCAACATCGTGTTAATACACTGAAACTCTGTAGTAGGTTTTACACATAATTGTGTATTTATGTTTGATTTCATATATTTAAGGTTTTAAATTGTTATTTAGTCCTTGTTACCCAATTTTCTGTGAAATATTTTGAACCAACTTTGAAAAGAAGGAACGTTTCGAGTTTGTCGAGTTGCAGGTATTGTATTGCAGGTCCGGCCCCATATTAGATATAATTAAAGTTTATCCTACTATAAAATCACTGCTTTGAAATCAAGACATCTTCATAAAACTCTTATTTACATTCTGAAAGGAATTTTAACAAAATATGAGAGATATGGCAATTACGATCAATTGCCTGTGTTTTTTCCATCCATCCATTAGGCTATAACGAACGGACGGATTTCACTTACTATACTTTCTACAGTTTTAGACCTAAGTACATGAAATTTTGTAAGATATATCTTCATATGGAGACCCCAATTTTTTATAATTGCTGAATACCTTTTTGAAATATCATGCTTTTAAAGTGACACACACACACACTGAATACCTTTTCGAAATATCATGCTTTTAAAGTGACATCCACGCGTTTAAAAAGTCTGAAAATATTTTAATTTTAATAAAACTGGCGAAGAAAATTGACTTTCGGTTTACATATGTGTATTCTATAATATTACTTGGGATCTCCGTATGAAGAAATATCTTACAAAATTTCATATACTAAGGTCTAAAACTGTAGAAGGTACAGGAAGTGTAGAATCCGTCCATTCGCACGGCATACAGCCTTATGGATGGTTGAAAAGAACACGGGCAATTGGACGATGAGAAGAGACTGTGATGAATTTGGTACAAATCAAATTTACAAGTATTATATATTCTAAAAATTATATTTACAATACGATATTTAATGTTTCATCAAAGAAGTTCATAATACAGTTACGGCTGTCTTTCAGTCAAATTGAAATTGCTTAATGATTACCTAACTTGTGTTCCTTCTTTTTAGTTTATTTCGACAAAGTCGGATTTTAATTTTTTATAGCTTCATTTTTATTTTATCCTTTTTAGTGGCTTATTTTCATACACATAGTTCGAAACCGGGTGAATATAGAATCATTTTTATTGTTTGCGCCAAAACTGGCCATTTTTTCGTGTTTATGAAAAAATGCTTCAAGAAACCTCATAACTATTTTTAAAGACCTGTCAACTTTTCGATAAGATACGCGAAAATTTTTTGTCAATTTTGCTTTTGATTAAAAGTCCGTCAAAATGTCTTTTTTTCTCTAAAAATTTACTCTATGACACAATTACATTAAATACAGAAGGATTGATATAACAATTGCTAAAGTCAGTTTCGCAGTTTTCGGTCTATGATCAAATATCCATATATGCATCAACCGTTAAATTTATAGCCTTTCTTTCGTTCCGTAAACTCACGTTATATGAGTTGGCGCAGCAAAGTGCCAAAACGGGCTAGCGTCGCGGACAGTTGTTGATCTTTCATCAAGTCCACATTTAGAAATAAATCTCAGACATATTCACTGGGACGTCTGTTGCGCAGGAAGCAGATCGTGCGAGTGAGATATGAGGCATGCTATTTCACTGATATTTCTCAACTTAGGTCGTTAACCGTCCCACTTAGTTTACCAAACGACATCAGTTGTCCGGGACGGCGAAATATCGTCGGGTAAATTCGGAATGATTAATCGGCACATAAGCTGATCTCACTCCTGCATCGTTCAGTGTCCCGCCGACTTCTTTTATATTTATTATCCCTCCTCTTCCCCTATAAACTATAAAATGATAATACATATCTTCTAACCTTTCACGAATATAAGCTTACGAAGACAGAAAGAATTTGTTGATTCGAAAATTTGTTATTCAGAGATTAGCGCAAACAAAAAAACAACCAAACAAACTTTTGTACTTTATATGTTTGTGTAGAATTAAATGATATAAGTATTTTATATCAATATTTTCCATCTCTCATTACTAGACAACATTTGCTATTTATTAATTGTAAAATGAGCTAAGACAGGTAAAAATATATTTAAAAATATTCTGGTTGATCCACACAAATTTCAAAGCAATAACTTTGGGGCTTTGAAATCTGTGGTCTAATTCTTAATTCGAATGATTGAGATAAAATGAATTAACAGGCAGCCAATTTGACAAAATATTGTCTCATAAAAAATTGCGTTAATATTACCTGAAGAAATTAACGTTATTTTGTTTCGATATGTATTGGTTTGTTTGCGCACTAAATTTAATTATTTATTTATATGCCAATTGTTGCACAATGATATATAAAACTTGAATAACTTCTCTTCTTTTTTGACTTAGTCGATCTGCTAGATCAGTAACCTGAATAGAAACGCATCGTTTCCCTAATGGAAATAATATCGGGCGATATGCGGCCGGATTAATTCTCGCGGGCGTCATTTGTAACAACGGAGTGGATTTAGAGGGGCAGCATATCTGTACGAATCGTTCTGCTCCCATCTCGTTTTGTCTCGTAGCAAATTCCTTAAATTTACTCTTAAAATAACTTATGAACGGGGTCCGCGTACCCGACGTCTAATGGAAAGCGCGTTATTTGCACGTGGATAGACAACTCTTAGTATGAACGGTTTGCATAAACTTCAGTTTATAACTAGTTAATGAGACTTGGCTCGAAACGACATTCATTTATTTAAATACTTGGCCCGACGTGAGGTCGATTCAATAATGGTATTAACGTTTCATAATCGTCTTATCGATATCAATATTTTGCTTTGTCGAATCGGAGATTGGATATTGTGCATTTGGAAGATTAATTTGCTAAATAGTCAATTTAATTAATTTTAATTTTTATATTTACGAGTCTGTTTATTTTATAAAAATGCATCAGGTATATATATCAGTTAAATTTTGAAAAATGTAGGGTTTCATTTAAGTCGGAATATATGAGTATATTTAAAATTTGTCGCTAAATTTTACTTTATCAAAAGCTCAAGAAATAAAAAGTTTATATTGAGTAAAATGTTTCAATTATGATTGTTTTATGAGAATAGTGAAGGAAATACGTTTTAAAAAATGTTCAATAAAGGCAATTTTAAAAATTAAAAACCAAATATGTATTATATTTTATAAGCTTTCCTCACGATTTCGCTCAAGACAATTTTTTCGTATTGTAGCGGGATTTTACTCCAGTAATAACCACTGCATCTCAAAATTACCCCTAACCGAGATAAAATAATTTTGTATTAGTCTTAAACAGAATTACCACGAATGTCTCGACCGTCGGAAATATTTGATAAAAACGGACTCAATAAATATTTAGGTGAGAGTTTATTAAAAATCACATAAAAACGTATAGAAGTTTTTAAGTAACACTCGAATAGTGAGAGAAATAGATTGACACAAACAGATAAATACACAAAATGTTCTTAATTTAAACACAAAAATTATTCTAGTTTTCCAGTAGATAGTTTTAACATTTAATTTAAATCGTTTAAATCATCTTTGCAAAATATTCCAAAAATTAATAAACAGACAGAAAGACACACATACAAAACTTAAAAAATACGTTTTGAGTTCAGAGAAACGAAACATATAGCGAATTCCACTAATTTCTTTAAAAAGATCTTCAATGTACAACGACACTTTTGCGGCATTTTGCATAAATCGAACCAGAGTAAAAAAAATTACTTGAGGAATCGTTCTCGGATTAAGTTTAGAAAATTGACGTTCTGATATAATTAAAACTACGCAATAATTTCAGTTAGTACCAGATTAATTGTTACGAGCATAAATAAAACAGCGTAGACTATAGCGGTTGGAATAAAAGAAGTGACCTATTTCTTTCCACGACAAGGAACAAAGAAGCGGAATTAATTGTCTCTTTCGAGCTGAAGCTGTGATTGAAATGTATTATTCGGCATTCTGAAACGTTGCTTCGTTTTTACAGCTTCGGCTGTGGCGGAAGCAAAGGCGTTTTTATTGATTAATTTACTAATAGAGTTAATAAGCTATTTATTTAGGTGTTAACATTTTAACAGAATAATGTATTTACTTCATGGTATAAAACTAATTATTTGTTTTAGATGTATATTGTAATTATCATAGATGGAAGTTTTGACTTGAACCAAAGATTTTTTTGACTGATTTCAATCCAATAATTAATATTTAATTGTTTTTTTCAATAAACGAAATAGGAAATAAAATACTAAAGAAATCAATTACTGTCTGAAACGCGTAGCCTTACATGAAATAGCACACTGGCCGGGTGACGCGCTATGCCGTGCTGCAACGCGCTGAGCTGCATACGTCATGACCTACATGGTGATCATTTGAAAACATGTCTGAAAATGCCGAATGTAACATCTCTGACAAAAGATAATTGGAAAGCAGCTCATCATCCTAAGTACCAGGTAATATTCAGAAATAAATGTATCGCTCAGCACGACATAAATAAAAGAAAGATCGGGAGCAGCCAGTACCGTAAGTTAGAGTCATTTGAAAATCGATTTTGCTTTTATACGACTCGGCTTATTTTTAGTTAATAAATTTAACCTCAAATATTGAATTTTTGGTGGAATAGCGTTTACAAAATAACTATGTTGACTTTTTCTTCATTTCTATAACCACATCTGAAATGACTGCACGTGGCATAAAAAATGTTTAAGTGAACACAACTGTTTTTATGTTGCACTGCTTCTGCACAACAAAAGCACATGCCCGTCCAGTGTGACATCCGATAGAGTGCCATAGGAAATAACATTCTCATAGCGGGGCGCTTTTGCAACATTGCCATTCGCTGCCGCGTTACCGTGACCTGCTTGTCATGCGGGGCTTGATGCACGTAAACTGGCCATTTGCTACGCGCTGCACATGTCGTGCGTTTGGTCTGACATTTCACATAATGTAACATTATAAAAGCTTCTGCAATGTAGACGTGCTGCACACGGTTGGCATTCGGTTTGACTCAGTCATTAATATGAAAAAAGGGTTGAAATATGAACAACAGGACGACGTAATAGGTTGGTACAAAGAATATTCGTTTTCTTAACAAGATGTACTTCATATAATTGAGAAAATC
Source organism: Druceiella hillmani (assembly GCA_039881145.1). Classification (NCBI taxonomy): domain Eukaryota; kingdom Metazoa; phylum Arthropoda; class Insecta; order Lepidoptera; family Hepialidae; genus Druceiella; species Druceiella hillmani. The sequence goes on from JAYKKI010000009.1 coordinate 15,140,533, forward strand.
GTTTGCTAATTAAAATTAATATAACCAAGAGTAGTGATGACGTACACAAATGGGTCAGATATGAAAGCCACATTCATCTGACTAAAATATTGATAAACAGGACTGGCTTGTCTTTTTGAAACTAACTGGTAATAAAATTAAGAATAATTTGAAAACAAATGTTCATGGGTGCTAAAAATATACAATTTGCTAAAAGACATGGAAGTATTTTCAGTTGAGAAGGAGAAATTATAAAACAACAATACAATTTTATACACAAGGTAATATGTGGGCACCCCCAAATTACGATTCGGTGCATTTTTCAATATTTGTAAGTATAGTCTGGATAACACTTCAGTTCTCAGATTTGCAGAATGGGAAGTAATTATCACGGTTATATAATATCCTAAATATAATTTAAAGTTAGTTACTTGTATTATTATTAATAGGCTAAATTCATTGACTTAATAAATTTTTTATTATCAAAACCTTCCATATATTTCTTGCAGTCTTGGAAAGCTGAAATTTGGTATGTAGTCTAGGTTTAAAGTACAAATAATGAATAAATCTGTGACTTTCTCCCTTCAATTCCTTGAAGTTGGAAGTAAAGTTTGTAAAATTGGAAAAGGATTTATATCTCTAGAAATTAAAAAACTTGATATGTTGCGTAGATTTATAGAGTATGAATAATGGGAAAAATTTTAAAATTATGTATGTTTCTTCACCTGACTCTAACTCTTATTGAAAATTTAAAAAACTATCCCGCCAAACCGAAGTATGATAAGTACCTAATTTTTTAATTATTGCAAGACAATAAATTTACATGGTTTAGAAAATCCATTGCCATTTCCCAATATCAATTACATTGTAGCAGCATAGAAAATCTACTTGCGTACCTAAAAGAATTTCAATTAGTCACGAACTGATAAAACCGCAAAATGTTAGGCATAGGCAGAGCATGACAGCCCCAACGGTTTTTTTTGTAATAATATTAATATTTCCTTAATTTCTTTTAGTCGAGGGATTTATAGAAAAATTATTGAATCCTTTTTCAATTGTAATTATTAAATTTTTCGTAGGTTTTTTCAAAATGTTTAATGTTGCTTTTTAATTTAGTCGTTTTAGAGAAAAATGTGAACATTTGTATGCAACAAAATGTTGATTACAGCACCAGGAGCGATAGTAATCACCGTAACACCTATCTGAGAACCATCGCCGATTTGTCCCAAATATAGCAGAAATTCGTATCTAAATGGATCATACCGTTTGGAAGAAAAGTGAAAATTTGTAATATTCGTTTGCAACAAAATATTTAGCTATGCTGATGTGTAATCGCCGCAATAACCTAAGAATTGCCAATGAATCACCAACATTTTACAGAAAACCGTATCTAAATTGGTTAAACCATCTTCGAGATAAATGGGAACACTCACTTGCTCGTTTGCATTAAATGGCGGTGAAGTTTTGATAGTAGTTTGGTTACATTAGGACATAACCAGGAATATATTCCGATGACTTGAGTAAATACTTAGGAGTATTATTAAGTTTAGTAAAGACAAAGAAAAGCAATGTAATAAACACAATATCACTTGGAATGGGACACCATCGAATAGTTTCCACGCCAAAAGACCATTCCTGCCAGCTTATGCCAAATATGCGGGAGCCTAATAATTTTGCAAATGAGAGTAGATATAATTACGCAATAATAACTTAACATGTACTGAAGTCTTCTAGCAACCCTTAATTTCCTTATCCAATAAGCTTACTTGACCTTAAATGTCTTATAAAATTCTTTGAGAGATACAGTTTGTTTTAGACCAGAACTATTCGTCAGCTACTAAAAAAAACAACTTATAAGCGATTTCTTATCTGAAGATAGTGTTTAGAGTGAAAAACAATATGTGTTGCCCTAAACATCTTAGAAAAAGAGCTCACGAGTGTAGGTATACTATTTATTAAAGAAGGACCCAGGATAATGCTGACAAGAAATATAGAGGTACTTTAAGGTCGCGTTACTTGTGCAAAAGAAAATGAGATCTAAAAATAAAAAGAAGGCAAGAAGAATCATAACTATTTTTAATAATGACGTAATACGTTAGTTGACATCAGAAAATTGAAAATATCAGACAATTAATGGGGGAACAATTTTCAATTTGCGTAGCACTAGTTTTAAGGCTTGGAACAATAACACCGCCCGTATTATTGACCTTCTCATGTTGGCAAGCTACGTAGCTCTTTCAAGAGTGGCAAGCCTAAGCTGAATTTATCTCATTAATGTTGACTTTAGTAGCATCAATTTCAATAAAGTGTTATTCTCGATATAATTTATTATTGTCTGCTTACCAGCCAGATTTGTCATCAATTGATCAAGGTGAATTAACGAGGAACAGAGAAAAGGGTAAATAGCGGGCTATAAAAAACTAGTGAGGTTCAGAAAATTGAACCTTAAAAACAGAAAATTTAGACAAGAGCATCCTAATAAAGAACTGAATACCCATCAAAAACAATTCTTGTAAAAATAGGAGGAAGTGTAGTGGCCAGAGGAAGTGTAGTATGAGATTCCATAGAGTAAAGTAAAATAAACTGTTAGTTATTATAGCGCTTACTGAAAAAGGGTTTCTCTGAATACTAATACCATATGTAGATATAATCAATTAAAATAGCGGAGGACTTTATGATAAAGTACACCTGGGAGTGGTCTATGTCGGTAGTAGATTGAAGTTAATGATGCAAATTTAGTAAATAAGAAGATCTTGCAGGTGAGTTTTTCCTGTCTTGCATAAAATTAGTTAGTTGTACCTAATTACAGTTCGTCATTTTCAAGGTGAATTACTAAATGATATTTCATGAGTTTTCAAACATTGTAACATTTGAAATTCGTGTCACTAGGGAAATATATATATATGTGTACCATTAAGTGAATATCTCCATTATTTTTGCATTCATATTTTTTCATATATCACATGAAGGGGTAAAATTTCTAATTCATAATTAGAAATTTTATCAAGGATATATTAAATTCAATCAAGGATTGGACATTTTCGTCTTTTTAAATTTGGCTATACGATTAAAGTTCATAAATGACTATATAACGAAATGATAATCGATATAACTGATAGACAGGTCATATTCTGTATAAAAAATATGAAAAATACCTGAAATTGTGGGTGGATTATAAATGCAAAATATCCCGACATTCATTCCTAGACAGCGGAAGAAATCGAAATGCCACATAGCTACTGATATCGAATTGGGCAAAACAAACGTGCGAGCTATCAGAAATAGCAAACGAATATCGGTAAGTATGATATATGAAAATGTTGTGCATTTTTTTGTATTTCATTTTTGTTACCTGCATATACTTGTTCTTCATAATCCTTTTGTTCCATAGTAAAATACAATATACTATATATTTACAGATATTGCGCTTTACTCAAACAAATTATTCTATTTATTAATAAATAAATAACAAAAAGAGGACATGGTCGAGAGTAGGCTATGAGGAAAGAGTAATGCGGGTTTTAGGAAACAAAGACTGAAAAACAGAAAATTAAGATAAAAGCTTCAAAAGTAAGATAAGAGATAAAAAATAAAATATTTTAATTTATTTATATTAGTATTGATATATAATTGATTAGTTTTATTATCAGTGTATACAATTGATCACTTTTATAATTAATGTCATATAGCGAACCGCATCTACATATTATCATAGTTGTGAAAATTGTGCAATACTCACTATAAGCTAATGGAATCGGATCCCTTAATACAATAAGATCAGATTCTTTATATATATTTCATTATATTTTTCAATTTACCAAAGATAACTATAAACCTTTTTTTTATCAAACCCGGTGTAAGCAAAATTCTTTTCAAAAGATACAGCTTTTTTGCACTCGCCGCTAAGTATACAAAAAGATTTAAAGGTTTACTTAAATCTAGGTAAAATTTATACGTTACTACAAACACAGGTCGGCATGCCGACTTCTACGAAAACAAACTGCGTGGTTCAACTAAACGTTGAGCTTGACGTTATGCAATTCGGCGCAAACATTATGTTCCGCGAGTCAAGTTGCAAAAATAAACAAAGCGTACTTAGCGAAGGGTTACCCAGGGTCTTTATCCATTTAGCAAAACCGAACTTAAACACCGAAAAGAATTACTTTCGACTTTGCTAAGTAGCTAGCTGCACTAAAGGTGTTCAATATATTGGTGGACCTAGCAATTGATGAGAGTAGATGTTGTCCGATTTAATACCCGCTATAAAGCTGATCACCAAATTCGCATCTTGACTGTATTTTTAAAACTGGGGTACTCGAAATCGTTCAACATACTACTTAGTATATAATAAAAGATCTAGGAAATTAAAATAAAAATCTGCATGAAAATGATTGAATAGAACTGGGAGTTTACTAATTTTATAGCTTTCTATTATTGTATAATTTTAGGAAATGCACTGCGAATAGAACTCACCTCTTTGTAAAATTCGAATTAATAGGATTTTGTATATACTTACGCCGCCCTATGAGATGCATATGAAATTTCAATTATTTAAAGGTACATAGTTTTCCCATTGAACAATTTTCAAATATTTATATAAATTTCACCATATAAATATGTTGCGTAGTAGATCTTGCACTGGTGTAAAAATTCCGAATTGTTTAAAAAATTATATGATCTAAAAGCGTCGATATAGTTTTCTACTAAGCTTTAGATCCTGTTAACCCTATATTTCTCATAATTATAATTTTAGTCATTTCGTTAATGAAATATGATTTTTTGCACATTTTCAGTAATAATTGTAGGAATTTCTACAATTATCTAAAAAAAATTGCTTTCAATTGAAGAAAATCTATTCTTTCAATTGAAATTAAGAAAACGGAATGTAAGGATAGAAAATTCCTATAAGATCACGAGCCCTCAGGAAAATTTTTCTTTACACTGACTTTTGAAAAAAAAAGACTCCGATCGACATATGGAAGGACGGACTTGTCAAAAATACCATAAAGGTTTTTCCTTCTTTTAAAATACGGAATACTAAAAACACATCTTATATATATATTTATATAGATATATATATGTATATATATATATATATATATATGTGTGTGTGTGTGTGAGTGTGTGTGTGTGTGAGTGTGTGTGTGTGTGTGTGTGTGTGTGTGTGTGTGTGTGTGTGTGTGTGTGTGTGTGAGTGTGTGTGTGTGTGTGATATGTTCGTTTTCAAAGCAAAGCAAAGTATAATATTTTTTCGTGCACTGAAATAAAAAACTGAATAGTTGTTACAAAGAACTTTTTTAACCAACCGTCACAATCCATTTGTAATTGTAAGAATTATCATGTTAGAATCAATAATTTTAACGTAACAATTAGTATCATAGCAAAAGTTTTCCTAGAATAGTAATCGCTTTTTTATAAAAAATGTTTTTGCTATTTTCATCTACCTTGGAAAAACACTTTTGATATTTGGCAGCTATACCACAAAAGTATAACATATTTCAAATTACAAGTTTCAAAAAAGTGTAGGATTAACAGAATAACCCTAAAAAAAATGTGATTTCCATTTCATTTTTCATCTCCATATCTGTAAAATTTTAAATTTCTTTCTGGGTATTTAAATTATGAAAGCTCCTAAAGGTATGTGGTTGAATCCATCTAGTTCTAAGTAAAGTGGAGTAATTACATTTATAATACACAAGGACAAGAATAAAGGCGACTGACAAAAAAGGATCACAACAAGGGAAAAAAAAATTAAAAATTCTCTGAAATATATTTCTAGGATGAATTTAGAAATATTTCAAATGTTATGTCGACAGTCATACCAAATTTAAGACAGGTTTTAGGGTAAATGAGGTGAGAAGGGTAAATCCGATAAAGACCGTGTAATATTATTGTTATCATAACTAATGCATTCTAACTAAAATGTGGCTAAACGATAAAGATTGGATAGGTAGACTTTTTGTGAGATGATGTAAATCCACCTTAAGGGATGATGCGGTAATATTTAAGTACCTTGGATATTAATTAATAGAGCAACTGAAAATATGTCAGAGAAATAAACATGGGCCGCTATCATTCCAACCTTATGCTATTTATGTATATTAATTTGTCCGTCATGCTTTTAGCATAGTTTCATACAACTAGATTCGCATTAACTCCTGCCCATAAATGACAATAATTGATGAAATGTTTCCCAAATATTTATTTTGATCTCACTACTTTTTCTTCAATTAATCAAAGAGAAGAGTGAATGCTTTCTTTTATATAAACAAATATAGAATATTTTTTGCTAAATAGGAAGGAATTATTTATTTCAAAACTCTGCTTTAAATTATGATATTTTGACGAAATATTTGAGTTTAACCGTATAGCCTAATTTTGTGACGACATTTGCAAAATAGTTTTCTTAAAAAAAATAAATAACCTTCTCGAGTAAGGTATGTTTTTTTCTGCAAAGCCAGAAGCAATAGAATTAATTTGTAGGTAGAATAAGATTTCTTCGAATAGATGTAGGATGATCTTGTTTTATTTACTTTATTTTTTTCCTATCTTTTATTATAACATTGGCTTTGAGCTTAAATGACTAATTTGTGATAATTACAGCTTAATTCTTAATCAAACGACCGCAGTTTTAAATAACATCCAGAACAGAAGAGTATGTGCTTATATAAAGTACAATTCAAAAATATATAATCGAGCGCGGCTACTCCATTAGTGACCAATCCAAATGTAAATTGCGAACATTTATTTTTGTCATGATGACGAACAAAACGTAGCTAGATTTGATGAGAAATATCTGTAACTTATCTGATATACAGCTAGCTACGATGCTGAATAAAATAATACGCCATCGTTTTATTAAAATTTACGTTTTTATGTCAATATCACTCTGTATAACTGCTTGATTCTTTTGTTTTTTTTAGATAAGTTTGAAATAATCTTTACTTAATTTTTATTGCAATGATACAGATTTATTTAAATAGAAATAATTATGTTCATAGTTTTCTGTGTAAGATCAATTGTAATAATCTCTAAAATTTTGCAACTATTTAGATTGGCACGATTCTTTTGTGGCACTCTATATAGTTAGTTGTTTAATTGTTTTGTTTGTTTTTTTTTGCCTTTTGGCAACTTCATCAAGAAATTACGTCAATAGAAATGATTCATAATTATTCTTGTTGAAGTGATTGATTGAATTATTTTACGCAATTATCAAAGAGTAACTCAATAATAGGATTCGATGTTTCATCTAGGTTTTCACTTATTTATTTCAGTTTATCCTTGATTTAAGGAAAAAAGCCTATTTTTCTTTCAAATTAAAACTATAACTTTTAATGTTATGTTAATTACGAGCTCACCAAGATTAAACGCATGTTTTTATCTGTCAAATGTATCACAGATTAAGTGATACCGCTACCAGTTCACTTTGCACAGCGCACCTCATTATGATAAGTAAGTAAATGCGCAGACGCTCTTATCTTTCTAGATAATTTACATTTTCTCTTCTACATATATATAGGTAGTTCATTAATTCATAGGGCAAGAATTTTTTATTAGTAGCCGAGTTTATCAGATTCGGCGAAGTCAAATCGGTTAAACTCGACTCCCTTTGGCATCGACGAAGTGAATTAATTTTTAGAACGCTATGAGCAGTTTTGAAATATTAAGTGAACTATTTTTTTAGGCGCATCATGTGCACTTTTTTTTAGATATTATGAAAATAATGTATCATATTTTTGATTTCGTCTTCTATAACGGGGAAATAATTAATTTTTCGATATTAGAATATTTTTTATTTGTAGCGTTTTATATAATTACTTTTTAATATCTCATTTTTAAGAATTTTGTCTACTAATATAACCGATATTATTTGCTGTGATTATTCTCCCAGACCTGAGTACTGTTGGGGTTTATTTTTTTATAGTAGGTTTATTTTTAAATAATCGCGTCATTTTATTGATGCTGTGATATATTTTGTGTAAGATATTTAACAGCTTTATATAAAAATTTACTTTATGTAATCGTCATATTTTGTATTCAGGAAGCCACAAAAACCTTAAAAACACAAACATAAAAACTTTATATAATAATGCCATAATAGTATCGTTCTTATTAAATTAGCTTTTCTTTTTTCAGCAATAGTATCTCTAAATTAATAAATTGTTTTACATGCTCTAGAGTAATATTGCTTATCTTCATGTCACATATAGTTTTTAATTATTTTTTATCTAAAATAATCAGTTTAAATGCATTGTTATGCATTTTTATCCGTACTACTTTCACTGCCAACCCAATAGTTTAAAGAAATTCGTAAAAGAATATCTTAATATTACCGAAGTTCGTCATATATTCTTACGGGCAAAGGGATAGAGTATGATGTTACGTAATATCACGTGAATCCAACGAACACACCTGCTGGTGTCCTTTATTCGATCAAGTGAAGATAAATGAAAAGTATATGCACATAACCTTTTTCGCTTCCCATGAAATATTCATTAGTACATAAATTGTTTTGCGTAATTTACGTAGGTGCTATGAAGCAACTGCTTAGCGGTGAACCAAAGTGAGAATAACTCACCCTTTAGATCCGAGAGATCAGTTTTTTCTGTATAATATTTTCATAACTATGAAATTTATGACTCAGCAAATATTTTATTTTGTTTTGGGATTTTCTTTTTATTGAGTATTGATTATTAACTTAACCATTACCTATTTAAGCATAAAACACAACACATCTTCTGTAAATTTGCTTAATTTTTTAGTAGATTTTTTATATAAAAGAATTTGCAATGAAGTAAAATTACAAAGATTTTTTTTTGTAAATAGTACCACTTTCTTCATAAACTAATTGGTAATAAATGTTCTAACGTATCTTTTTTTCATGTTAGAATACCATTAACAGTTTAAGCCTTCGGAAAATGTAATATTAGGTTTTGTATAGTTTTTCTGTTTTTAGTTTTAAAAAAAATAAAACGACGTATTCTCTAAACATTTCAATTCTAGCGAATAGCTAATGAGAAACAAGAAAACATTTTGCAAAATATGTTGCTAATTATTGTTGCTTTGGGACTACTAAACAATGCAATTAAAAGAAAATGGAATAATTGTGTAATTTCCCTCGGTGTAAATTTTTTACCCCATTTAAAAAGTTAAAAATTAGTTATAGGTTAAATAAACCTTCACAGTAAATAATTCCATGTATCACCGTTTTTCATTTAAAATTTTGGTGAAATTACGCTTATGACATTATTTATTTTCTAAGTAGTCAAACGTAAATATTTCTGGGAATATATTTTTTGTATTATTTAAATGCAAATTAATTAAGATATTTAAAAAGGAAACATAAAATTAAAAATATGTCTTTGATTTAATACAGGTTCTTATTACTTATTATCCTATTCTGATTACAATTTTACTTTCGGTAACGACGATCTTTGGTAATTTATATTAGTTAGTAGTTGAAAGAAAGTCATCAAACTTTACCAAAATTTTGGTTTAAAGTGGTTTGTAATTACAAAACTATTTGAGGAAACATTACAAATATACAATGAGTTTTTTTTTGTGATTTTTCGATAGAATAACAAAAATTAAAGAGTATATCTAAAAAAATAACCAGGTTTTGAGTGTTAAAAAACGTATCCCTCTCAGTCCAAATATCGAAATTTTATTTAAAAGCAATTGATAATTTTTGAATTATACAGCACTAGTCAATTTGATGTCATATTACAATCTTATTTAAAACACTTCTAGTTGCAAAAGTATGTCCGATTGAAATGAAAATTTTTTTTGCTCACCATGCGTACTTCTTCTGAGCAGTGAACGAAACTGAGCCATCACGTTTGGGTCGGTGATGTATTACGCACGGCTCGGTGATGCCGAATCGGATAAACTCGGCGCCCTTCGGCATCGGCGAAGTGAACTAATTTTTTAGCGTGCAATGTAGACTTTTAAAATATCAAGTTAACTACTTTTTAAGGCGCATCATACGCACTTTTCTGAGATATTGAATGAAACTTGAATCCAAAATATTTATAACATATTTCAGTTTCCATAAACCTAAATTGTTATTATATTACGGGTAAATCGGCTCCCTTCGGGATCGTCCAAACGAGTTCACTGTCTAACACGGAACGCATCGTTTCAAGAATTACGTTTAATTTTATAATAATATTTTATTTTTGTATAATTTAATTTAATACGCGTATGTCATGGTATATAATCAGTGATATATAGTGGTATGATGCATTCTGTTAAACTAATTTCGTATAAGTCAAGTATAGTTGCAATTGCTAGTTGTAGTTCTTAAACGGGTGACACGATATACTTCTTGTTTAAAACGTTGACTGTGATAAGATTTATTGTTATCTTATACACTGTTTTGAGTTTTCATAGTCTAAAACGTTAGGAATTTGTTTTTGGGAACTAATGAATAAAGTTAATAGAAGTCAACAAGTAAGATTAAATTGGTTTAAAAATTTAACACTCAATAACTGTAATCAACGTAAATGACGTAAATGGACTCTGTCTAGTTAAAACGACTAGTTAAAACACAAAAACCGATTCACATGTTGTTATGTATGCCCAGCACACCTGCCCGTGTCCTTCCTTTATTCGATCATGTGAAGATAAACGGAAAGAATATGCACATAACCTTTATCGTTTCTGATGAAATATTCATTAGTACATAAATTGTTTTACATAATTTATGTGGGTATTATGAAGCAACTGTTCTGCGGCGGAGTTTGGTAGAAATGATTGTTCGTGTGGGCTCCGATTGGAAAAATTACTAACGGGGGAAATAATATTTAAGTAATTTTGAGTTTATTCTTAACAATCGTTAATAAAAATATGTTATTTTTACAATACTTAGTAGAAAAGATTTGTCTTCAAAAAAAGAAAAAATATATAATGTATAGTCATCTAATTTGCGAGCTAATTTTGTGAAGAACAGACGTGTAAGAAAAGTTCGTAGAATTGGTTACGTGAAGTTTAATGCAATATCTTTTGGAAATTTTACGACTAATTAAGTAGAGTATCAGTATAGTACGAATTAGATATACTTGTGTCTTTTAGTTAATTTAATTAATCTAATTTTTCACCCAAAAATTAGGACCATGTATCATCTTCATTTCAACACATTCTTTTCCATTATCATTAATTTTTTGACAAATTAAAGATTGTAGCAATCCCTTTTAACCTTACGTTAAAACCTAAAATTAGATTTAAACCAAAAATAGATGATCTGTGAAATTATTAAATATTTCATTTTCTATTTTAGGTTATATAAACTTTTAAAAGCGAGTAGATGTATAAATTTTGGTCAAATATGTTTTGGTAAACGACATAAAATAACAAACACTCCCTTATTTGTAATTGGTTCACAATAAAATAAAAATATATAGTGTAGAACTATGCTGCTTAGTTATTTTTTACTAATATTTATTATATTAGTAAGTAACAATTTTAAATATACTTAGTATTTATTGCATAATATTCTAAGTATTTATTGATAATTCGCCGCATTCGCCGCAGTGACATTCTCATAGTACTGATTCTCACACAATCACAGTAACATTCTCGTAGTTATTTACGTGCTTTATAGCTTATTTTTCAACTTAGGATAATGTTACCGGTATGAAAAATTGTCATCTAAGATAAAAATGTTTATTAAACAACCTAAAATGAAATTTTGCATTGGCATACTTTTGTTCACAAACATATTATGTTAGATTAAATTGAAAAAAATAGTGCTACTATAGTTTAGCAAGAGTATGAAGTGTAATCAACACAGAAATTGTAAGTATTTTGGAAGATAAAATTTAGGAAATATCAATATAGTAAGTATTCTACTGATAATCATGCAGACGACGAAGATGTCGAAGATGAAAAAGAAAATAACAAGTTTACTGATACTGTCTGAACTAGTACCTGATACTTTATTTGTATATCTGTATATGATAAGACATTGACAGACACAATTAAATGAAACTACGTGATGTAGTATTAATTCTACTTTCTATAGTTCTTTACCACGACCTAGGTTTCGTTCTATTACAACATCTTCAGGTGGGCTATTAGCAAAGAACAAAATTAATGCCAAATATATTCAACATTGATAGACGATAAAGCAACCTAAGAGTAACACTCTGCATCAACGTCCAAAAATCGAGTATAGCAAAACAGGAAATCAAAAGTAAATCCAAATTATATCAAAAAATATCTGATATATTTAAATATTGGAATGCACATCATTACAAAAAACACATGATCAATTAAAATCATTTTTCTTAAATAATTAATTTTGAATCATGACTAGCGTCCACAATCATAGATTAAAAATACTTTTTTTATTAGTTACTAAAAAAAACAAAGAGAAAGATGTAGTGAAAATAAACAGCGCCATGCACATAATCGTAAGATATTAAAATGTTGACCACCTGTATATGACCAATAAATGAAATCCATTAAAAAACTGAGCATTTTTTCATAATTTTCGAATAAACTAGGACTTCTAAGCCATTGATAAAATTAGGTAAAATTATAAATGCAACAATAATTTTTAAACCATTATAAATAATCTAGGCAGAAGTAATACAATTTATACCTAGACATTACTAGAGGTAAAAAGCGATGGTAAAAACGGTGACAATTTTCACTTATATTATTGACAGTGTTTTGGTGAATCCATGGATGATATAGAAAATGAACAGAAACCTATGCTAATGAATTTTAAATCCTTTATAACAGTCAACATATTTGCAATTTAAAATTCAAATTGTTTGCAAAGTTTAAACACATCAGATGCCACAACTCTGAAAAAAGTTAAATAGCAACTTATGGACAACTATTCGAAAACTAACTGCCCTTCGGAGCACTATATAATTATATTTTATAAAATGTAATAAAAACTGGCACCGAATTCTATAAAATTTCAACTATGCCGAGTTACGTATACGTGTAAGAAAGTTCATCCCGCTAAATAATAAGTAGGTTCACTGTAAATTCCAAAGTTGCGTAAGCGCAGTATATTAGGTTAATTAGTTTTCAATTAGCTTCAATTCATATTTTTACATACAATTGCTTAAATCGCTTATTTTCTGCTATACAATATTATTTTAAAGTAATGTGTGTTCTATACTTGGGAATAGGATAGGTTATAAAATCTTATATCATCATTATAAATCAACAAAAGTTAAAATAAGTTTAGTGAAATAAAGAAAGGTAAAGCGGGTGGTCGAACATTACGTGGCATTTAGGATCTTGTTTGATACGACGTGAAAGACGAACAAACATAAATATAATATCTGGTGCATCCTCAGTAAAGTTAGCAATTACAAATGCATTCACTCGCTCTGAGAATGATAAAAGTACTCAAGACACTTCCTGCAACAGATCCTGCGGGAAATATAAATACAGGATAGGAGTCATCGCTATAACGCGATACGGATACGTTATTCTTCTAGCATAGCTTACTCTACTCTCGGAAAGGTAGCACCACCCCGGAAAATGCTTTCGTGAGGTTTAACGTGGAATAAGTAGTAGCGTTAAATGTTACCCAGAACATAAATGTTCGTACAGTTATCGGCTAGTGCTTTCAAGTATTTATCCAATAAATAGTTGTCAAATTGCGATATTTGATCATTGGAATATGCGCTTTATATATGCCTCAGAAACATCGTTTTTATTGAAACAAACCGTAGCAAGATATTTCCTCTTTCTTTATTTATAAAAAATCTGCAGCTTCAATGTATTGAAGTATCATTAAGAATATTTAGAAATAGAATACCAATTTTATCTTACTTGGCCAGTAAAGTTATAATTTTTTTAATTTCCAAAATTATTTGACAAATATAGGAACTCATATAAAAAAATTGTACGTATCCATATGTACACGCGTTAGAAATTATACTTCTTTGACATAATACCACAATAACTTTATTTAGCACGCAAATATTTAATGGAAACAAAATAATAATAGGACTAGAGCGTGATTACAAATACGGTTGGCAAAATCTAAACTCAATGAAATAAGCAACTTTTCAAAATTTTAATTTATTTTCATATACAAAGTATTATAAAACTTTATTTCTTGTCTAGAATTACAAATATTATCATTTATTTCTTCAATGGTAATAGTAATAATCATTATCACTATTATATTTTTTTTCATTAAATTAATTAAATCAAATTTAAATAATTATTTTAAAAATTTAACTAAATCTTAAGCATTCCCTATAATGTAAAGAAGTGTATATATTGAAAATCATTTAATTTAAGCATAATTAATAATGAAAATAAACACATACAAATTTTATACCTAGATAGTTAGATATAAAACTAAAGAAAACAAACATATTACATATTGCAATAATATTAAGAGAGACGAGAATAAAGGCGGGATATTTTACCATTTTTCTGTTTTTGTACTTTTGATTTTATTAAAGAGTTTGCTATAAACTTTTTAAAATGGTCCATTTGCATGGTTTTGTTTAATATAAAACCTTATTAAATATGCAGTTCATTTTATTTTACTTCGGAAATTTAAAAGTTAACCAGAGGTAAATGTATTACCTCCTCAGATCGTTCCTTAGTTTGTTGAGAATCACAATTCACTACTTTATTGAGCTTTATCTCAAGCCTCATTAAGAAACAGAATTTTATAACCACCACTTCCTAAGAAGAAGAATGGTATAATATCAGATTTCACACAAATTTTCACTAATGACTTACAACGAACCTTATCTGAAAATTCTGCTGAAAACATACATTCCAATTTGCATCTTTCAGCACCAAAATGACAAAACAAAACAGCACCACTGCCGGGAGAAATACACATTGTAATATTGTTTTGATCGTCGCTGATAATGTCAAAGCCGAATACATTAGTAGCGTAGACAGAGCCAATTTAAGTTCAGCTACGTTAGCGGTGAGAGTGAGGTAGGCAAGAGGGGCGAATTTCATATACAATGATATGTTAATTGTTTTCAAGAATCTTTTTTTTCTGTATTTGATTTAAGAAATGACTTACGCTTTTAATTTTCTGTAAGCATCTATACAAATTTTGAAAAAAAAATTACTTCAAATAATTTTTTTTCATATATGGTAATCGTTTTCGATAATTTAGATAATAAATGTTATAGAAAACGTGCCTCAAAACATATAATCAGTAACATAGATAACGAGACCTAAAATTCGAGATAAAAATATGCATTTGGTTATAATAAATTTTATTATATTTTAGTTTTAATATATACACTGATTTATAAAGAAATTAAAATAGTTTTTCTCAAATGTTTAATACCATTTACAGTATTCAGTACAATTTAATCTAATTTATTAGAAAAGTAATTATCTTAGAAAATAGTAAGAAATAATTGTTATTTAAAAGGTATATAAATTTGTTGTAGAATAATAAATGCAAAATTGAATCTTTGTAAAAAATTACTTATCATAATTTTTGAACAAAGAGTGAATAGATTATTTCTATTTTATTTCTAATAACATTAATAGATGTATTGGGAAATATTATATAATTATATAAATATTTGAACATATTTAAAAAAGTGGTTGTATTATAAGAAAATAAGTTAATTTTTAATTATTGAATATATTTGGCGTTAATTTTGTAGAAATTCATTATTCACAATTAAAAGTCGTGGTAAAGAAATTAAAGAAAGTAGAAATAATACTACATCACGTAGTTTCATTTAATTGTTATTTTTCAATGAAAAAAATGTTAACTGACAATGTTGAGAGATATTCATGTACAGGTTTTCCACACCTATGTAATAAAATATATTAGATTTTTGCTTTTTTATATATATATATATATATATATATATATATATATATATATATATATATATATATATGTATATATACATATCTGCATATAAATTTTTTACAACCTAAAATTTGGAAAATTGAGCGACTTCAAAATAATGAATTGAATTTACATTATTTATTTCAACACCGACTTTAAAAACATGAATCAGAACTGATTTGTACCTGATCTTGTTGTAGAATTATTTACTTTATATAGCAAAATTCTGAAGCAGCTCATTTTTCCAAAAATTTCTGACGAAAAATAAACGTGAAACTTACTTTTAGAGAATTTTAGAAACTTTAAATTTCCACTGACTAATATTTTCCATAAAACTAAAACAAAGAAACTTAATAGGTAACTAATTTTTTAAATTTCTCTTTCCCCATTGAAAGTGATATACTGTTCTCTGCTGAGAGGAAATATTTCAGAATTTAATAATAATAAATTTCCGTAAAAAGATTTAGTTCAATATATATGATCCCTTGCTTACCAGTTTCAAGGCTATCCTCTGATGTTCTGTTTCTATTATCAATTAATTAAAAAGGTATTCTTGTATTATTTCATTTAACAACTTATATTTATTGTATCAGCAATATCATCAGCAATATCTCATATTTGAAACAAATGCAAGTAGTCAAACACAATAAATATGTTCTGAATGTCGTAATTAAATAAATATTATAAAGTAAAATTGCTTTAACTATATCGATTTCATTAACGTGTTTAATCAAATCGAATCAAATTGTATTACGAAGCGTTATTTTAATTTTGCTACGCACAATTTCCAAGGCCAATAAACTAATATAAGTTAAATGCAATATTTGAATATCTCCATTATTGAGCAGATTTTAATAAAAAGTTTAAAGTACTTAGTTTACGAACGACTCGTTTTCAGCATAAAATAACACTTAAACCATTTTGAGTACGTACTTTTTTACGGGAAGTTGTCATACTTTCTTCGAAAAGGAGGTAAATTTTTAATACCAAATTAAAGTCTGTAGCATCTAAAAGGACTTTCCGTCTTTAAATATTTTTTTTAATGCGGTTATGAGTAGGTAATATTCTGAAAATTATGTTCCAGTTCTTTTTCAAAGACATATAAAAATGTTGAGGAAGGCTCAACATGATATAGTTCATAAAATATTTTAAATTTATGGATTGATATGATATCAACAAATGCAAACCCTTTATAAAAGTTAAAAATATCTTCTGAAAAACAACGGCCTTCAAGGAGGATATACTGTATATTATTTTTTACATACTAGAAATCAATATTGTATTAAATCATCGCCTTATCCAGCATTGATTACTAATGTCCCAATTACCGTTTTCTTTTTTAATATCGGGACGTGTATAAAATTTCTTTTTTCTGTCATTTGTGGATTGATCAAATATTTTGCCGAATTTGAAAATATCCGGCGATCGTGTTGCCATATCTCGAGACAATGTACAAAATATCGAGATGCGGCTATTCGTCCATTTCGCTATAACAAAACCAATCTACCTCACTGCAATAGTAGTACGTGATCAAAGCGATACATATCTTATAATTAAGAAACAAAATTTTATTGAGAAATGAAATATTTCTGCATAATAATGGTTTACCAATTAGCCAAGAGAATATCACATGATATAGATATCATATGACATTCTATATTACTTAATGTAGAGACATCTATACACATATATATATAAGACAAAAAAATCGTGTTTTTATGAAAACAAGTCGAAAAAATTAAATCCTTGTAGCTTATCATTTTGATGTTATTCAGAAATTTAAATATTAAAAAACTTTTTCATTATCGACATCCTTGTTTCATAAAATAAAATACAAGCTAAAAGTTTCCAGCAAGAGCGTTTTACGAAACTATCCACGAATTATGACAAGGATAATTTAAACATCTATTGCGAATACACTAAGAGTTAGGACACTAACTAGCATATAATATTACAAACTAGTTGCCGGCGTTCACTGCTAGCTTTATGACGATATAGCGTCCTGATGGAAAGGAAGGATAAACAGTGTACATAAACAGTGTACAAATAGGATTACAAGCAAGCCGGATGTTTGATATTTGATATCGCGTAAACTAAGCAATGGATAACTCTGTGATATGGATAACACGTGTTGGATACTTCCGGACCTAACTGGACTCCGTGATATGGATAACACGTGATATGGATGACACGCTATGGATAACCGTGATATGGATAACTCCGTGATATGGATAACACGTGATATGGATAACACGTGATATGGATAACACGTAATGGATAACACGTGTTTAATAAAGTTATTTTAAGTTGTTATAATGTTTTTGTGTGAGATTTTATCGCTAGTGAAAGTATGATATGACGTCAAAGGGTTGATATGACGTCAAGAGATCAGAGTATGTTTTATCGATGTGGAAATCAAGCGTCGAGGGAAAATTGAATCTCCTGGTTAGGTTTTAGAAGAAATATGTATAAAGGTATATTATCCCATAGACAATTTCTCATTTCATAGTATAGAAGCATATTACGTGTCATTAATAATAGCCTCAAATATTAAATTAGAAAACTAAATACAATTTTTGATGTGGAACATCTAATAGTGCGCTTGGACGGGAGTTAAAATGGCAAAAGCAAATGACACGTCGCGACATGTGTTCTTGTAGCACGTCGCGACGTGCCATTTGCTAGCTTCGCGTCTTGTTGGCTAACAATAATATAAAAGTAAAATATATTTTCAATAGATTATCAAGAAATATTTCTATAACAAATATTTCATGAAAATGAAATAATTCAACTTAATGAATATTTTATTATTAACAAATACCTGAATATTTGTTGTTTCGTTTTCAATTCGTTCCAATATAATTATTTCAATTTAAAGAAAACTTGTATATTTCTCATCTACCAGGTGTCACATGACAAATACCTAAATATTTGTTGTTTCGTTTTCAATTCGTTCCAATATAATTATTTCAATTTAAAAAAAACTTGTATATTTCTCATCTACCAGGTGTCACATGACAGGTCACAATTTTTTTTGTGAAAATCAAAAACTAAGGAAATTGAAATTTTATCTTATGTTAACACTTTGCTATGCTAGTACAAACGGCGCTTGAATAAATTTTAGCCTTCATGTAACTCCACACGCAGAAACAAAATTGTGCTAACGATTTATGTACATTTTCAAGTGAAGTCAAATTATGAATTAATTAATTGTTTATTAAAACAATCTATTACAATTTAAATTTAGATTATTCTCAAATGCTAATTGGCTTTCTTAAATTAGTGAGAAATTTAATTAAGCCTACTGAATTTAGTGACCGTGAATTTCAGTTGTTGTCAAAAGAATTTTGTTATATTCTCTTTACCACTCCCACTTTCATCTTAAGCAAAAAATTGATATCGAATTTAAAGTTTGCTTCGCACAATTATACTATTTAGACTCTCTATAATTTGACTTCAACGAACGGAAAGTTCCCCACAATAAAATATTTCTACCATAATTTTTAGATAATAATATTTTATTATTTAATTAAAAAGCTGCTTTTGATGTCACATATATTTTAAACGTATTTAAATGTTAGCGAAAAGGATTTTTCCGCATTTATGTAAAAGGGTGACATATAATAATTAAAAAAATATATGTCGAACACTCTTCGGTTAAAGGAGAAGTAATTTTCACAACAACCGCAGTCGGTTATGCTATACTGTTACAAACAATATTATTTATATATATATATATATATATATATATATATATATATATATATATATATATATATATATATTTCTGTATTCCTTCTAGATGATTTTATCATTGATATTAATAAAGGAAATAAAATTACAACTTTATTTTTTTATGTACGTTCATGAGGATATTAATGAAAAGTATGATTACACAGGTTAACAAAAAAAAAATTTAAGTCTACTATTAAATTAAAATTAACCAAAAACTCCATTTATTTATGAATATGGTTTGCTTCTGTACATACAACGATAAATAAATATTTCAGGTTTTGGCTGACTCTTTAAGAAATAACAGTTTTTAATACGCAAGAGTATGAGCATGAGTATGGGTGATCTGGGGATTGCAAATCGCATAGTAGCCACATAATTCATAAGTAGTGTGTGGACGCGTTTTTTGGAGCAAAGATGTATTCCGTATGTCACGATTTCTAAAAATATTTTCGAGAAATATAAAAATGACACTGACTCTTTTTGCTACATTTACGGCGAATTCATTAAAATCAGAGCCAACAAGTTTAGTTTGGCAACAAATATAAAGCTCTGTGAAGCCCATAAAGCTAATTTTGAACTGCATTCAAAGCCAACACAGAATATGGGAACCTCAATTCTCACCTAGTAACTGCAAAAACACTTTTAGAAAGTAAAAGAGAAGACAAGAATTTAAGGGAAATACAAAAATTAATATTTTTATTACTTATGGAAAAAATGTGCACGATTTGTTAATATATAATGTGTATATATGGTTACTGGGTCCGAGGAGAAAAAAAATGAAATTTGGAGTTCCAAGAATATGGAGGGCCTACTTATGATATTAGTAATTTATATTTTTGTTTAGTTAATCCACGTAAGCCTCGGGCTGGAAAAAATGCCAAAAAGATTCTTGATTAGATCTACCATCTATTATCAACGTCCGTTCCAATACTCCATAGTGACAAATACAGGAAAACCTTTGCCTTCACGTCCAGAGCTGAAGGAAAACCAACCGTTTTCACAAACGTCTAATGACACCGATGGTAGTGACTTCATTGTCAAATCAGCGTGTGTTGAACCACATCTCATTAAATCAAAAGAGTGTAACGACTTAATGAGAGATCTAAACCTATTTAAATATAAAGCAAAAATATTGGCTTTACGGCTAAAACAGTGGAATCGACTTGAGACAAATGTTAAAGTAAATGATCAACAAAAGCATCATTAAATGTTTTCTGGCTTGTTTACTAAAGAAGACCGACTATTATTGCAATGATGTTAAAGATTTGTTTGATGCATCCCTTGCATGATTTTCGGATGACGCCTTTTTATCGATAGCTCTACAAAAAAGCTTCAAATCTGTCCTTCTTCACAATGAAAATACATTTCCATCTCTTTTCCTTCGTGGCCTAAGCGGACCGACTTCCAGGTAGGAAAACACAATGTCAAGTGCAAACTGATTGTGGAATCCGATCGTGTTTTGGTACCTCCGTAGCACATAAAATTAGGCCCCATAAAGCAATTTGTAAAGGCTCTTCGTCAAAAAATATTTTCCACAGAATTTCTTCCCCAAATTGCCAGAAGCTAAAATTAAAGCTGGTATTTTCGTACTATTCACTACCCCTGAAAAACAAGTAATAACTCTCAAGAACAGCTTATAGACGTGACTTAAAAATACAATAAGCCGTATTTATTTAGAAGTGTACTGTCTATTGTTTGAAGAACTCTACAACCACATTTTGATACCACGACTAGGGCCTCTTCTATTTAGAACAAAGGCATTGAAAAGTCTTTGATTATTTTTATAACCAGAACCCTCCTCTTTTAAGGAGCTCTAAAATAATACCATCGTCCCCCAAAGCCTTGTTGTTTTTAAGTTGTCTGAGAGCAATCTTAATCTTGCACTAAATTACAGGTTTTGATATTTTGTTATCACTTGAGAAACAAAATATACCACTAGACTTGTACTAACTTCGCGTGTTGAGAAAGAAAAGAATAGTTAAATGAGATTACGAGAAAAGAAAAGGAATAAAAAATGTAAGCCAACCACAAAATATCAAGATAAGTTTAAAAAGAGGATTAGAATATTATGAGTATAAAATAAGTACTCTAATTACTCTTTAAAATTTAAAATGTTATGATGTATAGTTATTGTGCAAAGCAAAACTAAACGAATACCGAGAGTTTTACTAAGAGGTAACCAAACTGGTCGATTTAATTTTTATTATATTTTTTCGGAAAAAGGATACGTGATTGTTGAAAGGTACTGCCCAAACATACAAATGGCATATGTTCCATAAAATAAAATTTGATTCGGAAATTATAATAATAAAAAAAAATTATTAAAATAATAATTTCTTTGCCATGTAAATCAACGTGAGAAATATTTTACT
This sequence comes from Druceiella hillmani, assembly GCA_039881145.1. Lineage (NCBI taxonomy): Eukaryota > Metazoa > Arthropoda > Insecta > Lepidoptera > Hepialidae > Druceiella > Druceiella hillmani. Next base: position 15,162,442 of record JAYKKI010000009.1, read on the forward strand.
ACTGGCAACTACCTTTTTATCCATTTTTTATAAAGAATTAAAAAACAAAAAAGAATCGATTATTCTTATATCATGGAGATAAGCACATAAAAAAGTTATACTTTTTTAAAGCGAACTATGTAGTAAGAAGTCCATCCATGAAAGTTAAGGAACTTTAACAGCAACTATGCAATGATAGATCAAGTTTGGTTTTGGTGGATACTGGGGGATTTGATAAAATTTGTCATAATCTTCTGTTATGTAGATATAACAATACATTATTTAGCGCATTGAAGAAATTATTAAATCAGTAAATGAATTCTTCCAGCCCATGTCAATACATTAATTGATTTGGAATGCTCACAATAAAATCACTATAACTATGGTAATCAAAGGAGATAATTTTATTTTTAAAAATATATGGAATAGTCTCAGAATAGAGTGATTGTGATAAATGATAAAACTATCTTATGAAAGTTTATGAGATCCTAATAAAAACACTAAATAACACAAATTACTCAGAATTTCTACGGTGTGTAAATATGGTGCAGAAACTCTGCGAAATATTGCTTTAGGAGTAATATCTTTAAGGATAAAACGAGTAATATGAAGAGTTTACAGTGCTCCAATAAAATTATTTTGATGTATGCTATCTAATATTTAAAGAAGGACAACAGTATATTAGGTTCTCAGTTAAGATGTTGAAATGTCTATCGGATAGCAAAGTAAATAATTAGGAATACGTGAGCAAAGCGAATTCACTGAAGGAGAAATGCCTGCCACATTAAAATTATGTGAAAATGTAACTTCAATTTATTTTCAGATCATGTCCGTTTCTGAGCCCGACGCGAAGTATGATTGTGAAAGCAGATGGTTGACTAAAATATTTGTAAACATAAGCAAAAGGCATTTGAGCTTATTTAATATCAGTTGACTTTATTTATTCGACATCTTGGTACATTTTAATTAATTATATGTTAAAATTATACATTAAAAAAGAAAATATACAAAATCAGTATAGAAATTAAATGGGTTTCAAAAATATGTAGGTTTGAAATATTTTCCATCAACTTAATATTGAGAAATATTTAATTCTATATTCTTTCTCAGACGAATAATTATGAACTATGAACGAATAATTATTTTCGTTACAGTGACAATAAAGGTAACAATATTGCATGGAAAATACTTCCATAAAACTTCAATATCTATTTATATATATTTTCTTTTAAAAGCTATTAGTAAATCGCAGTTTCTTTTCTTTCAGTTAATTGTACAATATTTTTTCCATCGCCGAACATAATTGCTATTTTCATTTGTTTCAAAACTGTGTTTATTTATATTTTATTTACATTACTTCATACCTAACCCATAAATTTAAAAACGTGTAAAGTTGAATTAACGGGAACAAGTTTTTCAATATTGCTATAGATTTAAATGATCACTAAAGGCAATTTAGCTTCGAACACATATACCGACAACTAAGTGCTATATCAAAGATAAAAAATTGAAATATAAAAAAAAACAAATTTAGTAATACTTCTCAAGGTATAGGAATAGCAAAATCTAAGGAAATAAACACAAAAAAATTACAGATATAATGAACGACAACTTTCATATATTTAGTTTATTGATGTATGATTAAAATGTATGTTACATTTACCACATATACCACTGCCTCATTTGGTATATCTGACAAATTTCGTATTAATTTTGGTTTTGCTCATTCTATAATAAAACTTAATTTTCTCCTTTGACTCTCAAAGAAATATATGTTAAATCTACACCATTATAAATAAATTTATTAAATTACCTTATTAAATCTCATTATAAAAATTCTTATTAACACCCAAACTTTCGAAATCCGTCATCGAATGCCGCTTACTCCTTTATACGGTTTATTGGATGTTGTTTATTAATTTTTACATAGGAACTAGGAATTTAGACGATTTTTTTATTTATTCATCTTTTATTAGCATTAATGTTTAATTAATTAGATTCACATATGCAATTTTTTTCTAACTTTATATAAATAACTTATAAAAAAAATATCAGAATTCGCATTCGCCTCTCTATTTCCAATAATATTCAAGGTGTGTTTCAAGCGGTCTTCTGTTGAAATGTTGTAGGTCGGAGTGATGAGATATATCATTGTACACATAAATAGAATTTACATAAATTATACGTAATTATAGAGTATTGTTGTAATTGTTATTAATTAGAAATAGCTATTGTAAATATTAAATTTATATTTTGTATATTTTATAAAATTATATTTTTTGATTTCTTTTTCATTCGGAGTAAAATAAATTGAATATTAATACAAACCGCGTATAATACACAAAATTAACGAAGTGCAGCATTTACTTCTCGTATTAAACAATATTTGCATTGCCGATTCAAGATACACTTTTAAGAATTGTTTGAAAATATGTGAATTATGCAATATGAAAACATTTGTGACATCTCTTATATTGGAATTTGCTCTCTCTTCTAGTACTATCATTACATCTAATTGCAAAAACAAAATGGAACTTTAGCACTTAGCTTCACAGCGACAGGAATAATAGAATAGTGGCGGTGGCGAATAAATTTTGAACTATATTAGCTGTCGGCGAGTGGCGCGACTCAGGCCCCTAAGTTTTAATTCTGCTTGGCCGCACGTCCTCCGTCGCAGCCTCTCATCTCTTTGTCTCCGAATTAAATGATAATATTTTTTTTTTCTTGACGGTCGTAATGCGGAGCAATAATCAGATTTGCATATCTGCGCTCGGGGCGGAGTTTAATGGGTTTAATGGCAGCGTCAGTGTGATAATATGGTTCGTCGTTTGTGTGCAGCGAAATGAGGTGTTGAATAATGGCATAAAAGAGATAAGAACTTTTATTTCTTAGGGAAATTTATTAAATAATATGTTCGTTATAAACTGAATTTTCTCGATTCTCGTCAGTTATATACAGCGGTCCATTGCTACAACATATGAGATTCATTATTTTCTAATACTGCATGCAGATTCTACTGCCCGTTCTAGGTTCTTAGATACTGAAACAAGGATAAGTTTTCACTCTTGTCAAACAATGTAAATAATTCGTTTTATATCGGAATCTTAAAATGTATTAACTTTGCTTTTTAAACCATTTAAACGAGGTTAAATTTGATGGTTTCATTCATTTCATAAATATTGCTTTGTATCCTCTCTTTGCTTTGTACTATACATATCTTACTGTAATTTATATTTTTATTTATGTACCATATGCAGTAATTAGTTAATAAATAATATTGTACCTTTTAATACTAGTATCCCATGTATCGAAATGTAAATTGTTACTAAAAGATCATTTAATTGTTAGTCAATATTAATATGAAATGAATTCAGAAAATTGGGAATGGAATCAGTCCCGATTTTTGAAGTAGAATTCAGAATAGTAACAATATCAAAATGGTAGAAAACATCAAAAAATGATCAAAGGGATAGTGGAAAAGCTTCTGGTGGAATAAATTAAATGTTCTCCATAATAAATTCTTAGGTTTATTCACAGATGTCTACCAGAATCCTATGTTTTATAATAAACATAAACGGAAGTCGAATCTTGACAAGGGTTCAAAATAAATGACACATATGTTTAATGTTTTATTAAAGGAAACACGTTTTAATATAACCAACCAACGAGCCAACGATAATGCCAACGAACAAATTGTATCAAAATAAATACAAACTTCTATCATACCGAGTTTGTTTTGAAGGCGGCAAGTCCATCCATAGTTTGAGATAAAAAGAGCAAGTTTCACTATAAAATCAAAGGACTGTATTTGAAAAAAGACATCTAATCAACGCCGGCTATTATGATAGATACGACAATATAATTGGAAATGTTTTAGCCATCTGTCCATCTGTATAATAAAAAATATATAAAAGTAAAAAGTCTATATTTGAAAAGTAATTTAATGGCAAAGGAAATTTATGGAGTGTATGAGGATAAGTTTGAACGAACCAGGAGAAACTACCTGCCTTCGCCTGGTAATGTCTCGCTTACTTATATTTTATTTTGTTTTCACTATTTGCCATTTTATATTTCTTATTTAAACAGCCAGACTTCAAAGATGCTACTTTTGTTGCTTTTGCAGTTAAACTTTTAAAGCGGTTACCTCGAGATAAAAAAGTCGCGGTTCCAGAACTGATTCGTTTTCGCGTCCGGATACAGTGTTCGTTTTGTTACTAATTCGATAAAATTTTTCCTTTTGTTAAACGCTAGATCTTTTTATAAAGTCTTATTTAAGCCTTTTAGAAATTAATGTTATATTTAGATATTTTACTTGATTGATTAATTAATTTGTTTTTAATTATGCCTTAACAATTAATATTCCCTTAGGATTTAGTTTCAAATACTGTATTAAAATTAATATTATCATTTCTAACGTTAAATTTATCGTTTGTTTTTATGTTCTTTAAGTTTTCGCTAAGTGAAACCATTTGCAAATAAGGTGTTCAATAAAGTAGAAAAGTACTCGCTGTGCATCTGGTTTTCACTGCGTGGTCTTTAATAATATAATTTACGGAAGAAAGTACAATTATTATGTAGAAAGCGTCATTAGACCTAACAAATGGATGTCGATATTTATAAATTTATTAAATATTTATTATTGGATATTTTTTATATTTGTCAGAACTTGTGATCTAAAATTGTTTCTAGTATCTCTCTTATGAAGTATCAAGAAGTTTCAAGGCGTAATGGAATGAATCTTTTAAATCGTTTAGGTTCCTGAAATACACACGTTTGTTTATGTGCTGTTGCATTATTTTTTTATAAGTCTCCTAGTATTTTCCTCAATTTAACCCACTCATATTTTTATCTTCGTCAATTGGCACTATTAAGATTGTAGAAATAGATAGATAAATATTTTTGAATATATTCATGTGTAAAATTGTTCAAGATATAAAATATTTTTGCGAACATAGGTATTATATGCTTCACTATATCATAGTGAAACGATTTTTTGTTAAAATTGTTTTTATTTGATTTGTTCAATGATGCTATGAAAACAATTTAAACATAAATTCAAAATATGATTTAAAAATTTAGATTTTTGTCATTTTGTATTAAAAAGAAAAATTACCTAAAAAATTGGACACATTTAAATGAAACTACGTGACGTAGTATTATTTCTACTTTCTTTAAGTTCTTTACCACGACCTAGGTTTCGTTGTATTACAACATCTTCAGGTGGGCTATTAGCAAAGTTTCATTTAATTGTGAATAATGAATTTATATAAAATGAACGCCAAATATATTCAATATTTCAAATATTGGAAATTAACATAGATATAATATCAGATTGAAATGTTTTCAACTTAGAACCTAGCCGTAGTTCGTAACCTGCTTTTGTGATTCTATTCAAGTTGTCAAATATTGAAGTGCTCTAAAAGGTGTCACATTTTCCTTGTTTCCAAAACTGATGTCATTTTTCATAAATGCTCCTTTCCTGTAAGTGCTATTAAATAAGAGCTACACATAAAATATACTTTATACACATATACATAGTCATTCGAACTTTTTTTTATAATTCGTATTTCACACATCTTTGATTTTTATATAATGGTATTTAGTAATCTAAATTATGTTAAGTTAATGCTTTTGTAACAATTAATTTTTTGTATTTGATACTATACTGAAAGTTATATTCATGATAAATTCGGAAAAAAATTAAATAATTTTTTATATTTAGAATGAATATAACTTTCAGATGAGTATCAAAATCAAAAAGTGTGCAAATCAAAATACTGTGCTGAAATTTATATTCATTTCACATTTTAAAAAATTTTTTTTTTTTTTTCAACTTTAGAATGAGCTAATAAAATTAATAAAGCTTTCAGCAAAGTATCAAACCTTTTCGCATTACTCTACCTCTTTCCTGCGGGGATTTAAAATTTAAGCTTTATTTTTCAAAATACCTTTAAAATAATTAAACGATTTTAGAAGCTTGAAGACAAGCTTACTATATTATAAAATTACATATATATTTATTTTTTGGAAAATATAATTTTCGGTTCGTAGGTATGTTAAAATTATATTTCTAACTTGAAAATATTTCTAAAAGTAGTCCGGAAATAGTTATATTGAATATAATAATTTAATATTTTACCAGTTGTGGTAATAGATATGATCTAAAAATTGAAAGCATTGTCAATTAACATTTTAATATCACATCTATTTCTGCAAATTTACTCTTGTCAAAATATTTGCTGATTTAATAATATAATTGAATAATATAGTTGAATAATACAATATAATCTGAACGGTAGAACAAATTTTATAAGAATTGTTTCTATCACTTAGCTTTTTTATCCTTAATAACCATCTGATGAATATATATGAATAACCATTTGTGAATGCATGAATTATAACGTGGCATCATTAAATTGCTGTGCTGAAAAGAGCACAAAAGCAGATTTACAAAAGTCAGCAAACAGCGGAATGCATTTTGGATGGAACGACATTAATTACTAGCGATACATTTTTGCAATAAACCATATCACATACCTAATTTCCTACAGCACATAAATAGTCTTAAACATGTGGTTTTATGACATTTAAAAAAAAAAAATAATTTGTGATGGGCTAGGAAGTATATGATGAACGAATAAATACGAATATTTATATTTGTGACTCTTTTTGGGAATGTGTAATTGTTAATTCCAAATTTATGCTCCGTAGCTTATTAGCGATATTTTTGCTTACCATCAGGATAAAGTAAATACTTACATGATATTGGTCAAAACAAAATTTAGAGCAAAAAGATATTTATAACACCTATATATGTAACAGCAGCCTTGTCGCATTCTCCCGCTTGCCAAATCGCTCGGCCGCCTATCTTGTTTACTTGTTTAAATTTAAACGTTCGTTTAAAAATTCACAGAAATTTATTTCGCGACGGCCATATCACATTATTTGTTAACACATACATGCGAGCTAGCACGCGCTCTAATGGAACACAATAATTAAACTTAAATCATAATATTTTTCCGAAACAAACATCCTGAATTATTCTTGTGTTTGTGAACATTTCATGAGTGTTAAAACGAAACGAATGTACTCTGCGGAACTGGTGCCGGTGATTGGCTGGGAAGGTAATATTCTGCTTTGCAATATTCATGGAATCTCTCGGAAGAGACATTATGTATTGGAGAATCTGACGTATGGAATAGTTCCGCGTGATAGTTTTGCTTTAGGTTTATTTCCATTTCAGTACAGTGGTAAAATTGCGAACAGCAATTTTGTATGAACGGGTTCAAAAATGATTCACACGATATAGTGCTTATGCAGATGTGAAAAGGGTATTGGGCAAAACTGGCCGTTTTAGTGGAATGGTCTGCTATTTTCTGGTTTATGTCTACGGTTAAGTCTTTGTGCCGAATAAAAATATTTATTTTTAAGCAAAGCGAAACTTATATATGCTGTTTCAATCACCACTGCGAAATAGGTCTAACGTAAATATCGAATCGAGAAATCTAGTTCAGAAATATCTGATTCATAACACCCATCTTTATGTTATCAAGTTGAGAAGTTTGCTTATTTTTTAAACTTTTTTCCGTTCTATAATACTGCTCAATACGTCGTTGAATACTTATGTGACAACAGAGTTCATACAGGGACTAATATGGAAACACAGGTTTAAACTTTTCTTATATAATCTATATTATGAAAATTATAATCATCATTTATGAAGTGATCTTATAAGTTAGCAAAGATTACACTAAAATATTCACGAAATGTATTTAGAGCCAACTAACCTTGTTTGAATTAATAATTGCGATCTTTTCATTATGGTGCATTATATTTAAGTTCTTGATATTGTATATTATCACAACTGATTGTCTTTTGAATACTAGTACTTTTTTATGACCTCTTATGCTTATCCTTCTTAAGTGCAAGCTTAAAAAAATTACCACAGTCAGACACTTATAGATATGAGTCACGATAAAATTGCTAATTCCCCTGTAAACATAACATCTGCTAAGTATACTATTCTAAATCATTGTAAGAATTGTTTTCAGATGAATATTTGTAATGGACATTCGGATATGCGTCATGAACTGTCATCCTAGTGCAATCACAGTCAGGTAATTAGTAGTTGAAATTTGAAATAATAATGATTTATTTCATTTCTAAGTATTGATGCTGCAGAAAGTGGTTAATATAACAGACCAGATAGTTATTAGGCGATGAAAAAGGAGAACATTCTAAATAATAAATTGGACATAACTAAAATCCTAAATTAATTTCCTATAAATAACATATATTTCTTTAAGGAAATAACATATTAAGAAATAAAACAATCACGGTAGATTTTTAAAGAAATACATGACAAGTTTTTAAATTATACCATGCGTATGTATATTTGCATAAAGTTTATTGCTTTTTCCTATAAAGATTGCTAATAAATTATTGTAGGTTGATTTATAAAATGATACTTTAAAAAAATAAAGAAAGCTTTCATCTTGAATAAGATCTAATGTTTTTTTAAAACCCATTTAAAATTAAAAATTCCTACTGTCATTTCCAATAAAGTAATTCAAAACCTTTTATGCAGGAAGTTTTGCAAAAGGAAATGGAAAAATAAAGTCTATTCTATAGATAAGGATAATAGGCAATATACATAAAAAATACAACAAAAATGAAGTAAATAATTAGGCAGAGCGAAACGGAAAACGTACGCCAATCTTTCGTTATATATATATTCTTGATACAAAAAACAGGACCGAACCCAAGTTAAAAGTTCAGAGCACCAAAAGTTCACCGAAACTTTGTCCGAAAACACGCAAAAGTGGAGCAAAGTTAAAACCGTGGAAAATGTATTTGCACATGTGGCATAATGTGTGCCGACGCGTGAAGCTTAAAAGAAAACTCTCGTTCGTCTGATGGAAAGCTCCGGAAACGATTGGCGCCGTCGGGAATCTGCGGGCGATGCTTTTCCCGCCCGCGCGCTATATTATCATGTCCCGGGCCGATTGGAAATTCCCTTTTTAGCAATTGCCCGCGATACCAAAAAGTGCCTAAAATCTTTTTGTGCCCACTATTATGTCGACTGTTAAACGTTCGTTCGTTATCATAATTTACGTCGATGACGGTGTACAATAACTATAAGTGTGATAAGCCCATCCTTGTTAACTGTAATTTACATTTTCCTTAGCTGCTAGTAACATCGAAGAAAGCTCGATATTTATAGTAGTTTTTAAATACATATAATACGTTTTTAAATACATATATAACGTCGTATGGTTATATGGAACATAATTTTTTTCTTAGAAATACACAAATATAGTTAAGTTATACAATATTCTTTTTTTAACAAGTGTTCACTTATTCAATATTATATATATTTATATAGGAAGTTACTTAGTCAGGTTATTATACGCTACAGTTTAAGATATTACGTAAAATTACTGGGTACTTTCACGCCGATAAAATAATTCCGCCATCTTTTGAGCAAATAACTGTAACAGCTGAATACGTTGATTCCAGATAAAATCAGACTCAATATCTGGCCATTGTCAAATCAGTGTTTGCAAAATTGACGAATCCATCCAGAAAAATTTAGTTTGAAAAAAGTTAACTATTCATAATTATGTTGCAAACGTATAATAACTACTCAAAGGACGAGGGAAATGGTGAAAACAAGGAAAGAAACAATAAAAGTCAGAAAAATAACATGTATTTCGGGAGTTATGCAACATTTCTAAATACGTATTCTTTTTTAGACCCATAACTGAACCCATAATTAACCCTTCTATGTCCTACAATCTTTCCATGTTGTCAATCCACAGTAACTGAAGGCCAATAAAAGATACATAAATAATTTAAGAATATTTTAATAATAGGCCAATTAATAAAAGTGGTAAGAAGTTAATTGAAAATTGGTACTCGAAATCTATTCATTGGACTACCATAGTAAATTATAAACAGTACAACGTTTTTTCAATCGTGAAAAATTACAGATGGTAGATTGAGAATTCATCTTTGTCATCATCAATATCAGTTGCTGAAATATTATGGTCAATCTTAAAAAATACAAAGTTTTTCCACCTTAATCACTGGCAGAAAATAGAATCGAAATTTGTACTTCAATTCAAATCACTGATCTACTACGGTCAATTTAAAAAGTGTTTTGACCATAAAAGATAGTGGCAGTAAATGGAATGGAAATTAGTTCTTCCATTCTAGTTACCGAAATATCATGATTGAATGTGGAAATTAAAAAGTCTTTCAATTATTGCTTTTTTTTAATTAATCTTTTACAAAATGGCTTTAAAAACAATTAGATTGGGAATTCATCTTTGTCATCATCAATATCAGTTGCTGAACTATTATGGTCAATCGTAAAAAATACAAAGATTTTCCATCTTAATAACTGGCAGGAAATAGAATTGAAATTTGTACTTCAATTCAAGTCACTGATCTGCTATGGTCAATTTAAAAAAGTATTTAGTGTTTTGACCATAAAAGATACTGGCAGTAAGTGGAATGGAAATTATTTCTTCCATTCTAGTCACTCAAATATCATGATTGAATGTAGAAATTACAAAGTCTTTCAATTATCGCTTTTTTTTTAATTAATCTTTTACAAAATGTCTTTAAATATAATTATTTATTTAAAATATGAAAATGCATTATCGCTTCGCACCTCAATTACGACCATTTTAAGTTAAAAAGAGGATAAACTGTGCTGTTCACCAGCCACGGATATTTTAGATGTGACAACATTTTGTTGTGTTATTTATATTGTTACTTACAGTGAATTGAATTCTAAAATTTGATCATAATTTAATCCGTCTTTAAGACACACGATTTCTTACAGGTAATATGAAAAATAACGTATAAGTATAATATATACATTGTTTTAAAGGTATTTTTAGCGATATTTACGTTAAAGAAATATAAATACATGGCGAAGACCTTGAGAAAAACACTAGAATCTTTCATTAATCATTTATAATTTGCCCGAAACAACCGAGTAGAGACAAGTTAATTTTTGTGACGTTAACCTTTTTTTTAACATGTCTGCCTGCACCGCTAAGTGAAATTTTGTCACGTAAACAATTAAAGCCAGATTATTAATATGTGAGCATTTCAAAATAGTACGAGAGAAACATGAATGATGATGTTGTAGTGCGCGTTTTGTTACTAAATTTGAAATTGTTTACTTCCAAAATTTCGTCAAATCTGTGCAAAAAACAAGGTTATTTCTCTATCTTTCCTTGTCTTTAGAAAATATTTTTAATGTACAAAACCATTATAAACGCAGTGATCAGTTTTATATCTGCCGAATTATATGGTCTTTGCCTTTAAGTTTATATTCTCTTCAATATAGTTTCTGTACCTACATGGTAATGTAAATAATGAAATTGAAAATTGGTATCCCTTCAGCTCCTAGATAGCAACGTATGTAAAAAATCTTTGAGGTAAAAATTCTTATATTTGAATCAGGCAGCTATACATTTTCCAAGTTTTGTTACATATAAATAAAATAATAAATTTGTTTTAATATGTTTTCTGTCTCAGCAAAGACTGACGTGGACACTTCCTTACCCTTTGATGAGAATTACATCTAATTATTAAATAGAAGCAAATGCAGACTAAACATTGTTAATTTGTTATTAGTTTTGTGAAATAATTGGAACAAGAACTTGTTAATTTGTTATTAGTTTTGTGTTATTTAAAATTGCCTTAAATTAAAACAGCAAAAGTAATATTTAAAGTAATTTTTTTCTTGTTACCTTTTATACAAGTGATTTCTCCTCGAAATGAAAAACAAATATAGTTTCATTTTTCTAATGGAATATCTGTAACTTTTAATTTAGGCGCATATTTTTATTTACACATATTTATTTTTGAAGCAGACCTTCATTCTACTGTACAAGTCATCTTTAAATTTGGTTAACATCTTTTACCACTTAGTTTTCAATATTAATATAGAGTTTGCAAGAGAGTTATGAGACATATTAATATTAAAATGTTCTTGAACGTTTAAGTTTCAGGTAACAACATAAAGTTGTAGAACACTCTAAAACATATTACAAGAAAGATATATACGCACAGTTTGGCGGAAGAATAAAACGGACCGAAAACAAGTTCGAAACGACGGAGACGAACAGAAATACAGTTACTACACGACAACGCTCGACCGCACGTTGCTTCAGTTTCTCGCCGTAAGCTGGAAAGAATTGGCTAGGATTCGTTAAATCGCCAAGCTTATTAACCAGACTTACCACTATCAGAGTATCATCTGTTCAGAATCCTCAAAAACTTTTTACCCCAAAAAAAATTTCACGATTTTAAAGATATCGAATCGAACTTTGAAATATTTTAACCCCTCCAGTCCCAAAAGTTTTAGTCCAATGGTATGGATACCATCAGCCCTCGAGATGGTCACAATTTTTTGATGGACAAGGTGTCTACAAGGTAGATTAAAAATGTTAAATGAGTTAAAAAATAAACAAAATTTAAATTTTTTTAAGTGTTTCATTATTTTGTCACCTACCCAATTTAACAAAATCCTAAAACACGATATATTCCGTTTTATTTTTAAGCTTAAATTTACTTTGGATTCGCCTTTAATTTTTTGTTTGCCCTGCGACTTATATTTGTTAATTTATTAAGTATTTTTTGTTTGCTGTGCTATTTATATTCATTTATTTACTTTAGTAATAAATAAAAAACACGAAAAACAATTTTTAACTTTGCTTTTCCACATTATCTGCGAACTTTCCACTAGAGACCGTGCGTTGCTGTGCAACTTTGAAATGCGGTTGTAAAGTGTGGCGTCGGTTAGTGGCTGATTTCAATAAGGCGAACGCGTCATGGTTGAATAATTTTTTGAAGATGTTGAAAAACGAAAATTGGTAGGAAAGAGAGAACGGTTAAAAAAGCGAAAGATCTAGCGTTCAGTTTAATTCTAGTTTAAGTATACCAAATTGGGTGATTCATTAACGCTTTAGTATTAAAATAAATGTTGATTGCAACCAAAATAATAAACATAAAAGACTTATGTTTATTACAACTTTACTTTTGAAACTACATCATTATAAGAATAGAAATAAAAAGTAACAAATATGGTATATATCAAAATATCTATGGATGTTAATTATAATAATCATAAAAATAGAATCGATGTCAACTTTTATCTAAATAAAAGAAACTATTTTAATTTTTTATTTGATCTAAAACAGAACTACAACTACTTTTTTTGTAACACAAATTGACCTAATATTTTAATATTTAGGAGACGTAAGTCATATAAATATTTGTTATAAAACTTGCTTCTATTTAATCATGTAATGCCAAAGTAAAGTAATAATAATGCAAAATAGTATATTGGTTACACGTCAGACCAACAGACATAAAGATGATTTATAATATATTATAAAAAAATTGAAAAGTATAAATATGCCCGAAGAAATGATTTTATTATGTTTGAGTAAGAAAGACGCTGCAATTTGATGGAAAATTACTAATACCTCTTTGAATAATGACGGTTAAAGTCAAATTTCTATCAATTAGTTTCTAGCCGTGATGATTTTTCACACGCTATTCACCACATACTGGGTATATTTTTCCCTTGAATTCTCAAGAAGAGATACTCAACAAACCCGAAGCGAGCAGGTCCTTATTAACTCACCCAGAGGTCGCTTTTTGTTCGAACGTCTAATCCTTGTACTTAATTAAAGGAACTCTGTATTTACACGTGAAATTAAGCGAAAGATCCTTACGATAAAATAGGTTGAGGACATTAGTAACACAAAGTTGGTCAGGTTTCTTTGGCTCATATATTTTATTGACGGTGGTCGAGTTAAGACGTTTACTTTCAGGTTTTTATGTACTTTTTACGCAATTATCGTAATGTGTGGTTAATATTATGTGCATTTGTAACAACTAAATCACTTGTTGGTCCATAGACACCTGAATCTACTAATTATTACATAAGGATTTATTTTTAATGGAAGAATCACAATATCTTTTTTAAATTTAATAGCGCCTTAAAAAGGCGCTATTTCTTAGGTGCCCTTTATACCAAATATATAAAATTAAATTAAAATTTTACTCAAATTTATGAAAGCAACATGATACATAAATTACTTGATTTTATTGGTATTGATTTATTTGCAAATGACGGTGTTTTCAGAATTGATTAGAAGTTTCATTATTGTACAGCTCCAAATAACTGTAGACGTAACTATTATATATTACTTTCAACTTGATACCTCGACGCGTTCCTGAGAAACAAGGTCTTGATAGACAAACGAACGCACAAAAAAATTATTCTATGAGGATTCCTTATTTCGTTTTGGGAATTAAACCCCTAAAACATGACCATAAATAAGTAAAATTGGTACATATATAATTGATCATGGCTTCTTTCACAGTCTGTTTGAAATCGGCGTGTAACGTGTTTGTGTTTCCAATATAATTTAACTTTAAACCTAATTACTTTTTTGCTTTGTAAAATAATTTGTTAAATATAATTATCAAGATGTGATTTGCAGTTTTTGTTTCTGCTTTTGCTCTGCAGCTAAATTTACGGTAAATGCAACAATTGAAAAATTTAATATGTGATGTAATATTATAGCACGTTTGAGGAAATTTATTTTCACGCATTATAAACAAACCATACTCACACATGATAGACAATTCCGATATTATTCGATTCTAGAAGCTTGTGTAGCGGAAAGATGGTGACTACGCAAGTCCAGGAAATTATTTGTTAAGAATGAAGTTTTTCCAAAAAAATATTGCTCAAAATATTTCATTATTTCCATTTAGAAAAGAAAAAATTAATATAATAAGTAAATTATAACAGTATACTTAGGAGAAAATAAGTAGGAAGTAGGAAAAGAAATGGCCATACCGTTGCATATGTAAATATAGAGATAACGTCTCTTGGACAAGATCAATCTTTATTTTATTTATGTAACTTGGGACAAATTGGGAAATATTGCAAATGTTAAACATTATGTAAATAATTTTTCAAATATTCCATTAGGCTTTTCTAATCAAACTTTAAATTAACATATACAACTCAATCTTTTACCAGCTCAGCATCAATTTATTGCGTAATAATATTGAATATACTTTTTAGTGTCCTGTCTTAGATCCTAAAATTAACTTGATACCTCTCTCGACAAATCTCAAATCTATGCCCTTCATAATTATATGAGTATTACCACTTTCCAGTATCGTGAAGAAAATAAATACAACGCGTCCGGAGCAGCCGACCCTTATTTCTTTTTATACAATCTCTAATGCCAATACTTAATTAAAAGAATTCCGAATTTAGGTACATGTAAAATTAAGTGAATGACCTTCAAAATACAAAGAGTTAATGGTAAATTTGGACAATGTTTGTGTTTATGTTATCACTAAACAAACACCGTCCAAGATTCCGGTTTTAGTTATGTTACGGATAGAATAGAGTTACGAACGTGCATGATAGGGGTTTTTCTGTGTTGGATATTGTAACATATTTCATGGTATACGTCATATATGTAATTACTAATACTATGTTTGTAATTCATAATTAATAACACAAAATGAAGGTATAGATTGAAAAATAGTCTTTTAAAATTGAAGATTACAAAAAAAAATTTAATTCGTTATTACTTTTGACTTTGATTACATGGAAAAATGTGCAAATGAAAAAGGAGAAAGAATTTTTGATGACCCAAAAATTCCCACATCAAAATAATATTCTACGTACATATATCCTCAGTCCTATATAAATATTTGTATAATAAATTAAATACACAAAAATTTTATTTTACATTAAAGTAAATTATAAAACAAGTAATATTGGTAAACAAACAATAAATATTGAAATTATTGGAATCAGCCTTTTATTCTAAATTCACTATATTAGTTATTTATAATAGAATTAATAGTAATAATCATCAAATTTACAATAATATTGACTTGAAAAGAAAGAAATGTAGTGTCAATTCTTTCAAAGGACTAACGATTTTATAGTATCTGTTTAATTTACTGCTTGTATTGAAATAGTGAGCTAGCGAATATATCCAAAGAATGAAATATTGTATTTGTTTTTGTATAACTATCCTACAATTTTGATTATTCCATTATTCTTACCCAAAAAAATTATTAAAATTCAAGAACTAAGAAATACGAATTGAATATCTTCATAATAATTTTAATGTATTGTTAATTATTTTTTCAGTTCAAATACATTACGTGCGCAATATTATTTGCACGCTCAATAATTACATCTAGAATCAATTATACTAATCCCACTTCATACTTCATCGAAAGAACAACCTACGTGCAATAACATTCCTGTTTAAGTGCGTAAAGTGAATGTATATAACCATTGAGTTACGGATACTTCTAATATTAGATTTTCTAGATAGGGAAATAAACATTATGCACCGTAAAATGTTGGTACTAACTTTTCTTTAGTCAGTGTGCGAAGAGCTGTTTAGACTGGTTTTAATAATCGTGCGTTTAATGAAAACACACTTGCGTGAGCAATAATTACTTTATGGAATAAAATTACTGACATACAGATTTTAACATTATATCTTGCATTTTTCAACTAAAAAAATACACAATATAATCCACAAATAAATATATACATAGATAATTTTATCGTAATCCCTTAATACGAATATAACCAGGCGCTGAACTTATTTTACTTTGATGAAATCTGGACAACGTCTAATTAAATTTCAAACTTTTAATTAACTTTAAAACAACACCAAAAAAATAGGTAGGAAATCTGTGATTAATAAAATTTAACACCCCGAAATTAATTTCATTAAATATATTTATTAAAAATGTTTGCCTTATTGAAATGATTCTTTAATCACGAATACAATGAATTGAACTGATTCTTTAATCACGAATACGGTAATATATTTGCAATTATTTTGTTAGGTTTCAAAAGTTTCCAATTTTATGACGCTAAATCGATTTCTTGAAAAACATTCACACGTAGGTTTGTAATCATTCATATACACTAACGTCATTTAAGCATAAGGACGCTGAATTCCATAATGTTGAAAAAATTGTTCATGACGGTAAAATAGCTGTGCTCAATAAATTCTAGGTACAGGAATAAAGAATATTCGTAAAGAACGAATTTTTGTTTTTCGCTTCACAAAATTGGCGTTCTTTCATTGCTTCCTTCAAACGTTTCTTAAAGTTTTTCTTAAAATTTCTAAATAAGAAAATACCACCGTGGATTTGGTCCAAATTTTTCAGCCGATTGTTTTCCTCTTCAAATATAAAATCGCATATATTAACCTTGGCTATTCATGTTTCATAAATAAATTTACTGTCGCGGATGAAGTGGATGACTCTTGTTAATTTTTATATCACTTTTCATCAATTGCTCCTTTTAGCTGGTTAAGCATGTAGGACTAATATTTCTCGAAGACTAGTATTTTTCTCATAGACATTCAATATTACACTCTTATATTTTCAGAAATATATGGCCATAAACTTCTAGTCGATAAAATTTTGTTATATGGAAACCCTCTTGACTCTAAAGCGTTAGGCGTTAAAAAGTGCACTTGGGCTATCACATGCAACAGGATGCATCATATATATAATAAGAAAGGAAGTGAAAAAAAAATTTCGATAATTTCTCACAATATTAAAAATAATGAACGCAAAATTAACAATTACGCCCTATTAGGGACAAGGGACTTCCATTTATATAGGCTGTGCATTGTACTGTACTTCATTTGGAAAGATAAAAAAAAGATTGAAAAAAAGTTATTAAGAAAAATATTAAAAACATTGTGCACGACAAATATAAAATAATACTAATAATTCCAAATAATATTCATAAATATTTAATTAACTGTTGACCGTTATTTCTTATGTATTTCAAATAATATTCTATAGAAAGTTTTAGTTTATTGATTTACTAATTGATATTAAGCAAAAAATATTTTCCTATTTACCCTTTCCTTTAAATATAATACCCTTTTCACTTCAAATTTTTATGATTTGATTTGACAGAGGGAATTCGATTCACATATAACCGATCCGATAAGTTTTCAATTCCGGTTATGTTTGACCATATTAAAACTTTGAGAAATAGGATCCTAACATGAATTCAGCCCTTTTGTTTTTCTTTGATAGTATTTGTAAAACTTGTCAATTTATATTAGCAGTCACTATTGGATCAGTCAGATCAGTTAGTCATATTCATACTGAAATTTTTGATACGTAAAGAAAGAAAAATGATTACAATACCTGGTGTGAATTTCTGAATTAATTTTTTTTTAATTTTTTTATTATTTTAATATTTTTTTATTATTTCAGTTGATACAGAATTGATTGATCTCATATATCTTTATATATGACAATAAAAAAATATTTTACAATATTAAACACAATAATATGTGATAAAACTCGTTGTTAATCAAAATTTAATAATAGTTGAACAAATTTCTACATTACGGTTTTAATTACCGCAAATGAACCAATGTTGCGTCTAAAGTTCTTTTCATAATATTAAGAAATGATTTTCTTACTAGTGAAATATTATGCCTAGGTTTATTTATCCGTTTTTATTTTCTTTTAACAAATGTTTATTGTGAATTTCTTTGAAATGATAAAAGATGAATTTTTATTTGTAAAATAAACGACAATATTTACAATGGTAAGTACTATCTACAATCGTGATATGATCTCCTTCAACATCATTTTTCTATTCTACTCATGTCATAATAACCTCTTTCCTCTTTATCTCCTTTTATAATCTGCAGAATGCCTATGAGACAAATACTTATGAGGGATTCCAATAAATTGATTCTAGAAAATTATTTTTAATTATATTTTATCCTAGTTTTTTTCAGTTTTAGAAGTTAACTTCTTACAATACACATCTCGTCGTATCGTAAATTTCATTTTACATAAGCTACCACCTTACTCATTAACTAATGCAAAATGCAGAAAACTCCTCAACAAAATCCAGAATAAATAAAAAAAACCTAACAATTCAAAATAAATACCTAAAAATATCTAACTTCCTATAATTTGAGGCAAACGCTCATAATCTAAAAGTATTTGCTATTTAATATAGATTATATTTAGCCAGAACAGTTGTGCAGGTTGACTAATAATTTCACACAACGTTGACAGAATTAAATGGTCTCACTCTTTCCATATTTTTAATGCCTCCATATTTAAATGAAATTACTTTGCCTCGAAAGTGGTTTTTTGTTTAAATTTTTTTTCGGAAGAGATATTTCTTTCATCTTCATAGTTCCTTTTAATCAAAGTCTGAATAATTTTTGGCAATGGTTTTGCAAGAATTTAGATATTGTATACTCACGATTCACCACGGTCGAGTTTTGTTTACTGAGGCTCGGCCACTAGCTCCGATAATTTTAAATAAGCCTAAATTATGATTCTGTTTTTGAGAAAACAATTATATTTACTTTATTGTGAATGAAAATTCTATTAGAATACAATTTAATTCTATTATATAACACGAAGTCGTTATCAGATTCATCGACTTTGTTTTTTCGTTTCTAAATCAAGTTCAAGATGAACACAGATACACCCGTGAATGCATATACATGAAACTGTAAACCTGATTGTTAACCAAGTCAAACGAGTTTCTATTCTTATATAAATCTAGAATATTTTACATAGCCTAATGTAATGTGTAGATGAATGGATCAATTGAGACATACTGATAACGCTCATACTAATAAATGCTAATGTGCAATGGTATATACTGTGCAGAATATGACTTATCAGGATATTTCAGTACGAACATTGTTTTTTGTTTAATGTAATACTTAGTTTTGTGATTAAATACTTACTCAATTTTTATTTTGAGAAAAAAGAAAAAAGCCAATACTGATTCATATTTTAAAGAAAACTCTTTGCATATATGTATTTAATTTCACTCAAAAATTTTCTCTTAAAAAGTGACAAGAAATCAAGTAGTTATTTGTAATTTAGTATACCCGGTTTTGTACCTATAATTTCAAAATGTATTATATTTTAAATTTGATTTATTAATTATTTTCTGAATATTACATTTCTGTTTATCTTATATTATCTGATAATAGATTCCACTCTCGTATGGTGCAGACTAATTGGCTATGCTAATTACATCTCAAAGTCTCAATTTTATCCATTGATAATAATTGCATATTAATACATGTATTAAATATCATATAATAATCTAATATAATCTAAACAAACATTTTATTTCATATTTATACATTCGTTGCAACTAATCGATACAGAAATTACATATCTGTAATAAGAACGAACAAAATTCATTCGGCTGCATTTATTTATAACAAAATCATATGGTTTTACTCATTGGTATTTTCAGTAAATTCAAAGTATATATTTTAATCATTTACATTCTCTATTACTGAGGCCTACAAACGAGACCATATTTATAGTTATGATTTATTATTTACACTAAAAAAATTTAAAAAAAATATTTTGAGAAAGTTTCGATAGAATCACATCTATGCCACACAAATAAACACAGGTGCAGTATATAACATTTTATATTACTCATTGTATGGCCTGTCGAAATTTTTGTTCATATTTCTTAATTTAATGATTACATTAATATTAAATAAAAATTAAAAAGATACCGTATTTCGGTTGATTTACAAAATACTGTAGTATGTAATATATTAAGTCGTCCTTAAATTAAAACTGTGGGACTCAATGAGCGTAAAAAATAGGTTACATTCAAACATTTTTAAATACATACGACGTGTAAACACATAGATATATGTACTCCAAATATTAAAATTGTAAAAGTTTCATTGTTTAAGAATATGTTATGGGAATAAATTGATGGACGAACAAACGGATCAAATTAGTACAACTACAAACCGCTGATTACGGGATGCAAAAAAAATCAATAAAATCGATTAGAATTTGCGAAAAAAGATTGATATTTCAATCTAATGTACTAAGTCAAGTTCGTAGTTGAAATTAAATACCCAAAACTCATTTTCATTTTCTCCGAAAGCCAAGTAAAGCCAATCACTTGAAACTGGCCTTGGAAAATTTATTTTAAAGGAAAACGATATAAAAGCATTGTCTTATAAATAGATATTGATATCTGAATAATTTGTGAGCTGACTATGTAAATTTCATTATGTAAAAGGTATTCCCTTCAGTATTATTTACATGAGCACTCGAATGAACGACATGAATACTCTTTTTTCCTGGCTATTATGCCATTTCCACTTCAATAACCGGAAACAAATCAAGAGACAGTTATGTGTAAAATAACGGTCTTATATTATAACGTATTTTTCGTGTCTTTTTTGGTTTGTTCTTTTTCCTTAAAAAATAAAAAATTAACTGTCTGTGAAAGATTTATTTTATTGCAACATTTTTTTATCACATGTGTCATAAGTTAATAATGTTTCCATGATAATAATGAATTATAGTTTGGTTTTAAGCAGTTCATTTTATATAACAGACCGTTACTATTAACCTTTACTTGCCGCCTTGGTGTGTTGGTGTTCGATTCCCGACAGCTCATCGAGCGGGCTCAAAGTGATCTTTGTAATCACGTAGCTACAATGCCACAAACTAGTGACGGATAGCAATGCAATTATGCGAGAAGCTACGCACTGAGATCGCCCAGGCGCCCCTCCACCATAGCCATTATAGACATTAGCTCCAATGATACGCGTATTGGGAGAGACCTATATTCAACAGTTTTGGTTGGCAGTTTGCTGGTTTATTTGATTTGTTCCTTTTAAAATGTAATTTTATGAAGAAGGTTTTTATGTGCCCCCAAAAATAACTGTCATTGTAATATTTAATTATATCTATAGATAATATAAGGATTATTTTAGTATTTAGATCAAAATATTAAATATTTTAATTAGACCTTTAAATTTACAATTAATCAATCTAATTTATCAAATTATATTGTACAACATTACTTTGTTTAATGGTATTCATGTCCTTATGAAAAACGCACTTTATATTATAATTGACGTTTGGTATCCGTAAACGCATTTAATATTGATATTTAATAGTTTATTATTTGATCAGTACATAAAATTACTTCGATGATGCGTCAAAATCTACTTAGAAAATGCTTCTATAAGTTTAAAGTGTTGTTAAAGGTTTAGGATGTGCTAACTTCTGTAATAATTTGGCTAAAATGTTTTAAATTTAAGGTAATCAGATCTATCCAATGAATATGAGTGTCTCGTGACTTAGACATTTCATAATAACAAGTCAAATTCGCTGAGAACCTGAGGGTTAAATTGGTTTAGAGATCTTTATCTTCACAAGAATTTTTCGTCCTGCGTCGTATTGCGACAAATCGATTCGAAGGAGAATTTTGTAGATAAAAAGATTAAAAGTACTTATTTTGATTAAAAGTACTTTATTTGCAACACTTTTGTTTTTAAATCTAACATGGTTGAAAATGTTTAAAACCATAAGCACCATCCATCACGCGCAACCAGCAGCGGGGACGTCACTATAAGAAGAAACGAGAAAACGAGAGAGTTTATATCATTTTCTCATTTAGCGGCGTTTTTCTCTGCTAGTTTTATCATAATTTACATAATATCATATACATAGAAAGCGTTTCATCATAATTTACATAATATCTTCTTTTCAATATTCTACGAATTTTTCATAACTCAGCTTATTTCAAGATTAGGTTTTAGTTTCTACATAAATAGAAACTTGATGATATTCTAGGACTATGTTCTTATTTCTCCGTATTTTTACCCATAAAATATATCACTTTCTTAAATGTACCCAACTTTATTGTTTTTGCTGTCATGTTTTGACGTTTAAAATTAAATAGACATAGTGTATATTGCTATGAAACTAACTTATGTAGTTTGTACATTTATCCATTATCATACTAGCTTAATTAAAGCAATAATAATGAAAGATACAACACTAGAAAGTCCGTTATTTAAATACATATAGTATTTAAAAATGAACCCCAATAGAGACGCGGCTTAAACATTTACTGATATTTAACTGGAATATTTCAGTATCACCATTTTCAATAATTTTCTTTTAAATATGGTTTTAATACATAGCTTGAAACAAAAAAAAGTAATTAATTTAAAAAATTAAAAATATTAAATAATATGCACATTTTTCTTCATTTGCCACCATATAAATTTTTCTTGTCAATTCTGGAAACTAAAAATCGAATAGAAAATAAATATAAAAGTCTTGGATTTTACATTCATATTTTCTCTAAACTTACCCTGACTCGTAATAGCCTAATGATGATTATAACTTCATTCTCACATTATTTTATGATGTTTTTGAAAATCATGATAAAGCATAAGAGTAAATGGAAACGTTTAGAAACATCTTGCGTAAAATCAAAATCGTATGTATCACTTTTACATCGATACTTATATAGCCGATACATAATTTGTATTATAACATGGTTACATAATTTACCTTTTATCTAAAAACTGAAGGAAAATGTTGAACAATTCTCGATCACTTTAAAATAAAAACTTTCAGAAAGCTCTCGCTTCTGATTCATATCGGTGAGCAATCCATATTGACATCGGTCTCTGCGAACCAACATGGAAATTTGTTTTTAAATCTGGTAAGCTCCATAATGTATTTCTCATGTTGCGAATGTCGAAATGCTACAGCCGTTCGTTTTCGTGAGTAATATATAAGTAATATATAAGTAGAGTAATTTATACAGATCCGATTATAATTTCCGGCAATTTCGATCAAATTAATGGTTTTATCGTTTTCATAATATTATTATTTTGATATTTAATTGTTATTATACATCTCGTATCTCAAGTTACTGTTTATTTATTGTTTAACTTAATTATTGTACGCAAAGATAAAATCGTGCAACTAGTGATATATCTTTGCTGCTGCCTAAAATTTTGCAGTGTCAAGGTATTTCCGAAAGTTTATATTACAGAAAATGTCGACTGATTTTTCGGTATACTTAATAAGTAAATATTCATGTTTGTTTCTTACTACTGTAGATGTTGATATTTCATAAGTTAAGTACATAATACAGGTTTGCAATGTCAATACTTTCTCAGGTTTGAGTATTGCGCCAAATTTTCATCACGTCGTGCTCTCAGAACAGATTATTGTTTTTTCGAAAATAATTTTACTTTTGGTGCAGGTTTTGGTCATTCTAAATCTATCATTGAAGACAATTAGAGCTTACATATAAAGATATATATATATATATATATATATATATATATATATATATATATATATATATATATATATATGTATTTATATATATATATATATATATATATATATATAAATATATGTATATATATTATGTCATCGGCTGTGGATGGTGAGCGTAGCAACGTCTATGTAATATTTTCAATAGAATTTCAGTTATATATATTGGGTACAACAAAACTTGGAGATGCTCAATAAACCGCATTTCTTATTCAGTGGGAATTATTTATAAATCTTAGGAGCAACGATGCTATGAAATATTTTATGGCGTGACAATGTGTGGGTAGGTTTTGTATTTAATTAAATAAATAAATATATATTAACTGGAAAGGTATTACACAAAAGTATAAAGTAAGGCCCCCACAATAATAATTTATATTCCATGGGGATTATAATAATTAAACATTGCATAATATCGTACGTTCGAAGTTATGTAAGGTTATACGTGAAATAATATTAAGTATTATTTCAGCCTCGCCCTCCAAAGATACGCCCCAAGTGCGCGAATTCTTATTATCCGACCATGAAGGACTAATCCGTATACTCTCTGTGTTTACACATGTAATTAAGCAAAAGACCCTTACAATAAAATTGTTATATACCCTCGTAAGAAATGGGAATTGGGTTGGTGTTTACTGATATCGATGTTTTCTAGCTTATTGCTTTAGGTAGTGAAAATACTACTTATTTACAAGAGACGTAATTCACTTATTTAGTTTATATAATATTAATTTTATTAACAGCTATTTTTTTGTTGATTGATGTTCATTATATGCCAACATATGAAGGAATCTAAATTACGTACCTGTACATTTTAAATAACGTACCTGTATTATAATAAATTATTAGTCCTACTAACAGACCACAATTATTACTTAAATGACATGCAGTGAACGTGAAGGATCAGCAAGGATCCTAAGATTCGACCCTATGAAGAACCTTTTACGTTAAGTAAATGCGTTCTTGTAATATTTGTGTACATGCAAATTTTTAACATGCAAATGTAAAATCAGCTGTATAAATTTTGATGCAATTTTTGCTACAATATAGCCAATTTATAGAAATAGTTTGTAGTTGCTAACATTCCCTTTAAAATGCAATATTATGTTGTCATGAAAAAAGGTATTCACAATTAAAAGAAATTCTGTCAAAATTTTCTTATTTTTTTTCGTAATGAACTAAATAATGGTGAGAGATTTATTTATCATTCATAACGGCCACACTTCTATCAAATATTTAGATTTTGTGCAATTTTTGGGGTGATAATGAAACGAAAATTGGTTTTAAACTAAGAAATATCAGTGTGAAAAGCAATGTTTTTATCTAATAATAAGAACTAAAGAGAGATTACTTAAAATGTATGTCAACCTCAAGTAGGCAGACGTTCTATTCAGTAATATAGACATTATTTGATTTATTAGTTTTTATCGAAATGTATTTTTTTTTGTTTTAAAGGAGTTTTAAATCCTATCAAAATTGTTCCATACTTACTTATGCACTACACCCCAGGCGTGGTTTTGTATTTTTACCTATATTTATGAAATGTAGGCGGACAACCAGTTACTCACTTTTCTTACCTTTAAAATATCAGCGTATTAAAACAAAAGAGTTATTTCCAAATGAGATAACTCTTTTGGTTAAAGGCGATAATTATTACAAAATGTAACCTTAAAATAATAATTACAACATCAATGTTATAAAAAAGAATTAGGATAAAAGAAGCTAAATGTATTATTAATTTTAAAGCTGATCATGGATATAAGTATTATTAGATGATAACAATAAAAAGTATTAAAGCACAAAACTTCGACACATTTTCCGGTTTTTTGCTTTACGTCAATATAATTTTTCAAAATATAAATTGTTATGATATATTCAACCGAGTAGTTAAGTAAAAAAAAATTATCACCGTGAACTCAGCGAAATTATACTGGCCTGATTGTGCCCCGATTACTTAAAATTCCTCTTTCTTGACCATATTAAATAAAACTCGGCGGGTGGGTGATATTTCCTGTTCCTTTTTTATCTTATATTCTTTTTCAAGACAGAAGGTGTGAGGAAAAAAGTAGTTTTTTCACTATTTCCACTCAGTTTAGCAGATATGATTTTTTTCAATTACGCCTTAACAATTTTTATGCTCAATTCCTTACATGTTTAAGGGTACTAAGGGACTTTTTATAGTGTTTCGAGATTTTAAGTGTTCTATTAATTTGATATGATTATTCGCTTGAAAGTGAATTTTCAGTCGAATGTGAGTATTACTTAGTATGACAAATTCGTTTCCATTTTCTCTCTTCACTTCACACTTTTTAAAAAGGTTTTCAGTATATCATAAAGTATACCAAGTACTTTAAATGTGACGAAGAATTATCAACGATTTGACCGCTTACATTACTTACTTACTTGCGCTTACATTCTTAAGCTTGAATTCTTATGATATCACAAAGGTTACACACATCCTTACCACTGATTGATTACGTTACCTTGATAGCTAATAAGACGTAAATAAATAGATGTTTTTATTATCACACAGTGCTATTAATTCCTAGGATTCATCTTACAGTGGTATGGCAAGAATATATAAAATTACTCGTGAAAGTTTTATACGATTGTAATTTTGGGTTGCTTATTATTTATGTCTTAAATAGAATGACCTTAATAGTTTTGTATTTTAAAGGCCAATTTTGCCACTTTACGGAAAAAAAATTATTCGTATATTTCATTTATCAACAATAAATAAAAACATTATCAAAAATTTCAAAGAAATGAAACTTTGCACGACCAGTTGCAATCAGCGATTGAGTAATATCTTTATCGGTGCTTGTGGCATGTTAACTTTATGCTATTTTTCCATCAAAGTCTAAAATTTTACCATATATTTATTTTAATTCGGTACTATTTTGAGTAAGTCTTTTAATAATATTTTAAATAAAAGTTGGTACGATACGCCGGATTTATGAATTTTTCCTTTACATGGAAGTTTGTAAAAAAGTAAATAAATCAAGATTTTTTTATTATGTAAAACTCGGGATCGATTCACCTGTAATCGATAGGCTACAAGCAATTATTATTTCTTCGAATGATAATAGCTGCGTAAGGTACCACATACGAATATGAATAAACTTAAGTTCAATAACATTTAAATTCATTTACCGCAGTCTAAAATGTATTTATAAAGTCCATAGTTTTATGCTCACCAAAGATACTGGCACAGATTGTTGTCTAGTGTATCAAAAACATATTTCAAGTAATTTTTATGGAGGAAATATTTATCTTGTATGAATTTATTTTCAACCTGCATTCATAAATTAATACTCATATTACTAGACTTTACCACAAAGAAATGTAATCGAAATCATTTGAGACAATGAAACAAAATCGGATTTTAATTCGTTTGTTTTAACCCTTAACCGGTATCGTGGGGGCCGCGCGGACCCCACGCATAACATTTTCTCTATTTCCTAACAAGCTAAGCATCGTGGGCTGCTGCCATTTTAAGTATTCTCATTATGTCGCTATTCGCGGCGGGTGCCGGACGTTGGGCGCTGCATCTCTTACCAGGACGCAGGTATGCACGTGTTGGAGTCTGCGCGGCCCCCACGATACCAGTTACGTTAGTTTTTTGACATTATAATTTTTATTTGTTTCTTCTTTTTTACAGTTATTTAATTAAGATGTCGCGGTCTTTAAGTGATAAAACAATAGGGGAGATTGTAAACGAAGATTCTGATTCGGAAGCAGTGCTTGGAGCCAGACCAGAAGACGAATGTAGTGATAGTGAAATTTCAAATTATTTTGAAGATCCAGTAACCTTTGATTCTGACGATGATGGCGACGTGGATTCTGATACTCAAGCGTCTTCCTCAGATAGAGAAGATGAAAATGTTGGAGGACCTAGTCAATCCAGCTACTACGGAAAAATAATTTCAAGTGGTCTAAATATCCACCAGCACCTTCACGTACTTGTCAGCATAATATAATAAGGCAAAGACCTGGTTTGATTGGTCCCGCTGCATCTAAAAGTAATACTACTACCAACGAATCGTTTGAATTGCTAGTTGATAATAACATTATACAAATTATAACCAACTACACCAACAAAAAGATTACCGAGAAATCGGAAAAGACTACTGCGCTTGCATATTGGACGAACCACGTATCTGTTACAGAGATGAAAGCTTTTATAGATATTTTGCTGTTGACAGGAGTGTTAAATTCAGGACATGAAGACGTAGAATCTTAGTGGGCTACAAACAGAACAGGTCGTGATATTTTTAGAGCTACCATTTCTTTGAAAAGATTTTTGTCAAATTTTCGGTTGAATCGCGCAGCACTAATTTCTGAAATATTTGATAAGTTTATAGAAAACTGCCAAAAAAATTACTGTTGTTCAGAATATATCACTATTGACGAAATGTTATGTCCATTCCGAGGCCGATGCCTTTTCAGAGTGTACGTGAAATCAAAACCTGCTAAATACGGCATCAAAATATTATGTATGTGTGATGTTAAGACTCACTATTTATATAACGCTTTCATATATACAGGTAAACAGAAGGAACGTATAAGAGGGCAACCATCCATTCCTACACAATCCGTACTTCAGTTGGCTTCCCCGATTTTTGGATCGAACAGGAACATAACAGGAGATAACTGGTTTTCTTCGGTGGAGTTGGTTGATGCATTACTCGAAAAAAATTTGACGTACGTTGGGACTTTACAAAAAAACAAACGTGAAATCCCCACTGTATTCAAACAACATAAGCATAGAGAACCAGGATCTTGTGTTATTGGATTTACAGCTAAAATAACACTATCTTCTTTTGTGCCAAAAAAAACAAAGCGTTGTAATGATTTCTGCAATGCACACAAAAGTGTTATTGAACGTAAAAAGAAACCGGAGATTATTGAGTTTTACAAGTCCACAAAAGGTGAAGTAGATGCCTTAGATCAAAAATGCGCCAATTACTCAGTAGCTCGCAGAACACGACGTTAGCCAAGTATAGTATTTGCTGGTATCCTAAATGTTGCTTGCGTGAACGGCTATGTCTTGTGGAAAGGTTCAAATACTGAGAAAAGAATGAAGCGAAAGAACTACATAAAATCTGTTTGTGTAGAACTCATCAAAGAACACATCACAAACAGAAAAGCTGAGTATTTGAAGTACCTCAGAAATTTGCGCGATATAATTGATAATTTCTTAGCAGCTAACGTGGCGTCATTACCCTCGACGTCTAATGTTGCTATTTCAAGCCAAAACGTCTTGAAAAGAGGACGCTGTCACTTATGTGATAGAAATATTGCTACAAAGTGCAATAATTGTTCAAAATTCATTTGCAAAGTACATAGTAGCACAAAAACTATGTCATAATTGTCAAGACTATACAAAGTTTCGTTATTGTATTCATAAGTCTTAAGTGAAAATTCAAGTAGATTTTTGTAAAATGTTAATAAGAGACTATAAAGCGTTATTTTTTATTTAAGTTTACATATTCTAGATTAAGTGAAATAATATTATTTTTGGTGATAACTTTCCAAACAATAAGTTTCATATATATTATTAACGTAAAAAAAATATAACCAAAAATTTCTTACTATTTTGTGACCTCTTGTAATAATTAAGTAAAAAGATTTATAAAAATAAAAAATAATTGATTTCATAAATCGGGCCTATTATTTGTAATTTATGAGCATTTAATCAAGTACACAGTTAAAATTTGTTTGCTAGAAGCAAAAATCATACGGGGACCGCGCGACCCCCATAATACCAGTTACGTTTGTCAAATATACGATACCAGTTTAGGGTTAAGTTTGGCAAATAAAATAAACAGGGTACAAAAAAATTCTTTTATGTAAAAAATAGTATACAACCAACATGAGATGTCAAGCGCAATGCCTTTTTGTCTCGTAAAATCACGAAATATTTGAGTTACCTATAAAAGTATAGAAGATATCTTGTAAGTGCTATTAAAAAGTTAATTTATTCCTTCTTAGTCTATATTGGCGTGTTTTTTAATCAATTAAAAACACAATTTTATTTAAGAATCAAATATCTGTTAAATAAAAAAATGTCGTTCTTCCTACAGAACCTTCTGTACAGAAGTTAAATGTCATCCCTCTAGTTGGAATGTAAAGTTGAAAGAGGGTTTATAAGAGCTTGGTCGCCTGCAACCCCTGGTTGGCTCTCGTCGGTATACAATAGAGATGGGTAGGGATTTATTCTGATAAAAAGCCATCTTGGAGTAAAATATGTCTTTGTTATATTCGTTTGTGAGGAAAAACCATGCGCATTTCAATAAAAGTTTCAATAACTACTCTTTTTTTCAATAAACCTGTGTATACTGAAGAAAGGGTGGTTATTGATAATTTTGTAACACTTATCTTAAACACAAATATTAGCTATTTTCAATGTTCTATAAATATTCGATAAAAATATCATAAATTTGACCATAATATATTTGTTTTATGGGTAAATGCATGCACTTAAAATAATTTCGCTACTCAATATTTTCACATAAAATACCAACGATTATATGAGACGTACAAGAAATTTTTTAGTGATATAAAAGCATGATGCGCTGTAAATTTTACGTCATAATATGATCAAAAGAATTCAAAATAATATAGTTACAGGACATGTGTCTTCGTATAAGAAATTATTAAAAGTCAAGTGCATAAATGGACGAGAATTTTTGAAACAATAAGCGTATATCCATGAAACTAGCACATTTCTTGAAGATAATAGTAAAAGAAGTAAGACGCAAGAGACATATATAGGTTTATGTTAAAACTGATCATTCGGCCTAAGTAAGAAATGAGTTAATGTTTTTTCAAAAGCGTAATTAATTATGTTCATTTTAAGATTTGTTTTCTTTAAATTTGCAAAAGTAATAATCAAAATAAGTTTGGCAACATACTCATAAAGCATAAAATGTTTATCTTTGTAAAGATCATTGAATATCCAAATTCAATATATAGTCGAAAATGTTAAGAAAATTTTTCTTCCAAAATTACCCCTGATAACGGACTGATCTAATATGCGTTCCGAATATTCATTTTCTAATATAAAAAATTTAAATTTTCCTATTTATATAGCTATTAAAGCAGGTGTTATCTGTATTATTTAAATACAATTAACAGTCAGACACACACCGCAAGAGATGGATCGGGTTGTAGTTACTGGCACAGACACCGCGAAATATGTATTTATTTCAAATTACCCAAGATTTAAATTTAAAATTCCCATCACGCCTTCGATAGCGAACTACATAGATGTAAAGATAGAGCGCAGCAGATAGAATCGATGTCGAATCTTGTACGGAGCGTTAACAAACAGGCCGGCTGACCCGAGAGTGTGGCTATGGGGCGGGAATACACAATGAGGCATTGTCACATTCTTAGCGGCACTAAATTATGCAAATTAATCGTGGCCCCAAGTTTTACGCATAAATTAGTCTAAACGTATCCGCTCCCTCGGGTATTTGCATATTTCGAATTCGCTCTCGAGATGACGCGGAGTCTTTTGCGTGTTTCGCTCGTTCGTAACTTCGACAGTTTTGGTGATGAGTTTGAAGGGATGGTTTTTATTATGTCAGCTTTAATCTTAATATTGCTTGTTTTAACCGCGATCGTTAACAAAATAATGTAAAGGTGGATACGGGCGATTTTTTTGAAAGATTGCAGTTCATATAAGACAGCCAAAACGGTAAAATATTCAACTTTGTCTTGTGGCTTATCGGCCTTGTTTAAGTTTTTTTCATTATTTTCATATTTATATTAAATTTTCCTCAAGAAACTATTACTAATAGTACTTCTTTATTAATTTCAAAGCAAGACTAAACGTAACGAGTAGAATTACTTTTAGCCGAATGCAGCTTATCAAGGGAACAATTTTCTTCTTTATATATATATATATATATATATATATTTATGCATGTAGGGTAAGCAAAGCCAAGTACTACGCCTTTTGAGTAAATTAAAACATAATAACATTTTACGACAACTAATACGTTTCTTTCCAGAAAAAAAACGTAAACTGACATTTTGAGATTTTGTAACTTCTATAACCCAAATTTGGCTGTTTGTGGTGAACATATTTGTGTACTACATAAAAATGGCAAACCATTTCAGAAATTGACGCATTGAACGCAAAAATATTAGTCATAAAATTATTACCTTTTTTGACTATAAAAAACGATATTCATACTTAATCACAGAAGGCACCCATTACGAAGTAATTGCCTGTGTTTCAATTTTCATGTAAATATATTTTTCATCAATTTTTTTATTGAAACTATTAAATAATCCTTAGAATGAACAAAAATAATCGTTACAAAAATTTGGACAGTTTCTTAAAAACATTTAGTTTTTATTTTTCGTTATACCAAATATTCAAACTGACTGCAATTGGCTCTAATGCAGGTGCAACATCAAAGCAATAGAAGTAATTGAATGTTAGGAACAATTTACTCAAAAGGCTTATTACTTAGTTAAACTTATCTAAAAAATCAACAATCAGACTCAATTTGTGGTCGTGGCAACCAAAAGATCGCCAAAGAGTAGCGATTTTTACTAATTAAAAAAAAACTATATTTCGAAAAGTAAGAAATTTTCATAAAGGTCAAATGTTTTCAATAACCTAATCATAGCTTATTCTACCTTCCTTTTTTGGTTGGTCCATGACTTGCCGGACAACCTATAAGAGGCCCCCCCCCGAAAAAAACTATATTTTTGTTATAAAAAAATGATTTATTACCTTTTTTACAAAATTCCTTCAGTCACTTTCAAAGCACTCTCCATTAGATGCGAATCTTTTTTTCCATTGTTTCAAGCACCTCTAGAACTCTTCAACTTTGATATCGTCCAGTAACCTTTACAAAGCTGTTTTCACTGCATCCACATCATCAAAACACTTCAATTTTACATTTTTCTTCATTTTCGGGAACAGGAGAAAGTCGCACTGAGCTAGGTCTGGAATCCGAATACGAAGGTTGCGGAACGATAGACCATCCGCAAGAGGCCAAATAGCGGTTCACTCGTAAAACCATCACGACAACACACCCACTGTTGTCGTGCTGGAGAAAACAGTCGTCTAATGGCCAAAATTCGGGGCGTTTCCGCCGCACGTCCTCTCGCAGACGTGTTAAAACTTTCAAATAAAAGTGCTGGTTAACAATCTGACCAGAGGGGAAAATTTTTATCGTTACAAGATGTTGACAGGCCCTCAGAATGAGCATCGTTTTTCACCCTCATCTCACGACAGTAAGGCACTCAAAATACTCGAAAACTTGTGTGCGACTCAAAGCGTCTTTCTTGAAAACATGTGTAAGCATTTTATAAGCTTCCGTTGAAGATTTTTCAAGCAGGAAACAAATTTCAAACACACTCTTTGTTAGTTTAAACTTGCCATAACGAATTTTGCAGGCGAAACACGACAACAGTAAGTGAAAGACAGCATAGTAATCAATCGTTAACCTCCAAACTGACGCCAACAATTTTATTTCAAACATAACTTAAAACGCAAGACACAGACTTAAAGGTGATAAGAAATAACAATTTCAAACCAGCATAAATTTATTATTTATTGATTTACCATTAAAGCATAAATTTTACAATATTTTTAGGATTCCGTATTCAAATGACAAAACAGAACCATTATAATTTCGCCCTGTACCTCTATCCCTTTGTCGGTCCACCTGTCTGTCCGTATGTTACAGCAATTTCATTCGGAGGTCTAAAGAAAATATTTTCGTGAAATGTTACTTTTTAGGAAAGTATTCTTGAAAATATTTTCAGTGTTCCAGGGATTTCACACACGCCAATTTTTTTTAATTTTTTAAAAGTTTTTTACTGTTTTTTGGCGTACAAATCAATGTGTGTAGTATAAAGAGTAGGCATATTTTCGCCGATGTCCTTTTGCAAAAAATAAAAGGTTTAATGCATTAAAATAGTATGCAGAACAAATTACTTTACTGGAGAAAGAAAGACTTCCTTAAGAAATACAACTACAACTCTCTGTTAAATAGAAATACAACTCTCATTATGAGGAATCCGTAAACGCTTAGGCACATATTATACAATTTTAAGAATACAGAATGGTTCTATTAAACTAATTATATATAATGATATTCAGTTTATTTATTTACCCACATATTTTTCAATACATTACTAAAAATGTAACGATACAGAATTGGCGGCTTAACAAACTTGACATTTACAGATTAAATCAGAAACAAGATTCACAGAATATAAAAAAAATAAATTTCAACAAATTTATTTTCACTCAGCACAAACAAAAACATTCTGATGCGACCGCGATCATGTGGTTGAGCAGTTTAATATCACGGGAAATTAGAGGGTTCGGATAAAATTCGGTTCTAGAGGGTGGTATAGCAAAAAGGTGTGATTGTATGAGCGAAAAATTGTCAAGTACGAAGAATGTAAACTTATTAAAAAATATGGGGTTTAGGATTTTTCCCTTTATTAGTTGGAAGGCAAATTTCACAAGGGTAAATTTCCTTCTGAGGTGCAAAAAATGGAAATCTGGCATGCCCAGGAAGAAATAAAAAAGGTAGTAACCATACTGCCTCATGTGCAGGTGTCGGAGGAACGTCTTTTGCACAGGTTCAATAATCAAGCTGTTATATACATGTTAATATTTTAGCTGGTATTCCTTTCACAAGCGTGAGGTAAACAAATTGGACGGCTATGTCACTTAAATTTATTATTGATAGTTTTTGGCTTATGAGATTAAACATGTTAGATAATTTTGCAAAATAGTGCCATTTACGAAAACGTTATTAAATATTTTCGATTGCATTTTAATATACATCTTCGATGACACTCGATACGATGGAAAATGTATGAAAAAATACAAGAAATGTAATGTGCTTGTGATAAGTATTAGTAAATATGTGAAAAAAATTTCATGATCCTTGATTTTACTAGTGGCACAATACATATTAAATTTGGACGGTAGGGGTCTTTTATGAATCGCTATACAAAGAAATAGTGGAATCATGAAAATAATATTAGGGGTAGCACACAACACCTGCAGCTAGGGGATGAGAAATAAATTCCAGCGCATATAGGCGTTTGGACTATTGTCAGCTAGATCTTAAAATGATATAGACGTTGCACAATAACTTTTTTATTTAGGTCAATATTTGGTAAGATATACGCTTCTAAATTCTATAAAAGTTTCCTTCCTTCCTTCCCTTCCCTCTCTAACTAACGTGTGTAAAATTCTAAAAAAAATTAGCGCATTAGAACTTAAATTGAACTTACAGCTAATATCGGTTTGAATAAGATATGTTATGTAATTTTGAGACGGGATATTTTTCGTACCGATCGCATCTATAACTTTTTTTCACGGCATCTTCGAGAAATATAAACTTATAAGTTTAATATTGTTTGGTGCTACGAAACGTTTCGTGCCAGAGTCTGGCTAGAATTTCGCCAGTTTTTTAATTTTAACTTTGGGAAAGTCCTTATTGTTGATGTCAAAAATTAAATCAAGTCCATATATAAGCCACAGGTAATAATTTTATTACCCGACAATACCTATGTTAAACAATTTAATCGTTCAATGACAAAAAAATAATTGTGACACATCATAATTAAATATAAGTTTTTAATACCTATGTTAATACCTATGTTAAACAATTTAATCGTTCAATGACAAAAAAATAATTGTGACACATCATAATTAAATATAAGTTTTTAATCCCCATTTTTCCGTTCTTTTCATAAAGATATTTAAAAATTATCTAAGAGTCTTTTAGTGATGAAAATTCTCTTAGATTACTTATTAAGTTTAGCAAAATTAGATCGAAATTATATCTATAACCTTTTGGTTTCCAAAACGCATAATGCTAAAATTTAGGACTGCTTAGATATATTAATTATTAAACTGTATATATTATAAGTGCAATTAACAAAATGTAACATATTTTTTTTAAAGTTTGTAGTAAATAAATATAAACTGAGAGTTAGGAGGGATCCATGGTAAATTTGAAAATTATGGTATAAACAGCAAAGTGATGATAGAAGGCGACAGTAACTAATATTACCCCAGACGTCATCGTTAACTAAATTTTCATCTGGGAACATTGTATTTAAATTCAAAATTTTTTAATAAAATAAATAATTTTTTCATAGACTAGATAAGATGAAACTCTACTTTATAGATTGGAATTAAACTTATAGATCAAAAGCTAATACTGCGAAGTTAAAATTTTTAAAAATAAACTGTTAACATAATTTTAAAAAAATCTTCTTGTGTTAAATTTAAAGTCTGTAGGGAGCATTTATTCCTTTATGACTTAATCAAATTGAAATAATCATTAATTTTTCTTCAGAGAATCGTAAAACGAGACAATAAAATTAGTTAAAGTTTCAGAATATTCTACAGAATTGTAATTCAATCTGGCTCTAAATTTATTAATAAATAACTAAAAATTTTGCTTTTTATTTTGTAATACAATTACTAGTATATATATATATATATATATATATATATATATATATATATATATATATATATATATATTACTGCTATTATATAGAAAAGACAATTTGAATATGGTTCAGCAGTTATATTATGAAGGAATATATAAACACATATTAATTTTAATTTCTTGTCTAAAATGTGAGTAATTGTAAAGATTCTAATGTAGACTACCTCTGTAAATAACATGTTGGTCCGTAATTTTCTTTTAGACAAATATTCAATCTAGCTTTTTAGTAATTAAGTGTGTTACACAAATAGATTTTTGGAAGGCCCATTTGGACAGTAAATTCCATAAGTATCGGACTTTGTTTCAAATATTTCTTATCAAATACAAAAAAATCTACGATGATACAATAAGTCATCAGTAGATCTAGGATATGTACGTATACGCCACTGCTACAGTCGTTTAGAATATTCAACAGATCTACGATATGCCTATGCAATTGCTACGGTAGTTTGGGACAGAGCTACAAGAGATTTACGCCAATCAATTTTTTTTAACTGAAGTACCGTTGGCTAGTTACGATTTTGTTCGAAGGCGGCAGTAAATAGTTTTAATATTATGTAAAATGACGCAAACAGTAGTTTCAAATTATCCCAGCCAAGTTTAGAGTATTACTGCGCCTTAGACGAGTTAGTACTTACGAAATACGGCATATTAATGTGGAGTATTCGTGTAATTACGTGTCTCATCTACAAATTTTACTGATTGCAGACCGACCCTTAATTGAATTGGAGGGTATGTACAAACTATATAGACCACGGATAAATTAATGGGTATAATCATGTAATGAGAGAATTACACTTAATTTGTACATAAAGTAGATAGTAAGGCGGTGTAATTCTTCTTCCAATAGTGTCCTTTTATTTTAAACTAATAATGTGAACAATTGAAATTGATAATTTCCCAGTGAAGTAAATCAAATAAGTCATCAATGGAGTAAGTAAGGAGTTATTTTCTTGGAGCGTTTATGCCAGAAGGTATTAGTTAAAATGTTGGTAATTTGAAAATTGCATAAATAAACGTTTCTATTTCAAATTTTCAGCAATTTTAATAATCGTTAGTTAAAACTTGTCTATTTCATTAATAAATTGGTAATAAAGCATATTATTTCCACATATATTTCAGTAGTCAATACTCGGAAATAATTATATTTAAATTTTGAAAATGGCAAATGATTTTCATTAATTTCATATATTTTATGAGCTCTTAATTAAGGTAGCATGTTATAAAAACACCCAAACCTTTTTATATAACGGAAAGGTATTGGTAAAAATGTTCACAAAAAAATTGTCTTCCGTTACCTCCAAAACTTTTCAACTAAAAAGTAGGAAAAAACAGTGTTTTACTTAAAATTGGCTGAAAAATTAACGCAACTACCCTAAATCAGTTTTTAAGATATTATTGATATTTTTAAAACTGTGAGTGATGTACGAATTAATATATTTACATCGTTCAAAATATTATGAGCGTCTAAAAATAGTTTATTAAAAATATAATATACCTTTGAATGTTAATATATACCTGGGCGTTTACACAAATATTGTAACGTAAATTTTATTTGACCATCTTATTAAGTAAAATATCTTCTTAAAGTACAAAAAAAGATGTGAAAAAAGAAATTCTAATACATTTGTAATAACAAAGTTACTTTAAAAGGGGTTCACTGTAAACGTAAAATATAAATATAAACCAGAAAACTTCATTTCTTTTCGCAAACAGAAAACATAAAATAATTTTTTTTCAAGCATTTTTACATATCCGACGAGTTCATTGTATAGTGCAAATATAGGCTATGTTTTATTAAATGTAATGTTAGTGTGTTCAGTAAGATAAAAGGTAGGTTATAACAACTGGGTAGTGAATCATCTTAAATTTATTGCGTTTAGTATAATGTAATAAAAATACATATTAATTAAAAAGAATAGTGAAAAAGTAAGATACATTGGTAAAAAATGAATTATAATCTTTTAATCTAATAGTGGAAATAGAGTGGTGATACCCCTCTGTTGCATTTGCTGTCTTAGCAATTATCATTACTAATGTTGACGTCATACTTCAGTATTTCCGTCCTCGTCAGCACGTTAAACATTTCTTTGTACTTTGGTCAATTTTTAAATTTAACACTGCTCGTATACTGAAAGCATAATGTACAAACTAGGAAATAATCAGACAAATATCCTAATAGCATGATAATTAGCACGCCAAGTAGCAACATGATTTTGTATGTAGGCTAAAATATATCCTTACATGATTTCGACTAGTGTTTGGTATTTGTATAGCCTTATGACCGTTAGTCATGAGTTTTTTTTTGTTATCATATTGAACCTAGTATTTATGTAAAATATTAAAAAACTTCAGCAACATTATAACTTGTTATCCATTTGAAATATACGATTAATATGTACATTTTTAAGTCAGAATTTTGAAAATTAATTTTGTAAGTTTTTGTAGCACATTTTGAAATTAATTCTCTCAAGTCTTATGGCATAATAAGTAAACGATCATTTAGGTTTCCAATGGAGAATACGCTATCATGTTTTAATAAATCATTGCAACAATGTACCCACGTGGTGTTTTTTAAACACATTTAATCACCTAAATATTATTTTCTAATTGTTTTTTTAGAAATATTAATTTGCTTCAATATATTTTTAATAAACAATGAGATTTGTTCCTCTTTTTATATAACTAGTCTCAACACACATATATGAAATTTACAACGTAAACGGAGATACCGACTTAAATTAAACTTATTTTAAATAAACAACGATTTGAAATAAACCACAAGATGAACACATTTATAAATAATGGGTAATATTTTACCTTTTTATAAATTATTTTATTTAAAACTCCTGCTTTAACTTATTATTAACGTAGATACTATTCATACAAGAAATAAAGTTAGTGAGGTATATACTTACATAGCTGTCTATAAATGTCTATAAACTTGACCGTGTCCACCTTCGATATTACGAGGTCTATTCATGACAAGTTGACAATTTAATTAACAAGTGATCAGTGAAAAGTTTTAAATAGGTTGAGGCATGTAAAGTTCATAAAAGCCCTCGTATATGAAACGAACAATTTTACCTTTGTTGCTCAGATAAAAAGGCCGCTACATGAAGTTAAGGAGAGAAAGTAAATAATAAATATATACACCTTATATATCGATAAAAAAAGTTCTTGATGCCGCGAATTATTTGAGTTCAAATAAAGTATTGAAAGTTGAAAATTTATTTGGCGTATATATGATAGTCGGTTAGATATTTAATAAAATATTTTTATGGAGATAAAATAATTTAAAAATAGGCAACTTGGCATTCCTTAAACTTATAGTGCTAATTGAGTTAAAAAGATCAATTTACCATTTTTGCAGTCTAGTTTTCAACAAACACATAAGTTAATAAAAGTTTAAAAATACGAAACAAGAATTTGAAAATGAGTAGTAGGTGTGATCGATTATTATTAAAGAACTATTCAATAAAATTTTTCAAATAAAATGAAAATTGGAAAACGAATATGTGAAAAAATATGAAACGAATTTCTGAGTTTAAGCACGAAATGAACTAAAAATAATCTTCGAATTAAAATGGAAAATACTTTTTACGATAGTATTGCTTCTTCCTTAGATAAAAGCCTAACTGCTAGTTGTAATAATGAAACTTTTTTACCAAAGAAATCAAACCAGCTTGGGATAAAAGTCGAATAAGGAGCCCACTGATAAGTACAAAATGATGAGAATACGAGTATATAGTTGGCACTTTTGCAGTACAGTATTATTTTGAAACATAAATAAATTTGAAAAATACTGCTGATTTTAGAGATATTTGTAGTCGGTGCCAACTCGTCGATTCTCTTTCCTTGTACTCGTGCCATCACTTTCCAATTCCATCTTTGTACACTAATTATGTTAAGGAGCAGATTAATGTCGACTTCAATCATCTAAAAATTTTAAAGACTATATAATTAGATAATTTTTAAACCTTCCATTCAAACACGATCAGGGCTTCGTTGTTAAGAATTTTTTTTTTCAAACTTTCATCAAATTATCATAAGAATGCACAATGGTATGTCCATTGTGCATTAAAAATCATTCCAAATAAAAAAATCATCCAAGTTAGGTGAAGTCTGCCAGAGATATGAGGTAATATAACCAAAAAAAATGTATTAGAATTGAGAACCGTCCCCTTTTTTTAAATCGGTTAAAAATAGGTCTTCGACTATAGAAATAAATAAAATTATCATGGCAAATATTTTCGATTTTATAGTTTTTAATTTTAATGTGAATTGTTAATGTGTGTAAAAACTCATTTCATTTTATTCGGTTTTTAGTTTTTTAAGTTTTCATATATTCCAAACTTTTTAACAGATATTTTTTGGAAGTCAATGATAACGCATACTACATATTTCTCCCACAAAAGTGAGAGTTCTATTATTAGCCGTTACGTCCATTATACATGCAGTGTTAACATCTTTTTGCTTTCCTTTTGACTTGATGGTCACCGTAGTTGCTTAATAAGAAAAAATAATAGCTGAATATTTTTTCACAATTATTTACTAACTAACGAGTGCACCTATTCGATATGTAGATTTTTTTTTTATTTCCATCTGTTAGTGTTTAATAATTGGCAAGAAAATTAAATTAATATCACAGTAATTTTTTGAGCCAGATTTTAATTTTTTTTTATCCATTTTCATGTGGTTTTATTAACATTTTTGTACCATAAGGAAAACTATAATGGTTACTGGACTAGTAACCACTATAGTTTTATATTACAAATTCATATGGCCTGAGACATTCATAAAATAAAGACATAATTTTTTTAAATCATCCAGTAATTTAATCCTTAGGATGGAACATCCATACCCACATATCCACAGACGTAGACTGCTAAGATCATAAAGTCTCTTTCTTGACCTCGCAGTCTGTTAAAATATATATATTATCCATGTGGCAAATCTTTTTTCTTTGCCTTTCATAAAATATTTAAAATGAACATAAGTAAATCATGATATTTGGGTTAGGTAGAGTAATTTTTTTAAAACATTCAACTAGAAACTGTTTCGATTGTGCAGCATAATTAAATAAAATAAGGAATATATATATTCCTTATTATGTATATATATATATATATATATATATATATATATATATATATATTTATATATATATATATGTATTTATATATATATATATATATATATATTCCTTATACGGC
Source organism: Druceiella hillmani (assembly GCA_039881145.1). Classification (NCBI taxonomy): domain Eukaryota; kingdom Metazoa; phylum Arthropoda; class Insecta; order Lepidoptera; family Hepialidae; genus Druceiella; species Druceiella hillmani. The sequence continues at coordinate 15,204,401 of JAYKKI010000009.1, forward strand.
ACAAAAAAAAATGCATTATGTTAAGAAAATGTTTGAGCTTAATTCAATGAATAGCAAACACAAATAGAGCTAGTAGTATTATATTATAGTAATTTATTATACGTAGATGAAAAATTATTCCATGTATAGATAAACCGTTTATAGGTATCATCTAAGAGAAAAATCGTTTCAAAGAAATTAAGCAGCCACAGGAGTCAAAACAATACTCCATTCATAACGGAAATTCCTCAAAACCCTTTCAAACAACATTCCCAAAACTCATTCTCTTCGATAAAGCTCCGTAATTTCGTCGATCCCATCCGGTGGTCGGCAAATAAATTTAAATTTTCCGTAACGACTTTTTTCATTGATAAATATTTCAATAATGAAGTGAAGCGGTCGCGGCACTGCAGATCGGGATCGTCGGTCGGAGTCCCCGCGTGGATTTTATTAAATATGTCGACAATTTACGGCGTCTGAGGCGCTATGAAAAATGTCTGCCGGAAATTGGGAAGTGTAATTTATACGCATTTTGTTTAAAAATTACAAGATCCCGGTGAAGTTCAACTGCGATGTATGGAAGTTTCAGCACAATAGAACGTTTACCGCCGGCAGCGGGTGTGTTTTACTCGTGTTACATTCAGTGCAAGGGTGTACATGGATGTTTCGAGGGTTTAACAGTATTATACACTCGTACGTCACGTTATATTTTCAAATACGGTCAGTAATTGTTTGAAAAGAAATTGTTTTGAATTTGTTTTAACTTAACGTTATGTAAAGTAATCCTTGCAATTCTTTCGAAGGTTACGTTGAAATTTATATAAATCAATATGTTAATCAAATTACTCATATGTTATGCTTAATAATATATTTTTGCTCAAATATTGTTAGATACTTCTTTCTATTATGAAATCTAAGTATTTTTTTTAAATTATCTTGAAAAATATTTCTCTAAAATTTCGTATCGTTAGTACACGAAAAAGAAGTATCGTTAGTACACGAAAAAGAAGTATCGTGAGTACACGAAAAAGAAGTAACTTTGGAAAGTGTAAATATGAAAAAATTAAGGTTTACATTAATACTTATTAGTAATTATAATCTAATACAACTTACTTACACATTAAATACATTTTTAATTCAATAATTCGTAATGGAAATAATTACAAAAATATAATGGAATACTTCTAATTATTAATATATTTTTTATTTATTTGGTCCACATAAAGACATCCCCAAAACTACACTGTCCCTTTTAAAAGGGAAATATCTCAACTTTTATCCCAAATTCTTAATGTTAACATATTTATGGCACATCGTGTTCATAAAACTTGTCGTTGATCATGGTCTATGAGAATTATTCATATAATTCCCAAGGTCTGCCTTGGTTTAATAGTGTTCTCTCTTGAGACCCTTGTGCTTACCATAAGTTTAATTAATGATTGCCAATAAATTTGTATGAAATTTAGTGCCTGCTATGAAATATTAATTCTTGGCGGTGCCAACCGTAAGCCCTGTTTGTGGTCGACTGTAAATTTCTAAATCGTTAAACTTCAGCGATCGCCCGAATTGACTTCGGTATTGTGACGTCACCTGTTTTATTGCTCCACTTTATAACGTCATCAGATTTTTCGAATATAATAAATTTTGCTTTTTCTATTTTGAATATTTTTCAATACAAATCCCCATGATGTGGCGTATTGCAAAATACAGAATGCGGCGTTTAATATGGTGTTTAACTGACTTAATGTCCGAATACACATAATACGTTGCGCACTTCAGTTTTGTATTTAACATCAAAAGAAACCAAAATAACCAATCGAATGGTGATACCGTCCTCTGTAAGATATAATTATTTTTGCCGCTATAAATAGTTGAAAAATAACGTGTGATTGTGTTTTGTTTTCAAACTTAACGATGTGATAAATTTTTGTTAGGATAAATGATTTTTCTTTATCTACGCTTAATTATTGTTCATGCTTTTTTTGGTATTAACAAAAATTTCATTCTATAAAAAGTTTTTCTTCCGAAATCTTTCTTACAGAAACATGGAATTTCCTTCCTTCTTTTCATTATTTTTTACATTCATAATTATATAAATATGGTATGAATACTTCGATTATGTTGTAATTACATTACATCTCCAAATTGGATTGCAGTAAAATCAACTCTTTTGGAGTTATACATTATTTTAACGACAAGGCATCCGCACAAGCGGATGTTATTTATAAGTAACCTGCGCGCTCAAGGGTGTCGCTACAATTACCAACTTTTTTAGTTTAAATTTAAATAATTAAATCGTCATTAAAAAACCTTTTACTGCGTATTCTCTGTTGATAATTTATAGGTAAAAAAACAACATCGCTAATATTTCTCATTTGCATTAGTCTTTAAATCGATTTCTGGGACATTTAGAAGAAAAAATACAATAGGAAACAAATATTTTTTAATATGCATTTTTTCGCTGGTTGTCGAATATGAATGATTTTTTTTTACCTACTCTTACCCTCACAACTATCCCTTCGATAAATTTATATTTTTACCCATGATTTCTGTAATTGTCAACGTTTTAAGTCAAATAGTTTCCGAGAAAAATACATTTGACCTAATTGATTCCATTAATGTTCATTTTTCCAATTTTAAATACCAAAAAAAAATTAACAATAAAAAGTTAATATGTAGACTCTATTACCTTTATGCGACAAAAGAAATAATTCTATTTTCAAAGAAATTAAATATTCTAACTGTTTTTTGGTAAAAAAGTAAGTCACACTGACATCATATTCAATCGTTTTCAAATTCTGAAATATTTACCAAGAGTATAATGGTAAAATAGAAACAATGATATTCGATTTTCTTTGAAACTGCTAAAATTGTCAATAGCTCTACATATTATAAATTAACTTTAGTATAGTATTATAAATTCAACTTTACTTACTGCATTCTGAAATCTAATCAAAATTTATTATTTTTAAGAGAGTTACCTTAATGTGCAATAAAATTGTGACACTATCCGAATCACGCAGGTTATATTTTTAAGTCACGGACTACGTTATGAAACTCTGATTTTGTATCACTTAAAATAATATTAGTGTCTTTCATCGACTCAACCAAATTTAAGAATTGTACCTTATTCTAAATGAAATATTCATTTAATACTCCTAATAAGTACTTTATTTACCTCAACTAAGGTATCAATCATTGAATTTTGTACATTTTTGGTGTGAGTATACATATGTTTAAATCAACTTTCATTATAAATTTCTGTATTTCATTATGTGACTGAAAAGACTGTGTATGAAACTGAAATATTAATAATGTAAAGCTAAATATGAGACTTAAAAATATTCTCATACTTGTGTTTATTCATGAACTTAGCTATATATTGTGTTATAGGATATTGAATATCAAAACAATTTATCGTATTAGATTAATGTATCTACACAGAACTTCCAGCGCTTTTATTACGTTTATTACTGGTAAAAAAATGAAAGATGAAGCGAGTCCTACGCTTATTCGCTATTAAAAGTGAAAAAATATTGCTTCCTTTGAAGTAATTTAACCTTTCCTTCTTGTTTAAACACGAATAATAATTAACTCGTATTTAATTTTCTTTATTTCTAATATTTTTTAATTAGTTATTTTTAATTAATTTCAATAAATAATTTTATACAGCAAGCACAATATTATTTGCAAATGATAAAAATGTTATATTTGTCATTTTATTGGTTTCTTTACTTTATATAAGCAAATTTCCGGGTTTGTACTTCAAAATGAAAAAAAAGTCACAATTATAAGATCATTCATGTATCCGACACATAAAATATTGATTAAAAACTTTAAATTGTATTAAGATAGTATTGTAGATGTTGTTAAAAATATCCATATGCAAAATTTCCTGCCTTCGCTTCCAATCTTCATAATTGTTATAGTCAAAATTAAAAAATAATTGAAACAGAGGGTAGCATTTAATAAAAAACTATAGCGATTATTTCAAATCTCGTAGATTTTCAAAAATTCACAATATTTTTCACTTATCAGTATATTTACACAATAGATTATTAAATTAATATTTGCATACAATATGTACGTTCAAGTAACATGTAAATGTTTATATTCGCTTAAATATGTGCGGAATTTTTGAGTCGCCATTTTGTTCATACGACAGACATTATCGTAAATTTGTTTTGTATAATCTAAATATCGCTACACATAATTCTGAAAGGATATAAACAATAACTGGTGTGGTTAAGATCATAAATCATTTTTTATAATGTTGCGCTATCACTAATAATCCACTATTAATACCTCATTTAAAACATTTCACATTTTCCTGCTGTATAGCGCAGAAAATCTTATTTTTTTGGAAAATTGGTAAAAATTTGTACACAGTAAAAAATTATAATTCTGGTAATGCTTCCTTTAAAATACGATCCACAAGGTTTTTCCTTTATAATTAATTCCTCCATACAAGTAAGAAAAACATATGAAGAAAAAAGACGATTCAATTATTTAAGTGTGGTCCCGGATTCGTTAGCGTTGCGAGCTACGTCCTGCTGCCAAGGAAAAGTCCCAAAAACCGCCGTTTCCCTTTTGCAAAGTAACAAATAGTACACATTTTGAAGAGCTCCAAATATTTATGAAAATTTTTTTATTGAACTTAGTGTTTTCCTTTACCTGAAGATTTCTTTGCGAAGTATTTAAATATTGGCCGAAACGAAGATATTCGATTTATTTTACATATCAAGTGACTCGTAAACAATTTTAAAAATTTCAAACAACATATACGCTAACAATTTATTTAATACCTCATTAGACAAATGTGGTTATTTTACAAAAATATTTTACAGTGGTGATAAAAAAGCATAATTATATTCTGTAAATAAATTTAATATTTTACAAAACTACAGTATAATTCTGTTAAATTATAATTCCGTTATAATAGGTTAATATAACTTTCTTTATTTAATAATAAATAAATATCGTTATGCCTGGGCGGATACAAACTCGTATCTCCCAAAACATCTGGGTTGCATTTCAACCTCGATCAGCATGTCATACAAGTACATCAATGACAATGTAGCTGCACCTGTACATATAACATATCCAATACCTACTACCTTAAAATTTTACCGGGTTATCATAACACGTCCATGGATGAAACAAGAAAGAAAGCTGTTCAAATTCTGGAGACCGACAGCGAGTAGACACGGTGCAGCAATACGACGTAGTTCTACAGTACAGCAATGCAGCGTGATACACGCTGCATTGCTGTACGGTATCTTGCTTACACGGTATCGTGCTCTTTATGCTGTCAAAGTAAATTCGGAGTATACGATTATGCGTATTCAGTAAAGAATTAATAAAACATTTATTTGTTGCGCATAGATCTGATTTATGAATTAGGTTGGAATTTCATTTTCTGGATTTTACATAGAATCCTAGTGTTAATAAAAAGAACAATAATAATGAAATAAATAGTTACAGAAGATAAAGTAATGCGTAATGGTTTCAAAGTGTTGCAAGGAATCATTCTGTTACTAAATTTAAATTACACATTTCGATGAAACAGAAATAAGTTTTTTTAGAAACAAAGTGATTTCTAAATCCAGTTATCGTTTGACTTTATGTTATCTAGTAGTCTGTGCATTATTTTGGTTTCAGAATTTGTCAATGTGATACAGATTGGCCAAAATCTATTCGTTATCAAATCACTATACTTTTCGTTGCAATAATCGAAGCAAATAAAATCACATATTATTGAGACTTCATATTAAGATAATGATGTCATCAAACTCTTTGACGCAATACAATTCGAAGTCAAGATTAGAAATTCGCCTTTAGTATCTAACACATGTTCATTACATTCCTTTCATTAGCATCTGATATGTTCGAATCGTTACAGATGATAAATTACAAAATCTGTGCGGTAGGGGGACCCCCGTCACGAACGAAGTTCCTTACATTATTTTTTCAACTCTAAACAAATATTTTATATATATAATTCCTGGCAAGATTCAATGTTTAATTTTGCTGTACTTTTTCTTTTTGATTGCGCCGTAACTGTTATTGACATTAAGCTTTGGTTTTTGGTTTTTTTTTCGCATTCTAAGTTGATTTTCGATTTTTTTTCTCTTTCGATAACCTTTTTAACACTGAGTATATGATTTCACTATTATTTCTCTGTAATGCATGTAAATAGTAAACACTCGAATCACATGTTATTAAATGTATGTAAACAGTACATACTTGTATTAAGTTATATGATTTTTAACTTACTTTTATAAGTTTGCAATATTTACACTTACTGCAGTTTCTGTTTTTCGACTGTCCATTATAAAATTCCAAATATTACACAATATGAATCCTGTGTGAATTAAAAAAAACAATAACAAAATACTTAAAATTAATGAACTACAATAAATTGCCAGCATATTCAGTTATTTTCATTGTTAATTAAACTTTATTTAGATTGTTTGATGAATTAAAATAATTAATTTTTAGAATAATAAAATATCATGTCAAAATTAATTTTAAATCTAATTCAATTTCAAATTCAAATTTAAGCATTTTAAAATTAAAATATTTTTACTTGAATTATTTAAAAATTAAAATAAATTCAAATATTATTTTAACTTAAAATGTTATTATTCTACCAATTATTTTTTTTTATTATTTTACATTTGTTTTATTAAATCAATCAAATTAAATTTAAGATTAATTTTGACACTAAATTTTATTATTCTAATAATTTAATATTTTCTCATTTTATTGTTTTAAAATTTATTTATTAAATCAATCAAATTTAAAATTAATTTTTAGTTTAAATTTAATTATTTTAATAACTTAAATTTCGTTATTGATATTTTTTTTTTCTAATTTTTCAAATAAATTAATAAAATTTAAAATTGCTTTTAGAATTTAATTTAGTTATATTAAAAATTAAAACTAATTCATTTTTATTTTTATTATTTTATTTCAAATTTAAATATTCCAAAAATTTAAATGAATATAATGAACTGTTAAATTTACTGAAACAGTCTAAAGAAAGTTTAATTAATTAATGAAAATTAATGAATTTGTTTAAATTTTTTTTGTAATTTATAAATTCTTAATGTTTAGTAAATGATATAGCAATAATTTATAATGCAAATAAATACATACTGACTTGGAAACGGTCGGTCAGATAATTGGCTTATTTATGGCCAGTAGAATAAAAGAAATAAGTTTAAATTATATTTAAACGTGTTTAGAATTGAGGTTATACAGCTTACCGCGCACAATGCTTGCTGCTCGAATATCGATACACGCAGGAACACACCCATTTACAACCGTATATAATAGAAAGAGACAGAGAGAAAGAGAGGGAAAGGTCGCCTGGAGGGGGCATAACCCTTTTTCCTTATGTGACGATTTCTGTCAGTTTTGCTCTACTGTAAGCCGCGTAAAAAAACTTCGTTCCAATATTTATTACGCACAAGTCCAACTTACGATACGACAGTTATTGACGACGGTAAACGATGTCAGATTGGTCTACCTCATGTTCAAAAGATAGAGAGAGAACGATTTCTAATTAACACGACCGTATTTATTGGCTTTTGGCGGGAGTTAGTTGACTCGAAAAACGGTTCATTGGTGTATGGAGTTGTAACTCAACCATTCATAATATGAGATTCGGAATTGGCGTACCTTATTGCAGACGATTTTAATACTGGGAAAATTTTCAGCGATTGTTTAAAGATCTTCAGTCAAGTAGGACGGTCTTATATGGTTTAATATATATTTTTTTCGTTTTTATTTGTATTCCTTGTTTACTTGTATCAAATCTACATAATAGGTTATATATTTCAGTTTAATTTTAAACACTGACACTTGCTCGTGGAAGATTAAAATAGCCATCAAATTTAGACAGTAATTTAAGATTGTACACATGACGTATTAATTTTTCTGGACTTGGGTGGTTATAATTTTCGTAATCGTGAAAAAAATTGTTACTGTATCTATTATCTGCTACACTGCAGCTACACTCCAATATGTTTTAAAAATGTATTCGAAAAGGAATATCAACAATTTCAGTTAACTTCAAGTACGAGAAGAATATCAAAGAAATAATTGTTCGGTGAATATAACAAAAGATTGTGTTGTATGTTAGTCTTAATATTCCATAAATTTATTTTAAGTGTAGATGCTTGTTTGCTAGTTTTTATTTTATATAAAAGGATGAGTAATGCATTCAGAGCCTTTTAAAAAATTATGAATATTAAAAATAAACATAACAACAACCATATACTCTATTTTGTATACCAATTGCCGAAGACATATTATTTTATTTTAGAATATAACAATTATAACGCACGACGGATATTATGTTAAAGTCTCTGCTATTTTTGTTTGCTTTGTAAGTGTATGATATTAGCGCCACATTGTTTTGTTTCCTTTTATTTACAATTAAAATTGATCTGTTTTAATTTTGAGTGGCAAAATATCCCCAACTTATCCTATTATACAATTTCATCAGTATATTGTAGACTTTGCAAATATTTATATGACTCCATTGAAATGATAATTAAAGTGTGACAGATAAATAAAGAATCGACATAGAAATGATAAATAAAGTATCATTTTAAAAGAGAACTAGGTTCTATGTTTTTCTCAGTTATATTAAACTAAAGGATTGTATTATTTTAGTTGTAAAAAGAATATGAAAAAGTTACACTACGAGATTCGAGGTCAATGCTTCCAAGTTCAGCCTCCAAGTCTCATTAAGCGAAGTGATGAAATAAAGGTATAATCTACTACCCACTTCTTCACTATTTCCATTTTTTTTGGTACTTAGATATAAACTACTAAATCGTGCGCCATCAAAATATGAAATTGAAAATGAAATGAAGGTAGAATCTGCTCTATTCTGTACTAGTTCTAATTTCTGCAGTAAGTAGATATAAGTAAGTAATGTATTTACGGTCAAAACGTCATATTTAAAATTCTTAGCTCAATTAGAAGTGTTCAAATGGCATGATCACGCAATCGCGCAAAACGTCCTCATGAACGAAATAAGAGTATAGTCTGTTACCTACTTTTTCAATAAATCTAATTTTTTGTAGCAATTAAACATAAACAAGTAATGTATGTACCATAAAAACGTCAAATTTAAAGTTCTTAACTAAATTAGAAGTGCCCAAACATAACGTAGGAAATAAATTTACACTCTACTACATACTCCTTAATTACTTCTATTTTTTATAGTAATCAAATATAAACGAGTAATAAATATACCATCAAAATGTCAAATTTAAAATTCTTAATTCAACTAGAAATGCCCTAATAACATGATCTCATAAACAAAATAAATGTATAATGTACTACCTACTATTTAACTACTTCTAATTTCTTGTAGTAAGTAGATATAAACAATTAATGTACGAATTACCAAAACATCAAATTTAAAGTTTTTAATTCAGTTAGAAGTGCCCAAACAATATGATGACATAATCACAAAAAACTGTATAATCTTCTACCTACTTCTTCACTACTTCTCATTTCTTGTAGTAAACAAATATAAACAAGTAATATATGTACCATCAAAACGTCAAATTTAAAGTTTTAATTCAACTAGAATACCCATACAACATGATCACATAATTGCGCAAAATGTACTTATTTTTTCATTAGCTCTAACTTCTTGTAGTAATTAGATGTAAACAAACAATCTATGTACGATAAATAAGTAAAATTTAAAGTTCTTATTTCTACTGGAAATGCCCACATTAATGAATGGTCACATTATCAGGCAAAACGTCCTCATAAATTAAATAAAGTTATAAACTACTATATATTCCTTCACCAGTTCTAATTTCTTGCACTGATTAGATATAACCGAGTAATATATGTACTGTTATACTAGTTTCATTACAGTACTTTAAAAAAAACAATTTTGTGTTTATTATTTAATTAAGATTTATTTTAAAATTACAAAACACTTTTATTTGTAAGCATTACAAACACTCCTTAAATATAATTAAGACTGAAATGAAACAATGGCTGACGTGAACTCGGATTACGAACTTCTAAGCTTCTGAACTGCACGTGGATTGTATCTAGGGTTTATAAGGACTAGAAATGCTGATGTATCTGAGAGTGTATCTTGCTGAGGATTCTTCGAAAAGCGCTTTTATCTTGGGATATTTAGACGTCGGTTTAGGATGGCGTTGTCATGTTAATATGAAATGTTTAGGAAAAATGCTGGCCAAATTTAAAGTTCTTAGCTAAAACTGGAAACGCCAAAATGATCACATATTCACGCAATACGTCCTCGTAAACTTTTCAAAAGTCAATATTATTTAATACAAATTTAACACCATAAACCAAATCAGTTAGTACATATTCTGTGCAAGCTTAAATCTATATTGTTTTATGCGTAAGGTAAGAGAAATTAGTAAAAAATTGATAATATGCGATAGGAAACGTAAATATTTTTGAACAGCCCGCGTATAAAATTTCCATTTCGCATATACTACTTTCGAGAACGAATATGTACAAGCTCTTTCAAACGATGCCCTTATGTGGAATTCAAATTTTTTGTGTACTTAATTTACACTGAAATTTAAAATTATATAAAAAAAGTTAGTGTTACCTATGTGAAAGTTAATATGCAGTATTAATACTTAGTTTAAACAATCTGTGTCCAGTAGTTTCGACGGTCAAAAATAAAGCGATACCAAAGCCAACACCGATCATTTATCAATTTAATAAAGTGCAAAAGACGCGGCTCCCCTCTGAGAGAATCAAAGCCGGATGCAATTTCAATTCTAAAAAATTAGGCGGATGAAATTTAAGTTCCAAGGGTCGTAAAATATGAGAATATATAAATGTTCACAACGATTTTGAGTGAACATTATTATCTTGAAAATATATCCTTAAATTTTCGCATTTTCAAGGTCTTGACCTCAGATTCGCCCTTGAGGATGTTTAATCAAAATGGCAGGAATTACTCATTAATCACAGAATCTGTTGAAATATCACTCCATAAACATTGAAAAGTATTTAATAGATTTAATATAAATGTTGCGCGTATATTGAAATGTTATAGTAGTGAATTATTATTATTGATTACGAAAAAAAATCAAGTCTTGGAGAAATTTGTCTATTACTGGAGTTTAAAGCTACCTAATTTAAATCATGAACTTTGCCTTTATTAAGTTTAACATAAATCTACGTAAACGTTTATCCAAATTTTGGTATTTATAATATTTGGGCATTTTATGAAAAAAATTATATATCCAAAAGCAGACGATAGTATACGGCGACAACATATATTTCAATAAATAATTTACACATTTGAATAAGAAGTTGTGAAATAAATAATGAAATAAAAAAAAATTATTAACAACCTATGGATATATATATATATATATATATATATATATATATATATATTTGCATGCATTAAAACAACTGGCCATCAACATTGTTTTATTTGTCTTGCTTATCAGTATTGTAGTTAAGGAAACAAATTACTATAAGTAACAAACCGGCATCAAGAAATAATTAACAACCTTTGGATATATATTTTGCATGCATAAAGGCAACTGGCTATCAACATTGTTTTAATTGTCTTACTCATCAGTATTATTGTTAAAGAAACAAATCACTATAAGTAACAAAGTGGCGTTAAATTTGCAATAAATTCTGTCGAAGTATCATAAAGATAACCAAAAACCATTACGTAGTTCAGTCCAAAGATCAAATGTTTAGTTTAAGGTTGAAACAAAAACAATACACGCCAAAGTTTTACATAAATAAATACATGTTAATTAACTGCAATTAGATTGGTTTAAAGGAAACTGATATTATTTTCAAAATTCAAATGCCTCATTTAAACCAAACAAATTTGAACATTTAGTTTTAAAGGTTTTTTGACATTTAATGTACACAATTAAATGAAACTACGTGATGTAGTATTATTTCTTCTATCTTTAATTTCTTTACCACGACCTAGGGTTCGTTGTATTACAACATCTTCAGGTGGGATATTAGCAAAGAAAATAATCAAATAAAAAAAGAAAAAAATCTTTGCTAATATCCCACCTGAAGATGTTGTAATACAACGAAACCTAGGTCGTGGTAAAGAAATTAAAGATAGTAGAAATAATACTACATCACGTAGTTTCATTTAATTGTGAATAATGAATTTTTACAAAATTAACGCCAAACATATTCAATATTTAATTTTAAAAAAAAGTTAAACATCATGAAGTCTTATACATTTTGTTTTATAATAACAAATAAGAAAAACAAAATACGAGATACGAAATAGGCGGCATAAAATATATAGGATAACAAAATGTCTATGCGGATGCAGAAACTTATTTAAATGAGTAATTTTTCAGTGGAGTTTTTAAGTTTCAGCTTGAATATCGAACTGAAGCATTTGAAAAAATCCCAGTCATGCTATTAATATATAACATATACCGCTTCTTACGTTTCACCTCTTCTGTTTCAATCAAATAAAAAATCACTTAAAATATTTATTCCTAAAATGAGTCAGAGCAACATTCTAACAGTAGCCACAGTTAAGCCGAGTAAAACGGCTTGAAATTTATAAAGCATAAGAAGCAGACTTTGGTCCAAGTAGTCTAAATCAGACTTAGCTCGCGCCGATCTCTCTCATACGCGACGTGCCCAGCGCAGTCCACTAAGCACTAAGCTCTTCTAAGCCCTTTTTCAACTCGACATCCGGACGATGCACGATTTTTAGTATAAGAATTCATGTGGTGGACATGTTCATTTACTATTTCGATGATATATTTTGATCCAAACCAATGTTTGAAAAAGTCAAAGAAATCATTTTTTTTCAAGCATCGAAGACATATCTCCAAGTTAAATTAGATTAGCTTCATATATGTAGAGCCATGCTTGCTATAATTCGCCAATTTGTCACCTAAAACTAAATTAGCCATCCCAAAATCTCGTACTTGTGATAGCCTGCTACATTTTGTTTACCTTTATAACTCCATTAGTTGCTGAATAAGGTATTAAAATTATAAAACTCAGATAAAAATGCTTATGTTACTTCACAAGAAGATTCTTGGACGATGCACGAAGTAATAAGTTCAGGTTTGCGTTATTTTTCAAGGCAAGTTAAACGTCTTTTCGGTGAAAATATGTAAGATCACTATTCTATATTTAGAAGGGTTTTAAAGAGGAAGGTCAATGATTACAACCAATGCATACCAATGATTGTATCGATGTATATCACTGTGTTCAGCCGATGCATAACATGATTTCAAGGGGTCCGAAACAAACTTTCGGTAGTCAGTTTGAAGTTTCAATATTTTTCTCGTGAGCAACTATATATTGGATTGTTCAGAATGGAAATTCTGGAAAATCAGTACCTTTTACAAAATAATGAAACTATTATATATATAAATAATGAAACTATTACAAAATAATGAAACTATAAAATATCATATGATATAATAGCAAAACATAAAAAGTTAAGAAAAGAAAAAAAGAGAGGGAAGCCAATAATTATATATTCTTTGACCCTTTTGCATCACCCACGTCAACGACAGCTGGAAAAAGCTTGTATGTTAAAAATTGTATTACGAAGATTGATTCAATATTCTGAGTATTTCAATGACAATATTTACTATGTCACTCTATTTTCAATTAAAATTCAAGCCAAGAAGACATCGGAATAATCTAATTGTTTTATTTTTCGAAAACACCGCACGGTGTTTAATTACTTAAGAATTAAAGCCAGAATAAAAAGAGTCATTAATATCGACACCCTCTCGAAACCCATTTATTAAAAACGGTGAAAAAATTTAAATTAACTTAAACAATGGAAAAATGTTCAATTAACATATTGAGAAGGTATCTGGATTTCCTCTCGAATTATGTAAAGCAATTAATTCCTTTCCTTTGCCTTTGTACCCATCCTTCATCAAAGGGAAATTCGAAGCCTTCATTTGAGATTAGGCAGCTATTGGTAAGTGAGAAGTGACTTGACGAGAATGTGTTTGAAGAAAAGGATTTTATTTTTTTTTTCTTAATTTAAGTAATTTTTTTGAAAATTTTACCTAAACCTAATTTAAGCTTTCACAGCTTGGACGGCTTTCCAAAATACAAAAATAATTAGACAAGCGACGTACGATAGTAACATAACAGTTAAAATCATTTCTATATGCATATTTTTAATATATATACTTAATATATTTTGAGAACCCTATAGTTATTTTTTTATTATCATATAGAAGAGAAGGATTTTATATTGCGTATATTTTTATATGGCTTATATTTCTTGTTTCTTAAAGAGCTATTTTTTCAATTTATGTATTAGATTACTCTTATAATTATTTTTTGTCTATCGCTCGTCTTCATATCAAATGAAAGTAGTAAAAACGTGTGGCCTAGCAAACATTTCGCAAAACAATACTTAAATTAAAATAAAGTATATTTTTATTTGTGTATGTATATAATAATAAAAATATGATAGTATCACAATTCAGTATTAAATCAACCAACTTCGTATTATGATACCAATGTGATTGGATACTTTCGCATCAAGAATAGCGGTTTTACCCAATATTTGACAGATAAGAATAAATTCTGAAAACTGAGCTATAAAACAAAATAAACGTAGCATTGACATGAACACAGCAGTCATGTTTTTCCACTGCACGCATCTAGCCTGCCATGGAAAAAGAAAATTTTTTTTGGTGACTTCACCTCAGGTAATAATTTTACAGCTATAGCAAAAAATAATAGATATCAACTGCGAACCAATACGAAAATTTTCCACTTTTAATCAAATCAGTTTTTTTCCAGTTTTTGAAGGGCGTAGGTTTAAGTTTTGTGGTAGCAAAAGAAGAGCGTAATGGATATCTGTGCTCAAATAAAAAAAGTTCTCAATCAGACGCTCCCTTCATATTTTTTTAAACTTACACATACGAAAGTACATATGTACCTAACAACTCCCTTGTGACTCTTGCTAGTCAACTAACATTTATTTTGAAAACACTCTTCATAACTTACTTTCACTGAAGTTCTCTCTTATAATGCTAATGCAATACTTTTATAAATTTAATTTTATATCCAGTACAGAGACAAACAACAGTAGCTGAATAGTAATAATGAGTATTTCTTTTCTCCTTGTATGTATCGAGTGTCGACATGTTTTTGAAACGATCTCATTCTCAGCAATACTTTTGGAAAATATTTTTCAAACAACTTACGTAATTTCCTGTATTTTTGCGAAATCTGTAAAATAATTTAATTATTTTCTAGAACAACAATTTTTGATTGATTAATAAAACAATTCGCTTAAAATTTCCTTTAAAAATTAAATAACGATTTAATTAAAAATTAAATAACAATTTCATTCTAACGTCACAACTTACGTAAATTGAAAAAGCATAAACTTAATTACACTTCTTGTGACCAAAATAAAACCACTCATTTGAAGAAATGAGTTAGAATGAATAGTAGACTTGTGAAACTAAGCAGGAAAGAACTTTTAGACTCCTGAATATTATTATCATAATAGCAAATAAAAGTGAATTAAGTGTCATGTGGAAAATATTTTAAAGGTAGCATATACAGTAAACAACAAATGTTTGCTGGTAATATTAAACATCTAAATGTATTGTAAACATAAGTAAACACATATGGAAATATGATACGTATAAAGTTAAATTTTAGACTTGAGTTGTTTGGGTACTGACTAGTGTTTATGTAGGCAATTTGTTTTATGCGAAGCAGGGTTACCTGAGCTGACATTGCCCGAAATTTATGTTTTGTGTCTCGCAACCTCGACATCGTTTAGAATTATTTTATTAATACGATCTGTGGTTATAAAGAGACAGAATTTGACGCGTTAGCACAGTGCGCAGTAAATGAGGTTCGCACACATTTTTAAACATTTATACGATGAATCCTCATAGGAATTATTTCCCGAGTACACGCAAAATTGGCAATATTAGTAAATGTGCAATACAAATTTACTTATGAACAGAATAAATATCGATAAAAGTATCAGATACTATTTTAATTGAAAAAATCCTACATGTGAACTATTTCGTAAAGCAGAGAGAGAAAAGCAAAACTAGAAGAAGGTTATAAATAAAAGTTTTTAAATAAAATAAAAATTTGTATATACATTGTTTAAACAAATTATTAAAATGACTACCCTGCTTTAAATATTTGCTAAAGCAATATTGTGAACCTCCTTAATGTAATTAAATAATATTAATTATTCAAAGAAAAGTAAATTTTTACAAATATCTTGCCAAATACTAGTATTAGTTTTAATAATATGGGAAGTTGTGATTAACATATCGACTGTTTATATGTTATAATAACATAATGTGTCAATTGCTTTTATTAGAAATGTTACTTCATATTTGGTAGTATAAGATAATTTTTATTTACTATTATTGACCTGAATGTTTGGTTGAGTTAAAATAAACTATTTGGTGGCTCAAACTAAATATTTTTCTTAAAATACTAGTAGTTATATTATGTTGATATTTACAGTAAAGTGCAAATAAAAACGAATAAATAATGTTTTTAGTACTGCTTTAAATTGCACATTTGCACCCTGTAGTAATACCATCCCGGAAAAAAATATTTTACAGATGGTAAATAATTGGTTTTACAAAAACCTCGTTGTGATGTTGCTTCGTTTTCCCATTGTGTACCTTATTGTTTCAACTAACAATTTTCTTAAAGGAATGTGATTTTTCCAAATAAAATGTAGCCTAATTTTATTTCGGCCCGCCTACTATCTCTGTGCGAAAAATCACGGTGACCTATTGCTCCGTTGCGACTTAAAAGAAGGGTAAAGAAACATACTTCCATATTTCCAATATTATTTGGGATTGTAATATTAGCTATCTCTGAGAAAAAATAGCATTGATGCGTTTCTGTACTGTACTGTATATTAAGCAAGTTTCTATATTACATATATAAAATCGTATGTTAGAAATCTATACAGTCGCTGTTTATATCGTGCTGTTAGAAATCTATACAGAAAACTGCTTTTAAGTTGGCATAAAAAAATAGACGCTTTATTCGTTACGTTACAGCGTTTAACCATACCAACGATTTCCCTATTAATCGACGTAATAATTCATACATTTTCATGTTATTATATATAAATATGCTAGCGGAAAATTTGTAATACAATTAAGTTTTTTTCTTGTACTTTGTTAAAAATTTCTTAATATACATTAAGAAATATCATAATTTTAACGCAACGTTTTTTATACAGAATATGGTATATATAAGTCACTAAAACAATAATTTTCATACCTTTTGTGACATTTTATTGACTGTTGCGATGCTTCGTATCGTGGAGTGATTAGATATAAATTACAAAATAATTATAATTAATTATTATTGGTTTACGTCAAATCACATAAACATTCTCCCTATAGATTGTTTATGGTAATATTGTGTACGTTAATGCTAGAGAGAATGCTTATAAAGGTTTGGCTAGAGAGATGTTTACACTAAAAAAATTAAGATACATTAAATTTTCTAAGGTTAAATTACATTACTAATGTTTCTCTGATCACAGTAAAAATGAAATATAAAATGAATTGAACTTCTGTTCTGAAATTCGTGCCATATAAAATGCTTTATTGATCGCGTTATATTTTGGTGCACATTTCTTCATTTTATAATAATATTAACGTGAATTAAAGTTAATTAAGAAAAAAATATGGTAAAAAATTTAATGTTTTCTAATTCTTACCCAGAGAATTTAAAAAAGTTAATTATTAGTCAATTTTAGCTTAAATTCATTGTTTTTGTTCACGTTTATTTATTTTGTCCTTTAATATCCAAGTTTGAAGTAAATAAATTACACTTGAGGCATCGCTTTTTCGAGAACAAATATGTCATTGTCGGGACACCCCTATACCGAATTACGGTGGTGATCGATCTAGTAGTCAGGATCGATTCGTGCCTAACTTTTCATGGACATATGTTGGATAAGGTGAAAATATAATTCACAAGTCTAAAATTTGTGTTGTATGATGCTAACCACTTTCCATGTCTTTCTTCTATTAATATATTGTTTTGGGGTTTAGTTCGAAATAAATTCAATTATGGGTTCAATTCGAATTAGTATTAATTTATTTGTTTAGTCTGAAGTAAGTTGAAATCCAGTCTAATTATAAAATACACATGAATTTAAATACAGCACTTTCATCATCATCACAGAAATTTCATCATCATATTTATTTTAGTTAAAAGGAAACATTTTCTGCTCCGTTTTATTAAAAAGGTCCCAGCTTTTCGCATCCAATAACTTTCTGCGCTCCACTAATCATCATCCTTTTCGATATTCGTATCTAAAACTACTTTCCAATGGAATTTCCACTTTCCTACGATACGAAATTGTCAAATCATCCGATCGCGATTGCACCGGAGTGTTGAAAGTTAAGTTCTTAAATGTGTCATAAATATAGTTCTAATATCGTTATCGACATATATATGTGTCTCTAAATGCATGGAAATAAATTAATAAATAATAGTTAAATTATATAATTTGAAAAGTGGTTTAAAGTGATCAAATAAAATTAGTAGTTTCTTTAATTAGAATTCAAATTCCGATCTCTCCACATAAAGATGAATAAAACAGTTTAACAGACAATGAAATTAAAACGAGGTACAAATATATGTATTATATATATATATATATATATATATATATATATATATATATACATATATATCGCTTATATCTACGAGAACGGCAAGCCGCGTCTTCGAACACAAGCACCATGCGACACGCGTCCCACTTCCAGGCCGCACATATATCACAGTAATATGAAGAATGTCTTATAACATCGCGACATAGGCAAATGACACACATCACCTTTAAGCGAAGGTGTATTTATAGTATCCATTCGTATTCATCAATCTTGAAAGAACACGCTGCGAGAAGGAACTGATAGCTACGTACCTACGTGACATGTACGTGGCGTTACGTGGCTACGTTTTACGTGGTGGCATATATCCATTTCTGCTTCATCAGAACTGTCGTAGACGCCGTAAAATGTGTTTTTATCCTGATTTGTATTTATAATTATATTATTGGTATAAAATAATGTACGACGAGAAAATCGCGTGGGAACATTTAAGTAGTAATGTGCCTATGGGTTACTAAAATCAGCGCGTTAAGTTTAATACTAAATTCGTCTTATTATGTAAAACTGTGGAAAGGAAATTCAAATTACTCATTTATACGTAGCAAATGAGTATACAATACAAATCGTTCTGTTTTATTATAAGTACGTACTTCGGGATATATTTATAATCAGATATTTCAATTGGATGTATTAAGTATAATTTCCGATTAAGAATACATTTGATTAAAACTTAGTACTTAAATTTAAATACCTAAATTCCGGAAACCTGGTGAAATGTGGTCATTAGTTAACAATTTCCTAATTGTCAATAGGCACATTTTTATTATTGAACTATATTAGCCTTTTCATACATATGTTAAAAATGGAACAGAGCAAAATTCTGTATATAGAAAATATTTAAAAAAGAGTGATTTATTTAGCAGAATCATAGTAGAAGCCAAAAAACCTGTTTTCAGAGTTTTTGTTTACTTGTCTATCTGTATGATAATTTGTTTTTTCGACCACTCGAAATCCACTAAACAGATTTTAAGACATATACAGAATTCTACGGACTCATACCTTCATGATTTATGAAATTAAAAAAAAATATGGAATATTTAATTTACCCCCTCCAAAAGTGAATATTATTAAGTGGTCACTGGAACATGTGCTTTATTATGCTTTAGCAATATGCTTCTGCAATTTTTAAAGTTTTGCGTCAAACGCTTTCTAAAAATGGCTGTGATTGATAAATAGATGTACAAACGAACACACTAACGGATATGTAAGTGATCTTATAAACGTTCCACTTTTTCCTATTAAAGTACCAATCCATATAATGGAAAAGCTGACTAATTGCAATATCACCGCCTACCCATCAAACTGGTCATAGCAACATGGAATTTATAGTGAACTTCCTTATTTAGGTAATCACTGAGAAGGATTTTTTTTATAAATTTAACTCCTAAAGTGGTAAAACATGGATTCGAAATTGGTATAGGGAATAAATATTACATTTACATTTGCCATCTGAAATGAATGAATGAATTAAAGATAAAAACAAAATATTTCTAATATTTTTTATTTAATCATTAGTGAAATGAAAACCTTATTTCAAACAATCTGCTATAATTTCCGGCCGTGAAAAATATGACTGAAAAAATTTAAAAAAATTGTTCCCCTTATTGGGGTATCCAGTGAACAATTTTAACATCGCATTTAAAAATACAGGCAAAGTACTAAATTAATTGAATCTTATAGAAATATAAAAAAACAAGAAATCTTACAACAAAGATTGTTATATTTATATCTAAAAACAATAATCTAAAGTGAAAAAAAATCATAATATAATACAATTCCAAGGTTTAAAGGAAAATAATTAGCAACCCTGAATAATCTTTAAATCGAAAGAATAGTTAAATAATCCTTTAGATTATCCACTTAGTTAAGGAGATATTAAATTAAAAATTATGATCGATACTTGTCCATATTCCCGATAGTAACTTGGAAGCAATTAATTAAAATACGACAGTATTACTTGTAATAATTGAACTATAAAACAGACCTCAAATTTTTTTAAATATGGTTGTATTTTTATAACAGACAAAAGAAATCAAAAAAATATATATCAGATAATCTCGGCAAAGGCATTTCCGCACTTGTGTACCTACGCATTAAAAATTTGTTCTCGATTATTATATTTAATGTACATTTATATAAACCTAAATTCCTTAAAATTAATAAAATCTTTTCTTAATGAAAAAGCATGACTAATCAGGGTTTAGAAATCCCTGATAAGTCATGCTTAATCGCAAGCTGGGAAATAATATTTTTCTTCAGGCTCTTCTCCTGATAATAACTAGTTTTAAAGTACATGGCAGTTACTATGTTGGTATTATTAATACAACGAAACACGCGTAAGTAGTTTAGAATACAAATAAAGTATATACATTCTGGTAGTAGCTAAAGGGCTGACCACATTACCTATATTAATCTATAACGTACCACCAAACGTTTCGGGGATTTCTAATCTTAAAGTAGAGATACCGTTCCTTATTCGTCAACAATCATAATAATCCTTGGCTTTTCGTTACAAGTGTAAGAGATAAGTGATGATCGTGATGAAATATAAATTTAAAATTAGTTTTTTTTTTCAAATAAAATATGCAACTAAGATAGCCATTATTTAATTTCACCTCATTATTAATTAATGTCCGATTAGACTTTCGGCACGTTTGTAAAATATCGATATGAATCTCATGACAAACCAAGGAAATTAATTAAAAATTGTTCTACATTGTTTATAACAGTATACAGCGAAAAATACATAATCTTGATATATTTGGGGACATGCCATAAGGCCGTATTTAATAAGGTAATATTAAAAAATTCGAAAAGGCTAAAAAGGTTACAAGAACAGAAATAAATTTTAACAACTTCAACAAAAATAACTTATGAAAATTTAATTAACATTTATTGCAAAAGAAGTATTTTCTCGGAATTTCGCACCCTGCTGTAATGAAGAATTCCCTTGCATTGCATCAATCAACGTCACGTATTCGTCTAAGAAGCCAACGAACTTGCGTGGGACATAATGTTATTTAAAAAAAAGACCAAAATCTTTCATACGAATAAACTTTATTATTACAGGCCGCGCCTAATCCTGCTTCTTAATGTAAAAATAATCTTAAACCTTGTGACGTAGTCGGCGGAAAAAGTTCAATAAAATGTTCAAACTGTTCAACTGACTATTCGACTTCCGAGTCGACTTTTGAGGTCCAAGTTCGTCGTCGGCTCACAGATCATTGAAAGTGGATATTAAATTCCA
The DNA here is from genome assembly GCA_039881145.1 of Druceiella hillmani. Lineage (NCBI taxonomy): Eukaryota > Metazoa > Arthropoda > Insecta > Lepidoptera > Hepialidae > Druceiella > Druceiella hillmani. The sequence continues at coordinate 15,226,346 of JAYKKI010000009.1, forward strand.
TGTAGACAGGCCTCGAGTTACGTAACGTTGCGAAGGTATGGAGAGACGAGGATTCGGACTTCGGGAGGTTGGGAGGTACTTTTAAAGACTGACAGGTTTCTTCCATATTTAGAAGGAGTTTAAATGAAATTAAAAGCGTTTTATTTGCTGGAAGTACGAGAAAAAATAAAAGGCTTTTAAGTTAAATTTCTCGCCGGCTGCTACCGTTGGCACACCATCGATTTCACGTATGTTACCTTCGTTGATATATAATGAAATTATGTGCTTTTGAAAGCAAGTTTAGAAAAGAGTGATTGAGCAATGAAAAACTTGAAACAGTCTCTTAATCCATCATTTGTGTAAATATGAATGTTATATTATAACTGTGAAATAAATAATGGGATTATTTAGGACTAGCTGGTGTTGACTTGTGAAATATAAATATATGCAACAAAAGGCTGAACCAAATGGGTATTAATCTAATGACGAAGATCCAGGTTAGATTATTATAGCTGTCAGTTATTTAAAAGTTTACTTACTGTATATATATATATATATATATATATATATATATATATATATATATATTGATAAAAGATAGAGTCAAAGTTGGTACACTTGCTTCAGGTTCGTATACCATATTCACACCAATGGCAATGCAATTTCGCAGAATAGGTTCACATATCACATCTTTTGTTCACTTTTGTATTTTAAATATTTTAGAATGTATTTAAAGTAGAAATAGTTATATCGATACCGATCGACAGTCATCTAAGGACCGCACAATTGTTAGTGATTGACTTATTATTGGTCAATAGGCCGAATAAAACCATGTGTAGCTTGCTAATCCCATACTGTCAGAGCTCTGTGTATATGCATGTGTACATATTTCTACAATGCGTTTAATTAAAGACAATGTTTTATGCAATTATTAATTATTGAAATAAAGTTTGTTAAGGTTATTATGATTATTGAAATTAGTACGCAATATCAAGAGTTTATATATAGGAAATATGAAAAATGGTCTCATTACCGATGGTCAATTGTGAACCCACGGTTAATGCCCTTTTTGTAAATTTGTAAATTTCAATCTCAACCTAGGATTTCGCTAGTTCGATTGAAAAAAGAATGAAAGAAATGTTGGTCATTCTCTTTAATTTTGGCAGTACAATATACCCAATATTGTAATTGATGTGCTGAATCTATTGCTCCCTTACACGTGAAATAAAACAAAACTTACTAACAAACAAGTGGATAAGTAAACAGTTGTAAACAAGTGTGAATATATTCGTGTATATCTTGGTGTATATGTCTTCGTGTAGATTTGTGATTACAAGGCGATCGTACTGATGTACTTGGGGGTTTGTAGAATATCAAATTTATTCATACCTTAACTGTCAATTAGTGAACATGATAATGCAGTAACATAGTAATTTGTAACTTAGCTTCCGTCGAAATTCCACAATTGGTTCCAGCAAGCTTAGACCACGATTTAGTAGAGTAGGCAGCCCCATTCTCAAAAATACCTTATCAAAAAATATCAATTAAAATATGTTTTCATCGAGAAAATAAAATTAAAAAAATTAAATATTTGCGGATCAAATCATATCACTGTTTAAAAAAACTTATAAAAATTATAGTTTAACCTACTACATAAAATTAGTAAAAATGCATTTTTTATGAAGAAAGATATTAAGCATTCAACGTGGTTCATATCTGTTTCTTTATATTACAACTAAAGCTTTATTAATATAAATTCCATCTTGAAATATATCCGTTTTTAAAATTTCATTCGATCATAAAATACAAATTCGCACATCAATTTCTCACTCCAACACTGACGATTTATCATCTTTATCCTAGGTAAAACAGATCGATATTTAGATAGCTTTATGAGGTTGGGTACTGAAATGATCTGATTGACTATTCCATGCCATATATATATGGCATGGAGTAGTCAATCAGATCATTTCATGTATATACTCGTATATATATATATATATATATATATATATATATATGTATATATATATATATATATATATATATATATATATATATATATGTATATGTTTTTGTAACTAATACATATTTTCTATAGTTATAAAGTTATTTTTGCAAACGTCTTACTCCCGGATAAAAGATACCAGAAAAGTGATTTTCGAGGGATCGCTCATTTGAGAAACACTTTTTTTATTTAATTTGTTGTTCAAATATAATCATAAGAATTTAAATATAGGAAAGTTTATGGTACATATAATCCAGCAAAATAGTCACAAATATAATATACATTGTGTAATATGTGTAAATAATTAAAGCTTTCTGCAGAAATATTTCTGTTATCCGTAAGTATTAAAATAATTAACTAAAAACCGTTAAAAGGACTATGAACCGTGTTCATAATAATCTTGCCATACCTAAATTACTTTTCAAATTATAGTATTGAAATAAAAGAAACATTTTTGTATCTTTGGAGTTACCCTTTACATGCTTATATTTTAGTGGACATTTATCAGTGGGAGATATAATCATTATTCTCATAAGAATCATAATATTTAAAAGTACTATGTTTAACAGATTGCTTATTACAGTAATCACTTAAATTTTATTTTCGGTTGCTCATATTAATTGTTGAAAATCCATTCAGTATGTATAATAATATTGGTTCAAACAATTTCCATTTGAAATTTAACCAATTATTTAATCAAGATTTAAAATGAGTTGAGTTAAACATTAATCGAAAAGAAGAATAATTCCTGGGTTTATAATGCTTATCAAAGTTACAAACTTGTATAAACGGTCAAAAAACAAAAAGGCTTGGAATCGTATGAAACTGCTCTCAAAAAACCAAACATTTGGAAAAGTAGTTTTGGAAATTTTAGCATATACATGTATAATAATTTGTGCAGTATTATTTACGTTAATCAGTATAATATTTTATTTGTATTAAGAAACCCGAGTAAGAACAGTTAAATGGCTGTATTGATGCTGTTTTGTTTCAACGAGTTGAATTTCTGTTTACAGCGTACATGACGTTTCATTGCACTTCACCGTCTGTCCACTTCTGAACACAATGTCTCTCTCTTCCGCTCCAGCTGCATTTTCAATCAACTATAAGCGTCCACTCTATTACCCATGGCAGCGGCGGGCCGCACTCTCCCTAGCCACTGTGCGTTTCACTTCTCACTGTCGTGTTCCGATCTGATAAGCCAATTATTTGATGTCATCTCAAGTGGACGCTGGGCAACTCGATGTGTAGCAATATGCAAAAATGTTTAATATACTTAATTTAAAATTTACCACTGTTATGAAAAATAGCAACGACGCCTCAATCATTATAATATTTTGAATTAAAATAAGGTGAGAAGGATTTGAAAAGTAAAACAATTATAATAGTTGCTGAATACATTAAAGAACCATTTATCTTACATAGTTGTAGCATCAAAGTGGACAGCATTATCCACATAATGTAGTTTCATTTAAATATATCAATGTATGTATTTGCTAAGTTATTTATTTCTAGTCTGAAAACCTACATATGAATTTTGTGATTTATTATTACGAGAGCAATCTCAAAACAAAAAGCAACTCGGAAAGAAAATATCGTCTGAATTATTTAAAAAAAGGATATTTGTTTAACAATGATACGTAAGTGACGTACATACCGACGAATGGATATACACATACAAACGTACTGAGCTAAGACCTAGGTATATAAGTATATATGAAGAAAAAAGGTAAAGGAAAAAAGGGAGATATGTTGAGTTTTTTGTAGTGATAGGACGTAAATGTAGTAATTATTTCTCCTATATTTCTATGCTTTCGTCATACATTAGTGATGGTGTTATTATACTAATGGTATTATAATCAATCGAAAGTTAAAGAAAAGACACAACAAAAGGCTAGACCTACGAACTTCCTCTGTGAATAAAATAGTGTTAAATTAATAATAAACCATTAAAGTACAAAGTTTAATTAACGTTGGTGGAGCAATTCGTCGAGTTTCAATGTTAACACAAGTTGGCAGTATATATTGTAAATGATTTTTTACAGAAAATAAAGTGTGGAAACAAGATCTCTTCAGAAAGCTTTGAAATAATAAATTAATTCCATCTTTGCCGTTTGGCAAAGATAGAATTTTGTTATAAATTTTCATAACTGCTTAAGGTCGCTTAAGAGGATCTATTCGGCCGAAAATTTAATAAAAAGATTAACATTTTTGATAGATGTGGCTAAAGGAATCATATCGCTGTAAGTGTGCACAACATGCAATACTTAAAAGAAACCTAGAAGGATAAATTGAGGATAGATAAAAATTATTAACGTACATAAAATTTAGTCAGAATCCGAATATTACTTTGTAGGTTATCCGCGTACAACAGAGGAATAGGAAAAAAAAGGGAAAATGAAATCTGTGGTATACCAGCCGCCAGTTTATTTCACTCCGAATATATATCAAGAGTTTCATTATATTATTTATATCTCGGAAATAATATTTAAACCTAAAAAGAGTAAAAACTTGTAAGTCATTGGGAGACTTTAAGTTAAATTTTTCATAACTTTTTTAAAATTACGTTACACGAGTGCCTAATAGAGCAGGCTAGGTGTTTAATTGATTATTTACTGATGCAGCATAAAAAATAATATAATGCCTGTCTCGTTCTCTCGCAGCTAGTGAATGAACTTATAATTTTATTTTCATATTTGATATGGAAAAATTATGAAAAAAAGAAAAAAATCTAACAGTCATAGTTTAAACTGATCTTTATAAGATTATATTAACCCTTATTTGTATGTACACGGTGCTTTTAGCACTAATATATATGTGTATATATATATATATATATATATATATACACATATAGAATATATAGAATGTTACTATATTGGTGCAATGAATTATGTTAATTAATAATGAGAATCATATCTTAACAAATAAAGTGTGCATATATACACAGCCGTTACTTTAGATGATGCAAAATATGGATTAAAATAGACAGATTTTGTGTAAATAAAAAAATTTCATTGGAGTAGAGGAAAAACGGTGAATATTAAAATTTGTTTTAGATTTATTTCCTTGTTTCCTCCAAGTAAGACAAAAAGAATTGTTTTAATTACGATCATATGGAATATGCGATAATTTGTTCATGATAAATTTTTGGGTGAAAGTCTTTCAAACAGATTTTAATAAGAGACAATTTTTTTCCGCGAATTAGCTAATTTTATTACGATATGTCAATTATTTTATTATCCACACAATAAAACATGGCCCCAATTTGAAACCACGAAATCGATTTGATATAAAACTTTATATTTCACTAAAGAAACTTGAAAACATATATTTGTTAGAATTTTTCTGGTAATTTTAAAAACGTTTAAGGGAAAACAGTTAATTATTGTAATAACAGAAGAAAAGTTAGCTTGGATTAGTTTTTAAATCATTTATAAATTCTTAAATTGACAGAACTTATTTTGTCACTGGAAATTTTAATGATATACCTGAAATAAAATCGGATAATATAGATGTGGCACTACTAACATCAAACTTACATTATAGGAAAAAAGGTTAGCGTAAATATTGTTACCTTTTGTATATATTTGGTATATTAACGCTAACCTTTTTTTCTTTTATGAAAGCCAGTCTAAGAAAGATTCCCCTTCAAAAGAACAGCTTTCCCGTACTCCCGCTAAGTGCACAAAAAAGATTCAAAGATTTACTTGAATCAAGTTCAAATTTGTATGTTACCACAGACACCGATTCGGCGTATCGACTTACCACGAAAAATAAACTACGTGATTCAGCTAAACGTTGCACGTGACAATTTGACGCACGAATTATGTTCCACGAGTAAAAGTGGCAAAATTATAAACAAAGCGTGCTCAGCGAAGGGTTACCTGGAGCCGTTATCTTTTGAGCAAACCGGAAGAGTAAACATTGAAAAGAATTACTTCCGACTTTGCTGCAGCTTATGATATACAGGCTATAAAGATGTTCAATATAATAGTGGACGTAGCAATCGATGAGAGCAGATGTTGTCCGATTTTATTCACGCTAGAAAGCTGATTACGAAATTCGTATCTTAATTGTATTTTTATACCTGGGGTACTCGAAATCGCTCATTATATACGGTTAAATAATTAGTTTGTAGTAGAGTTTCCTTAAGGTTTAATAAATTACTCATATAATAACAAAATAAGATTGAAGTCTACATAACAAAACAAAAACTTATCAGGCCATAGTAGAACTTACACTATGAGGTTCCGTGCACATCTAGGCATTTATATACTTATTAAAGTATTTCTATTCAAAAATATTAATTTTTACAAGGTAAATAAATGAGACGTTGAAAAAATGGTGCTCATTACAACTACTATTCATGATAATTTCTAGATATTCCTACAACCTTTATTTGGATATTTAATAATAAATAAAAAAATATTAAATCCTATTTTTCTTCATTTTAGATATAATAAAACTTAACGCGATTCGTTCGTATTAGTAACAGATTATCCACATGCAAGTGATACATTTTCCCGCAGATGAGCTCTAAATCCACTTCGCTCTTATCAACGACTTCCGCCAGAATTTAATCGGTCCAGCTGCATATCCGCCGATATTATTTCTGTAACGAAAACATTGAGTTATTGTTCAGGTTGACGGTGGGGTGCTCGTGCGAAATCGTGTGGGAAGGTAAAGTCTATAAGTTTTATTCGTCGATTAATGAAAATAGAAATGTCTAGATCTGCAAATCGAGTTCTATTGTTGCTCCCAAATACCGATAAAATAATTGAGGTCGATTATATTATATTATTATAATGAGTTTCTTTATATTTATGTTGTCTAAGTCTATTGATGGATTAAGTAGACTTTGTACCGAAGAAGCTTTAGATTTGGCTGTGTTTCATAATTAATTTTAAATAAGCAATAAGAGACAAAATGAATCATAATATGTGTAAAACCATTAAAATTACCATTTACTCTTCCTTTAAATATGCAACAGAAGAAAGATATAGTTTCTCTTAGCAATTTTAAAGGAAAACTTCAATATGTTTGGCGCTAAGTTTGTAGAAATTAATTTTTACTTCATTTTTATTAATAAGTAAATAAAACTACATGATATAGTATTATATCTACTTTATTTAAATTTTAACCACCATTTAGGTTTCGTTGTATAACAACATCCTTATTTGGGCCATTCAAATCTTATTGCTTTTGAACCAGTTATATAAAATATTAACTAAAATGTAATTCCTACTGTTCAGTAAAATTGTGAGGATATATATGGATTTGAGTAGAAAAATGTGAGAAGGAAATCACACCTAAGCTTGGAACCTATTACCATAGAGAATTTTTTTACATCAGATATATGGCAGTGGTTGGCGCTTATTTTAGAAAATACGTAGCAACAGAAAGTCAATATGATTTGCGTAGTAATATGAGATAATGTGATAAATATATGATTCATGTATAATTAAAGGAACACTTTTCATTAAATTAGTTTTGAAATCTTCTTGGAATCAATTTCTTGAAATATGTTTTTAATGCTCTGACCCTTTCTTTTTAAATTCCAAATATTTTTGTTCTGTCTGCCGTAAAAATACATTTTTATTGATACAGATATATATATATATATATATATATATATATATATATATATCAATATGATTTAATTTTTTCATAAGATTTAACACAACCCCGTCAACTGACATACGCTAGTGCATTCGCGTTACACCCTTGAATTCATAAGAACAAAGCAGAATATATGTGCATAGGAACCGTGCAGCTACCCAGACATAGTTTGGTGTAAAAATTGCCGCAACAGTGTAAATAAAGTAAAAGGACGTCGAAAGTGTAAGAAATGGAAAAAAGGACTAACAATTGATTGTTCCCTAAAATAGAAGTTTTGGTAGAACACTACTCCGTATTTTGAGGTCGAAATTTATTTTTTATTGTCCCTTAGCTGAAGAAATAAAGGCGCTTTTATAGTGATTACGTAATAGATTTTCTGAAAAATATTTCTACAATTATTTAAGTAGGTCAATGTCATATAATATAATATTGATATATTAAAATTATTCCTTCGTCTACGCAAATCAATTTTACTGAAAATTTATTACCGTTAAATTTGTCTTTGTTTGACGCGACAAAATTTAAGGTATGAAATTTTGTCACGTCAAAGAAAGACAAAAAATATTTTAATTAAAACCTTGTTAGATATATATGTACGAACCGACCAGGAAAAATGGAAAATTTCTCTGTAAAGACTGACATTTGAAAAATTGCGTTAAAATTAGTGACACGAATGAAGTAGTTGAAAGTGAAGGAGATGACATTTTAATACGAGACTCTATACTGCAGAAATTAACTGAAAAACATATAACAATTGAGAATATCCTCAAGGAGAAATAAGAGCTCTTATTTGACGATGAGATGGAAATTTTTATCTCGTGTTCAAAATCTTCAACATCGTCTTAAATCCAAGACATCTTTATAAAACTAGAGTTCCTATATACATTCTGAAAGGAATTTCAACAAAGTATATGAGATTTGAAAGGAATCATTTCACGTTTTACTTTAAAAAGAAAGTTAATGGTGAAGATTTAAAAAAATGTTTTGTCATTAATACAATTTGTTAAACGGGAGAAATAAAAAATCGGTCAAGTTGAAATCAGACTTGCGCACGAAGGGTTTCACAGCATCCAATAATGTTTAACTTATACGTTTTTGATTTCTCAAAGACACTGTGAAAAACAAAGTCATTGCTGCGGTTGGTAACAAAAATATCCCATATCTCAAAAACTACACATGTCTTATTCAAACTAATTTTCGTTGATGGTGTATTCTAAATTCTACTACTAAGATTTTTTAGAAATTTTACATACGTTAGTAGAAAAGTTAGAGGGAGACAGGCTTCTTAAGACTTTAGAAGTGTATATCTCACCAACTTTTGACTTAAATAGAAAAGTTTTATTTATATAATTTTTATGGCCTATCTGACAATTCCCCACACGCCTATGTGCACTGTTTTTTTTTATCCCTCAGTTACATGTATGGAGCGCCACCCCTAATATTATATTTTTTCATAATTCCTCTATTTCATGTACAGCGGATCATAGAAAATAGTAACCATTGAAATTTCGTATATGTATAGTGCCAGCAGTTTCTGAGTAAAATAGTTGCGACATAATTGCAGACAGACGGAAAGACAGACAAGACAAAATAATAAAGGTTCGGTTTTTACTGTTTAGCTACAAACAAAATCCAAAAAAGTGACATAAATCATCGCTTCTAATTTTCGTTTCTTATTACTTACTTTTTACTGATAAGCCTGTTGAAATATGGCCTAAAATTTATTAAAAAATAGACAACGCACCAAATGGTATTGCATCAATCTGACGCGAAATATACCATATATTAAATTTGTACTGAAATACATACGCCATCTGACAAGTCTAGGCACTAACTTTGTAGTATAGCATGTTCTCCCTATTCTAGTCGCTTTATTTTCGTCACACATTTTCTTTAACAGCGCCTGGATTGAAACTGAATGAGGATTATAAAATTTCGTTCAAAAACCTTATCCAATTTTATTTATTCTAAATTTAAAAACTTCAATCAAATAGTGGATTTTTTTAATATATGATATACGAATTTTTCCTGTCAATCTAAATGTAAGGTTTTTTAAACTATTTAATTCAAAAAATTATATAGTCTAAAAAACGTAGGTGCAGTTTGCCACATTTGTTTGAGACATTAGAAAAGTAGAGAAATGCAATTACAATTTATGAGTTCAAAGTTACCCCGTTATGAAAATTATGTAATTCGTTTTTGTTATTTGTTAAACCAACGTTTAGTGAAGTAACTACTACTATATAATTCTACTATCAAGCAATAGCCTTGATTAATTGATATCAAACTTATAAATAGTAGATCTAAAAATTTAGTACGAAGATTCCTTCAAGATTGAAATCCTGAAGATTTCTTGTTGAAAATCCTGAAGGTCCTGAGCCTTTTAGGTTAACTTTTCCATTCAAGGATTTTATAATACAGTTTATATTTAATAATTAACAACAGCTTTAACATTAATCAAATCGTCGGTTTTAACTTACTTTCCCAATCATGTTAAAATTGGGGTATAGCATGACTTAATTAGTACGTATATAATGTGACAATTACATGAATAACTCTAGTCAGTATCAAACGAGAGACATTTGTTTATTAAATCAATGTTATAAAAATTGTGAATGTGTTCTATTTGTAGGCTCTTTGTGTACTCATAGTAAGTATCAATCAACCAATTTTATTAAAATTATAATCACGAGTTTCTTCCAGGATGCAAATAATATGATCTCTATATCTCATATATCATATTGGTTTTGTGGTTGGGATCACAGTTTCGATACGATCGTAACAACATCAGGAAATTTTAGGTTCCAAAATTCAAAGTTCCATACACACACACACGCACACACACACACACACACATATATATATATATATATATATATATATATATATATATATATATATATATATAAATATACATATATGTATATATATCTATATATATATACATATATATATATATATATATATGATATTATTTTCTCAAAATTCGTGTAATATACTCTTTTGTCAGTTTTTTTCGGTTATGTATTGCAGCACACAACGTGACACTATTTCAGTCTATATAAGCTACAACAGATCGGCACAAATTATTTCTATGTAACGGGTTGGTTTAATAACCTATATGGAAAACAAATAAACTTTACATGAAATGGTGAACTTTTTTGGTTTGATTAACTTGCACATTATAAATTATACTTCCTTCATCCTATTTTTTGTGATGTTTTTATATCTAAAAACATCTTGTGTGGTTTGTCGTAAATTATAACAATAAGAAAGTTAGAAAATTTATGTTTTCGTTATTGCTTCATTATTTTTCTCCCACTTCAGATGCAATACGTAACCGTTACTGAACTAAATGCAATATCATTCTACATATAATTAATCTTCAGTCGCTGTCTATTTGCTACTCTATTCATTACACCTTCTCCACAATTGCCCAGGTTAACACTAATACAAAAGAAAAATTATATATTCAAAATTATCTTTTTATATAACACAGCCATAAAGTAGTTATTCAGATAATTATTTGATATATGCATTAAAATTGGAAACTTTAATTGAGGACAGTTAAAGTTTCCAACTTTGATACATATTTCAAATAATTATAGACAATTAATAATGCAACAGTTTCCAATTTGCATGGCACTAGCTTTAATGCCTAGAACAATAACATCACCCGTAGAAGCTAATGGCTCAGTTTAAACAGTATTCTGATTGACATCGGATTATTAATCGGATACAAGCTACGTAGCGCTTTCAAGAGTATTGACAAGCTACGTAGCGATTTTAAGAGAGGCAAGCCTAATCTAAATATATCTGATTAATGTTGAGCATCAAAAGTCAATAACCGGATTTTGTTGAGTATAGTCGATTATTGTCAGCGTACGTGTCCGATTTATTATCAATTTCATTTAAAAAGGTTACCCTCTTCTCTCACTATTTATAAAAAAAGTAATGAGATTCAGAAAATAGAACCTCAAAATCAGAAAATAAATATAGGAGCATCCTACCAAAGAATTAAATTCCCATCAAAAACAATTATTGTAAAAATACAAATCTCGTGACCACATAGCAGCAAAATATTATGAGATCCATGGAATAAAGTAAAATAAACAGTAAGTAATAATAGTGCTCAATTGGAATAGTGGAGGACTTGAAGCGCGAGCTGGGAATGGTCTCTGTCGGCGGTAGAATGATGTTAATGATACGACTTTAATAAATAGGAAAATTTTGCAGGTGAGTTTTTACGATCCTTTGTTACATTTGACTTCTAATCTAAATTAACTACCTAATTTCAGTATTTTATTTTTGAAATGAACTATAAATGATTTTCTATGAGTTTCCAAATATTGTAATATTTCAAATTCAAGTCACTGGGAAAATAAATATGTGTACAATTATATAAAAATTTCCATTGTCACCTGTCTTTATATGGTTTCACGTATTACATTCAGGGGCAGAATTTGTAATTATAAATATTGAATTCTGCCTGCAATTTCATATCCCTATCTTCCTAACTTTTAGGTTACGATTAAAGATCATAACCAAATAATTATAATCGAAACAAACTAATAGACTGCTCCTAAGTTTTAGGCTCATTCCGTAAAAAAACTAACTGGAATTATAGATGGTTTACAAATACTAAATATTCAACGACCGTAATTCTAAAACCGTGAATCCAAGAAATCGAAATGCGACAAAGCTTCTGATATTGAGTTGGGAAAAATAAACGCGCAAGCTATTAGAAATAGCAAACGAATATTGGTGAGTGTGATATATGAACAAGTTAGGTATATTTATTTCTGTATTCCATCTTTGTTAGTTCCATATACTTATTCATAATCATTTTGTCCCTTATTAAAATATAATATTCAATTTCTTGGTACACTAACAAGGAATATAGGAACTGATCGAGAGCAGGTCATGAGAAAATAGAGATGCCCGCAACGATGCCATTCAGGAAATGAAGACAGAAAAACAGAAAATTAAGATAATAATTTCCAACAAAAGGAAATAAAATCCTGCAAAAAGTATTAAATCTTAGTTTGTCAACGTTGTGTGTTGGTTTGTTATTAATGCCACTTTTATAATTAGTATCAAGTAACGGTTAAAATAAAAATATTATTATAGTTGCGAAAATTGTGCAATCCTCACTCTAAGCTAATGAATTCAGACCACTTAATCCAATAAAATCAGATTCACCTATAAACGCTTTATTGTATTTTTCATTTTACCAAAGATAACAATATTTAAGTTAACCTTTCGTTTTTTTATCAAACCCAGTTTAAGCGAGGTTCGTCTTCAAAAGAAAACAGCTTTCCCGCGCTCTCTGCAAAGTACACAAATAAAATTCAAAGATTTGCTTAAATCTATTTAAAATATCTATGTTACTACAAACACTGGTTCAGTAAATCGACTAACCACGAAAAAAAAACTGCGTGGTTCAGTTAAATGTTGCGCTTGACATTATCCAATTCGGCGCATGTATAAAATTCCACGAGTAAAGTTGTAAAAATAAACAAAGCATACTTAGCGAAGGGTTACCCGGGACCTTTATCCTTTTAGCAGACCGGAAGTGTAAACATCGGAAAGAATTACTTCCGGCTTTGCCCAGTAGATAGCGGCACCCCGGCTATAAAGGTGTTCAATATATTGGTGAACATAGCAATCGATGAGAGTAAATATTATACGATTTGATCCCCGCTACAAAGCTGATTATTAAATTCGCAATTTGACTGTATTTTTATATTTGGGGTATAAGAAATCGTTCGCTTTACCTGGTAAAAGATTTAGTTTGTAGGAGAGTTTTGTGAACATGAACAACATCTAATAATATATAATAAGAAAGCAAGAAAATTAAAGAAAAATTTAGAGAAAAAGGATCGAAGATAATTCGGAGTTCATTAATTATAGAGCTTTCTTTATTATATAGTTTTAGGAAGTGAACAACGAATATAACTCACCTATTCGCAAAACTTAAAATAATAGGGTTTCGTAAACAATTACTATGCTTAGCTTTGTAGTTACTATTATTATACTACATAGTTATTATTATATTGCATAATTATTTTAAAAATTATATAAATACTTGAGTTTATTTATATACTCAAATATTTACATAATTTTTCATCATGAAAATAGATTGTGTAGTATATATTTCACTGGTGAACTTGCACTCTGAATTGTTTAAGAAATTATGTCATCTCAAAACGTCGATATATTTTTCTTCTTAACTTTAGATCCTGTTAACCCTGAATTTTTTATAATTTTAATTTTAGCCATTTCGATAATAGGGATTTCTTCCGTAAAATATTTACAAAATTACTTTCAATTTAATAAAATCCGTTCTCTGAAATGGAATTAAAAGAACAGAGTTTAAGGATACACAATTCTTATAAGGCCACACGACCTCAAGCAAAATGTTTATATACCAAATATGCCTTTTTTACATTTTTCAGAAACATACCTTTTTATTCGTACTATTGTCAAAAATATACTAATTAATAAGTTCAATTATTGCGATCCGTTCTAACTTTTTCAATCAAGCTAATTTCGAAAAAAAGAGTCCGACAGGCATATATATGGATGGAGTTGTAATGGATCTATAAAGATTTATCCTTTTTTTAAAAAAAACTAAATACATAAAATATATTTAAAAAAGCGATAAGAATAAATAATATTCATGTATCAAAAGATTTATAGATGTCTCCAAAAAAAAATATAACGCTTATCTGTTTTTGTACTTTTCATTTTAATAAATATATTTTAAGTTATTATAGTTCAATGCGCATCACAATTTGGCGAATTCAGTTATCCTAAAAATGGACCGAATCAAAATGATGAAAATGTGCTGAAAATCGTCATTTTTGTGTTGAAAATTTTTATCATGGTGCAATAATGGGAAGTTGATTGAGTAAAAAGATACGTTTATTCTCTATGTGTATATATTGCTATGAACTGTTCAAGTAGCTCAACACTTTATATAATAGGATTATGTCTATTTTTAAACCAAAGAAATCCAATAAAAACACAGGCGAGAAATTATACATGATATCATAAAACAAGATATACTTATCTTAAAACAGTATTTCGTCCATAGTATATCTTTAATAGATATTAGCTCTTCACATGATACAGTTTTTGAAAAAATAAAGTGTCAAACATACATGCATACAAACATCGAGTTAATTATGTACTACGATTTTTGAGTTCGATTCGACATTGTGAAAACGAGATACTTTGCTGTACTTCTCAATTGGATATTCGTATAGTTTTGAAATTTATATCTTTAACACTTCAAATACAGGCCCTGTGATTAAAAATTTACCAACCGTAAACAGACGATAATATTGATCAAGAAAACAAAGAAAGCAAACGATTTCAATTATATTGAGTATATAATACTAGAAAAAGTCGTATAAGATGGAGTATAAATCGTGGGATATATTTGAAAATTCAAAGCGAAGGACAATATTTTTTCTTTTAACTGAAATAATAAAATGGAATACCTGTTCTGAAGAACTTTTTAAAGTACCAATTATTTTATTGTAGTTTTAAGAATTATCAAGTAACAATCAATAATTTTAACACCAAATCTATCAGTAGCGTAAGAAAAATTTTTATAGAAAAATAATAACTTTTTCTCGGCGATTTATTTTTTATTTTGAATTCTACGAACACAAGACGGTCACTTCCATTTATTCAGTACTATTTTATTATTCATAGGACAACGAATTACCTCCAATACTGTGTCTAGTTCTTTTATTAAATGCGACAGTTACACGTTCATATGAATAAATGATCCAGAAACATTTAACATCGACCCTTTTCCTTTTTAAATGTGTACATGTTTTTAAAACGGAATAATACATTTTCATGGTTCATATCCGTTTATACTAACAATGTTAATATGAACAAAACCACATACGTTTTCACTAAAATTTTCCGATCTACCCTTTTTACTCAACTAAAAAAAATACTCCGACGGTAAAATACCACGAAAAATAGTAATGAAATTTCAACTTAAATTTGCTGGGGATATGTTTACAAAAAACCCCAAACACCGCGAGACAAACGAGAGTTGGACGTCAAACGAGTATAAACCGTAGCAAGCAACAACGCTGTATCCGCTCACAAAGGAAATGAATGCCTGTATTTGAATAGAAACAAAAATCTGCGGGCGCGAACACAAAAGGAAACTGCGATTTAACGTGCAAATCCGGAAAAACATAATTTGTGTCCTGAAATGGTGGCATGAAAATTTTTAGACAAGTGTACCTTAGGACTTACATAAAAATATATTCGAAACTTTAATCAAAATTGCAACAGATAATAGAGAGAAATACCCTTATGACGTCCCACTGTCAAATTCTTTTAGATCATGCGGATTGAAATTAAGTGGAGTTTCTTTATAATTAATTATTTACGAAGAAGTTCAAACTTTTCTTGCGATTAGATCAAACCTGTGCTTTTGAAAGCCATATTACTTTCCCCATCTCGCATACATCGTATATGAACGAAACTAACAATTCACTAGATATTCATTCAAATTGGATTCGAAATTTGACCGACGAAGTTAGTCAGTCAACATTTCTACTCTACCATTTCCATATTCCGTCCACAGTATTCCTATGTTTACGATGATTTATGTTTTTCTGTTATTACGATAACTGGGCTGCTTGGAAAGACTACCTTCATGCAACTTCGTGATATGAAAAGAGATTGGAATATCTTTTAGAAATTTTACGGTTAAGGCATGAGTACATCAAATGAATATATTAACATTTTAAAAAAAAGTTTGCCCTATTTTCATCTATATTGAAAAACACTCTTGATAGATAGCAGCTATGTCACAAAATGATAATATATTTCAAATTACAAGTTTCTCAAAAGTGTAAAATTAACAGAATGATTATAGAAGAAATGCAATTCCCAGTTCACCCTTTTAGAATTTTGAAAAAGAAGTTTCCAATTTTCTCGTTGCAAATACCATAATTTATTCGTTTTCATCTTTTTATCTGCAAGTTTAAATATCTTTCTAGGTACTTAAATTATAAAAATGTCCAATAGTTAAGTGGTTTAATCCGTCTAATTCTAAGCAAAAGTAGAATAATTACATTTATAACACGCAAGGATGAGAATAAAAGCAGGTTGATAAAAAGGGATCACAAAAAATAAGAAAACGAAAATATGAAGAAAACTCAGAAATATATTTCTAAATGGATTTAGAAATATTTCAAATGTTATGACGGCAGTCACAAAAATTTAAGATATATTTTGGAGTAAATGAAGCAAGAAGTAAATGAAGCAAGAAGTTACTCTGTTCTATATGAACAAGTGCAGATTAAAATTTTTGGTAAATAGAAAGAAATTATTCCGCTTCCATTATTTCAAAAACACTGCTTTAAATTATGATACTTTGACGAAATACTTGCGTTTAACTGTATTGGCTAATTCTATGACGATTTTTGCAAAGTAGTTTTCTTAAAAAATAAAAAGCTTCTCGAGTAAGATAGGTTTTTTGCGGAGACCGAAGCAATGAAATTAATTGGTAGCTATAATAAGATTTCTTTTCACAATATTTGGGAAATGGTTTAGTTTCATTTACTTTATTTTCTCCTATCTCTTTATTATAATGTTAGCTTTGAATTTTAGTGACTTATTTGTGATAATCACAGCTTAGTTGTTAATTAAATGAGCGCAACTTCAAATATTATTCATATCGACACAATATATAATTATTCTTATTCAGCTATAGAACTTAAAAAAGATCAAAAGCAGTGACTCCTTTAGTGACCAATTCAAATGTAAATTGCGAGCATTTATTTATACCACGATATCGAACAAAACTCAGCTAGATTTGATGAGAAACAATAAGGCATTGCTTCATTAAAATTTACATTTTTGCGTCAATATTGAACGTCATTCATTTTATTGTAAAAACTTATAAATTTTGTTTAATTCCTGTGTTCATTTATTTGAAATTATATAACCTGAAATAAACGAGATTTTAAATTATCTTGACAAGAAATATTTTTACATGATATAGTTTTATTTAAATGTAATTCATTTTGTTCATAATTTTGTAAATATTATTAATCATAATAATCTTCTGAAGATTATTATAATTAACTTATACTATACTATATATATATATACATATATATATATATATATATATATATATATATATATATATATATATATAAATTCGTGGCACTCTACGTAGTAGCTTGAGTTTTGTTTTTTTTTTTTGAAAACTTCATTAATAAATTTTTTACACAACTATCAGAGAAAAACTCAATAGTAAGATTCGATATTAGGTTTTAAGCTATCTGCTAAAACCTAATATGTCAATTATATTTTTGATTTAAGGAAAAAAGAATATTTTTCTTTCAAATAAAACCTTAACTTTTCATATTATATTAATCACGAATTCATAAAGGTTAAAAGCATGTTTTCTCTATTAAATTTATTACAGATTAAGTGATATCGCTATCAATTCACTTTGTACAGCCTACCTTAGTATGATAAATATGTATAAGTGCAGATGCCCTTACCTTTCTAGATAATTGCATTTTATTTTCTTGCATGTATTTAGGCAGTTGATGGTTTTTTAAATTCCTCTGAATAAAACATTACGAAAATAATGTAACTTTTTTTTATTTGGTCTTTTATTACAGAAAACCTTTCATGAATAAGAAAACTTAAGAACAACTTTATTAGTAAAACCGATATTATTTGCTGTAAAAGAATTCTCAAAGGTCTGAGTATTAGAAACCAAACGACAAGTTTATTTGTAAATGTTCGTGTCACTACGCATCATTCTGCTGATGCTACGATTTATTTGGTGTGTGATATTTCATCCCTTTATTTATTTTAGAGTATTCTCAAGTATCTTGAGAATACGATTTACGAATAAGATACAAGGAAATTTTACTTATTGTAATCGTCTTATATTGTATTCAGAAACCAACAACAACGAATTTTGTTTTCATAGCTTTCATGACTGTGACATTTTATATAATAATGCCATAATGTGCCATTCTTATTAAGTTAGCTTTATTCAGCAATATAATCTTTAAATAAATAAATTGTTCTACTTACTCCATAATGACACTACGTAAAAGGATAAGTGGGAATTGCACTCACCTACCGCGAGGGTTCCAGGTCTATATTAACAAACATAAAAGACGCGATTTGGAATAAAATTGCTTAAATCATATTAACCAAAAAATATATTTAGATATGTTATTTTACATTATAATATTATACATTATAATTAAACATTTATGTTACACTTGTGAACTTCACGAAAAAATATTTTCTTAGGCGACAAATGGTTTTGACCCTCTCGTCTGCATAAATGGGAAATAAAACTATTCACGTTTTTAAATACTGTTTTAAGTATTGAGTTAAAGTAATACACATGTCTAAAATCCTGTGATGAACAATAAATGAACAATATGCAAAGAAATATGAAAAAGAACCCCGTGATCACTTTTATGATTTATATATTGTTCAAATTCCATCACGCGCTTTATTAAAGTACTAATACTAGAGTAGTGATTAGCAAACAAAGAAGTAATTTTCAGAGCCTTCCAATAGGTTTAGGTCATCAGTAAACTGCTAGCACTTGATGATGTTAAAAACTACTTTTAGTTTTTAGGGCTATTTCTTGAAAATTTATTTCAATATCATAAAAAACAAGTTGAATTTAAATACAGGACAACCATCTGTCGACAGTGGAATCTTATGCATGTAATGAATTTTTAACAATTTAAACCCGAATTTAATTTTTGTCACTAAAACTTTTTTTTCGAAGAGCACTTTGTGTTTTTTGACCATAATCCATTTCGCTCGCATTATTTGTACAACTTTTATTGTTAACTTATTAAGTTTAAAGAAATTTCCAAAAAAATAATCTCAATATTTCCGAATTGTGCAGTTAATTCTTACGGTCAAGGAGATATGGTAAATTATGCTTATAATTTGTCCTATTCGATGATGTTACGTAATATCACGTGAATCCAGCTAACACATCTGCTTTATTCGATCATGGGAAGATAAATGGGAAGGATATGCATATAACCTTTCTCGCTTCTCATGAAATAATCATTAGAACATAAATTGTTTTATCTTATTTACGTAGGCGTTATGAAGCAACTGCTTAACGCTTAAGCAAAGTACTATTTAACGCACCGGTTAAATCGGGGTAATCGCTTTTTTTTCGTTATAATATTTTCATAACATCGAAACTTATGGCTAAGCAAATATTTTGCTCTGTTTTGAGTTTTCTTCTTATTTAGTATTGATCATTCATTTTATCGTTACCTATTTATGTATAAAAATACGTTGTCTCTAAGCTTACTTAAAAATCATTTTAGCAGATTTGTTTTATGAAAGGATTTACGATAAAATAAAATTATATTTTTTTTTGTTAGCAGTACCATTTTTTAATTCATAAACTATTTAGCTAAAAACTTTAACGTAACTTTATTCATGTTAAAATGCCATTAACAGTTTAAGCCTTCGGTAATTGTAATATTCAGTTTTGTATTATTTTCTATTCAGATTTCGTGAAAAACATGCTATTGAGTGAATATCTGATGAGAAATAAGGAAATATTTTGCAAAATATGTTGATAATTATTGTTGCTCTATAAATACTAAAGAATGTAATTAAAAGAAATTCTGATAATGATGCATTTCTCCAGGAGACAATTTTTTACACTATTTAAAATGTTACAAAATAGTTTATAGCTAAAATAAATTATCATTAGTAAATAGTTCCATGTAATGTTTTCATTTAATGTTTTAAGGATAATATGTTTACCTTATTAATTTTTATTCCAAATAGTCTACCATAAATACTTTTGGCAATATACTTTTTGTATTATTTAAATGCTTAATTAATTTATTACAATATTTAAAAAGAAAATTTAAAATTAAGAACATATCATTGATTTGATACAGGTTCTTTTTACTGAATATCTTTTTCCGATAACCCAGTCCTATTCTCGGTATCGGATGATTATTAGGAATTTATATTGGTTGATTATAAATAATAAAATGGTAAAAACCAATAAAAAATATAGTTATCAAACTTAAAATTATTCGATAGAAACACAAAAATTAAAAAGTGAATAACTAAAGAGATTACCCAGGATTTGAGTGTTAATATACATGTTCCTTTTAGTCCAAATATCAACATTTTAAACGAAAGCAATTGATAATATGTGAATTATACTCATTCAGATGATTTAATTTTATTTCATAATATAAATCTTGTTTAAAAGACTCCGAGTTGCAAAAATATATCTGAATAAAATGAAAACATCTTTAGACGAACCATGCGCACTTTTTCTGAGCAGTGAACGAAATTGAGCCGTCGCGTTTGGGACGGTTATGAGTTACGCACGTGTCGGTAATGACGAATCAGATAAACTCGCCTCCCTTTGACATCGGCGAAGTGAACTAATTTTTAGCACGCCATGCGCACTTTTAATATATCGTGAATTACGTGATAATAAGTGAAATACGTTTTTAGGCGCATCATGCGTACTTTCTTTAAATATTTATTTGAATTTGATCCTAAAGTATTTTTAACATATTTCAGTTTCCATAAGTCTATTGTTTCATTCTTATGGGTAAACTCGGCTCCCATCGGCTAACTGAGGTCACTTTCTAATGTGGAGTGCATCATTTCAAGAATTACGTTTTAATTTTTATTAATATTTTATTTGAGGAAGTTTAATACAATATGTGTATGTCATTGTTTTTAAAACAATAACATACACATATCCATTATATGATATCAATGTAATAATTTTATTATGAATATATTTTCAAATTAGAAGTTTTTACTACTATACTATTGTTAACATATTCATTATTGTTAACGTATTCGCTATTGTCTACAAAATTTTTCATTTATTTTAATTAGCCAGGTATTTTTTGCATAATTGTTTGCATAAAATCCAAAATTGATCTTTCTTCTCGCAAAGTTATGACATTGCTAAACAGATCACTGTCTTACCACTGAAGTTGGGCTCTACTTATTACCTAATTCGTTTCTCGAAATGTTTCGAAAACCGTGTCAATAATAAAAGCATGTCGATGTCCATTTTAATTTCAGTAGAAATCTTATGAAATTTTAATTTATTCGGGTAAGCATTTTCAGTAAAGATAAATTTAAAATTTTTCTTTAACCCCTGGTCATTGAGTATTGAATGTCTAATTTATTAAATATAATTATCTTATTAAGTCTTGGATATTATTCTTATTTTTGATGACATTTAATTGTGTAAATGCTTAATAACAATTGCTTTATGGTGTGATTAACAGTTTGAAGAAAAATTAATGTGCTACAATATTTTTTCGTTAGGTATTACATTTTTGTAAAATGTTGTTATTGCAATGTAACTCTATAAAATATTAAATTAATCTAAATAATTGCCAGAAATCTGACTTTTTTACAAAAGAAAAACTATATATTTTCACCTCACATCGTTGAATGAAAACGGAAATAAAATTTATGTCAAAATTAAAATATTAGGCATAAGTCCATTAAAATTATCACTATGTTTTTAATTCAATTGCAGCTATTTTTCACAAACGATTTAAAACTGTCCAAAACATGTACAAATTGCATTGTTTTAAAAAATATCAAAAACCATAATCTGTATTATGTTACGTATAATCATATGCAATGCGTTGGTTGAAAGGTTGAAAATATTAAACTCATTTAATATAGTATTCCACAGTTAGACTGATTTTGATTATTTCCTTACAATTACAATTTGTTGCAAAATGTTAAAAAATAAAAAAATCACATGTACTTACTCTTTATATTTAAAATCAAAACACGTTTTATATAAATTTACACATTGTCTATATAATTAGATAAATATTGATTACTTTGGAAATTTTAAGTCGTTTGCCATAGAAAATAGGTTGTGCTATTTTTAATTTCCACTTTTATTTATTTTTCTTTTATTTATTAATTTATTACGCATTTACACTATTGTAAATGCTTTGTTACCATTCAAATTTATCAATAAAGTAAAACAATATTCTAGTTTTGAATCGAGATATTATGAGAATTTAGAAATTAAAATATATATGTATTTGTCGTAAATTTTTTTTAATTTATGTATAACAATATTATTTCCAAACAGTACTACATGGAGAAATCTACAGCTACGATTTTAATCGTTTCTTAATATTTGTATTATTAATTTCTTAATATTATTTAATGTCATCACAAAAAACAATGTATCCGTACGAACGAAGGTTTAATTTATCTTCTGTCGTCATGTTATAAAATAACATGTGAATCGGATTTTGTGCCCGCATGCCCAGCACACCTGCCCGTGTCCTTTATTCGATCACGTGAAGATAAATGGGAAGGATATGCACATAACCCTTATCGTTTTCCCTGAAATATTCATTAGTACATAAATTATTCTAGGTAATTTATGTGGGTATTATGAAGCAACCGTTCCGCGGCGGAGTTTGGTAGAAATGATTGTGGCTTCGGTTTAAAAAATCGCCTTTGAGAGAAATAATAATTAAATAATTTTGAGTGTATTTTTAAAATGCTTAATAGAAAGGATTTGCTTTCTAAAAAAATTAAAATATATAATTTATTTTCATCCAATTTGCAAGCCAATTTTGTAAAGAATAGACGTAAGAAACGCTCGTAGAATTGGTTACATCAAGTTTGATTTAATATTTCAACATTTTCCCGCCGATTAAATAAAATATCTTGTATTTTTATACGAATTGTCATAACTATAGAATGATAACAATACACATGACTTAGGTTTAAAAGAAAAAAATTGTCTTAGACCACTTATGCGTCATATAAAATCCATTTAAAAACTGAGCATTTTTATACTATCGTAGGGCTTCTATGCCATTGATAAAATTGGGTAAATTTATATATGCGACAATATTTTTGAGACCATTTTAATGATCTAAGGGGAAGAAATACATGTTATATTTAATGAAGTTATACATTTACAGGTGGAAAGAATACATTTACATTCACTATAGCGGAATGTTTAGACATTTGCCAAATTCTAGTAATAGATGAAAAGCGGTGGTAAAAATGGTGACAACGTTCATTTATATTATTGATAGTATTTTGATAAATATGTGGATGACATAAAATACAGAAAATGAAAAGAAATTTATGCCAATGAATTTCAGATCCTATACGGCAGTGTCAATTTAATGAAAATTTAAATAATTAATTATCCGTAAAGTTTAAACACGTCAAATGCTAGAAGGCTGAAACAAATTATAAAGTAACTTATGGACTATTCGAAAATTTACTGCCATTCGGAGTACGATATGATAATATTGGATGTGATATAATAACAAAACGTACAGAAATTTATAAGATGTCAACTATGCCTAATTATTTATAACGTGTATTTGTAAGAAGTGCCACCCGCTAATTCATAAGTAGTTTCACCGCAAGTTCCAAAGTTGTGTACGAGCAACAAATTGGGTTAAATTACCAGTAAGTTCCGGTTTATATTTTTCAATACAATTATTTAAATACATTTATTTTCTACCACACATTTTTATTTTAAAAATAAAGGTTACAAAATGTTATGTCATGACTACAAACAGAAAAAGTTAAAATGATCTATGGCAACAAAGAAAGGTAAAGCGTTTTGTAGAAAATTACGTGGCATATAGGCTCTTAATTAATACGACTTGAATAGGTAGACAGACTAACAAACAAATATCAATATAACATCTGGTGCATCCTCGGTACATTTAGCAACTATCAATATATTCACTTGCTCTGAGAGAGGTAAAAGTACTCAAAACAGCACAACTTCTTGCGACAGATCTTGCGGGGAATATAAATACAGGATGTCATCGCAATAACCGGATACGGATACGTCATACTGTCAGCATAGCTTACTCTACGCTCGGATAGGTAGCGCCATCACCGGAAAATGCTTACGTGATGTTTAACGGGGAATAAGTAGTAGCTTTAAATGTTGCCTTGAATATAAATGTTTCTATAGCTATCGTTTAATAGTTTCAAGTATTTATCCCATAAAGGTTGTCGTCAAATTGCGATATTTGATTATTGGGATATGCACTTTGAAATATGCCCCAGAAGTATTGTTTTTAATGAATCATTCCCAAACCAAGATATTGCTTTACTTACAAAAGTTATAAAACTATTTACAGCATCAATGTATTGAAATGTAATTAAGAATATTTAGAAAAAGAATACCAGTTTTATCCTATTTAGCTAGTAAGGTTATAATTTTTTTAATTTTTAAAATTTTTGTTATGTTTTAAATTTATCTATGAAAAATGATTTTTGTCTTGATCTGTTTGTTCGTATATAGGTACATTTGAGGATATCCCCCAAGTTGCAATTTTATTTATTTTTTTTTCTTTTTATCTTAATATATATTTTTTTTTTCTACCAGAATTGAATTTTCAAATTAATTTTCCAAATTATTTACATAAAAAAATTGTGCATGTATTTATGTACGCGCGTTAGAAGTTATACTTCTTTGGTATGGCACGCCAATAATTAATGGAAATAAAATAAGAAAAGAACTAAAGCGTGATTACAAATACGATTGATAAAATGTAAATTTAATCTAATAATTTAAAAGATGAAATTTATTTTCTCCTACCTCTGTATGGAATTTAAAAAAATTTTATTTTTTATCTATTTACTTTTTCTTTATTCTTATTTTATTACAATCATTATCATTTATATCATTAATGGTAACAATTTTTATTATTAATTTTTTTTCTTAAATTTTATTGAATATTCAACATCCTTCATAATATATGCACGTATACCTAGTAATGTGTTAAATTGACTAAAACAATATAAATAAAGCTTGAATAATATTGAAAAAGTATGCCGAAAATTTAATAACTTTAAGTATTTAGTAAATGATAAAGTAATAATTTATAATGCTAATAAATACAAACGTCTATAAATATGGGGAAAATATATTAAATATTGGAATGATATTAACAGAGAAGAAAAAAAAACGCGGTATATTTTAACATTGTTTTGTTTTTGTACCTTTGGTTTCATTAAAGATTTTACTATAAACTTTATAAATTGGTACATTTACATGGTTTTGTTTTAATATAAAACCTTATTAAATATGTAGGTTATTTTATTTTACTCCGAAATAACAATAGTTAATCAAAGATAAATGTAACACCTCCTCAGGCCATTTCTCAGTTTGTTGAGAATCCCAATTTTCTTCACTATTTTATGGAGATTTATCTGAAGCCTCATTAAAAACAAAATCTTAAAACCAACACTTCCTAAGAAGAGTGATCTAATATCATATTTCACAAATTTTTACTAATGACTTACAACGAATCTCATTTTTCTGGACACATACATTCCAATTAGCATCTATCAACACCAAAATGACAAGATAAAACAGCAACGCTGCCGGGCAAAATACACATTGTAATATTATTTTGATCGTCGCTGCTAACGTTAAATCCGAATACATTAGTAGCGTAGACAGAGCCAATTTAAATTCAGCTACGTTAGCGGCGAGAGTGAGGGAGGAAAGAGGGGCGAATTTCATGTACAATGAGGGTGTATGTCCATGTCTATCTTGTCTTAGGCGATGTATTCACACACGATATATTGTTTTCAAGTATTTTTTATTTTTTCCTATATTTCCTTTAAGGAATGACTTACGCCTTCAATTTTCTGTAAGCATCTGTGTTAATTTGAAGAAAAAAAATGCATGTAGTGAGTCACAAATATGTTCTGAATGTCGTTATTAAATAAACATTAAAAATAAAAATTACTCTAACGATATAGATTCGATTAACGTCTTTAATCGAATCGAGCCGAATTATATTACTAAACCTCATTTTAATTTTGCTACGCACAGCTTTTAAGGCCAATTAACTAATCTTTACTTATATAAGTTAAATTAAATATTTGAATATTTTCAACAATTTCAGTGACCAGATATTAAAAAAAAGTTTAAAGTCCTTAATTTACGAAAGACTCCTTTTCAGCATTAAATAACATTTAAATCGTTTTGAGTACTTACTTTTTAATGGGACGTTGTCACACTCCCTTCGAAAAGGAGATAAATTTTTAATCAAATTAAAATCTATAGTATCTAAAAGAAATTTCTGTCTTTAAAATTTTTTTAATGCCATTGTGAGTTAACAATTTTTCTAAAATATGTTCCAGTTATTTTCCGAAGAAATGCAAAATGTATTGAGGAATGTTGGACATGATTTAATTAACAAATTTTTTTTTTTTGGTTTGATATAAATAAATCCAAACCCTTAGTAAAAGTTAAAAATATTCCAGCTGGCTTCTGAAACACAAGGGCCATCAGGGAAGTTGACAGACAGTATTATCCTTTTACATACCAGATATCAATGTTTTATTAAGTCATCCTCTTACCCAATATTGATAACTTATGCATCAATTACTGGTTTTATAATATCGGGACGAGACATATATATATATATATATATATATATATATATATATATATATATATACATATATATATATATATATACATATATATATATATATATATATATATATATATATTTATGTATGTGTGCGTGTGTGTGTATAAACTATATATCCAACCTTCTAAACCAATTTTCTGAAACACATGGAGCTTGTTTCTACTTTGTTAAAATTGAAATATATCGTATTAAAGATAAAAGGTTTGTCCTTAATGTAATATATTAAATAACGTCGAATTAGTATGTTGTCTAAATATAATAATACACTTTAAGTTAATATAAACTTTAAGTGTATTATTTAATTAAATTATTAACTTAAAGTTGCCGCTGCCTTATAATATTCATACGGTTAATTAAACTCTAAGAAGTATAACTTTTCGTACATGAACAATGCGCAAAACAATTTTTCTTTACGTTTCGTTTTACATTGTGTCTTAATTTTTGACAAAATCTACCTTATCACTATTTTTCATACGTAGTACTTTACCTAAACTATCTAACCGTTTTATAACGTAACTAATATTTCAAGAAATCCACATTTAAAACAAAGGCCTAATAAAGGACATATAAAACCAACCTAACAAAGAGCGAAGTCTAAATTAGCTGCTAATTTAGACTTCGTTAGACCGATAACAAATCACGAATTATTTTAATGGCATTTTAATGCAATGGATGAAAACTGTATCGCATTTGGCGGAAAGGCTTTATGACAGTACAATATTCGGACAGGATATGTAGATGAATATTAATTACAAATGGAATTATCTGAAAAACTGATATTTGATGTACTTTAAATGCCGAGTAAATGGTGATAGGAAAATTCGGGTGTAAATTTAATAAAATCCACTAAGTTGGGAAAATTGTATTTATGTGTTGAATCCAAACTTGATAAATAAAGTTAGGAGAATAAAGACAGATTAAGCATCTCTTTTTATATATTCAGTATTGCAGGATATTAAAATCGAAATATTGTCTTTGATCATTCAACAAATTATTTTGACAAAACTATGAGTTTAAGGTACTAATTTATTTCAAATACCTCCCTTTATAAACACGGAATGTTGTATATTTTCATGTTGTTTCAGTTTGAGTGATGTAAATTACTGTTAAATTAAAAAACGTAAAAATGAGACCAAAGTTCATGGTAAGTTTTTTGTTAGTCTGTGAAAATATTCGATTTTTAAAATTTATATACAATGTTTATTTATAAGAATGGAGTAAACAGTTTTGTTTTATGACTAGTTTCACCAAGCTACTTCAATTCCCGTAGAAAATGAAAATTATGTTGTAATCAAGACGATAATTTAAGCAAATTGCTTAAGTATAACAGCAACAAATATAAACAAGAAATCAAAAAGATCACTTTCACATTCATAATATTAGCTTTGATTTCTTGTGAAAAATAAAGCCTAATTTAGAAATAATATTTATCTTAAAATGTGAGATTATTGCATTATTAAGGAGTTTAAGATGAAAAATGATGTGAAAAGATACCCTGGAGTAAATACCTGTACCCTGGAGGAAGTGTTATTACTTATTTATATTCCACACACCCGCGCATTCATGCTATTATCACTAAGAGGGTGATTTTTTAATTACGAAAAGTAAGTATTATTCCGAAATTTATTATTCTATATTTCTCTTTATGGCACAAGTTCTTCCTTAAATTTCACGGCTATTAATTGAGTTTGTGAGGTACTAAAGCAAGACAAGTAAATAAATTATTAATCAAACTGTACTTTGTATTTATTTTGATTAATAAAGGCTCCACTTTTTGCGCCTTTAGTAGTGAAATAACATCATCATTGTCATATGTCTTTCCCAAGGGACGCCAACTACACACAGTCTTCCATATTCCGCATCCAAACATTTTCCGCCCACTTTTTCAGATCGCTAGTCCACCTGGTTGCGGGGCATCCCACAGTGTACTTTAAAGTTCGTGGTTCAAGTCAGTCATCATCTACGCCAATTCCTGCGACGTGTTTGCCAGAATTACAATGTCGCCAGCGAAGCTCAGGTATGAGATAATCAGTTGCTATTTACATAGATGCCTCCGTGATGTGAAACATAGATACACATAAGTGATCTTATGAAAGTCACATTTTTTCTTAATTGTACGAGATCCTGTTAAACTTAATTTTTTTTTAAATTAAAAGTTACACGGAATTTATACATTACAGTAGCTCTAAAAATATTGCTTTAGGTGTAATATGTTTAAGGATAAAAGGAGTAATATGAAGATTTTAGAGTGCCATAATAAAATGACTTTAATGTATGCTATCTAATTATATTTGAAGAAGGAGACTAGTTAATTAGGCTCTCAGTTAACATTTCGAAACATTTACCACAAAGCAAAGTAAGTTTTTAAGGATACGTGAGCGAAGCGAATTCACCGAAGGATAAATACCTGCGACATTAAAATCCTGTGAAAATGTAACTTCAATTCATTTTCAGATCATGTTCGCTTCTGCGCCCGACACGACGTATAATTGCGAAAGAATATGGTCCACTAAAATATTTGCAAATATAAGCTAAAGGTATTTGAGCTCGTTTAATGTCAGTTGACTTAATTTATTCGAAACCTTAGCATATTTTAATTACTTGTCAGTTAAAATTTATGAAAGATAATATATAAAATAAGGATATTTCAAACATACATATTTTCTATCAATTTAATATTGAAAAAAGCTTTGTTCTATATCTCTTCTTGGTCTGTACACGAATAATTATTTTCTTTGCAGTAATGATAAAAATAACAACATTTCAAGAAAATATTAGTCACTTCCGTACAACGTCAATATAACTTCATATACTTATTCAAATATTTTCTCGTAAAATCCCTCAGTAAAAAACTAAAGTGCCTTTATTATCAACACCTGTATGTCATTTATCATTAAAAAATATTTTTATCGATCACAAAACATAATTGCTACTTCAGTTTATTTCAAAACTTTGTTTATTGATATTTTTTGTATATTAGTTTATTCCGAACCCATAAAAATAAATACGTGAAAAGTCAACTTTACGAAAAAAAGTTTTATAATATTGCACCAAAATTTAAATGGTCACTAAAACTAATTGAGTTTTGAACTCATGTATTAATAACTAAGTGATATAGCAAAGCTATTTGAAATACAAAAAAACAAGACAAGCAATATATCTCCAGCCACAGTAATAGCAAAACCTAAAGAGATAAACACTAATAAAAATGACAGATTTCATACAATAAAAGATAACATTTATGCACGTAGTTTATTGCCATGAAATCCATGAACAATTCCCACATGGAGGCCACAAGTTTTTTGCCTTTAGAACGTATTTGTTTCCAAAAATATCGACGTAATTTTTCGTATTTGTTACTTTGATCTCTGTAACTCTTTAATTTGGTATCCTTGCCATTTCATATTAATTTTGTATTGTTCATTCTGTAATAAAACTTAATTTTCATTTTTTCTGTTGAAGAAATATGTGTTAAAACTATATCATTTTAAATAAATTTCTTTCTTGATTATCGCCTTATTATCACATTATAAAACTTTTTGTTACATCTTTAATTTCCGTAATACATCATTGAATGTTGTTTACGCATTTGCAAATAAATTGAATATTGATACAGACTGCTCGTAATACACAAAATATAGTATTTACTTTTTTTGTATCAGACAATATTTTCATTGCTGATACAAGATACATCTTAAGGAGACCATTTTAAATATTTTAAGTATGTATTATTTTTTTAAGATACAATTACAAATAATGAAAATAGACGTTTTATGCAAAATGGAAACATTTCTGATATCTCTTATGTTGGAATTTGCTCTCTCCGCTAGTACTATAATTACATCTAATTCCAAGAACAAAGTGGAACTTTAGCAATTAGCTTCATGGCGACACGAATAATAGAATAGCGGCCGTGGCTACCCCCGCCGTGGCGAATAAATTTTGAACTAAATCAGCTGTCGGCGAGTGGCGCGACTGAGACCACTAATGAAGTTTTAACTCTACATGGTCGCGCGTCCTCCGTCGCAGCATCTCTTTGTCTTGGAGTTAGATGATATTTTTTTTTTTCTTGGAGGTGGTAATGCAAAGCAATAGTCAGATTTGCATATCTGCGCTCTGGGTGGAGTTTAATGGCAACGTCGGTGTGATAATATGGTTCTTCGTTTGTGTGCAGCCAAATGAGGTGTTGAATTTTGGTATAAAAGAGATAAGAGTTTAATGTCTTAAGGAAATTTATTTTATAATATAACTGGCTGTTCGTAATAAACAGAATTACCTTGATTTTGTTTTGTTATTAATAGCGTTATATAGCCACAACATATCACATTTAATATTTCTTTTTACAACATTCAGATCCTATTGTCTGTTCCAGCACAATACTAATTTTGACATAATACTAATTTTGCCCACTCCTGTCGAAGAATATAAACAAAACTTTTTTAATAATTTAATTCAAGTTAAATTTTATTATTTTAATTACACTTGCTTTTTCCACGTCTTTGTTTTTTTTTACTTAAATATGTGTATATAGATGTATATTTTTCTTATGTTTTAATCGAGCTAACTTTATTTATGTGCTACATGTAGTAAGTTAATTAACGAATAATATTCCACTTTTTAATGTTACTGTCCGTGAATCAAGATGTAAAGTGCTTTAGCGGGATCAATTAATTGTTACTCAATATTAATGTCTAGTGTCATCGAGTTCTGAAGTAATATTTAGAACATTAACGATACAAAAATGGTAACGAAACCGTCACTCCAAACTTAAAATGGTAGAATGGATCGTGGTGAAGAGACTTTTTTAATGGAAAAAATTAAAGTTGACCTCATAATAAACTCTTAGGTCTATTTCAAAAAATTATATTTTATTTATGTTATGTTTATTTAAAAATAAATCTAGGCAACACGGAAAAGTACAAGTATTTTTTGTTTCAAAATTTGTCATCAATGCAACTAGGTCATAAAATGTTATATTATGATTAATAAAAATAATATTAAATTTCTATCTTCTTTACATTTTTAATATTAAATTTCATCTTAAGTCGCATTGCCTCATATGACCATAGATAAATTTCTTTTATATAGATTTATATCCAATATATATAAAAATAATTGAACATCGTACGTTATTCGATTATTTTCATATTTAATTACTTTATAAATACTTCATATATATTCTTAAGTAAGTTTAACGTACAAAATAATGTGCATTCTGCACAAATTTTTGAACCAACAACCAGATTTTTTATAATATACGTAAACGGGAGTCGAATCTTGATAAGAATCTAAAATAAAAAACTCACATATGTTTAATGTTCCGTGGAATAAAACAGGTTTTAATATTTTAAAATCTAATCAACGCCGGCTATTGACACAACAATATGAGGGTAAATATTTTACCCGTTTGTGTAATAAAAAATATATTAAAATAAGAAGAGACTTTATTTAAAAACTAATTTAAAGGCAAAGGAAATTTATGAAGTGTATCAAGATGAGTTTGAACGAACCAGAAGAAACTATATTTTATTTTCTTTTCACTCTTCGCCATTTTACATTTCTTTCTTTAAACAGCGAGACTTCAAAGATGCAACTTTTGTTACTCTTGCAGTTAAACCCATAAACTTTTAAGCGGTTCCCTCGAGATAAAAAAGTCGCGGTTCGAGGACTGATGAGTTTTCGCGTTCGGATACAGTTTTCGTTTTTGTTACCGATTCCGGACACGATAAAGCTTTTCCCTTAATTAACACTAGACCTTTTAAAAAGCTTTAAGTTGGCTTTTTAGAAATAAATATTGTGTATAAATATTCAAATTGGATGATTGACTAATTTCTTTTTAATTATAGCTTGATTGTTAATACTCTGTTACGATTTAGATTTAAATTATTATATTAAATTATTATCATATCTAATGTTAAATTTATCGTTTGGTTTTATTTTCTTTAAGCTTTTACTTAATGAAGTTATATGCGAATAGGGTGTTCTTCGATTTTTATATAAGGCATTTCGTAGTCTAAATTATATTAAGTGAACGCTTTTATAACAACTGATTTTTTGGGTTTAATACACAGCTATAAGTTATAACCATGCTATATTTGAAAAAAATTAGGGAATTTTTATTCAAATATAGAATGAATATAACTATCAGTGGAATATTAAAATAAAAAAGTGTTTATGATCTGCTGAAAGTTATATTTATTCCATATTTGAAAAAATGAATTAATCCTTTTCAAATATAGAATGAACTAATAAAATAATTAAAACTTTCGGCAAAGTATCAAATCTTTTCGTATTGCTCTACCTCTTGTTTGCATGGATTTAAAATTTAAGCTTTATTTATACAATTTCTTAAAAATAATGAAACAATTTTAGAAACATGAAGATAACACAGTTCCATTATAAAAATTACTTATAATTACTCATATATTATTGAAATATAATTCTTTGTTCGCAGACATGTCAATTTTTTTTTCTAACTTGAAAAAAGTTCTAGATATTGTCTCAAAATAGTTATTCTGAATATATTAACAATATTTCATTAGTTGTGAAAATAGATATGACCAAAAAGTGATAACCATTGTCAATTGACATTTTAATATCTATTTCCATACATTTACTCTTGTCCAAATATTTGTTGTTTGATTTACATAATGGCTGAACTTTATAAGAATTTTCGTCATTACATAGCTTTCTTTATTCTTAATAGCCATCTGATGAATGTATACTGAATGAATTATTGCGAGGTGTTATCAAATTACTGTGCTACAAATAGCAAGAGAGCAGAGTTAAAAATGTCAGCAAACAGCTGAATGCATTTGAAATGAAACGACATTAATTTCTTGTGATAAATTTTTGCAATATATCATATTACATAACTTATTTCCTACAACACAAAATAGTCTCAAACATGTGTTTTTATGACATTTAAAAAAAATATAATTTCGTGATGTTTAACTTTTTGTGGGATAAAATGTAATAGTAGAAACTAATAGGTCCTATTAACAAATTTAGGAACCACAAAGACCCGATTTCGTGCACTTTTAATAACGACCCAAATAACAGCAGTACGCTAGCTCGATTTATTTTTTATTTATTTATTTAAATACTCTAATTTGCACAACTGATACACTTGGTGGATTTATTGCCGCAGGGGATCTCTATTCAATTTCCAGCAACCAAGAATCATATCCGGATTCCTGCGGTATGAAACGCAGTCAAAGGCAATAACATTCTTTGCGATCAACTCAACACATGTGAGAAAGTGAATATTATGTCCAAAATTTTACATTTATATATACGACCAGAGCTCTAAACCTAATAGCTCTAACCTCCAAACCACACGAAGTTAAAAATAATATAATGTTACGAACTTTTTCCGCTTTGGATGAAGATGAAACCCATCTGCCTTTATTAGCAGCGATACGTTTATCATAATTGATACTTTATATCGTCAATTTGCCAACTCTAAAGTAATATTAGCTTCTCTTTATACCTTTATTTTGCAATGCAGGTTTTGTATCACCTAAATAAAGACAGGAAAAATTCACTTCTCTGTGGTGACTTTAATGCACATAATATCTTTTGTTTCTATAAATAAAACATGGTAAAACTGCATCTCTTATAATAAGCTGATATTAGACACTTCAAAACATAGGGGGAGCTAATTATATATGTTACGAAATAAGCACATGTATAGAAATTGATATCTAAATTATTAACTTCATATTACATTAAAATAATTTGTAGTTTGCAGTGTCATTTGTAGTACTCAATTTTTTAGTTAAACAAATTTAAAACTATAATTTTATGACAAGTATTTCCCGAAGAATCTAAAATTGAGTGAAATAGAATTTATACCACGTATTTTCCCAATTTGCTTAATTTTGAAGACAGAATTTGTATAGCTCGTAATTATGAAAAAAATAGTTTAATTATTAAATGCATTTGGTTTTTTAAATAAAGTTTCACAAATAGTAAGTTTACACATACTTATGGATAAAAGAAGGCAAGCCGACAAAAGGGTGCGCCTGATTATTAGGTGCAATTAAACAATTAAGAGTATCCTGTAGCACAACATGTTTCATGTTTTAGCCAGGTGACCACCCTACCACAATACAGATAGCAAAATTATAACTTACAGAAATTTAGAATCTGCGAAAGCGAGATTTACCTGTAAACTAAAATCATTTGTAAAAATGTATTTTGTAACCTATATTCAAGGTGTTAACTTCTAGTATCAATAAATAACAAATGTAACTTAAAATTGTTTAAATCATTGAATCATAAATTGGTGCGACTCTTTAATTTCAGTCAGCAACAATACTCAGATTTAGTAATAACTAGATTTTAAAATCCTGTCCGTAAAACCATATACGAGCAGCTGGCACTTCTCTCGAAACAGGTGTCCATTTGTGTTATATTTTGTTTTGGTAAAATTAGAAATAACAAAATGTATGAAATATAAATGTTTTGTGTATCATAAAATCTAATAAAATATCCCGATACGCTGATAAAAATATTCAACTTAAAATTTAAGGTAAATCTTAACTTCCGAACTTAACTTTTAAAGAAAGTGTCAAAATGTATTTGCGTTCATATAAAGGAAATCCATTTACAAAATTGCAGCTTCATAGGCTTTAAAAAAAATATTCTTGGTTGAATGCACAGAGAATATAAGGTTTTGTATCTAATCTTTTCTGTGCATTCAACAAAGTAAAACAAAAAATTATGGGACTAGGATTTTTTATGACTACAAAAACTAGGAATCAAAGCAATTTTAATCCTTGGTTTGGTTCCTTATTCTTTTTGGATGCAGCTTAATGATCTGTTATTTTTGTGGTTTTAAAATGAAAATATTTAATAGAAAGGCTTGTTTAATTTTTTAATAAAATTATTTTTTTTATATAAACTATCATTTTGCTGTCTTTATACAGATTTACCAAGATTCTTTGACAAAAGGAATAGTATAAAGTATATTCCGAGAAAATTTGTATGTAAAGACATCTAATCTCTTTTTATTTCTAAGTTGAAATCTGTAATTAAAATTCTGAAACAGAATTTAATAATTTTAAAAA
Organism: Druceiella hillmani; assembly: GCA_039881145.1. NCBI lineage: Eukaryota > Metazoa > Arthropoda > Insecta > Lepidoptera > Hepialidae > Druceiella > Druceiella hillmani. The sequence goes on from JAYKKI010000009.1 coordinate 15,262,561, forward strand.
CTTTTTCATGTGAAGACTTGACTCTATATCGTATGAATACATGAAAAGTTCTGAAATAAATGTTTTTGTGTGCACATAATATACAGGAACATTTTAATTTACATACGTGTAATATAACCGCAACGACAAAGCTTGTAATTATTATTTTAATCAAAATGAAAAATTTACCTGCTTTCCAATTGCTGATCTCTTCGCCGACACACACGAAAAGCGAAAAGTAATACATGCTAATTGAATGCATTTATGACCAACGAGGGTCAACAACCAGATCGCGTAAATAAATTTTCATTACGCCACAACTGCTTTGAACCAAATATAAGGTTTGTATCAAACACAATTCTATATCAACAAAATCCAAACTTAACGTCGTTTGAAAAATCAATGTATGTCAAACTTTGAAAAATCAATGTAACATACAAGTTTGCACGGAAATGAAAAATTTTAACACGACGTTTTATGAATAGGTTTTTTCTCAAAATGATTAGTAAAATTTAAGCTTTTATATGTTTTTATATGGGTACTACTTTACGTGGGTGAATATATTTTTATGTCGGTACTGTATATGTATTAGCAAAAATACTGTATATATATATATATATATTAGCAAAGATATATATAGTATCCTTGGTAATATCCCACCTAAAGATGTTGTAATACAACGAAACCTAGGTGGTAAAGAAATTAAAGAGAGTAGAAATAATACTACATCACGTAGTTTCATTTAATTGTGAATAATGAATTTCTACAAAATTAACGCCAAATATATTCAATAAATGAATATACAATAAAATATAAGATGGAATATCTTTCACTGTTTTTATTATGAATCTATAAACTTAAATTACAACATACTTTTGCTTTTTGCTGTTCATACTTCAATGTAAATTTAATTACTCCAACGCAATATAAATCCCGTACATTTAATAAATACAATTTTATTTTATTTGGTTTTAAATATTATGAAATTAGTAAATACGACATCAGTAAAATAAATACGACGCGTGTAATTAATAGGTAGCAGTCCGTATCGCACAAAATCTTGTGAGAATTGCGGAAGGCTAATCCATCCGAGATTAGTCAACTGCTACGCTTGAGTCCTTTCATAGAAAAGGATGTGAATAGGGTCTAAGGATTTACCTATATTTAAAATTAATAAGTTTCCCCGAAATAAGTCAGTATCTATATTGAAAAATGTTATTAAGTATCTTTATACGTAATATAATTTTGATAGTTATTTATGTCCTAATATTTTATTTAGATTTGCATTAAGCATTTTATTTCATTGATTTAATAAAAATAATCATTTAACTACGAACAGAGCTAGCACTACTAGGGTTCCAAACGTGCTTAGTTACTCGTAACAGTTCAAAACATGTAAGAAAACAAAGTGCTGTTCTTGGACTTCTATTAAACAATTAAGGAACACTAATATTATTTTTAATCGCATTAATTTATTAATGGTTTTCATATAGATAAAAATGTCACAAATCCCTGTATTAATGCTTAGATCAGATTTTACCGATCGCGTATTTTATAATTTTTGTTTGAGTATTATCTAAAATATAAAAGAGGTGATGTACTTTCTTGTATATCTTGGAGTATAACTATAAGGTATGTACACCAAAATGCACAAATGTGTTCAAAATTCTGAAGAAATGTATTTTTGCGCGTCCTACAATTTGCCCATTCAAACGATATCCTACAGGATTTACGAAAAAAATCAGGCACTTCATTTTCCCCTCTAAAATACAAAAAAAATATAAATGTATAATAAACCATTTAAATATTTTAAAGTAAAAGTTGCTGCAAAATATTGTCAGTTAATACAATATATTATTCTATTAAATTTTATATATTTAAGTCGTTTCTTTTTTTATATTTACTTTCTTTGTATAATAGTCTGTGACAGACCGAAAAGTAGCGGATTTTGTAAAGCTTCCATTTTTCCTCTTGAGGAACACTTCCTAAAAAATACAAAATATTGGTATCCTCTATAGTGTTTAACATAAAAATTTATTTTTTAAATTACATTAAACAGATTCGATACTTGAATCTGATCGCAAACGAATTATAAATGAAACTCTTTTTTGTTGGTCGTGGCGATTATTCAACCATAACGGTCTCATAATTCCGATATTTTGACAGATCTGCAATAAAATTTTGCAATAAAATCCATTCAGCAAAACAATGATAATTGGGTAGAAAAAACTATAAGGTATAAATTTAAAGGTACCTCTTCATGTACAGAATGCGAATACGAACAATTTTGTCGCAATACCGATAAATTTTTTTGCAAACTTAGTGAGATTAGATTAAATTCATCTCATCATGTGTAACAATCTGTATTCATTTTGTGAGCTTTTCACTTAAATGCTGCGGTTATATGGTTTAAGCCTCTACAGTAATAAGCAGTTTCCCTCTCCGACTGACATCTTCAATAATAAATGGTCGTATTAATAGTAAAATTGCTGTAGTTACTAACATGTAAGCACAAATGTGTTACAAACAAAAGGAAAATAAATACCGTAATATAATGGAGATTAAAAAAACTAAACATTCATGATATGGGTTTAGAGAAGAAAAAAATTCCCTGTTAACTAATGAAATAAGCATTTTATTATGTGTTCTATAATTAATTATTTATATCACGTTTATGAATTATGTCTTCATAATATCTTCGGAAGACGAATTATAGAAGATTGTCGATCAGGTTAACGAGTATAGTGTTAAAGCGGTCCTCAAAATTAATGATACCAGGAAAAAGATATGGTCATCTCTAGCAATCCCAATCTCTAACGAAGCATATTTGTGGTGGGTCAAATACTAGAATAGGTAAATGAATGTCAAATCTCAGAACCTGGCTTACCCAAATATTGAACAGTAAGACAGAGGTCAAGACACGTATTGAAATTACCCGTAGTGCATTTGGAAAAAATAACTACTCTACTATCGGAGCCTTAAAATCTCACTTCGAATTCGTCTACTCCAGTGCTACATCTGGCCCATCTGGATGAAAAGCCTTGACTAATAAGGAACATCTCGAATCAAAGTGTAGACGTCATGTGTGATGATGTCTCACGTTTCTACTACGAATGAAGTTCTACTACGAATTAGCAAGAAACGCAAGCTTTTAAAAAAAACCAGCAGGTGGTTTCAAAAGCTTGGTGCTGGTAACTAATAATGTAGCGAAAATTTTCTGAGAGAAGGAAAACCGGTCGTAGAAAAAATTCATGGTTGCGTTATACACGAGAATTGACAGGAATTATGAGTGTTACCGAACTCTTCCAATTTACCAAGAGCAATTCCAAATACGCAGAGCTGACGGTCAAACTTCACTAGTTGGAGGGGTACTCTTAAAAAAGATTAATTTTTGCATGCTTTTTTAATTTCAACCCTAAACTTTTTTGTTTTCTTTATTACGTGGAATTGTAGTGATTATCGTTAAATGTAGCATAAATATAATTTCTTTTAAATCCAGGTTGAGCTCTTTTAGTTTTACTTACCTATTTTAATGAGTTCAAATATAACAAATACCATAGAATTTAACTTGCATTGGATGTAGTGCAGTTAGTGTCTATGAGAATTGTAATATATAAAAAGTATTGTCTCCATTTTTATGTCATAATAATACGAAAATAGAAAATCAAAAAATATTTGAAATCGTTGTAAAAAACTCCGTAAATTTCTCGGGGGGCTCATTTCATTTATTATAAAAAAATAATATTCACACTCGTGACTCTTTTTGAGAATGTGGAATTATTAATTTCAGAATTTGTATCCCGCAGCTTATTAGCTATATATTTTACCATCAAGAAAAACTAAACATTATGATCAAAACAAAACTTAGAGCAGATAGAAATGTATAGTATCTATGTAACAGCAGCCTTGTCACATTCTCCGACCGCTCGACATCTTGTTTACTTTACTTGTTCAAATTTCAACGTTCGTTTAAAAAATGGCAGATATTAATTTCGCAATGGTTTCATCCCATTATTTGTTTACAAACACATGCGCACGTGCACACGCTCTTACAAAACACAATAATTAGGCTCAATCATAGTATTTTTCCGAAACAAATTTCCTGAATAATTCATGTGTTTATGAGTATTTCATGAGTGTTAAAACGAAATGAATGTACTCTGTGGAACCGGTGCGGATGATTGGCTGGGAAGGTGGTATTTCGCTTTGCATTATTCATGGAATCCCTCTGATGAGGCATTATGTAATGAAGGATATGAGGTATGGAATAGTGCCGAGTGATAGTTTGTTTCAAGTTTATTTTCGTTTCAGTATAGTGGTAAAAGTGCGAAAGGCAATTTTGTATGAACTGGTTCAAAAATTATTCACATGTTATAGTGCTTATGGCGATGTAAAGAGAATGTAGGGCAAAACTGTTTTGTGGTTTATGTCGACGGTTAGATCTTTATACTAAAAATAAATACTTATTTTTAAACAAAATAAAAAAAAAGCAAATTATTTCCAGACCTATAATTGCCCTTCTATGCCCATGCAATGTTGTCCATGGTGCTACTAATGGCCAGTAAAATACACATAAAAGAATTAAAAAATATATAAATATTATGCAATATTCTAAAAATGGTAGGAAGTGAATTGGATATTGGTACTCGAAATCAATTCATTGGATTACCATAATGAATTGTAAACAGTACAACGTTTTTTCGACCATGGGGTGGACTGGGAATTCATCTTCATCATCATCGATTCGAGTTGTTGAACTAAAAAATTTTTCCGCCTCAATAACTAGCGGAAAATAGAATTTTGTACTTGAATTCAATTCACTGACTATCACGGCCAATAGAAAAAAAAGCAAATTTTTTCGACCATGCTTGATGGCAGATAGTAAAGTGGAAATTCATATTAAATCCTAATTTTTTCTTATTACTTTGTGTATGAATGTTTTCTCCTTGAAATAAATTAATTTTATAGTTTTATTTTTCTAATGAAATACCTGGAACTTTTAATTGAGGTATAAACTTTGATTTAAACGTATTAATTTTTGAAATAGATTTTAATTCTACTCTATAAGTTATTTTTAAATTTGATTAACATATTTTACCAATTAGATTTCAATATTTAACTTGTTTAAGTGCCATGTACATAACGTCTTTAGAACAAAAACATATTCAGTAAAATTCACAAAACATCGACTATTTTTTTAAAAAACCCTCAAATATAATCAAAGGTTTAAGGAATATAAGAGATAATAAAATTCCGTTTGTCTTTTATCATTATTTACAATAATATTAGCAGATATGGGAAACGAATATTTGGAATGTAAATTAGAGTCGGGTATATTATTGCCCATTAATTAAGCTATGGTAGGAAGAATTGCTGTTAACCTTATTTTATTAATATTAGGCTGGCAAGAGAGCTATAAAATATTTTGATATAACTTTCTAGAAATTTTCAGTTTCAGGTAATACCAGAATGTTGTAGAATCCTATGAAACATATTACATGAAGGGTATATAACCCCGTACCGTTCGAAAGAATAAACGGATCAAAAACAAGTTTGAAACTACGGAGACGAACAGAGATACACTTACTATACGACAACGCTTGACCGCACGTTGCTTAAATCTCTCTATCAACTGGAGAGACTTGGCTAGGATTCATTACCTTACCAAGCTTGTTAACCAGACTTAGCACCATCAGACTATCATCTCTTCCAAGCCTTCAACAAATTTTTATGCCAAAGAAAGTTTCACGATTTTAAAGATATTGAATGCAAATATAAAATATATTTACCCTCCAAAGAATAAAATTTAAACTTTTTTATGTATTTTATTATTTTCTTACCAACCTAATATATTAAAATCCTAAAATACACTTTATTTCCTACTTTGGATTTGTGTTTCATTTTTTGTTTGCTGTGCGACTTATATTCATTAATTTGTGAAATTTACATTCATTAATTTACTTTAGTGATAAATAAAAAACACTAAAAACAATTTATTACTCGCTCCAGTAGATCACATTTTCTCACACCATACCTCACCTCTACCCACCCACATGTATTTTTATTTACTTGATCTATGCGATTTGTTATTCATTAGTTTATATGTAAATGCAGTGAAAATTTGATAATTTTCCGCTCAAAATAAGTTTATTCTATAAGAGGGGTTTTATGGTTTGAAACGGTTTTGATGTGTGTATTCGTATGCCCAGTTCTGTATCTTTGCTTCTCCACATCAGCCGCGAACTTTCCACGAGAGACCGTGCGTTGCCGTGCGACTGTAGATTGCAGCTGTGAAGTGTGAAGGCGGCTGGGGGCTTGTATCAATAAGTCGAGCGCGTCGATGGTTGAATTATCTTTTGAAAATGTTGGAAAACGAAATTTGGTTAGAAAGGGAGAAGAGTTAAAAAGGAGAAAGATGTAGAATTCAATTTAAATATAATTTAAGCAAACCAATTTGGGTAATTTAATATCGCTTTAGTATTAAAATAAATGTTGATTTCAGCAAAAATAATAAACGTAAAAGATTTATTTTTTAAAATGTTTCATATATTTGTTAATTTTGCAGAAATTAGTTACTCACAATTAAATGAAACTACGGGATGTAGTATTATTCCTACTCACTACTGATAATTATCCGCTATAAAATAAGCTTATTCTATAAGACGAGTTTTATTGTTCGAAATGGTTTTGATGTGTGTATTCGTATGCCCATCTCTATAGTTAAATAGTTTTAACTTTGCTTTGCTTAATATTTATTGTGATAATGATCAAAACCGCATAATTGTCAACTTTTATATAAGTGATGGAAAATATTTTGACTTTTGTTTTGATCTAAGACAGAACTACAATTATTTTGTTTCTTTTTGTAACATAACTTGACTTAATATTTTTTAGTTATGTTTAATGTTTACGAGCCGTAAGTTATATAAATATTTGTTATGTTTAATTAGAAAAGTTGCTTCTATTTATTCTTGTAAAAATAAAATGCGAAACTAAAGTTAAGACAGTTCAAAATAGTAGGTTCATTATACCTCAGGCCAATAGATGGACAGAAGTAACGATAATTTAGACTTATTATTAGAAGTAAAGATAATTTATACATATTATTATAAAAAAAGTTAAAAGTATAAACATACCCAAAGAAATAATTTGATTAAGTTTGAGTAAGAAAGACACTGCCATTTAATGGAAAATTACTGATACATTAATTGTACTTGCCTTTATTCATTGTTTTTTTTAATAACCATGGTTAAAGACAAACTTTTGTCAATGAGTTTCTGGAAATGATGATTTTTTTCACGCTATTAACTATGTGCTAAGTATATTTTTTTGTTAAAGTCTCGAGAAGAGATAGTCAACCCACCCAAAGCGAGCGGATCTTTATTAACTTGTCAAGGGCCGCTTTTTGCTCGGACACCTAATCTTTGTACTTAAATAAAGGAACTCTGTATTTACACGTGAAATTAAGCGAAAGATACTTACAATATAATAGGTTCAGGACATTAATAACGCGAAGTTGGCCGGCTTTTTTTAGCTCATATATTTTATTGACGATCGTCTTGGCAGTGGCAGATTTAGACGTTTACTTTCAGGTTTTTATATCCTTTTTACGGAATTCTCGTATTATGTGTTTAACATTATGTGCATTTGGAATAACTAATTCGTTTGTTGGTCCATATACACTTGAATTTACTAGTGATTACACCAGGATTGATTTTTGATGAAAGTATCACAATATTTATTTATTTTTAGGGTACTTTTTAAGGTTCTTTTTATACTAAACCTATAAAGTTAAATTAAAATTTTGCTCCAATTTGTGGAAACAACATGATATATAAAAAAAACCTGTCAGGCACGAGTGGAACGCGCACTACGGTTAAAATACGATATTATGATATTCGGCATAAATAAATATATAATGGTACATGACATTCCTATTAAATTATATACAAATTTGTAATTTTTTACAACAAAACTATATAATCTATTATATCTTTGCATGCGCGTATTTAAAAAAAAAATTGTTTTTAAGTGATATGACTATAAATTAACCATTTTTAGGTTTTTTCCCTTATTTCTGTTGTGAGACCTTGCTTCATGTCAAATTGATTGATTCTAGGTCAAAGGAAAATACGCAATAGGTTTTATTTATTTGCAAGTCTCAAAATATACTACAAAAATGGTGTTATTTTTAGGGTTATTCTTAATTTTACTGACTCAGAAGCTTGATTCTTTTACAGCTCCAAGTGACAGTAGACCTAACTTCTTTTTTCTCAGCACTAAAGCCTTGTGCAGGCCAAGGTTTTTCCAATCTGCTTCCTCTAGGCAGTGCGATATGATGCAAGGTTTCTCCACCTGTCGACTCCCGATATTTTTAAGTCCTTCTATACACTGTCCAACCACCTTGTAGGTGGTCTTCTTCTTCTCCTTGTACCTTCAAATTTCGCGAATGTTAGTTTTTTAACTAATCTTTCCGTCGAAAAACGTGTTCCAACCATCTGATTCTTTATGACTTGATTCTCTCACAATGTTTGCTTGCCCATATTCAATATAAATTGCATAATTATATAAGCTTCTCCAGTTGTTATTTTCTTTGACCTGTCCAAAAATTGACCGAAGAATCTCTTCTGCTTTATTGATTGCCCAGGTTTCGCCATACAAAATTATAGGTTTGATGATAATTTTAAATAGATTTATTTTTGTATTAACAGGGATGAGTTTTGATTTGAGTTATCTTTTTAGGCTATCGTAACATCTGTTTGCCATCAAATGTCGGTTCCCAATCTCAACCTTTACCTCATTTTTACTGGTAATGAATATAACCAGATTCTTAAACTGAATGATTCCTTCAAAGGTATAATTTCCAATTTGAAGCGAATGCATATCATGCGCTCTAAAGCTTACAACCAAAAATTTTGTTTTTTCTTCGTTTACTGCTAAGCCAATATCTAAGAGCAGTTTCAAGGGCAATAACTAAAAATTTACCATTTGATTTAATTGATCTCATCTGTCAGTGTAATTTGTAATAAAGCAAACATTTCAAAATAACATCGTGTTTTATTAAAAATTTCAAAATTTCTCAAGATATCGAAACTCGAAAAATCTTGGTCGAGAATTCTCCTGTCTCTAGAAATAAAAAGTTAGAGAAACCAGAGACCCTAGTAATTAATAAAGTAACTCATATACTATTTCGTATTTAAAATATTATAATATATTTATCATAAAATATTAGCTTTGATCAAGCTTTTTATATCTCTTTTTTCTAAAACATAGTCTATTTCGGACCGTTGTGTACGTGAAAATGATGCACGGCTATCCTTTTCTTATTCAATTAAATATTGAGGAAGGCAAATTCCGTAAGGGTTATCTATTTAAATTTACCAGTAATTACCCACAAACCGCTAAAGTAACGCAGTTCCCGGATTTCCGTGTTTATATATAAAAACTTAAATAGCCAAATATGAAAAGTTATATTATAAAATTACTGACCCAACTAAAAAGCAAAATGTTCACTTACATACGCGTGGTTGTCGAAATGTCAAAGAATTATTTAGGTATTTTCTTTATACGCACTGCCTGGAAGCAAAATAAAAATATTGCAATAAAATAAAATATAAATAATAATATAATAAAAAGGGTATTTCTAAATATTTTGAAGTACTTTTTGTTAATGTCTTCGTTTTTATGTATGTAATTATATTAAGCTAAAACTACTATGCGCATTTTAAAGACATTTTTATTTTGATAGATCTTAGTTAAACCCTTTATAAAAGAAAGACCTGTCGTTCAATGTCATATAAATTATTTATATTAAATACTTACATGATATTGTTTAATCGATTGTTTTTACATAACTGTTCTAAAGCATTGAATACTGTGTTACTCTGACGTTAAAAATTACTAAAAATCCAGGAACTGAGAAATGCTAATTAGGTATCATTTTAATAATTTTAAGGTATTTTTAATTATTTTTTTAAGGCTAAATTATTATATATGGAATCAATTATATGAATTCAATTTCATACGTCACATCGAAAAAACGAACTTGATGAAATAATTCTCACTATCTAAGTACATAATATGAATTCATGTAAAAATTTAGTTAAGGATACTTCTAATATTCGATATACTAAATAAGGAATAAATATTATACTTCATAAAATTTTGGTATTAACTTTCCTTTAGTCAGGGCGTAAAGAGCTGTTCAGATTAATTAAAACTAATCTGTGTAATAACCGCGCATTGAATAAAAAGAAGTTGCGAAAGCTGCGAGAAGCTTGCGCAGTAACTAAATTATGGAACAAAATTACTGACATAAATGTTTTAACATTTTTATTATATCTTACATTTTTAAGCTAATAAAAAAATACGAGCCGTAATCCGCAAATAAATATGAATTAGACTCTCTTAAAATGGTAAAAGATAATTTGATTATAATCTCTTAATCTTTGCGTCAATAAAATTAGAACAACATCTAATTTAATATAAAGGTTTAAATTAAATTAGACGGTAAGAAATAAGTAGAAAATCTGTGATGAATCAAAATTTCACACATCGCAATTAATTTCATGAAATATGTTTTTTTAAATTTTTGGTTTTATTATTTATCTTGAAAGAAATAAAGTGTTTTCGTTATTATTGTTAGGTTTTAAAAATTTCTATTTAATTGACGCTAAATCGATTTCTTGAAAAATATTTACATGTGGGTTTGTAGTTATTCGTATACACTGAGGTAAGTCATATAAATATATGGGTGCTGAGTTCGAACCTGTTGAAAAAAATTGAACAGTTATAAAATTTTAAGTTTATAACTGTAAATCTACGTGTGTATTCAATAAATTCTAGGTATGTTCCTGAATAAAGAAAATACTTCAAGAACGAGTTTTTTATTTTTCGTTTCCGAATATTTCCTTTCTTTGATTTCTTCCTTTAATTAATTTTCGATATTAAATTGTCCGCCGAAATTTTTCTCAAAATTACAAATGTGGGAAATGCAAATGTGGGTCAGATCCAAATAATTTTAGCCGTTGGTTGATCTCTTCAAATATAAAATCGCATATATCGACCTTGACTCTTTACGTTCTATAAATAAGTTTATTGTCACGAACAAAGAAGATAACTCTTCCATACCACATTTTATCAATTGCTCATTTTAGCTGGTTAAGCATAAAGGATAGATATTGACTATTATTTTTCTCATAAATAATCAGTATTAGTCTATCACAGTTTAATAAATATATGACCATAAACTTTCTGGCCAATAAAACCTCATAATTTATGTAGAATATGAATAACAAATCTAGGTGATATGGAAACTCTCTTCACCCTAGAGCGTTAATCGTTAAAAAGCATGCAATAGGGTACATAATTTACACTATACGGATGGAAATAAAGAAAAAAAGTATAATTTTCGACAATTCCTTGCAACAATATAAAAAATAATGAAAGTGAAATTCACAATTATGACCTATTAGGCAGTATTTTATATCGTTCTTTATTTGGAAAGATAGATTTGGAATGAAAGAGTCAAAAAATATTGAAATTGAAGAAAAAATATGAAGGAATTATAAAAACATTGTGCACGACAAATATTAATGAACATAATTACCGATTTATTGTTTTAAAAGTAACACTTAAAATTTAATATAATATTCATAAATATATAATTCACTATTAGCTGTTATTCCTTGTTTCAAATAATATTCTGAAAAAAGTTTTCGTTCATTTATTTAATAACTGATGCAGAGTAAAAACATTTTCCTGAATGTATCCTCTTTACTTGATATTTTTTTGATTTGATTTGACAGAGGCAATTTAATTCACATATGACCGATCCGATAAGTTTCCAATTTAGGTTATGTTTGATCACATTAAAACTTTGGGGAATAGGATCCTAACATGAATTCCATAATTTTATTTATCCTTGATAGTATCAACTTCGCAATTTGAAGGAAGAAAAAGTATTATGATATCTGAATCAAATATAGAGTAACAAAATTAAGAAAATATTTTGACATTAAACACAGTAATATGTGATCAAAAACGTTGATATCAAAAAAATTTAAAAAAAATGTTAAGTTACAGTTTTATTCACCTTAAAAAAAGGAAATATTACATTAGCATCTAATGTTACTTTCGTAATATTAATGGAGATTTTGTTTTCCTTACCAGTGAAATATATACGTAGGTTTATTTATCCGTTTTATTTTCTTTAATTAAATATTTCTAATAATTTTTCTTTGAAGTGATGAATTTTTATTTGTAAAATTAACCAACAACATTTACGGTAGTGAATGTTATCTACAATCGTATATCTCCACCCGTTCCCTTAAATATTATTTTTCTCGTTTACTCATATCATAACAACCCTTTTCCTCTTTTTCTCCTTCTATAATCTGCAGAATTCTTATGAGGCAGACACTTACGAGGCATTCCATTAAATTAGTTCTAAAAGAAATTATGTCAATCAAAAATGTTTTCTTTTTAATTATATTTTATCCTCGTTTTTCTTCAGTTTTAGAAGTTTACTTTTTATAACACACATCTCGTGTTATCGTAAATTTTATTGCACATAAATCCAAAATGAATATCTAACAATCCAGAACAAATACCAAAAAATTACTGGCTTCCTATACTTTGACGTTGTTAAATTTGTTATTGTTTGTGATATTTAAATTTGTTCTTGAATTTGGTAAGCTCATAATCTAATGTTAGATTATATCTAGCTACAGCAGTTGTGTAGATTGACTGACAGTTTCCCATAAGGTCGACCAAGTTAATTGATCTCGGTCTGTCGATATTTTTAATGCCTCCATATTTTAATGAAATTACTTTGCCTTGGAAGTGGTTCTTTATTTAAAATTTGTCTTTGAAAGGGATGTTTTATCCGTTTTCATAGTTCATTTTAATCAATCTTTATATGATTTTGGCAGTGGTTTTGTAAGTATTTAGATATTGTATAGCCATGAATCACCACAGTCAGTATAGTCATTACATAGTCATACATAGTGTATTAATTTTGAATAAAATTTCATTATAATGATTACATAAAGCAATTAAAGGATTCATTGAAATTTATTTTATGGTTCAAAATCAAGATTAAGTTGAACATAGGTACATACATACGTGAATGTCAAAAAAGTCGATGAACATATTTTTTAAATATTATTCAATTTTGAGCTTAGAAAGAAGAAAAAAGACATTACTGATTTATCGTTTAAAGAAAACTCTTAAAAAAGTTTAAATATATATTTATATATATATATATATATATATATATAAATATATATTTAAACTTCTCTCAAATATTTTCTCATAAGAAAGAACAAAAAATCAAATGGTTATTTTTAATTTACTATACCCGGTTTTTACACACACTTTCAAAATATGTTTTATTTTAAATTTAATTTAATAATTATTTTACAAATATTCCGTTCGTATTTTTTACTCTTATACTGTATTATCTGATCCCCTCCCCCGCATAATGGTATGGTGGTCCACTTACGTATAATGGTGGTGCACACACGTATAATGGACTATGTCAATTATATCCCAGTCTCAAGTTTATTAATTTATAATAATTGAATGTTAATAGATGTGTTATTTACCGTATTAAATGTAATAAAATCTAAACGGACATTTTATACTAAATTTGGACGATTGTTGTAACTAATCGATACAGAACTTAAAAATTGATAAAAGGGATGAATCTAATTCATCATAAATCGTAAAAATAGGTTACATTCAAATGTGTTTAAACACACAAGACGTATATGCAAATAAAATATTTATAACGTAAACATTAAAATTATTGCATAAAGATATGTTGTTGGAATAAATTGATGGACCGACAAACGGGACCAGCTATTACGACTGCAGACCGCTGGTTACGGAGTGCGAAAAAAAACAATTGAAACGATTAGAACTTATGAAAGCAAAAAGTGAAAAAGATATATATTTCAACTTAATGTAATAAGTGAAGTTCGTGGTCGTAATTCAATTCCGAAAACTCGTTTTCTTTCCCTTCTAAAGCCAAGTAAAGCCGATCACTTCCAAATTGCCTGGGAAAATTGCTTTTAAAGAAAGACGATTTGGAAGCATTGTCTCATAAATAGATCATGACATCTGAATAATTTGTTAACTGACTATATAAATCTTCAAAATTACTTACTCGAGTACCCGAACGAATGACACGAACATTCCTTTTTCATGGATATTAGGACATTTCCACTGCTATAACCGGAAAAAATTAAGGGAAAATTATGTTTAAAATAATGATGATGTGCTATAACGTATTTTTTTGACTTTTCAATTTGTTTCTCCTTGTTCTGTAAAAAAAAAGTTAACTGTCTGTGAGTAGTTTATTTTGTTACAAATTTTTTTACTACAACGGGAGTTATAATAAAATGATAAGGGTCGCCTTGCGACCTTGGTGTGTTGGGGTTCGATTCCCGGTAGATCGTCAAGCGAGACCAAAGTGATATTTGTAATTGCGTTGCTGCAATACCACCAAATAGTGACGTATAGCAATGAAATGAAGCAAGAAGCTACGCCCTGAAATCGCAAAGGCGCCTGTTCCGCGTAGCCATTATAGGCATTAGCTCCAACTATATGCGTATTAGAAGAGACCTGTATTCAATAAATTTGGTCAGCAGGTTGTTGGTTTGATTTTAGTTTTTTTTTAAACATATTATAAATACGTTTAAAAAAAACAAATCAAATCAGTGAAGAAAGTTTGTACGTATCCCCAAAAATAAAGATCATTTTAATATTTCATTATACGTGTAAAAAAAATAAAGAGATTTTTAGTACGTAGATCAAAATAATGGTTATTTTAATTAGACATTGAACATTTTATAATTATCTATCTCACTTACGTTGCACAATTATTTTTTTGGTAAAGGTATTTATTTGTCCTTATAAAAAATGCACTTTATGTTGTAATTGCTGTTTGGTATCCGTAAATGCATATAATATCGATATTTTGTAGTTACTGATTTTAATAGTATCTAATATTATTTCGATTGTGCACCAAAATCTACTTCAAAAATGTATCAATAAGTTTAAAGTATAATTTGGGGATTAAGATGTGTTAATTACTATGGTAAATACGGCTGAAATGTTTTAAGTCTAAAGTAATCATATATATATATATATATATATATATATATATATATATATATATATAATATAGGCTCTGTGAGTATCTTTATATAATTAGACATTTTATAACAATCCTCGTAAGTCAAATTTGCTGACAACCTGAGGGTCAAACTGATTTAACTTTACAATAACTTTTTTGTCCCGAGTTGCATTGATTTGTAATGTGTCGATTCGAAGAAGGATTTTGTGGATAAACAGTTTAAAAGTACTTATATTGAATTATAAACTATATCTCATTTAAAGCGCAAAGACTAAAAATAAATCGAATGAAATTTCGGTGGTTCAAAATTAGTTTTTTTTTACTTTCAAAAAATTCATCACATTTTTTATTGTAAATCGGACACAGTTGAAAAAATGTATTTAAAACCTTAAGCACCACCCATCACGCACGAATAGCATAGAGCGACGTCGCTATAAGAAGAGATGAGAAAGACAGATTATGTCTATCTTGTTTTCTCTTTTAGTGGCGTCTTTCCCTGCTGGTCATGGAAGATTGTTGTTGCAGAAAGCGCTTTATCGTAATTTACATAATATCATCTTTTCAATTTTCCGCGAGTTTTTCATAACTCGCCTTAATTTAGTTTCAGTTTTAGCTAATGCATAAATAGAAACTCAGTGATGTATTCTATGACTATGTTCTCCTTTCTCACTATTCATTAATCATACCCAATTTTATTGTTTTTATTTCATATTTTGAAGTTTAAAATTAAATAAACATCTTGTATAGGGTTATGAAAACAATTTGCACAGTATATGTACATCGAATATAATACTAGCTTTAAAGTTAAAATAATAATAATGAAAAGGCACAGAATATTAGAAGGTCCGTTTTTTAAATACATTTGGTATATAAAAAACGGATCCAAATAGAGACATGGCTTACCAATTTTCAAACATATAACTGGTGTTTCTCAGTACCACCATTTTCAATATTTTTTTATGTTTATAATAATGAGCCTGAACCTATAAAAATATTTAACTCAAAAACAGATGAATATTAAATGACACGCACATTTTTTTTACTCATCGCCATTCAAATGATATTTTTAAATAATTTAGATATAGATTTAAGCAGATCAAACCTTTCATAATTATCTAATATTATCACAATAAAATATGTAATGAAGTCTAAAAGAATTGCATGCAGAATTGCAGAATTTTAATAAAAAGAAGATAATTATAAAATCCTTGCTTTTTAACTCAATATTTTCACTAGTTTTTTCCACCAGTCGTAATGGACTAGCGCAGATTATAACTTCTTTCGTACATTGCCTTAGAATGTTTCTAAAGATCACAACAAAGCTTAAGTGTTAATGGAGAAGTTTGAAAATGTCTTGTGTAAAATCAAAATCGTATGTATCACTTTTACACCGATTCTAATACAACTAATACATATTTTGTCTTATTAATTTATTTTACAGTTTTCACAATATTATTATTTTGATATTAGTTTGTTATGATCCTTGCCGTGATCTTTATTCTCTACGTCACTTTGCGTATCTCTAATGCTCAAGTTATTGTTGACTTAATGTTTTACTCAATTAATATATGCAAAGACAAAACCGTGCAACTAGTGATCTACTTAATTTTGATATTATCAAAAATTTGTATTTACGAATGTTTAAATTGTAGAGCTTTTTCAGATGCTGGTTTTGTTCATTCTAAATCTATCATTAAAGACAAAAAGAGCATTCATTGTTTATCTAAACACCAAATCTCGTTTTAATCTGCGTTTATAAGCACACATAAAAATACACTCACGCACACACACGTGTGTGTGTATATATGTATATATATGTATGTATATATATATATATATATATATATATATATATATATATAAATATAAATAACACGAGTATATATTGGGTATTTCAAAATTTGCAAATGCTATGAAAACCGCAATTTTATTCAATCTGGATTATTTGTCGTTCAATAAGAGCAACGGTGCCATTAAAAATTTTTTGGCGTGACAATGTATGGATACGTTTTGTACTTATTTATGTAATTAAATATATATTGACTGACAAAGTACTACTCAAAAGTATAAAGCAACGCCGCCACGATGATAATTTATAAACCATGGTGATTATAATAATTAAGTATTGAATACATTTGGCGTTAATTTTGTAGAAATTCATTATTCACAATTAAATGAAACTACGTGATGTAGTATTATTTCTACTTTCTTTAATTTCTTTACCACGACCTAGGTTTCGTTGTATTACAACATATTTAGGTGGGATATTAGCAAAGATTATTTGCTAATATCCCACCTGAAGATGTTGTAATACAACGAAACCTAGGTCGTGGTAAAGAAATTAAAGAGAGTAGAAATAATACTACATCACGTAGTTTCATTTAATTGTGAATAATAATTAAGCATTGCATAATATCGCATATTCGATATTATGTGGGGTTATACGTGAAATAATATTAAGTATTATTTCAGCCTCGCCCTCCAAAGCTATGCTCGAAATGCGCGAAATCTTATTATCTAATCGAGTACCTAGTATTTTCCCCAAGGACTAATTCGTATACTTAATTACAGGAGCTCTATATTTACACACTTAATTAAGCGAAAGATCATTACAATAAAATTGTTACATAACCTTACAAGAAATGTGAGTTGGGTCACTGTTTACACGTTCTGAAGTTTTCTAGCTTATTAAATTGAACAGTAGAAGTACTTCTCATTTACAAAAGATGTAATTTACTTCATCAGTTTATGTGATAAACATTTTATTAATAAATAGCGTTTGTAGGTTGATGTTCATTATGTTCCAATATATAATAAAATTACATCAGATACACAATTAAGTCATAGGCCTCTATTATAATGAATTATTAGGCCCATTAACAAACCACAATTATTGATAAAATAAGATGAAGGAGATCAAGGATCAGCAAGAATCTTAAGATTCGACCCTGTGAAGAAGCATTTACGATAATTAAGTGCGGTCATGTAATATTTGTGTAATTGAACATGCAAATATAAAATCAACTGTATCAATTTGATGCAATTTTTACTAAGGTAGTATCAATTTATAGAAGTAGTTTGTAGTTGCTAATATTCAGATTATATTATAATACTACAAGTATAATACTGTTTTGACAAAATGTATTCCTAATTAAATTAACTCATTTTAAAATGTTTCATAATTTTTTTAATTAAATTTGAAGATGCTATACGTACATAATATAAGATATTGTAATGAGCTAAATAATGTTGAGAGATTTATTTATCATTGTTATATCATAAATTTATCATTGTTATACACATAACATTGTCATATCAGAAGAGCAACACTTTTATCAAATATTTAGATATTATGCACTTTTTGAGGTGATAATGTTTATATGCGTGTTTATATATATATTTATATTGTGGTACATAAATATTTCCTAACTGATGACGTGTCATTAAAAAACTATGTAACGAGTCCATCACGATGATCATTTAGATCTCAGGATAAGACAAATAATTAAATATTGCGCAATCACATGCTCTACATTTTGTGAGATTATGTGTGAAAAAATATCAAATATTATTTAAGCCTAGTACTCCACAAGTACACCTAAATTGAGAATTATTTTGAGTGTAATTGGTGTAAAGGACGCTGTATTTGTATTTGGTTGATTGAGATGATGCGTTTTTATCTGTAAGGCTTTTATCGGATGTAAGCAGCGCATTTTTTGGATTTGTTATTGTTTTAACTACAGGATTATGCATGTATTCTCCAATTTTGTTTATGTACTTTCCGCATGTAACAAGACGTTAAGTAACTTTGTGTATTTTGATGAATAAATATATAAAAATGAAAAAAAAAATTGTCTGTCGACTTGGGTAAAATGCTTGTTAATTATTCCCATATTGCACGTCAATTATTGTAAATGTTTGCGTGATCACATCACACGTTTTAACTTTACCCTTTGTTTTAGAATTGTTTGCTTTCTAACTGCTTGAAGCGTACTGCCGATAAGATTTCGATGTTCAGCTCTCAAGGTACATCTACGAGACGCAGAAGAGGGGAACCAAAATGATCCGAATCGAACAATAACTTCACGTAAATTATTTCAAAAATTTTTTTTAACAATTTTATGACGCTCGATTTTAAATTTGCTTAAATCCGATAAAGTATTTTAAAGCATATTTACGTTAAAAGTTTAGAAAATTTCTAACAATTTTTTAGGAATATAATACAGGCTATAAATGAAAGTATAATTAAAATTTTGGACCAACTATATATATAATGAGACACTTTTAATCAACAATTTACTTATTTTGCACTCTAATTATATACAGTTTAAAAAATTTATATATGGCTTCAATGTGCGATTAGATAGGGGTCTATAGGCCTTTAAATAAATATCACACTAATAGCTTTTAAAAAGCTCTAGCTTCCGATACATATCGGCAAGTAATCCGTATTGATATCGGTCGACGCGAGCCGCAGTCAATGTGGAAATTCGTTTTTAAATCTGGCAAGCTCCGTAATGTATTTCCCATGTAGCGGAATGTCGAAATGTTGCAGCTGTGAAATTCCATTAAGGCTGCGGTAATTTGTATAGATTCTCTGATAATTCCCCCCAATGTCGACCCAGCAAAGTGGTTTTGCTGTTTCCGTATTTTTAATGCCTCTATATTCAAACGAGATTGTTTTGTATCGGAGGCTGTGTTCTTTGTTCTTTTATGTTGTTTCTCATATCCATGAGAGACAGTAGGATTGCTTGTATTAACATTTGCTGCCATATTGAATAAAAATATTGTTATTTCAAAAACTGTTTTAGTTCATATTTATGTTATTTTTTATTTGTGCTCTTGCAAGTCGTCTTAATATGCATCTAAATGAAGACAACACAATTTTCTAATCCAAAGCTCCGAAGCATAATTTAATTGTAAATATTGCACGCCAATAAAATGTTTGTATTAGAGAGTTTTTAAATTTTATGTCAGTAGTAGTAAATATTATTAAGAATATTGAAATATCAAAACAAGAATTGGTTTGAACTAGGATATGAATATGACAGTGATAAGTATTGTTGTTATCAAATAATGTGAATAGAGAAATATTACTGAACACTATGTATATCAATCACAAATAGATGGAATTTATGTTCAATATTATGGACATTATTTGGCATATATCTATTTTTTGTCGAAATGGGATTTTTCTAGTTTTAAAAGAGTTTTGTTGTTGTTGTTGTTGTCGTATCCACGTGAGATGAAGAAGATCTCAAATTGAAAAATGGTTCCCAGAGCCTTGAAAGGTCGGATTTCTTCCAGTCCCGCTTGATGAGCGGCCGAGAATCGAATCGGAGTCCCCGCGGTGCACCGCGCACCCAACGGCCGTATGTCTTGCGATCAACCCAATACACTACGGTGACGACTTTAAAAGAAAAGGAGTTTTAAATCATACAATATTATTCCACTGGTTCATACTTACGCACTAACACTGCAGGTATGATTTTGTGTTATTTCCATATTTCATGAAGAAAAATGTAGGCTGACAACCAGTAACTCACTTTTCTATACTTAAAAAATTACATTAGTTATGAATATCTGCTATTTTAAACAAAAGAGTTAAGAGTTTCCAAATGAGATAATTCTTCAGGCAAAAGACGTAGCTTGTTGTAAAACATAATCTTAAAATATTATAATATTGTCGACAACAATGTACTAAAAAGAGATTTAGGATAAAGCAGACTATATATGAAAAATAAATATAAGTTTTTTATATATTTTAAAATTGATCAAAGATTTAAGTATTATTAGATGACAATGATAAAAATATTAAAACAAAAAATTTTGTCTCTTTTCCCAGTTGTTTGCTTTACGTCAATATAATTTTTCAAACATATACATTTTTGTAAAACATTTAAGGAAATAATTAAGTAAAAAAATAATCACCATGCATTCAACGAGAAATTACTGGTCTGATTGTGCCCCGATAGTCTTCTTCCTTGTTCGATTTAATATTTGTTAAAACTCGGCGGGATAGGAGGTATTTTCTCTTACGTTTTTCTCCAATATTTTTTTATAAGAAAGTGTGTTTTAAAAGTATTTATGCTCAACTCATTAGGTGTTTAAGCGAATTAAGGGACTTTTTAAAAATGTTTCGAGATTATAAGTATTCTATTTGTTTGATGTAATTATTCAGTTGAAAGTTAATAATTTAAGTCTAATGTGAGAAGCACTTGGTTAATTTTATTTTTATTTTTTCTCTTCATTCTACACTTTTTAAAAGGGTTTTCAGCACGTTATGAAATATAACAAATAATTTAAATGTGACAGAGAATTATCAACGATTTGACCGCTTACGTTGTAAGAACACAAGACGAAAGAAGACTGTCACAAGGATAGCGTACATCCTTACCCTTGCCTAAATTATCCTGATAGTTAACAAGACGTAGACAAATAGATGTTTTTATTGTACAGCAATGCTATTAATTCCTAGCATTTATATTACAGTTGGATGGCTAGATGAATAAAATTACTAGTGTAATGAATAAAATTACTAGTGTAATTTATAGGATTATCATATTTGATTGCTTATTATTTATGTATCAAACAGAATGACTTTAATAGTTCCATATTGTAAAGGCCATCTTTTAAAATTTTTCGAAAAAAATTCATATATTTCATTTAATAAGCACAGACTTCCTTAAAAATATCAAAGAAATAATAATGTGCTCAACTAGTTTCTGTCAGCCCTTGTTTAATAATTTCATTGTTGCTAGTGGTATATAAACTTTATGGGATTTTCCACCAAGATCATTTATGTTACTATCTATTTCTTTTAATTTTGGTGCTGTGCTAAATTAGTATTTTAAAAATATTTTGAATAGAATTTGGTATGATACGCCTGATTTATGATTTTTTCCTTTACATTGAAGTTTGTAAATAAGTAAATGATTAAACATTTTTTTATCATGTGAAATTCAGGATCGATCGACCTGTAATCAACAGGCTATAAGCAATTATTTATTCTTCGAATGATAATAGTTGAGTAAGGTCCGACTGTAACTATGCTTAGGTTCAATAATCTTTAAATTCATTTACCTCTCTCTAAAATGTGTTTATAAAATATATAGTTTTATGCTGACCAAAGATAATGGCACAGATTATTGTGTAGTATATCGAGAACAAATTTCATGCCACTTTCATGAAGGAAATATACATTTTTTGAGTTTATTTACAATCTGCACTCATATTATTTGTACTGTTAAACTTTACCCCAAAGAAATGAAATCAAAATCATTTGAGTATAAAGTAATAGTTAACGTAATTGAAGTAAACTGTAAATTTAAACAAGTATGCACTTTTAAGGAGATCAAAAATAATCTGACTCAGAGTAATGTTTACTTGCGTTTAGGTGCAATTAAAATTTATTAGTGTTGTTATCTAAATGCAATCATTTAAGGAAACCGAAAAAGTTGTTACTTAAAATAAAGAGAATCTCATTGTTATCAACGCTTCATAAAGAAATACAGAGGCAGTTTCTAGAATTTTACTAGATTCGTTACGTCATCTGTCGGAATATTTTATTAATTTTCTTTAATTTATTAGTCGTTTCAGCATTGAATAAAATTTAAAAAACACCGAATTTTTATTGATTGCCAAAATATTTTATTATGTAGATATTCAGGTGTCCTTAAATTAAAACTACAGGATTCAATGAGTATGTAAAAATAGGTTAGGTTTAACTGTGTTTACGTATATACACATTTATATATATATATATATATATATATATATATATATATATATATGTATATATATATATATATATATATACACAACGCAAACATTTTAAAGTTTTCATTATGTAAAAATATGTTAGTGGAAAAACTGGTTACGGAATATGAAAAAATCAAATCAATCGATTAAAAGTTGCGGGAGCAAGAAAGTGAAAAAGATATATATTTCAACTTAATGTGATAAGTCAAATTCATATTTGAATTGTTATTTTAACTAAGCACTTGCGTTCGTAATTAATCAATCTCACTCATCAAATTACGTTGCATACCCTTACTTTCTTCAATAGTATATATTTGTCTTTAAAAAAAGGTTTTATACGTTGTAATTGCTGTTTAGTATGCGTAAATACATTTAATTTGGATATTTAATAGTTCTCGATATTATCAGAATCTAATATTACTTCGATGATGCATCAAAATCTACATAAAAAATGTATCGATAAGTTTAAAGTATCATTTAGAGTTCAAGATGCGTTAACTACTATCGTAATTACAGCATAAATATTTTAAGTCTATAGTAATTAGATTTATTCAATGTATGCTTTATGAATATCTCGTGATTTATATATATTTTTTTAATAATAAGTCAAATTCGCTGAGAACTTGAGCATAAAATTGGTTCAGAGATATTTGTCTTCAAAAAAACTTTTCCATCCTGCGTCTGATTGTCCAGCAACGGGTCGATACGAAGAAGGAATTTTGTGATTAAATATTATAGTTTAAAAATACTCATTTTGTATTATAAACTAAATCTCATCAAAAACCAATAACGTTCAAAATTTGTTTTTACCTAACTCCAAAAAATTTTAAAAAAGATTGTTGATTTTAGATCTGAGATGGTTGAAAACATGTGTTTAACACCATAAGCACGATCCATTACGTGCGACCAACAGCGAGAGACGTCGCTTTAAGAAGAAACGAAAAAGACAGACAATGCCTATCTCGCTTTCTCAATTTACGGTGTTTTTTTTCTAGTCATCCAAGATAATTGGTGCAGAAAGCACTTTATCATAATTTATATGTTATCTTCTTTTCAATATTTTACGAGTTTTTTTATAACTCGGCTTACTGCAAGTTCCGATTTTAGCTTTTACAAAAATAGAAATTCGATAATATAGCCTAGGAATATGTCCTTCTTTCTCAAAATTCTTTAACCATGAATTGTATTACTTTTATAAGTTTACCCAATTTTATTATTTTTGGTGTCATGTTTGGAAGTTTAAAATAAATAAACATCGCGTATAGCGCTATGAAAATAATTTATATAGTTAGTACATGTACATCGAATATCGTACTGTCTTTCGAATTAAAATGATAATAATGAAAAGACGGAGAATATTAAAGGGTCCGTTTTTTAAATACATATAGTATTCAAAAAACGGGTCTCCATACAGACCTCGCTTAAATATTTACTAACACTTAATTGGTATATCTGAATACCACCACTTTTAATATATTTTTAATACACAGCCTAAATCTATAAAAAATATTGAATTCAAATGATACCATTCAAATGTTATTTTCATTATAAACAGATTTATCCTAATCAATTTTATTTTCGCAATAAGTTTACAAGTCTAAAAGGATCGAATATGCAGAATTTTAATAAGAAGAAAATAATTATACAATATTTACTTATTAATTCAGTATTTTTATTAGACTTTTCCACGAGTCGTAATGGATTAGTAAGTCTTCACTACGTATTTTTTACATTATTTTATAACATACCTGAAGATCATAACAAAGCCTAAGAGTAAATGGAATAGTTTGGAAATATCTCATACTAAATCAATATCTTATGTATTATCTATATAATGGTAATAATATAACATATATTTTATGTTATTACATGACATACATGATACTTATTACATATTTTATCTTTTACCCAAACACTGAAGGGAAATGTTGAACAATTCTCGATCACATTCAAATAAATACACAATAACGATCTTTAAAAAAACTCTCGCTTCCGATACAAATCGGTGAGTAATCCGTATTGACACCGGTCTCCGCGGACCAATATGGAGATTTGTTTTAAATCTAGTAAGCTCCATAATGTATTTCCCATTCGCGAAATATCAAAATACTGCAGCCGTACGTTTTTATTAGTAATAAGTAGAGTAAACTATCAACGATAATTTCTCGCAATTCCAGCCAAATTAAATGGTTTTACCGTTTTCATTACATTGTTATATATATATACATACACACACACACACACACACACACACATATATATATATATTTAATTGTTATGTATATATTATAATAAAGAATGTGGGGATGAATCCCCACATTCTTTATTTTCTACGTTACTTCACGTATATGTGACGTGATGATCTGCTTTGATGGTTTATATTGCCCAAGTTACTTTTTCTTCATTGTTTTCATTTGTATGTAAACACAAATTCGTGCAACTAGCGATCTATCTTTAATGTTACCATACATTTTGTAAAGCCTCAAGCCGGAAAGTTAAAATTTTTGAAATTTGTTACCTATTGTCTGATATAATTAATAAGTAAATTCTAATTTTAATTTCTTACCATTTAGATAATCATAGTTAATAAGTTGTGTACATTTGTGTGTTTTGCCTGTTTACATAAATTCAGGTATATAAATATTTATTAACTGACAACGCGTTATTCAAAAAATATATAACGAGTCTATCACGATGATCATTTAGATTTCAATATAATAGGAATAATTAAACATTACATTATATCGCATATTCTACATTATATAAGTTTATGCGTAAAAAAAATATTATGAATAGTTTCAGCCTTCTACTCCACAAATATGCCCAAAGTGAGAATGATTTATTCCATCATGATATTTACTCTAACATAATCTGAACAATTTTTGTACGCTTCAACGCCATATCCATTTAATTGTTATTGAAAAATGTAAAAGATTTTTTAACTTGAGGCGAAAAGTTTTCAAATTTAATTGCTCATAAAAAGTATTCCTAAATTACATTTTTATGGGAGGAAGAAATAAACGCTAGGAAATATTTTTTTAATCATGGTACGAATTGTGCTTCAAGGACGCTGTATTTGTATTCAGGTGATTGAAACAATGCGTTCTTTTATCTGTAAGGCTTTTATCGGATGTAAGTGGGGCATTTTATAGATTTGTTATCTTAATTAGCCGATTGTGTAGATCTTCTCGAATTTTAATTATATATTTTCCGCATCTAACAAGACATTACGAAATTTTGTGAATTTTTCTAAATAAATAAATACGAACAAAAACTATTATTCACTATCGATTTGTATAAAATACTTTATAGATTTTACATCACTTGTTGTCAATGTTTGCACGATAACATAGTAAGTTTTGACTTAATTCTTTGTTCAGTGATTTTTCACATTATGACTGTTTGAAGTGGACTAGCAATAAAATTTCGACATTCTACTCTCAAGTCGCTGAACGGGACGCGAACGAGGGAAACCAAAATAATCCGAATTAAACTATAACGTCATGTAAATTATTTCATAACAATCTTCCACCAATTTCATGACCCTTGAATTTTTAAATGTGCTATGTATTGGATATAATACTTTAAAGCATATTTGTATTAAAAATATTGAACATTTCATACATACGTTTTCATAAATATAGTTCTGTCTATAAATGAGACATTTTGGACCAACTATATACATAATAATCACTTTGAAAAACAATTATATTATTTGGCATTCTGAATTATGTATAGTTTAAGAAATGCATCTATAGCGCATCAGTCCAACTTCCTTACGTATTTAACTTTGATTTATGAAAATAAATACTAAACAATCCTTTATGGCGTTTAAATAAATATCACACGAATAGCTTTTAAAAAGCTCCAGCTTCCGACACATATCGGCAAATAATCCGTATTGATATCGGTCGACGCGGGCTGCTATCAATATGGAAATTTATTTTAAAATCTGGTAAGCTTCGTAATGTATTTCCCATGTAACGAAATGTCGAAATGTTGCAGCTCTGAAATTCTATTAAGGCTGCGGTAATTTGTATAGATTCACCGATAATTTCCCGTAATGTCAACCCAGCAAAGTGGTTTCGCCGTTTTTATTTAAATGAGATTGTTTTGCATCGCATGCGGCGTTCCTTGTTGTTTTATGTTCTTTCTTGTGTCTATGAGAGACAGTGGAATTTCTTGTATTAACATTTGCCAGTATTATTCCAGTACTATGAAGGCATTGTTATTGGAAAAACTATTTTTGGTTATGTCAATGTTCTTTTTTTATTTGTTTCTTAGCTCCAATTAGTGGCCTCAGTATACATCTAAGTGTAAGGCACCTCAGTTTTATGGTTCAAAATTCCAAAGCTTATTTTAATTGTAAATATTGCACCCCAATAAAACATCTTTATTTGAGCTTCTTTAAATGTTACATCCTACATCAAGTAAATATTTGGATAGTAATATTAAAATTTCACAACCAAAATGGGTTTTGAACTAGGTTTTGAATATAACAGTGAAAAGCAATATTTATATCTAATGATGTGAACAGAGAAAGCTTAATAAATACTATGTTTGTCAACCTTAAGTAGGCGGACGTTTTATTCAGTAATATGGACATTATTAGTTTTAAATGAGTTTTAAATCATAGCAAAATTATTTTACTGCTTAATACTAATACTGCAGGCGTGATTTTGTATTGTTGCCACATTTTTTGAGGAAATATATAGGCGGACAACCAGTAACTTACTTTTATATACTACAAACATTGAGTTAGCTACGAATATCTGCGCCTCTAAGAGTTATTCTTAAATAAGATAAATGGAATTTATTATTTTGAAATATAATCTTAAAATAACAATGTTCGAAAAAAGGAATTAGGATAAAGGAGGCTATGTATAAAAAACAGTATACATTTATTATTAATTTTAAAGCAGATCAAGGATATAAGTATTATTAGATGATAAGAATAAAAAGTATTAAGACACAAAATTACTTCTATGTTTCCCGGTTTCTAGCTTTACGTCAATTTAATTTTTCAAAATATAAATTGTTATGAAATATTCAACCGAGAAGTTAAGTAAAAAAAATAATCGCCATGCATTCAACGAGAGTACCTGACTGGCGGCCTGATTGTGCCTCGATTACTTAAGAGTCGTCGTCCTTGTTTGATTGAATATTAAATAAAACTCGGCGGGGTGGGAGGTATTTCCCCTTACGTTTTTCTCCAATATTTTTTGCAAGAAATGAAGTGATAGAGAATGAAGTGAGATTATTTTTTTAATTTATTCCCTTACAATATTTATGCCCAACTCCTTACATGTTCAGGAAAATGAAGAGACTTTTCAAAATAATTCGAGATTTTAAGTGTTCTGTTAGTTTCACACGATTATTCGCTTGAAAGTTTATAATTTTCAGTCGAATGTGTGTAATACTTGCTATGTTAATTTCGTTTCTATTTTCTATCTTCAGCTCATGCTTTTCAAAAAGGTTTTTAGTCAAGTATACCAAATACTTTTAAGTATACCAAGTACTTTAAATTTCAACGAATTAACAGCTTATATCTTAAGAACTCAAGATTAAGAAGGACTATCATAAAGGTTGCCCACATCCTTATTGTTGCTAACGTTAACTCGACAGCTAACAGGATGTAAATAAATAGATGATTTAACATAACATAGTGCTATTAATTCCTGGACTAATGTTACTCTTGTATGTCTAGATGCACAAAATTATTTGTGTTTTTTATAAGATTATAATACTTGATTGCTTATAAAAATTGTTTAAGTTAAATAGCGGTATTGGCACTGACTTTAAAAAAAAGTAACTTATTACAAATAAGTCGGAACCTATTTTGAGTTAATAATTTTTTAATATTTAGTATCTACCTTTTCTGAAATCGGTTTTTAAAAGTATTTTTTTTCATTTTTAACACTGGAACGACGGGTAGTGGTAAAATGACCTACTGTGAAATTAAATGGCCAATAAAGCAGATACTATTAATTCGTGAGATAAGTTACGCGCGTTTTAATAAAATAACACCAATTTCATAACAACACTGGTAAGATTATCATGTATTTGAATGTAAATATTAGTATTTGGTAATTTTTTTAATTAAAATTATACTAATTAACTTATGTCCGATATTTACAATTGTGTAAACTTCCTTCATGTCTGGTCTAAGTCATGTTTGAACAAGATAACGCATCTCATTTTATAATTTATAATTAAAGTTTTAAAACATATAGTTATAGTGATATACATACCTTAAAACAGTTAGAGCAGTTAATTATGAGTAGTTAATAAAATTACTATACATATTTATGATGAGAATACTGTACAAAAAAGTATTTGAGAATCTACGATTATAAAAAACGAAATATTTTTTTAAGAACTACGGGAACGAATGAAAAAAAGAAAAGAGGAAATATGCATGAAAAACATTTTTTAAAAACGAGTTCCAGTATTAATTCAGAAGATACACGACGATATCAAACTAAATATGTACACACCAATCGTACGTACAGATCGAAAACAAAAAAATCGGATTTTATATTGGTTTGTTCTACATATAACGAATAAAATAAAGGGCATACTAAAAAAATACTTTGTACGAAAAAAGTGAACAATCAACGCAAGATGACAAGAACAATGACTTTTTCTTCTTTTGTCTCGTAATATCACTAAATCTGTGAGTTAGCTCTGTAAGTATTGAAGATATTCTGTAAGTACCATGAAAAAGTTAATTTCTTCCTTTTTAGTCTGCATTAAATTAAAGCGTGTTCTATAATTAATAAAAAAGACAATTTTATTTCAGAATAAATGTTTATTAAATAAAAAATGTCGTTCTTCACCTATACAACCTTCTGTGCAAAAGTTAAATGTCATTCTTTTAGTTATAAAGTTGAAAGAGGGTTTACAAGAGCTTAGTCGCCTGCAGACCCTGGTTGGCTTCCGTCAGCATACAACAGAGATGGGCAGGGATTTATCCTGATAAAAGCCATCTTGAAATAAAATATGTTTTTAGTAAGTAACATAAAAGGATGGTGCGATATAAAGTTGTCCTCATGATATGATCAAAAAAGTCAAAAAAGTGTAGTCACAGGGCGAGCGCCTTCATAAAAGAAATGTATGAAAAGTCGAATGCCTAAATAATATTTGAAATAATAATAGAGTATTCATGAAACTGGAATATTTTTTTAGCAGAATAGTAAAAGAAGTAATCCCCAAGAGAAAATGGCTTTTTTTATTTATTCTACAGCATACATAAGGGATAAGAGAATGTTTTGTAAAAACATAATTAAAGGTGTTCATATTAAGATCGTTTTTCTTTAAATTTGTGAAAGTAACAAAGGAAAGCCAAGTTAAGTAACATTCCTATACAGCATAAAAAATATATGTCTTTTAGAATATCATTGAATGTTCAAATTCAATACAAAGTCGAAAATGTGAAAAAAATGATCTTCGAAAATTCTCTCCGATAACAAACTGTTTTGATATGGACGCTCAGTATTCTCTTTCTAATATCAAATATAGAAATATACATATTTTTATTATCTATTAATGCTGGTATTATCTATACATAAATAAATTTATCAGCAATCAGTTTCACCGCCGAAACATCAGCAGAGAGAAACACACCGCAAGTAATGGAGAGTCTTCTAACTACCTGCACTGCTAAATATGTATCTATTTCAAATTACACCTCCGATAGCGAACTGCATAGATGTAAAGATAGAACGCAGTAGGTAGAATCGATGTCGAATCTTGTGCGGAGCGTTAACAAACCAGGCTGGCTGACCCCAGAGTGTGGTTATGGGGCGGGAATACAAAATGAGGCATTGTCACATTCTTAGCGGCACTAAGTTTATGCAAATTAGTTGTGGCCACCAGTTTTACGCATAAATTAGTCTAAACGTATCCATTCCCCCGGGTATTTGCATACTTCGATTTGCTCCTGAGCTGACGCGGGGTCTTTTGTGTGTTTCGCTCGTTCGTAACTTCGACAGTTTTGATGACGAGTTTGAAGGACGGTTTTTATTATGTCAGCTTTAATTGATGAAATTTAGGTGTTAACGTTACTTGTTTTAACCGCGGTTGTAAACAAAATACTATGAACGATTTTTTTAAATATTGCAATTTATATAGGACAGCGAAAACAGAAAAATATTCAAATTTACCTACTGGATCATAAGACTTGTTGTTTTCCTTCATTGTTTTTATATTCATATTAAACTATCCACCACTGATGCTAGTATTACTTCGTTATTAGTTTATAAAAACTAAAATTAAGGAACAGAAATAAATACTCAAAGATTCATGTTGCTACAAGAAGTAATTTTTTTCTTTAGATGCTTCGGAAATGTTTTTTATGAAATGTTAATTAATAAATAAAAAAATGTTTTTATTATTACCCTGTGATTAATAAAAGTATTTGTTTTACTAATCCCAGGGTGTCATATATGTCAACTGTTTATAATTTACAAGTGAACAGATCAATTGGGTCCGCTGTGGTATAAAGAGTGGGCATATTTTGTCATGTCTTCGCGTATGTTTTTTTGCACAAAAATAAACATTTAAATATATTAAATTAGTACGCAGGAAAAGTTTCCTTCCTGGAAAACGAAGAGTTCCTTAATAAAAAAAAAATAAACCCACTAAATACAAGTACAACTCTCATTATGAGGAATTCGTACACACTTAGGTACATAATAAAAAATTTTAATTGTAGAGAGTATTTCTATTAGATTATTTATAAATAATAAAGTTAAGTTTATTTATTTATACATATATTTATCAATGCATTACAGTTAATGTATTCATGACGATACATATTTAATGGTTAACGAAATTGAAACTTACAGATTAAACCAGAAACAAGACCTGCAAAAGATAGAAAAAAACTAATTTTGACAGATTTACTTTCACTCGTAAACAAATGACACCCTGGTGTGACCACGATGAGATATTTGTGTAGTTGAATACCGCAGAAAATTAGGGAAATCTGATACAATACGATTCGAGAAGGTGGTATAACAAAAATGTGGTGATTGCTTGGGCGCAGAAATTGTCAAGTACGGAGAATGAAATCTTATTCAAAATTATAGTGTTTAGGACTTTTCCTTTTAATAACTGGAAGAATAATGTTACAAGCGCAACTTTTCTTCTGAGGTGCAAAGAATAGACCTGGCATGCCCAGGAAAAAATCGTTAGGAAATAGAAAAAATAAATAACCATATTGTCTCATATACAGATATCGGAGGAACTTCTTTCTTGAAAGGGTTCAATTATCCATGTTAATAATTTGACTTGTATATCTTTCACAGGTGTGAGGCAAACAGATTGCAAGCATATGTCACTTTAATTTATTAATGAAAGTTTTTGCCCCGTGTGATTAAAACTGTTAGGTAATCTTGCAAACATTTTCGTTAATGGTACCATTTACGAAAACGTTACTATTTTGGATTGCATTTTAATAGATAGTTTTCATTATTCCTGTTTGTATTATTTGTTTCTCGTATGGCGAGAAGAAAACAAAAAAATGTGATATGTTTATGATAAGTGATGTACATGAAAAAAAAAATTGTAGATGATTTCCATAAACCGCTATGCAAAGACATAGTAGGATTATGAAAAAAAAAATATTAGGGGTATGAAAAAAAAAATACTCCATGCATGTAACCGAGGGATGAAGAAAAATCCAGTTCACGTAGACGTATGGAGTGTCGTTAGATACGTGTTAAAAATTAAAATAAAGAATACGTAATAACTTTTTTATTTTGGTAAATCTTTGGTGAGATGTGCGCTCCTAAAGTTTTAACAATTGTGTCCTTCTCTCTCTCTAAATTTTCAACTATCGCATGTATAATTCTAAAAAAATTAGGATAGAATAGTAAAACTCTAAACGAACTTATGAAAAAAAATTGGTATGAATAAGATATGTTATGTAGTTTTTAGATATGGGATATTTTTGGTACCCATCACATTTATAACTTTGTTTTTCGCAGTGTCTTTGAGAAATATAAACTTATAAATTTTATATTGTTTGGTGCTACAAAACCACTCGTGCTCGTGTCCCACCCACATTTTGCAGGTTGTTTAATTATAACTTTAGGAAAGTGTTTAATGGTGATGTTAAAAATTAAATCAAACCCATATATAACCCAGAGGTAAACAATGTTATTAGCCAATAATACCCCCGTAAAAGAATTTAATCTTTCAGTTACACATAGTCATTGTATACGCTATGAAATGTATAGATTTAGTCTTAATTTTTCCGTTCCTTTTATAAAAAATATTTGAAATTATTTTAACTGATTAAGTTTAGCGAAATAAAATAGGAATTATATCTATAATACTTGGTGCTCGAAACGCATATTGCTAAAATAGGACTGGTGGTGGTATAAACAGCAAAGTGTATATGTGTATACATATATATATATATATATATATATATATATATATATATATATATATATATATATATATATATGTATATATATATATATATACATATATATATATATATATATATATGTGTGTATCGGCAGTTTCACTATGTCATTAAGAAATATATAAACACATACTAACGTTTATTTCTTGTCTAAAATATGAGAAATTCTAATGTAAAGGCTACCTCTGTAAATAACTTGTTGGTCTGTAAAGAGTAAACGAATTTTTCATTTTTGTTGGACAAGTCAGTCTTTTGATGATTAACTGTATTACTTAAACTGATTTATAGAAAGTTGATATAAACCGTAACAATTGAAATAGATAATATCCCAGTGAAGTAAATTGAATGTCATCAATGGAGTACTTAAAAAGTTATTCTCTGGGAGTATTTGGGGCAGGTGGTATTAGTTAAAATATTGTTAATATGAAAATTTAATTTAAAATAAATAAAAGTTTTCTATTTCTAATTTTCAGCAATGTTTATGACCATTAGTCAAAACATCTCAACTTATTTAATAATTGGTAATAAAGCATATTATTTCTACATATATTTCAGTAGTCAACACTCGGAAACATTTATATTTCAATTTTGAACATGTAAATGGAACAAAAATATTTTTATTAATTTTATATATTTTATGAGGTGTCAATTGACGTAGCATATTTTAAAAGATCAAAATTTATATTATATAATAAATAGATCTACAAATATTGGTGAAAATTTTCATAAAAATTTAATCTCCGCTACCTCCAAAACTTCTGACATAAAGTTAGGGAAAACAGCGTTTCACCTGAAATAGATGACTATTTTTAATTATGGTTTTTATGACGTTCCTGATATTTTTATACCTCTGAGTCATTTACAAGTTAATATATGTATGTAGTATAAAATATTATGAACGCTTATAAATACTATATTGGAAATATAATGTAGCCTTGAATGTTAATATATACCAGGGTGTGTACAGAAACATTGTCACATAAATTCTATTTGACCGTTTTGTTAAATAAAATATCTTCTTAAAATAAAAAAAAAACAGTTAAGAAAAAAAATATAACAAATTTGTAATACCAAAGCTATTTCTAAAGAAGTTCGTTGAAAATAAGTATTAAATATAAGCAAGAAAACATTCTTTTTTCACAGCCTTTTTTTAAGGTTTTTTCACAAACAAAATATCAGTTTGTCATATATCTGAAAGTTTAGACACTAATTTTCTTTTATATTTTTTTTATTTTTCTTAATAATTCGTATTAGTTTTAAATAAGTAAGATAAGAGGTTATGTTTACTATAATGAAATAAAAATACAGATTAATTCAAAACTGTAACGAAAAAATTAAATAAATTGGTCATAAAATAGGAGAATTACGAACTTTTAATTTAATGATGGAGATAGAGTGGGGATATCCCCTTTCGCATTTGCTCTCTTAGCAATTATCATTATAAAGTTACCATTATAATTCATTATTTCCCTCCTCGTCAGCACGTTAAATATTTCTTTATGTTTCGGTAATTTTTTAAATTTTTCTCTTCTCGTCTGCTCGTTTATTGAAATTATGAAATGCAAAAAGATAACAATTAGGCGAATACCCTATTAGCATAATAGTTAGCAGGCTGAATAGCAACGTGGTAGCCTTACAAATGTTAGTCATGTTTATTACTATATATATATAATATATATATATATATATATATATATATATATATATATATATATATATATATATATACACATATGTCTATAGATATCGTACCGCAGCTGTATAAGAAAGGGTCAACAAAGAAATGCAACGGCCACCGACTGATTTCTCTTATCTTGCATGCTAGCAAGACATCTTCACATCCTTAAAACCAGACTCCAGTCGTACCTGCCTCGTCAAATAACAATAGAACAAGCTGGTTTTGTGAAAGGCAAAGGTCCATGAAAACTAATTTTAGTATTGCGGCAGATCATAGAGAAAGCCAGAGAATTTAACACCCCGCTTTACATTTGCTTTGTCCATTTCAGAAAAGCCTTCAACATTGTCAAATGGAACAAACTTCGGTTAGTACTAAAGGATATGGGAACACCTCAATATCTATTATACCTCGTGCAAAGATTATATGTAGAAGGTACACCAGCTGTTCGACTGGATGAAGTTGACTCGGAAAACTTTCAGAAGGAAACTGGCGTCCGGCAAGCGTGTATTCTGTTACCGCTGCTATTCAACGTTTACACTGAATACATTATGAGAAACGTTCTTCAATATTGGAATAAAGGGATATATATTCGATATAGGCGGATAAATAATCTGAGATACTACTCTTCTGGCACAGACTAAATAAGATATTGAAGACTTATTATCGCGGCTAGAAGTAAACAGTCTTAAATTTGGCCTAACTATTAATAGAGCTAAGACAAAAATGATGATTGTGGACCGGCTTCAACAAAACAAAACGAACAATTATAATATTGCCAACTGTGACGTTGTTCAGAGTTACGTATACCTCAGATCCAATATATCCAACACACGCGGCTGCGAGCAAGAAATCAAGAGAAGATTCGCCATCATGAGATCTGCGGTTGAAAAGGCAATAAGATTTGGAAGAATAGGAGGGTAACCAAAAATATTAAGCTCCGACTCATGAAATGTCTTGTCTTCCCAATATTACTCTCTGTAGCTGAAACATGGTCCCTGCGCTTAGGATCGCCAAAAAAACGACGCCTTGAAGATGTGGTATTAGAGGAGTATGCTGGAGATCCCTTTGACCGCTTTCCGCATTAACTAATCTATTCCGAAGGATCTCAAAGTCACGGAACGACTACGCAACTGCGAATACTAAAATTCTTTGGCCACATATCCAGGAACGAGCATACCATCAAAAGACTGGTGGTGCAGAGCCACGTAGAGGGCATAAGATCTAGAGGCCGATCACATACTCAATGGACGGACCAAATTACGGAACGGAACATATTTGAAATAGCCAATGACATTTTTTCCTCTATTTATATAACCAGTCTCAACACAAATATATATACATATGAAATTTATTCCAACGTACGAGTTTAGTTTTTATTATATTCCACACTTTTTAATGAATATTTTTTGGTAGTAATTAATAATACATACAATATATATTCCTATCGTGAAACCGAGAGTTCAGTTACCAACCGCTATACGGATTATAAAAGGAATGTTAAAACCGTTACGTTTTCTTTTGCCTTCACCGTAGTCGCGTAATGAGGAAAATGAGTTTTTACAATTATTTACTAACGAACGAACATACGAGTCCACCTAATAGATATATCGATATTTTTTGTTTTTCTCCATCTACTAATTTTTAATAATTTCTAAGAAAATGTAATAAGTATCATAGTAATTTTCTCAGTCATATTTAAATTTTTTTATCCATTTTGATGTGTTTTAATTGCAAGTTTTGTATCATAACAAAAATATTTGGTGGCCAGTGGACTACATATTATATAATAATATGGCCTGTGACACTCTTAATATTAGGACAAATCCTTCATTTTTTTAATTATCCATTAATTTGATCCTCAAGCTGGCACATTTACACCCACATAACCACCGACATAGACTGCTAGAATTTTAAAGCTTCTTTCTCGACCTTGGCGCAGTCGGTTAAAAATGAATTTAAACACGACACAAATCTTTTTTCTTTGGCTTTCCATAAATATTTAATATGAATATAAGCATATCACGGAATTTGGATAGATCATTTAATTTGTTCAATCATTTAACTACAAAGAGTTTGAATATGCAACATAATTAAATAAAATAAAGAATACATGCGACATAAAAAAAATATACATTACGTAAAGAAAATTGTTGAGTTTAATACCTCGAAGTGCAAATGCAAATAGATTTATAAGAGCTAGTAGTATTATATTATAGTAATTTATCAAACCCGGATGAAAAATTATTCCATGTGTAGATTAACCGATTATATGTATTATGAAAGAGAAAAATCATTTCAGAGAAAATTAGCAGCCACAGGCGTCAAAACAATACTCCATTCACAACATAAATTCCTCAAAACCCTTTAAAATAATATTGTCAAAACTCATACTCTTTGACAAAGCTCTATAATTTCCCCGGTCCCATCCGGTGGTCGACAAATAAATTCAAATTTTTCGTAACGTCTTACTTCATTGATAAATATTTCAATAATTAATTGGAGCAGTCGCGTCACCTCAGACCGGATTCGTCGGTCGGAGTCCTTGCGTGGACTTTATTAAATATGTCGACGATTCACGGCGTCCGCGGTGCTATGAAAAATGTCCACCGGAAATTGGGAAGTGTAATTTATACACGTTTTGTTTAAAAATTACAAGATGTGACAGGTGAAGTTCAACCAAAATGTACGGAAGTTTCAGCACAGTAGAACGTTTACCGCCGGCAGCGAGTGTGTATTTCTCGTGTTATATTCAGTACAAGGCTGTACATGAATGTTTCGAGGGTTTATCAGTATTGCATACTCGTACGTCATGTTGTCGCTGGAAATACGGTTTAAAATTTATTTAAATGAAATTGTTTGGCGACGTGAAATTGTTTGAATTTTTTTAACTGAACATTGTCAAAAGTAATCCTTTTAATTCTTTCGAAGGTTCCGTTAAGATTTATATGAATCAAAATGTTAATCCAATTAGTTACCTACTCATATTTTATGCTTTGTAATTGATTCTTGTTCAAATATTAGGAGATACTTTTTTCAATATGGAATCTAAGTTTAAATGGAAATGAATTTAAAACTGAATGAAATGAATTATAATTTCGATGGGCGGGGAATAATTATTAAGATAAATTCAAATTTGAAAAGTGCCTTATAAAATGTAAATTGATTTGAAAATACTTTTAAACAAAAACACTGGGGTGAATCAGTTTGATTGTGACGAATATGAAATATTAATCATATAACTATGTTCTTTTTAGGGTTCTGTATCTCAAGAGAAAAAAGGAACACTTATAAGATCACTTCGTTTTCCGTCCGTCTGTTTGTCTCTCAAGACTCTTTTTTCTTAGCAATGCATGGAGGTATCGAATTAAAATTATTATCAAATACTTAAGTGTATGTTCCTGTGGAACTATAAAAAAATCAAGCTTCTAATTCAACGCAATAAGAAAAACTGAAAATACGGCACTTTATGCCACAACTTTTTAACCTCGGAATTAAACAAAACCTTTTTTTGATTTATTTGCGAGTGTAAAAAATGCGGCATGGATGGCCGTAATTCAGGGTTTAGAATCACGAAATTTGCCAAGAAATAAGGTGAAGGTAGGGAAGAACAAAATCCGAAAATTTTTAAATTTGTAGTTATATTAAATATATGTAAATTTTTTTTTTTATATCTCTGAAGGAATAGTAGGCAATACGTTTTTGTTCTAAAAAGAATTTCTAAATACACGTAGTTTAATAGGAATATCAAGTACAATTAAATGTTTATAAAGGTTTAAATGTGCAGAAACCCTCGTATTGCAAGTGCTTGACAGGTTTTTTTGAGGTATAGAGAGAGTATTCTGCTTTTTGGGATATAAATAAAAGCCACTTATGAACTTCAGAATCTTGATGGATAACATGACTTGTTTGAAAATTATTACGAAATTTTATAAAAAATTAGGATTGTGTTGGTAACACTTCAAGTTGTAAAAAAAGATTAAAAATTTAGTCACATTTCTTGAATATACTCTTTTACAAGTAGATTTCAATTAGAAGTGCATATAATTTTATTTTCTAAATTCTCGACAAATGCATTCGTAAATTAAAGCAAACATATTTATAAGCCCGTAAATCTTCACTTAGTAAATTCTAGCTACGCCATAATCTTATTGAAAAGTTTCCTCCAAATCCAAGTTCAGGTTATAAGCATCTTCTGAACTGCGGACGTTTATCGGTACGTCCGTTTCAGTGAACGTTCCCTAACAAAGTAGCGTGCGCGTAGCAACAAAAGACCACGGCCAGTAGAATGGAAGATTGCCAATAAAGTTTGAATCAAATTTAGTGTCTGCTATGAAATATTAATTCTTGGCGTTGCCAACCGTAAGCCCTGTTTGTGGTAGACTATAAATTTCTAAATCGTTAAACTTCGACGATAGCCCAGATCAACTTCAGTATTGTGATGTCACCTGTTTTACTGCCCCGCTTTATGACGTCATCAAGATTTTCCCAATCTAATAAAGTTCGCTTTTCCAGTTTCGAATATTTTTTATGCTCATTCCTTTTTTTTTAAATGAGATAATTTTTTTTTATTTTAAATAATTTTTTTTTGTTTACATTTATTTTATGTTCATGCTTTTCTGGTAATGAAAAAAATTGCATTCCATAACAATTTCTTCTTTAAAAATCTTTGTTTCTTACAGAAACGGGGATTTTCTTTCTTGTTTTCATTACTTTAATACACGTAACTACATAAATATGATACAAATACTTCGACTATGTATTGAAAAAAAAATAATTGCAGTAAAATTAAGGTTTTGGAGTTGCACATTACCTCATCACGAAGGACCAATGTCACCTATAAGTAATCAGCTTGCTCGAGGGGTTAATACAACGTATTTAATTTTTCTTATTTCTACATTTGATTATGTAGTA
Organism: Druceiella hillmani; assembly: GCA_039881145.1. Lineage (NCBI taxonomy): Eukaryota > Metazoa > Arthropoda > Insecta > Lepidoptera > Hepialidae > Druceiella > Druceiella hillmani. Next base: position 15,302,470 of record JAYKKI010000009.1, read on the forward strand.
ATTTTAATTGGTTTTAAGAAATCATTATTTACTGCAAGCACAATATTGTTTGTAAATAAAAAAAATGAGTAATTTAAAATTTTAATTATTTCTTTACTTTATATAAGCAATTTTTCGAGTTTATGTTTCAAAATGGAAAAGGAACCGTTTCAATCTTGTATCCGTCAGACTTACAAGATGTAAATTTAAAAAAAAAAAACTAAAGAGAAAATTGTGAGGACTCAAGCATTACCTTTTCAGAATTTTATGAAGATATTTTTAGAGGTCTTCTTAAAACGTTCATTTAAAAATCTCCAGTTCTCCCTTCCAACCTCTATAATTAATACAATTAAAATTATACAAAAGAGCGTTACTAGCAGCTAACCAGAATCTAAACGATTATTCTAATTCTCGCAGATTTTCAAAAATGTAAAATATTCTTAAACCAGACAAAAACACTTTTACTATAATATTATGTACCTTTTACATTGACATCATAAAAAACATTATCGTAAATTTATTTTGAATTATCTAAACATTCCGTATTAATAACTCATTTCAAACCTTTTACATTTACCTTTTGTAGTATGCTGAAAACTGTGTTTTTTTCAAAGTATAATAATTTATACATTGCGGAAAATTGTATTTCTGATAAGCTTTTCACTTACAAGTAATTCCATGATATAAGTAAAAAAACGATGCGAAGAAAATAGACGATTCAATTATCTAAGTGGGGTTCCGAGTTCGTCTGCGGTACGAGCCATATCCTGCCGTCAAGGAAACGCCCCCAAAACCGCCGTTTATCTTCTGCAAAGCCGAAATTAGATTGAGCTCGCTACTTTCCCACTTTTCCACTGAAATTTTGTAAATATTTTAGTTTTTCTGCATCTTCTTTTGTTGTGTATGCAAAAAATGAAAATATTATAACTCCATTAAAATATTAGACGAAACACGTCTATTATATTAATGGATATACATTTTTCTCTAAATAAATTTGGAATATATAATATATTCGTTACAAAAACTCAATAATATATTGTACATATATCATAAAGCTCGAAAAGATTTATTGAAACGACTAAAAATTAATTTTCTTCTACTTGATGGTCTAAATAAACGAGCGGCGGTGGAAATAAACGAGCGCGTTCGACAAAATTTAGAGTTTCATGAAGCCACAACGCGCAGTAGAACACACTATCACATCACATATAACTATTTTACTATATTCCATCTTCATTGTTATATTTCAATCTCTTTTAGGGTTTAGCTTTTTTGGATAAACTATTCACACGGTATTTTTTACAATAATTTTATCCTTCTCCTATTCGAACCAGAGCTTTACTATATTAAACTCACTCTCCACAATATGTAAATGTAAATTGGGATCGATGAACTTAATTTGTAAACGCATGAGAAATATTGAACTATAATTTCGGCAAGTATTGTCCCGTTGACATGACATGCAATACAAATTTATATCGTAATATTTTGGAATTTGAAAATACTTGATCCTAGTAAAGATTTACTTTAAAAAATATTATGTATTATTATTCATATTTGGAAACAATTGCGTAGTTTGACATTTATAAAGAGAACAAAAAACTTATTTTTTAAATTATGTATGTATCAATTAATCGAGTTTTGTTGATAACGCTGATACTTGGTAGCTTTGTGTGTGTACCTAAATATTCGTATATAACGTTTTAAATTATTTACATCACATAATAAAGACATTTTGTTTTAAGCAGACTTTCACTTGTTCTTTTCCATTCTTATGTTAAAAATTTACTTCCGAAATTATTTTGTTTTTGAAAGGGTAGTATTACGATAAACCATCTGTTATCCGAGTACTTTTGATGGAAGGTGATTAATTATTAAAAGAAATAGAAAAATCATGGAAATAAACCAATGAAAATAAAAATTCCATTTTGTACATATTACTTTCAAAAATGAACTTAATTGATAACAAAGTGAATTACATAATGGTAAAACCAGTTTTCATCAGTTTTGTGCGGAATATCACTACGAGATAGATACAATTATGATCAAAATAAGTTTCATATATTTAAATTTATTAGAATATTTCAATACAAAGCTTTATATATATATATATATATATATATATATATATATATACTATATATATATATATATATATATATATATATATACATATATATATATATATATATATATATATATATATATATATATATATATATATATCGTAATTACTTATTTAGATAGCTGCTTTTATTTTTGATGACGTTGTTTATTTTGTACAAATATTCCTCTAAATGAATTAATTAGTTTGATGACCTCATTTAAAAAAAATTTCATCTTGCTAATATTTGTCTCAACACGATTATTATGTTTAATTATATTCTATCACTATTTGGCATTATAAGCTTTTATTATTATGAAACTATTCGTCTAATTTTCTGTTTAAATTAAGTAATGTAATTTATGGGGTACGTTTAGAATTAATACTTTAATGAAACCCCTTGCTGTCAAACATATCCGGAATGTATGGATATTCAGTACGGAGAATTAATAACACATATTTGTTGCTCATAGATTTGATATTATGAATTCATTATTAGGTGGGAGTTTCTTTTTATTAATGTTAAATGGAATCCCATTGTTAGTAGAATGACCAATGACAATAACATAAATAGTAAAGGAACATGAAGTATTATCGCACATATTATAATTTCAAAGCATTGTTAATCGGTAGAATAGATTATTAGCTACATGTAGTAGTTAATCAAGAATAGATTATTAGCTACATGTAGTAGTTAATCAAGAATAGATTATTAGCTAATATGTACTTTTAATTTAATAATATGTACTGTTATTAAATTTAAAGTACATATTTGATGTATTAGTAACGACTGTTTATAAATCAGACATTACTTGGTTTACATTATTTGGTTTAAGGGTTTGTCAATGAGCTAAGATTGACCTGAATTTATCCTGTTATAGAACAACAAAATTATTTTGAATAACAAAATGAATCATTGAAAATAATAACAAAATAATCGAAGTAAATAAAATCTCATATTCTTACTATGACTTTAACTGCACTTATAAGAAAATCGTAAAAGAGCGGATTCTGTATATGAAAAATATTTGAAAAGAGTGACTGATTTAGTATAACAGGAGCTGGAAAACTTGTTTTTATAATTTTTGTCTCTCTGTTATTGTGTTAATTTGTTTTTCAATCATGCAAAATCTACTGGACGGATTTTGATGAAATTTGTTTTGATAATAGTTTTTACCCTCGAGCAACATATAGGAAGCATCCTATATATTATCTGAATATTACAGATTATAAAATTCTGACTTGGTGAATATTGCGTTATCGGTACTGCGAATGACATCCATTAGCGCATTTAGTAAACTTTACGCCATTTATTAATGTTTCATATAGACTTAAAACTCAAAGATATTGCAAAAATGAACAAAAAATAAAAAAACGTAATAATAGTGATGACTAATGATAGTCATAATACTCACTTGGATCAGCCATAGTGTAATTAATGATAAGCACGTTTGTAATGTACGCCGAAGACGTGGTTGCAATTCCCATCAAACGATCAAAATTTTGTGTGTTTTACAAAAGTGCTAACTAGACTAATGTTTAAACTCTTTTAACCTAATTTTGACTTATAATATTATCAAAATACAGGTAATCCCGATTAGTGGTATTTGTAATATTTATGCTCAGAGGAATAGAAATGTTTAAAAAAAATTTTAAAAAAAATCAGTTTTCTATCAAGATTTTTCTACCCATCTTTCACTTATTATTACGTTTAATGTTTATTCTAAATAAAAATAATTAATCAATTTCACTTGAACAAAGTTGCAGTCACAGATAGCATAAAAATAATTATGTCTTCAAACTCTTTCTCTCCAGTACAATTGGAAGTCACGTTTTTAATTTTTGGAGATTAATCTATAGCGTTTAATACGTGTTACATTATCTTCTTTAGCGACTAAAATGTTTGAATATTTACAGACAATATTTATTATACACAAGTTTATCTTAGGCTACGAGAGTTATTGACAACGGTAAGCGACAAAAGGTACCGAGAGAACGATTTCTAGTTAACGGCTTTTAGCAGGTGTTAAGTTGATAAGAAAAACAGTTCGTTCGTGTAAAGTTGTAACTCAACTATTCATAATATGAGATTTGGCATTGACGCGTCTTACTTGGAAACGAGTTTAATATTGGGAAAAGTTTCATAAGTTGTTTTGAAAATCTTTATTCAAGTAGGACCATGTTATATTTTTTGACACACATTTGTTTTTGTTTTTATTGCCTCAAATACAAATACAAGTATCAAATGTTTAATTTAAATTTGGACACTGGTATAAATATTTTATGTGAGATCGTGGAATATTAAAATATAGTCACTAAATTTAGGCAGTAAGTTAAGTTTGGGCGCATGACATTAATTCTTCTGAAATTGTGTGGTTATATGTTTCGTAATCGTGAAAAAAATAGTTATTGCATTGTAGCTCCAAAATTTTATCAAAATTTATTCGATAAAAGATAAGTATAAGAGCAATGTCTCAAGTATAAGAGCAATGTCAAAGAAAATATTGGAACCGATGGTATTGTGTGCTAATCTTAAAAATTCATAAATTACTTTTAAGAGTACATGCTTGCTTGTGAGGTTTTCTTTTTATGAAAAAATGAGTAATCAAATCAAGACTTTTCAACAAATCCTGAATAACAAAATAAATATAACAACAACCATATGCTATATTTTGTATACAAATCACCAAAGATATATTATTTAATTTTTACAATATGACAATTATAACGTATTATTTTGAAATGTCTGTTTTCTCCGTAAATGTGTGATATTAGCGCCACGTAGTTTTTTATTCTCTTTTCATTAACAAATAAAATCGATCTGTTTCCATTTCGAGTGGCAAAATATCCCCAACCTGTTCTATTATATAATTTTACCGGTATATTGTAGATATTGCAAATATTTATACGGCTTCATGCAAATCATAATTAAAGTTGAAAATGTTGTAGGTTTAAAGAATAGTTTTAATGGAGAAATAGGTTCTTTTCTTATGTTGTTTTACTTAGATATAATTCACATTAAAACTAAAGAATTGCATTATGTTAGTTATAAAAAGAATTTGAAAAAGTTACACTCCGAGATTTGAGGTTAATACATCCGAGTTCAGACTCCTGGTCTTTACCACTGCGCCTATGTCTCTTTTAGCAAAGCGATGAAATAAAGATATAATTTACTATCTACATCGACACTACTTCTAATTTCTTTTGTTGCTTAGATATAAACGAGTAAACATTGCACCATCAAAAATTCAATTCAAAATTCTTAGCTCAATGAGAAATGCCTAAGTAATATGGTTATATGATGCAAAACGTCCTTGTAACGAAAGAAAGATAGAACCTGCTCTCTACTTCTTCACTTGTTCTAATATTTGTAGTAATTATATATACGTAAGTAATGTGAGTACCGTCAAAACGTCTTATTGAGAGTTCTAAGCTCAATTAGAAGTGTCCAAGTAATATGATCACGTAATCGCGCAAAACGTCCTCGTGAATTAAATAAAGGCATAATCCACCAACTTCTTTTTCAATCATTCTAATGTTTTGTACTAAATAAATATAAACGATAAGTCTAGCTTCATATATAGTCTTCTTCTAGTTATAGAGTCTTGCTTCAACTAGAATTGCCCAAACAATATGATCACATAGTAACAGAAAACCACCTAATGGATGAAAGAAATGTATAATCTACTACCTACTCTTTAACTACTTCTAATTTCTTGTAGTAACTAGATATAAACAAGTAATATCAAGTACAAAAAGTATAAACGAGTACCAAATATACAAGTATAAACAAGTGCCATCAAACGTCACATTTAAAGTTCTTAATTCAATTAGAAGTACCCAAACAACATGACCACATAATTGTGTAAAACATCCTCATAAACGAAATGAAGGCATAATATACTACCTATTTCTTTAGTGGGTCTAACTTCTTGTAGTAGTTAGATTTAAAAAAGTAATATATGTACCATCGATACGTCAAATTAAAAGTTCTTAGCTCAACTATATATGCCCAAATGATCAAATTATCACGCAAAACGTCCTCACGAACGAAATGAAGTTATAATCTACTATCTACTTCTTCACTAGTTCTTATTTTTTGTAGTGATTAGATATAATCAAGAAATTTACTTATGATACTTTTTAGGTCAGGCAGAATGGCTCAAACAGCATGATTAAATTAAGACTCAATACATCGTCATAAAGGAAATAAAGTATAATCTGTCATTTACTTTTTCATTTCTTCAGATTTCTTGTAGCAATTAGATATAAAGAAATTATATATATATATATATATATATATATATATATATATATATATATATATATATATATATATATATATATATATATATAAATAACATGTTGCCATAACTATGCAAAACGTCCTGAATGAACCTTTTAAAAGTCAGTTTTATTTAATATACATTTTTCACCATAAACCAAATACATACGGTATGCAAGCTTAACCGAATAGGTTCTTTTATGCGTAAGGCAAGTAAAATCAGTAAAATAATAATCCGTGTTTGCGAGACAGGAAACGTCAATATTTTTGAACAGACTTTAAGGCCGAAAATAAAGCGAAACCGAAGAGATTTATCAATTTAGTAAAGTGCAAAAAACGCAACTCTTCTCTGAAAGAATTAAAGCCGGATGCAATTTCAATTCTAAGAAAAAAATAGGCGTATGAAATTTAGTTCTATGGGTCCTAAAATCTGGGAATGTAAAAATCTTCATATCGATTTTGGTAAACATTATCCCCTAGAAAATTGCAGTACTACAAGACCTGACCTCAGATTCACCTCTTGAGGATTCAATCAAGACGACGGGAAATATCCATAACACAAAGATTATATCGGCATGTTACTTTTATCGATATAATATACATGTTGCACATGAATTCACGTGTTACAGTAGTAAAATATCTTATTTAGTGAGAAAAAATACAGTTCAGTAGCAGAAACTAGGAGGATTTTCTTTTTCTGGAGTTTAAAAGTAACTAATTCGAGTCATGAACTTTGTGCTTACCAGTTTTCATTTATATTTACCTAAATTGTTATCCAAGGTTTTGCATTTATATTATTAACGAATTTTGTAAAAAAAATTAAGTTATCAACACAGTTATAATGTATCGCAGCAGTATGAAAAAGTTTATACATTTGAATAAGAAGGCGTGAAATAATTAACGAGATAAATGAAAATGAATAACAACCTTTGAGTGCAATTATTACACGCATAAAGACAACTAACCGTTCACATTATTCAAATAAAGTGGCGTTAAGTTTGCAGCAAATTCAATTGAAAAATTATAACGTTAAAGAAATTAATACGTAGTTAAATGAAAGATTGAATATTTTGTTAAAAGTTTAAGCAAAAATAATACACGGAAAAAGTATTTGTATGTAAATTAATTACAATTATAGTTGCTTAAAGGACACGAAAAACACCACAAAAAAGTGATTTACTTGCAATTAAAAAAAAATTACATAATTTCCAATTTAATGTAAATTTAATAAAATATTCTTAAGTTTGTCATTGTGTACAGCTCTGTATTATTCCACGGATATAATTTATTATTAAAATTCTTTGGAGCAACATTCTGGCAATAGCCATAATGAAGACGAGTAAAACGGCTTGTAATTTACAAAGCACAAGCAGCAGATTTCGTTCCAAGTAGCGTTATCAAGCTTAGCTCTCGCCGATCTCTGTCGTACGCGACGTGCCCAACGTGGTCCACTGAGCACTAAGCTCTTCTAAGCCCTTTTCAAACTCGACATCCGGACGATGCACGACTTTTCGCGTAACAATTCATGTGACAGACATGTTTGTTTACAGTTTCGATGATATATTTTGATCTAAAGTAATCGTTAAAAAAGGTCGCCGAAATAAATTCTTTACTGGCACCGAATATGTATCTTCAAGTGAAATTAAAATAATCTGTACGGATATAGATTAATGCTAGCTGTAGTTCGCCGGTCTGTCATTTAAAAATATATTAGCTATCCTGTGTATGCCTCGATTTTGGAAACAAATAGTTTCAGGTTGGTTGGTTTGGGGCATAAAAGGTTTCGAATTTTTTTATACTTTATTATTTTTAAATCTTATTTAATGATACTGAAAAAAACCAAATAATTACCAAATCAACTATGTATCTGTTCTAGTAAGAGACCTTTCATGTAAAGAATTTTTACTTGGTACAGTAAGAATTCGAAATGGTCCAAAGAGTAAAAGCGTTATGAAAATATTTCTTCAATATTTTATCATAAGAGTGACCATTTTTATTTTAAACCTTTTTTATTAAATCAGAACAATAATTTTTTTTTTACAAATAATTCATAATGAAATATTACCGAATATACCAACATAAAACATAGAATATATAAATAAAAATTATGTATTGATCGAAAAGATAATATGAAAGAGAAGAATATTTAAACAAACATTCAACAGTATTTCACATCTTGCAAAATTCAGCGGAAATACTTCAAAGGTCATAATTGGCTACGAAACTTAGACGTAATGCTATGGACATATGTATTTATAACAATTCATGTGAAGAAATTATGGACAGTGTATTTCTTTAATAATACTACCAGACTAGATAGAAAACGCTATCACTTCTTGAGTATTCTCACTGCGGTTTTATCATATTGGGAAATGAAAATTACGACACATTTCTCTAATAAAACCCTTCCCTATATTAAAACCCAAAATATGCTACAGTAGTTATATGTAAAACAAGCCATTTAAACAAAACATTTTGTAATTTTTTTAGTTAAAATCAGAGAATGTTTAAACTATGATTTCTGAATTACAATATCTCTTGATATATTTAAAATTACTGTAGTAGAGATCTATTTGAAAACCAGAAGCAACAGTTCCCTCTGTGCTAGTTTAAAAATGGTGTAATGACCTACTTTTTAAACACAGGTTACATTTTACATACCTTTATAACCACATTAGTTGTTGGAAAAGGCATGAAAATTATAAAACTCGGAGAAAATCTTATATTCACAAAATGATTCTTGGACGATGCACGATTCATAAGAAAATTTGTAATAGATCCTGGTACGAGGTAGTAAGTTGAGGTTTGCATCATTTTTCGAGGTAATTTAAACGTGTTTTCGTTGAAAAAACGTGAAATAATTATTTCAAATTTATAGGGGATTTAAAGGGGGAAGTCAAGAGTCTAAAAATTACTCCCTGTAATTTAAACCAAAATAATTATCCGGTTTTGCTAACCGATAACAACTTGCCCTTCTATCACCATTCACACATTCGATCCACTTAAAAAATGGGAGCTGTGCGCAGTGGACCATCGTCCTGGTCGGCTATTTTGCGTAGCCCAAACACATATTTTGTGTACATCAATGATTCCGACCAACCTATATATTTTCAAGTGGTTACAGTTCCCTGGGAAAATATAATATGCCCCACAATAAATAAATGAAAGGAACAAACTTTCGGTAGTCAATTTGAAGTTACAATGTTTTTATTATGAGCAAGTGTATAACGGAATTTCTAAAAATCTTTTACTGCCACAAAATAATGAATATTATATTACTATGATATGATTTAAAGCGAAACATAAAATAATTAAAGAAGAAAAGGAAGTGAAAGAAGGGCCAAATTATATATTAATTAGCCTTTATCCAATATTCACGTCAACGATAACTGGCGAAACTAGTACATTAAAGAAATGTATTAGGAGGGTTGATTCAATAATCTAAATGTTTAAATAATATATATTTATTATATCATCCTATTGTTAACTAAAATCCAAGTCATGAGTATATTGAAACGGTCTAATTGTTTTATATTTTTAAACCAGATTAAAAAGTATCATTAATGTCGACACCCTCTCGAAACTCATTATTTTAAAAATGGTGAAAAAAATGTAAATTAATTTAAGAGATGAAAAAATGTTCAATTACCATATTGAGAGGGTATCTGGATTTGAGAGTTAATTTCATATCGAATTAAGTAAAGCTATTGATTCTATTCCCCTCCGTTTGTTCCCATCCTTCGTCAAAGGGAAATTCGAAGCCTTCATTTGAGATTAGGCAGGTCTTGGGAAGTGAGAGGTGACTTGGGGACAATGTGAATGGTTATTTTTAAAAAATATTATTAGGCTTTTTTTAAGTCAGATAATTTTTTTTTAAATCTCAAAATAATTAAATAAATGACATATGGTGGTAGCATTGTTACTTTTGAGTAAAAGTTAAAATAATTTCTATATACATATCGTTAATAAAAATACTTCATATATCTCGATACCCTTATAGTTCTTTTTATTATCATATGAAAGAGAAGGATTTTACATTGGAAATATTTTTACATGGCATATATTCTTGGTTTTTTTAAATATATTGTTCTTTATAATAGATTTCTTTTATAATTGTTTTTTCTACATCGCTCGCCTTCTTACCAAATTAAAATAGTAAAAACAAGCGGTTTAGTAGAATTTTCGCCAAACAACGTTTTCATCAAAAATAATTAATTTTTTACTGGTGTTTTTATATAGCAATAAGAATATGATAGAATCATAATTCAGTATTAAATCGACCAACCTCGTATTGTGACATAAAGGTAGTTGGATAATTAATTACGCATCGAAACTAGCAGTTTTATCAAACAAAATAATCGTAGCAACGACATTGACGCGGGAGTCGTATTTTTCCTCTGCAAGTATATAGCCTGCCATGGAAAAACGAAAATTTGGTTGTTGGCTTTACCTCCAGCAGTAATTTTACAGTTATAGTCAAAAATAATATGTACCATCTATGGATCAACACGAATAGCTTGCAAGTATTCCGGTTCCAATCAAAGCAATTTTACTTTAATTTTTGTGAGTTAGGTTTTTAAGTTTTACAGTAGCAACGCAAGAGCGTTATACTGTAAAACTTAAAAACATATATCTGGACTCAGAAATATGTTAGTTTGCTTGTTTTGATCAGCACTATTAAATAAAAAAGTCCCCAATCAGACGCTCACTTCAGATTTTTTTTAAATTACACATAAAACTACATACATATATACCCAAAAACTTTCGTGTGACTTGCTAATCCACTAACATTTAATTTGGAAATACTCTTCATACCTTATTTTCATTGACTCTCTCCTAATGCTAATGCAATATTTTCATGAATTTCATTTCATATTCCAGTACAGAAACAAACGACTATATGATAGATAAAAAAATAGGTATCGAGTGTCACGTTTCAGGAAATATTTTTAGACCGCTTACGTAATTTTCAAGATAAATAATTTCGTTATTATTCCAGGACAACAATTTTTAATTGATTAAAAAAACTTAAATAATAATTTACATAAATTCTCTGGTTAACACCAATTTTAGATTAACGTCAGAATCTACATAAATAGAAAAAGCGTAAACTAAATTACACTTTATGAAGCCAAAATGAATCTCCTTATTTAAAGAAATAAGTTGGAATTAATAGTGAACTTATGAAACTAAGCAGGAAAGAACTTGTAGACTTCTGAATATCATTATCATAATAGCAAATAAAAGCGGAACATGAAAATATGAAATATGATAGATTAAGTGTTATGTGTAAAACAGTACAATAAACGACAAGTATTTGCTGGTAATAATATGTGTGTTTATATATATATATATATATATATATATATATATATATTTGTATGTGTGTGTGTATAGTGAACATATGTTAAACACATACGGAAATATAATACGTATAAATTTAGACTTTAGACTTAGCTTGTTTGGGTACAGAATTATGTCTATATAGGCATTTTGTTTTATGCGAAGTGGGATTGCCTGAGCTAACATTGGCCAAAATTTATATTTTGTGTCTAGCAAGCACAACATTGTTTAGAATTATTTTACTGATGTGATTTGTGGCTATTGATAGAAGTTAAAACAGTTCACTGTAAATGAGGTTTACGCACGTTTTTAACCATTTATACGATGAATCCTCATAGGAAGTATTTCCCTACTACATGTAAAATTGGCAACAGTAATAAAGACGTAATACGAAAGTACATTATAAACGCGATAATTATAGATAAAATTAACACAAATAAATTTTTAATTGAAAACATTCTCACGTCTGAACTATTTTGTGAAGTAGGGGGAGAAAGGAAGAATTAGAGCAGGACTATTAACAAAAGTTTCTAAAGTAAAAAAAATAAAGAATTTACAGTATTTAAACAAATTATTACAATGAGTACCTCGCTTTAGTTTAAATATTTGATAAGTTGCTTTATTATATTTTATCGATTCAATATTTTATCAAAGTTAAGCGAATATGAAGAGACTCATCTTAGAATCAAAAGTTTATTCTCATAAATAAATTTGAAATAATTTTAATAAGTTTATATTTTATCATACAGAATTTTCAGCAGTTTTCTATATTATATGTAGAAAACTGTAATATAGTATTAGAAATCTATACTGGATGCATAGCTGCCACTTTAAGATTGCATACAAAAATGTATGTATATTCGTTACATTACAGTGTTTATACGGACTGGCGGTTTCCCTATTTAATTGACGTAATAAAACACCTATTTTAAAATAATTACGTACAAAAATGCTAGCAGAAAATATTGAATACATTTAAAGGCTTTTTCATGTTTTTAAAAACTTATTAATATGTGCACGATAACATAATATTTTTTACGGAATATGGTATATTTAAGTAACTACAATTATAACTTTCATAAATTTTGTGATCACATTTTATTGACCTTTTCGTTGCTTTGTAACGTAATGATTAGACTATAAATATATAAATTTTACGTCAATTCTCATAAATATTCTACCTGCAGATTATTTCTGTTAATGTTGTATACGTTAATGCTAGAGAGAATGTTTATAGAGGTTTGGCCAGAAAGATGTTTACACTAAAAAAATTAAGACATTTAATTTTCTAAAGTTAAATTACATTAGAAATATTTCTCTGATTACAGTAAAAATTAAATAGTTCGTGCCTCATAAAATCCTTTATAGATTCGTTGCACATTTCTTCATTTTTTGCCCCATTTCTTAGTTTTATATTACCCATAATCCGATTCCAAATATTTTACCTATAGATCCGACTTCTCTTATCTACAAGTAATAAAAATTTATGATGCAATGTTTCTAGTGATTTTTCCTTACATTAAAATAGTTTTTGATATTATTTTGCATAGCGCAATTTCTATTTCTGTACGTTGGAACTAATACCGCTCTCCCATTATATGATTAAAATATATAAATATGAATATGCAAAACAACATAAAAATTGTATAAAGTTTAAGTAAGCTATCGTGAGGGAGGTGAGTAATATAAAATAGGAATTTAGGGATAAATTAATGTTAATTAATAAATAATTATAATACAAAATATAATACATTCTCTGATGTATTCTTAGCGATCGTTTGCGTAGTGAAGACTATCTCTGTTTTCAATTTCAGCCCAATGCATCCGGTGATATAAGCTGTACAATGTTCAGTGGCGAAACTTTATTTTTGGTAAAAGTATTTTTAATTCATTTTCAAAAGTTATATATTGACAAATAAATACTGAAAACAAAATGAATGTAAAATTAGATAATTTGAAAACCAAAATATTAGGTTGAATTTCAATTAAAAAATGTGATCTGTATATTTGGTTATAAATTTCACTATATATAATTTCACGTAATTTACCGATTTCGAGTTTCAAATTTTAATCAATTATAAGGAAGACTCTGTGAAAATATAAATATAAGCAGATTTGTGTAACTTTAACTATTTTATTATCATTTCATATAAGCATGGATCATTTTAATTAACCAAAGTACACATTGAAAAAAATTTTATGTCGTTTTCAAAGATTATTTTATGTTTATGACACAATGACTTCAGTTATTTAATGCACATAATAACGCAGTTATTTCTAGGTGCAACTAGTAGTTTTATGAATGGTATTAGAAATGTAACATAATATCCTTACATATGATAGTAAAAATATTGTGAGAATGGCAGTTGGAAATTTTTTTCTTCTTTTAAAGCTGTCATCGGTAAACTCCTTTGAGCAGATAGAGCTATATTTTGTGAGTATTCAGTTTTCTGATAACTGAGTAGCTTCTATTAATTAATTTTTTTTTGAGTCTTTTGGGAATCTAGGCAAATAATAAATAAAAAAATTACCTAGATATAACTACAATAATTTTTAACAACAAAACATCGGCACTCACTTATGCCTTAAGAAGTACAAGACAGTTTTTATTACAAGTAATTTGTAAATAATAACTATTAGTATGGAAATAAAAGACGTAATTTGATGTTTTATACTTACAAATTTAATATTATGCCAACTTTTTCTAAATTTTATGTCCCACTATGTCTTTTGCATAAATTAATTACACAATTTAGCATTTTGTGACACAATGCGTTTGCGACTGTGACTCATATGCATCTGATATGTTCGATTTTTCAAAATTAGCTGATTTTACCAACGTACAGCTAGCACGTCCAGTGGTTATTAGGTTTATGTACTCATCACTATGCCTGCATATAATAAAAGTTTTTGTGTCAAACGGTTTCTAAAAACAGCTTTGATAGATAGATAGATGTAAATACAGACAGACGAGCATACTAACGGATACTTAAGTGATCTATAAAGATTTTATATTTTTTTCCTAATGAAGTGCCAAAACCATGTAATCGAAAAGTTGACTAATTGCTATATGAACGCCCAGATCTCCATTTGGACGTAAAGCAAGGCATTTATAGTGTATTTTTTTATATAATATTATATGAGAAATAAATATTATATGACATAATGCACTTAACGATTGAAAATGAATGAGTAAATTAAAGATATAAACAATATATTTCTGATATTTTTAATTCAATAATTAGTGAAATTAAAAGATCAATTTACATCAATAAAGAATAAACAAAATGTTTCGCTGATTGGGGTATCCAGTGTAAGATGTTGAATCTTAGAGACAAAGAAGTAACAAAAAATCATAAAACAAGATTGTTACATTTCTGTCTAATAGCAATAATCAAAAAAGTATAAAAAAGTCAACGTAGGTAAGTCAAATAAGTAGTAAAGTAGTAGTAGTAGTAGTAGTAGTAGTAGTAGTAATTGTAACGAGTTTGTTGCATATAACCTTTAAATCAAAACAATATTTAAATAATATGTTAGATTACCCACTGACTTATGGAGATATTAAATTAAAATTATGACACTATTTTAGTGACAAAATAAACGCCTGACCGTTTTCATTCATTTAATATATTAAATAAGTATTTTGACCGTATTGTCTTGAAAGATATTCGGAGGTATTTAGAATTTTGTTATACATATCTATCGATACTACTCCACGTTCCTGTTAGTAACTCGGTAGTAATTAATTACCAGTACGACAGTATTACTTGTAATAATTTAACTCTAACGCAGACTCAAAAAAATTATTGTGGTTTTAATCTTATAATAGACAAAAGGAACCAAAAAAAAAACATTGTGCCTGCCAGCTCCGACGCGCCACTGGAGTGTACTCCTTAATTACCATTGCAATATATAAAATAGGTAATATCGTATTTACTATAAATAAAAATATCAGTATCATCTATCAATATATCTCCTACCGTTAAGGCAGAGTTCATAAGAAACACATTCCCACGACTGATTTTTTGTTGACTAAAGTTGCAAATGTGGTCTCCATGAATAACAGTTTTTAATGGGATAATATATAATATATGAATCTATATTTTGAAAGTCCTTTCTAAACATGGGCGAAAGAATTTTTAAATTGGAAGAGTAGTTTTGGAGATAACCTTCCACTTCCAAACTCCCAAATTTTATCTCTTAATAATACATGAAATATTTTTTTAACGAGTTAATATAAAACCTATGTTAAATATTGGTTAAATATTTTTTTAAATCGAATGAGTAGTTTGGAGATTACATCCAAACTTACCTCCTCTGAACTTCTGATTTTACTCCTCATAAAACTTCATAGCGTGCGCTATATATAAAAATTTATTTTTAAGGAGTTAATTCCAAAAGAATGTTGACTTTTCTCACAAGTGTGAGAGGTTAGTGACGATCGTGAAAAAATTAATTATAAAATTATTTTTTTTTAAATAAAATGTGCAAATAAGGTTGACATTATTTTATTTCCCTTCATTATTTAATACTAACCAATAATCTTCTAGACACGTTTCAAGATACTAATCTGACGAATGATCTAGAAAATTAATTAAAAGTTGTTCTACTTTATAACAGTATCATGTAAATATAGAGCGGAATTTACTTCAGCTTGACGTATTTAAATATTTGCCATAATGGCGCATTTAATAACGTAATATGAACAAATTGGAAAAAAGCTAAAATAATTACAACCATCTCGCGCGCTATTGTAATGAAGAATTCCCTTAAATCGCGTTAATCAACGTCCCGCATTCGTCCAAGGAACCGACGGACTCGCATGCGACATAATATAATTTAAAAAAAAAACAAAATCTTCCATAAGAATAAACTTTATTATTACGGGCCACGCCTAATACCGCTTCTTAATGTAAAAATAATCTAAAATATTGTCGGCTGAAAAAGGTCCTTTAAAATGTTCATAGTGATTTTTTAGCTGCCGAGTCGACTTTTCAGGACTAAGTTCGCCGTTGGCTCGCAGATCATTGACAGTGGTATTAAATTCCATGTAGAGAGGCCTCGAGTTATAGAATGTCACGAAGAGATGGAGAGTCGAGGATCTTGGACTTCTGGAGACTGGGAAGTATTTAAAATTATATATTAGAAATTTAAGAAACATTTTTGTGACTTTGCCCTTATGTGCCCCTATTCTTTTAGACATTCATCCCGCGGAGATATAATCGCTACTCTCATAAGAATTATAACATTTAAATCTAATATATGTGACTTATTGCTTATCACAGCAATCATTGATAGTTTATTTTGGGTCAATCATTTCAATTATTAAAAATTCATTCAGTTTGTATTCAATAATATCAATTAAAGCAATTTCTATTTGAAATTAAACCAATTGTTTCATAAAGATTTCAAACGATTTGAGATAAATATTGATAAAGCAGAACAATAATGTCCTGGATTTATAATACTTACTGAAGTAGTAAACTTATATAAACAGTTATAAAAACAATAAATAACTTTAAAGAATTTCAATTTATACATATATTATAACTTGTGCAGTATACTTGGTGTTAATTAGAACAAAATTTCTATTCACATTGAGAAACGTGAGGAAAAACATGTAAATTGTTGTATTGATACTGTTTTGTTCCATACAGATGAATTTCTGTTTACAGCGTACATGATACTTTATTGCACATCACCGTCTGTCCACTTCTGGATATAATGTCTCTTTCGCCCCAGCTGCATTTCTATCAGCTAAAAGCGTCCACTCCATCACCCAAGACGACAGCGGTGCGCCGCATCCTCCCTAGCCACTGTGCGCTTCATTTCTTACTGTAGTGTTCCGATCTGATAAGCCAAATATTTCATGTCATCTCAAGTGGACGATTGGAGGCTCGATATGTGGCAATATAGGAGAACTTTTCAAATGCTTGATTTCAAATTCAGCACTGTTAACGGCAACAATGCCTCTATTTACGCCTACTGATTATCGTGAGTGCAAGAGCTTTATATATATATATATATATATATATATATATGTGTACATATAGATGTTTTGCAGTAAAATATAAAAAATATTTTAATTTAAAGAAACAATACAAGGCGAGAAAGAAATACAATTAAAGCAGTTGTAGAATTAATGTGGACAGTATTATCCACAGAATATAATTTCATTTAAATAAATCGGTAAATGTATTTGCTTATACAGTTATTTATTTCTTGTGTTAAATCACTCATATTTCTACACTCATATTTTATTAATGGTTTATTAAAACATCTCATAAGTTATGGGAAAACCAAAGACAAGATTAAATCTACGAACTTCCTAAGTTAATAATAAACCATTAAAGTAAAAAGTTTACGTAACACTGATAGAGCATTTCGTGGAATTTCAATGTAAACACAATTTGACAGTATGCATTGTCAATAAGCTATTATAGAAAGTAATATAAAGTGCGAAAATAAGATGGATAAAAAGCTTAATTCTAATAAGTGATAATAAAAGTGAAATATTTTTTCACCGAAAATCGTTAGTTACTCGTGTGAAGGTACGGCACTTGCATATTTATGCGTTAAATATATAGCAGACACAAATTTCAACGAGATCTAGATAGAACAACTTAGTGTAATCATGCAAACTATTACATCCGTTTAGAATTTAGTATTAATTGTTAGAACTCTTTGAATTCGCTTAAGAGGATATATTCCGCCGCAAAATTGAATCAACAGATCAATGTTTTTTGACAGACGAGATTAAATGAATTATAATACTGTTTGATCGTTATCGCGGTAGGTACGTCCGACAAGCAATATTTAAAAAGAAACGGAGAACGATAAATTGGGGATTGATGAAATGTACTAATGGCATATAAAATTTAGTAGTTTCCGATTATTATTTTCTAGGTTATTTGAGTATCACTAACAAATGGGAAAAAATTGATAGAGATAAAATGAAATCTGTCGTATACCACTCGCCATTATTCCACTCGGAATAGGAATCACAAGTTTCATTATTTTATTTATATATCGAAGAACCTGAAAAGTGAAAAAAATTACAAGTCATTGCGAGATTTTAAGTTCTGTTCGCAAACTTTGATAAAATTATGTTGCGTGAGTACCGTTTTAGAGTAATTTAACATAGTGTGATACTAATTGTTTATCTACTGATGGAACATAAAATATAATAAAATTCATGTCTTGTGTTCTCTTGCAATAGTTACAAATGGACTTATATTTATAATATTACATTTTCTATGGACAAATTACGAAGGAAACAATCTGACAGCCATAATTAAAATCGATATTTAGAAGATTTTATTATCCCATATTTGTACACTGAGCCATCATGCCCTCTTATTTAAAATTTTAAGTAAACAAAAATTTAATGAAAATAATGTATATGTGTGGTTAAGAACTCCACACTTATATTATCCTATTATATAATCAAAATGACATCCAATTTTTTATACAAATATGGTCATTGCTGGTGACGTATTTAGTTATTTCATAAAATAATCGACAAGGCCATAAAATAATTGAATAATGTGTTGTAATGTACCTATAAATATATGCACAAAAAAAATACATACCAAGAACAAAGCAAAATAGGTGAGAAAAACATATGAGGAGAGAGAATGGTGAACACTATATCTTGTTCTAATAATAGATGAAAATTCCGTAAGAAAGTTTGTTTAAAACCTTGTTCTTTTCTTCTAACTTCAAACTGTTAATAAAACAGTTGAACACCCCTGCTACATTTCCTACATTGAGTGGTGCACGGTTAATAGTAGATAATAAAAAAGGCACGTCGAATAATTATTCTTGCTCTAACTGAAAAATTAACTAATTAAATAATTGTTTTAAAACAACTTCATCGCCGGTTTTAACAAACGTACATCGTTGACATAATGTAACTAAAATATGGTCAGCTATAAAATGTAATATTAAAAAATACATGTTATAACAATTTATACGTATTAAAAATTATATTTGTATATAGATGATCACAGTTCAATTGTTTAATATTAGCAGACATCTTGTCATCTACATATTGCATTTGTGTAAATTAATACTCGTTTCTATTTCTTGAAAATAAAGTTTAAAATTCTTAATTAACTAATGGATATATCAAAGTAACATAACTATTTTAAACATAGGTTGAATTAATTCAATTGTAATATGAAAATTCAATTTCTATAAAAAGTAGATGAATTTAAATAAATAATACTAATTTTCAGAGACAATACGACATAAAGTATATAAATTGTATATCCATGTAGAGTACTTGATAAACTTACATAACCCTTTAAACTAACTTACACATTATTTCAAAATCGAATATGAGCTTAACCAAAGAGGAACTAAATCAAACTTAGAGTTCACTGTCTGCGAGCCAGCTATATTATGGCTTCCACCTCCTTACATCTCATGTGATAAGGCGAAGAAGACAGTAACGAATTTTCTTCAATGGAAAATAGAAAAAATATTATGTTCAAACATAAAATATAGGCAAATTTTTAGAGAGTTTCGTTAATATTTCCTCTTATAAGTTTTTATTTTAAATTAGGACTGATTTTTAATAAGGGCCTCTCGGAAATAAAAGTTCGTAAGTACTATATTTTTATTATGAGAAGTGGCGATTGGATCAAATTGAACCTTTGAGAGCTCGAGGGAAAACTTATATTATTGAATAAATGTATACGTCAACACCATCCGCAGAGCTGTTTTTATATATTATATAGTTTCAGAGATGTTTTTACATGTTATAGTTGATAGGAGACTTAGTGTAAAGTAAGTATCATACTTATTTAAAATTTAAGCGTAGCAAAAATATGTATTCTGTTTTATTTGGCATGATGCCCAGTGTGAAACTTTTAACAGCACACAAAAAATATACGTACAAAGTTAGAAGTTTCATGTGTTCATCATAGCAATAACTTAAGTTCCACAAATAAAAGAATCGTAAATGGTTCAGTTTTTGAAGTAATATTATTTGTATTTTATCAGTATTCTTTCTGTCACGGGATATTCAAAGAAATTTAAGGAAAATTATTATAAAATATGTTTCATGTTATTGTACACGTGCATGTTGCATTCAATTATGTTTGAAACGTTGCTGTATATTTCACCTCATCTTATTTGTATTCAGTGCTGTTTTTTTACTTATGTACGTAGGTGTAATATTGTGAAGACATATCTTCCTCATCTGTGATTAATAACGGTATTTATATATATATATATATATATATATATATATATATATATATATACATACATATATATATATGTGTGTATATATATATATATATATATATACATATATATATATATATATATATATATAAAAATATATATGTATATATATGGAAATATGTCGTCATTGATAAAAACAGAACATAATTAAAATATTTAGAATGATTGCACAAATTATTTCAACTGAATCACTAAAAAATTAATTTTTTTTTTATTTGAAATTAAATCGAAAGTACTAAGTACATAAATTTCATGGTCTTTTACGAATTCAGCGTGCAGGAGTTTCTAAAATAAAAATTGCCAAAACAATGAAAAAAGAAATAAATTCGGTTAACGTATTTCAGTTTTCACAATAACATGATACAGGCGACCCAAACTTATAATTTGCTTTTTCCACCAAGTTCCTTTATGTGCAGCCCAATACGTTCAATGTTTTATTATACCGTCAAAAGTTTAAGTCCGCATGATAAAACTGAGCCTATTGAACTTATTTTAGTGAGTCGATATTAACCGGGGTTTAATTAAGACGGCCTTTGCAAACTCTCGTTGAGTTGAGGTTGAAATTTGAATATCATTTGGGCCAAATCATCTAGTAGAGTTTTGGAGGTGGCTTACCATGTGGGAGCCGTTAAATCCGTTCGCTATGTACTTTCTTTGTTGTATATAAATTATTTAATGTAGTTTATTAAACCGGAATTTCAATTTAGTGTATAGCCATTGTTACGAAATTATTTTTGTTCAGGTTCTTTTTCCTAAATGATGAGTTCTGAAAAATATAGAACATTTTTACTGAAACATACACTACCTAGCAAAAATTTGAAGTACTGGTTATTTTTGGATAAGTAATAAAATGATGAGGTATTTAATTTCATTAAAATCCTAGAGTTTATTTATAGCTAAGAGGTTGAAAAATAATTGGTTAAAATAATTAAGAAAAATAATTCTTACCTTGTATACCGCTTTAATATTTTATTGCTTCCGTGCAAATTAGGTGCCGGGCATTCTATTAATTAATTTCATAAAATATTCCTCGTCTTATCGTTTTATTCCCTCTCAAATTGTCTCCTGACAACCAATTAAACCACAACTTTGGATTCCCTTGTCAAATATATTTTAAACCAGCTCTATGGAAGGCCCATCGGAAGATTGAGTAGATCATTTCATGAGTCATACCTTATTTAAATAGGCATTCTCTAACACCAGTTGCTTTTTTCTCCAAACCCCTGGTAATATCTTAACCAGACAGAATAAATAACTTTGCAATATTTTTAAGTTTCTATCCGTATCC
Organism: Druceiella hillmani; assembly: GCA_039881145.1. Classification (NCBI taxonomy): domain Eukaryota; kingdom Metazoa; phylum Arthropoda; class Insecta; order Lepidoptera; family Hepialidae; genus Druceiella; species Druceiella hillmani. Next base: position 15,324,724 of record JAYKKI010000009.1, read on the forward strand.
GATATGCTTTCTTTTACAATTTTTATTACTGAATTTATACCATGCCATTATGTTTCCTTCGCTGTATTCAACAGTTGACACGGTGTAATTTTGCAATGTGCTTTCTGCTCATTTATCTAGAATTTAAAATTTTGGTTCCTCGTTCCAAAAGAATTTGTTCTATTATTCAATGATATTCTCTACCACTTTTAACACACTTCAATATATTTCACAAATCGATACAGTCAGTCATTATTTCCATTTTAGTAGCACAATATTCTCTGATGCTTGCCCATGGAAGGCGCCTTTGATTGTTATCGGGGACACCGTCTTATGACGCTATTCTTGAAGTTAGCAATTACAAGCTGTACTGAATGTACTGAATGTTATGAATACCTGGCAAACCCGAATTCGGCAAGAAAAAGAACTTCTTTGAAATGAAGTTTAAAAAGAAAATATTGCTTACCCTGTCATATTATTGTCATAAATTGATTACAGATGTATACTTGGAATCTGTTGTACAGATGTTTTTGTGTAAATTCCAAAATTTACCTAATCCCAACAATTGAACCGTACCGTTATAATATTCGAAGCACAGTTCTGTTTCAAATTCATATACACCGTTCTACACTACAAACGGGTATAGCATATTTTATACAGTATTAAGTCTTCAAAAACAATAATATTTATAAGGTTAAATGCCAAGAAAGTTAAATATATAAATGTATTTCAGATTGATGTGCTATTTATAATGAAATAATCGATAAAGTGGACTTTAGATTGATTCATTTGAATTTTAACTTCATTACTCTCAGTTTATATGTACTTCAAATAAACTGAAAATCATGTGGAAGGTTGACGTAATATTTATCATTAAATAATGAATCAAGTAGACTTTACTTTGATTTATTTGAATTTTTACCCCATTATTCAGTTTATGCTTTAAAACAACTGATAATTACGTGGAAGTTAAATTTAATGACAAGACTATCAGGTTTAATCATATTTTTATCCGATTTTAGAAAATGAGTCACATCAATATTTATACAAGTGGATACGTGATTCCCTCAAAAACTATTAAACCTATTTGGATGATTGTTTTACCTGTAGGATCTTAATATTTAGAGAAAGATGAAAGTGTATAAAACTTTAAGGTAGATTCTTTACTCTTACTTTATCAAATATGATTCGAGAATTGGAGAACTGTACATTAATTGAATTTTCGGTGTAATTTTCATTCAGTTTTATTTAAAATTGGTTCAACATTTTTTTTCAAAAAATTTCGGATAGAGTATTTTTAAACAAACTTGTTATAGTTTATAATTTGAAGAGGACAGACATTATTTTAGTCATCAATATTTATATTTATTTATGTACATAAAAACAATGCCAAATAATGGATCTACAATAATGAAAAATGGACAATTGAATTTTGCCATTCAAATAAAAACTTTGCTACAATATTCAGCAAAATAATTTAATAGATATTTGGTTGTCTCTCCAAAATATATTGTTATTAATTTGACTTGATGGCTTTTATAATTAAACGATTTATATTGAAAATGTGTTCGCGTTGAGCAAACTTTGCTCACAATTGAATGAAACTACGTGATGTAGTATTATTTCTACTTTCGCTGGGCTTCTTCGGCGGTCTATTAGTAAAGGAGAGGAGATGTTTTAGTACAACGAAACCTAGGTCGTGGTGGAGAACTTAAAGAAAGTAGAAATAATACTACATCACATAGTTTTATTTAATTGTGAATAATTAATTTCTACAAAATTAATGTGAAATATATTCAATATTTGAAAACTTTGCTCCTTTAATGTGGTTTAAATACTTATTTGCAGAAAGTACAGTATATAATTTAAATGATTTAATTATATCGATTATTTTTAAATCAGCTCGAATAATGAATCGAAATATCTCAAAAATATTACCTCTAACTGCTAGTTTACGTCATTTTCCACTTACTGGATGATATAATTGACTACGACAAATGTTATCTTTGAGCGTCGTTACATGAAAGTTAAACATGAGCTGAACGCGATGGACTAGTAGTTGTACCGTCTAATAGGTCCAATATATAAAATTATGTTTAATTTCTTTAATAAAAACCTCGTTACAAAAATAACAGACCTGCTGTTTTTGCTTAATATTATGTCCAATAAATGAATGTCCAATAAACTTATTGACAAGGCTTGGAATAAATTTGATTATTGGAATTTATCGAACGGGTGTGATTGCAATCATTGCAGGTCGTACAATATTTTATTTGTTGAAATTATTATTTTTATTTTTAATAATATATCAAAAGATTAAATAGCCTGTATAATATGTCGACAAAATGAATTTTCTTTTTTAAAAATAATTTTATTTTCAATTTTGTCTATATCAACTATTCTCATTTCCTTAACTGGGATAATAATATCCTTTACAGTATAGCCTTTGGTTTCATCCTTTGGCTAGAAAAATAAATTTGTTCTATGCGTACATATAAACATTAAAGGGCACTGAATATATTTGGCGTTAATTTTGTAGAAATTCATTATTCACAATTAAATGAAACTACGTGATGTAGTATTATTTCTACTTTCTTTAATTTCTTTACCACGACCTAGGTTTCGTTGTATTACAACATCTTCAGGTGGGATCTTTGCTTATATCCCACCTGAAGATGTTGTAATACAACGAAACCTAGGTCGTGGTAAAGAAATTAAAGATAGTAGAAATAATACTACATCACGTAGTTTCATTTAATTGTGATTAAAGGGTACGTTTTTATATATTTTAAAGGATTTATTATTATAATTATAAATATTAATATTATTTTTTAAGTGAATTTTAAATTTCTGTATTACTTAGTTTGGAAGTTAGAACCGCGTTACAGATGGACGAATGGAAAAACAAAATTGTCACTACAATTCAACAGGATTCCGTATGGTTCCCACGGGTATGGAATTCTAAAAACAATTGTAAATTTATATGAATAGAATTCTAATATTATTGACAATCCATTTTTCATTTTCAGGAATTTATCTGGCCAATCTCAAACTTTATTATTACTTTCTTGCCTTATAAACCATTGAAATCTAACAATATATCTTCATAGATGATGTGATTAGATTATGAAAAAAATGTCTGGATCTAATTGAAAATTTAATGGACTTTTTTCTACAGTTTATTTGGAGAAAAATTTCATTTGAACTATATTGATTAATATAAACTATATTGACTAATAGAATAAACACAATCGAACTTTTCGTCTTGTTATATCGTTTTTAACCCTCAATTTTTTACTATAGGCTGTAATTCTTTCAGCTTCATTATTAGCTGTCGTAAAAAATATAAAATTTAGTACTTTGGTTTTAAATCCTTTTCTAAGTCTCAAAGTTCAATAACCTAAATTAAAAGCTCTAACTTACATAAGGACTGCATAATGAAACAGAACGTCACATCATACAGTGTGACTTTCGTAACGCACACACCGTAGCGCGAGTGTATTCGCGAAGTCGATTTCGATTTACGCAAACGTTGTTTCGACATACGCGTTGTAAACCGTGTTTGATTAACGCGGCGCTCATGTCGAGCGTGGCGCGCCAAGTCTTACACGATAATGCGATATTGCGACGCAGTCGTTCGTTGGACCGATCATTGAAAGTTAGCGAGCTGGAATTCGAAATTATTTGGACAGTAGAAAGTTTTCAGGGCGGGTCGCATAAGTTCTTTACTTCAATGGAATGTAGTCATTAAATATGCTAAATAAATTAATGTCGATAATCAATCTTTGCTAAAAATAATCAAAATATCGATAATTCTTACCAAAGTTCTGAGCTGGGAGGGAATTAAGTATTTTAAGAAAAATAAAAATGCGGTAAAGAAATGGAGCATGATATAAAATATTAAAACAATATCTTTAAGAAATGACAACATATTTGCAAAATGTGAGTTTTTGGAACAAATTTTACTCATGCCATTCGGAGTAGTCAAAATACTGTCGGTCCCTATAGTTCCTGTTTATAGAATGATGTGCCAACAAAAATAAGGAATTAAGGACTCAAATTATAAAAACTACAAAAAAAATCAATACAAAAATATAACAAAATCATTACAAAGATGGCAATATAAATATTTGTGGCAGTTATTATTAACATTTTTGAATATTAATTTGGTATATGCAATTTTATCCAATTTAGATTTGTTTTGTTAATTCTATGCAATCTATACACACACACATACACAGACACACACACACACACACATATATATATATATATATATATATATATATGTATATATTATTGTTGGAAACGTCATTTTATGCTAATTTGTAGCGGTATATGATAACTTTCGTGTATTTTTATTTACAAATAAGCAAAACTCGTAATTAAACCCTATATAATATTAACATATGAACATTTGTTACGTAATTTGTTTTGTAATTTTTATATGAAAATAACGACAATCAGTTATTTTATTTCCTGTCCACCTATTGTTTGCAACATTTAAAATTTGCATTTTACACAGCAGTAATATTTTTGCTGTTGTATGTGATTATAAACGAATTACTTAATTGTCTTCGAATTTTTAAACATCGATTTGTTTTCTATTACATCTTTATTTAACATAACCAAACAGGCAAACAGATTTAAGGAATACATGTTGATAAAACTTTGGCAAAATTTAATAGCGAATTTTCTAGTATGCTTTTATTTACCTGAAATTATATTCAAAATATATTTAGAATAGCAGATATTACTTTAATTATATCCAACATCACAAATTTAATGATATTCAAACGAATTTCAGTCCATAGGTTCTCAATAACGCGCCGTGTTGCAACTGTCGACTGCATTGTAATAACACATTATTTCACAGAGCGGTGGTCGATATTCATATTGCATTATTTAAGCATGTTTCAATACGAGACAAGGAAATTAACGTGTAATTTACTTTATATAAAATTGAGACTATGTAAAAGGTTATGTACATGGTCCTTGGAGTTGCAAACTGATATTATACCCTAGCTGCGCCGACGCGACTTTATTCGCATGGAATACGTTATAACAAAAGTTATTAGGACATTTTGTCTTTTTTTCAATTTTTTATGAGCGTAAAGAGGTCTGAGAGAAAAAAATTAAAAAAAACACATTTACTAAAAACGTTAATTGACGGAGTTAGCAGTATCAACATCGCAACATTTATCATGTCACATTGTTTTTATACTTATAATATGCTGATAAAATTATCCGATATGTTGCTCGAAGGAACTTACTATTACCATACCGAATTTCGTCAGAATCCATTTCGTAGATTTTGCGTGATTGGGGAACAAATTAATATACACGCAGACAGTCAATAATGCTAAAAATATGTTTTCTGACTCCTGCTATCATTGTGTACGCTAATTCAATTATTTTTATAAAATTATTTTTCATGTACCAAGTGCAGAGCGAATTTCATCACAATTTTATTACATGTATAAATATCGACCTACTGATAATGGTAATAAAACAATACGAAGTGTTTTTGTAATGGATGGAATTGGTTAGTCATTTATATTGAAGATATCTTTAATCTTAGTTTTCTATGAAATGGATTAATTTGTTATCAGAAATCACTGGATTCTTGTCTGTCTGTTTATTTTATGAAGAAGTAATCAGGTTAATATCTAGGTTATATATTATTTCTATCGAATATTTACAAAGGAGCATTTTATCTGTCTATTTTTCTGTTTATCTACATATTTGATAGAGCATCGTTCAAAAAATTATAAATTTCTTTAAATGAAACATTAGCTAAAACAATAAACTGAGGTTCAATGTAATAAGTACATTTCGTCAGATCAAATATTTTTCAAATAAATGAAATACAACAATCACACATACTTTAGCCACTTTGCTATTTTCGGATAGAGAAGTTTTAAAATTTATAGTTTATTTTAGATAAAATACAAATGAAGTAAAAGTCATAGCTTTGACACATCATCTCCAAACTCTCGCGGTCAATTTAGGTAAAATAAGAGTAAATTTTTATTTCGTAACGCAGATGAGGACCTAGATTCCATCCTCATAAATATCGACTCGCCGAACTAATTTCAGTAAAATATTTTTAAAAGCAACTTAGACTTTTGATAATTCCTTAAACATTAATCATTACAGCTCTGGTCGCGTCGACAAGGAACTGGGATAATAACGAGTTATCTCTGCATTCCGACTGATGATACTAAATGTTTGTAACAAATAATCTAAAAACAATATATACGGGTGTTGAGTTCTAGTAAATGTTTTCGATTTTGGAATGATTCTGAATGGCAAAATAATTCATAAACAACAAAATATTAAAATTATGGAATTATTCTGTATATTTTCTAGTATGAAATGATTCTGTATAGGCAAAATACATCCATATATAACAAAATATTTCAATTCTGAAATTATTCTGTGTTGGGAAAATATACCGACATATAACAAAATTTTTAAATTATTCCACATATTTTCTATTTTTAAATGACCCTGTGTTGGCAAAATATGAACATATATAACTAAATATTTCAATGTCGAAATGATTCCCTTTTGGCGATATAAATCTGCATGTAACAAAATATATCATCCTCTTATACAATGTGCCCTGTTTGTTATGTACGATTTTTTTAAATTCTGTAATTATATCCTTTTTGTATGTTTTTTTCTAGAAAAAATCATTTTTGTCTCATTTCTTAGTAATATAGCACGAATTTTATAGGTATTCAGCTATAAAAATGCCCATCAAACCTTCATCGTTAAAATATAACTCAAATATGCCGAAGCAACCTGAGAACTGCGATTTCCGACCAAAAAATTAGCAAACACTAAGCACTATCAAAGTTTTATGTTTAACTTTATTTACAATAAAAATAACTTAAAATATATTAATATACCCTATATAAAGTTAATAGAATATTATATAAAATTGTTTCTTTTAATTGAAAACAAATTTCGCCATGTAGAATCAAAATTATTTTCAATTTTTGTCTGATTTTCCTTTAGTTTTCATTTCACCATTTCCCAGACGGGAAAAGCGTTTGGAAGGAACACATAAATTATTTTTATCCTTCACACTATTACAGGAAGGATTTATGAGGACTCCAGTTAAAACTGTGTTGCTTTAACTAAATACAAGTATATTACTCAAAAGGCAACATATTTAATAAGGAAATATATTAAGTATTATCTAGGTGAGCTGTTTTGATTATTTAGCAATTTAATAATTATTTATATGTCTGAAGATAAGTGTTGGCTTGTCGACTGCAAATATAATGTAACAAGCGAATATCAAAATCTGCACTGCATACATATGTACTCCAGTAAATCTGAGCTGCTATTAAACTTAAAATATCTTGGAACAAGCTTAGCAATCTACTAACGTTTTTTGATGGATTTATAATACATGGATAGATAATTTTTAGTTTAATAATTGATAGGTTATTTTTTTATGCTAATTTCAATTTAATGAAATCGGCGCTTTCTGACTTCCGGTTTGAGTATTTACAAGAAATTTATGGCGACTAACAATAAATATTGGCTAATAACTCTTACACTCCATTTATTCTCATACATGACTAAATGCGACTCTTTGTTTCTATAGCTTTTTCCTTAATATCATTCGGGCATTTTTTTAATTTGATCCAGTATCTTTCTTTACCATTTCTTATTCACCTTATTTCCACGGTATTATTTTTGCCTGTCTATCCATATCTATACTTTTAACCAGGCTATATAATCTTGATAGCATTTTTCTGTCTTGAAAATCGCAATTTTTACGATAGAAAAATGAAAAAAAATAATAGTTTAAAATATACTCCAGTTTTAAAGATACTATGAAAGTTAAGACGTACATAAAAATCTTATTATAAGTCACAGAGTTGTTAAAAGAAATTACCATGAGATATGTATTTAAATGAAGAAATTAACAGTTGGAAACAAGATTGAAATAAATACAATTTTCAAAGGTGGAATATTTTAAAAAAAAGCGGGGTTGATCTTATAAATCTAGAGAAATTAAATAAAACTCTTGCCGATTAGGATTCCTGTAGAGGAAGCTAGTGAAATCACAGCCTCGCACAATTATCCGCATATTAATTTTCCAACTTTTGAATGAAGCACTCCACTTTAATCAACACGGCTAGGAAATACAATGATTCGGAAGGATTCTGGCGCTGATGTAGCTAATGGACGGGTCCCTCTTAACTGATTGAAATGAAATGTAGTCGAGTGAACCATAAGGAATGTGAGTACAATGTACTCAATGCTTCGTATCAGGATTTGAGCAGATGGTGGTGTGTAATAAAATATCAATCTGTGGTACGAGTTAGTAATTTGTGAGTTTTTGTTTGCAAAGGAACTTATTTATTTCCATAAATACACGTTACATTTTAATATTTATAATATTTAAATGATTTTCCATCCACTAAAAATTTCAGAAATAACGTGCTGGTGGCTATGATCTCATATATGTTACAGTCTAAGTTAACGTACAAAACGAATAATAAACAGTATAAATTTAAATATAAGTCATAGGCAAATAAAAATCTGCTTTGAAAACGAAAGGATTAGACAAGTACTCATATCTTAAGTACAAAATTTTGATGATTTGTTTATTATGAATATATATGTATAACAAACCTACGATTTCTTTTTAAATTTAGATTATTATGATTTTGTATGCATTGCAGTTTAAATTAATATATAAAGCGAATACATCAGCATCAGTTTAAATATAAGTTACAGGAATGTAACATTCATGTTGCGTATATTCACATGTTCATATATAGAAGCAAATAAGTTAAACATGTTTAAGATCCCGTTTGTTAATCCATCCCAGTGTGCAATTCATTGGAAAAATAGAGGTATAACATTTACTTGTCGGTTTTTGTTGAGTTGACAAAGTTATTGGTACGAATACATTGTTAAATGGAGCATTTACTTAATGTTTTATTATTTAGAAACTTTTGAAATAGAAATAAAATGAAAATGACTTGAAATAAAATTTTTTATAATATTTGTGTGTGTATGGAACTTTTTTTGAAGAAAGTGACATATTTATGTACTGATATATATTCAATAATATACAAAAAAAAACAAACAGAAAACAAAGTAGTTGCGTATAAAACAAAAAATATCAACTCACTTAACATAAGCATGGCGTAGACCGTTTGGGGTTTCCTCTACGAGTCCACTGAAGCAAGCGCCAGCTTTACTCAACGTAGCGTTTTTGATGACGTATCCTTATAACTTATTTCCGTTCGCCGCGCATGATGAGTTTCTGTTTAGTTTTTCGACTCAACTTTCTGAGTTCTTTTTAGTTCCGAAAATTTATTCGTTATGAGAATAACCTATATATGTTTCATAAAAATAAAAGATTAGGTTTTACTTGTGGACTTTGACTCGATTATTGCAACACTCGAGTTCAAATACAATTTATACTTTTACGTTGTTCCTCTAGCTGTGAACTTTAGATTGAGCAAAATTACATCCCTTGTTTGTCAGTAACTTGGAGACCTTCAAACAAATTTGATAATTTCTTTAATCTGTGCCTAAACATGATTATTAAAATATTGACCAAAATTACTTAAAAATAATATACTTTTTTCTAAAACGTATCGTAATCTTGAATTTATGGGTTATAAAATCACTTTTATAGAATCGCTTTATCTTAGTTTATGCCTTGTAGCTATTTATTTATAAGCTCTTAAAATACTTTATAGGTAATTCTGTTGAAAACTTTTCTGCAAATTGGTTATGTGAAACGTATTCTATTGAATATAATAAATTGAATTAAATTACGATTTATGTAAAGGATACTTAATAAAAGTTTAATTTATTTTATTTTATAATTTTTATGAATAATTATTAAATAAATTGAAATGTTAAGGGAAGAAAATTTGATTAAAGATTTTCTCCTCAATATCGATGAAATAAGATTTTGAGTACCAAATTCTCAAAATTAATTTAACGTTTTCATAACACAAATAGTACAATTTTCTTTCCTAATGTAGCAGTATGCTTTTTTGGTTTAAATATGACTTCGCATACAAATTAAGATATGTGATTAAGTGAAAATAGTAAATGTATATTATTAGATGACGAGAAATAAGACAAACTATTAAATTTACGTTAACAACTGAAAAATAAAAGACAAATTTAGTCCCTCTTCTGTTTTTTTTAAATGGCAATTATCAGTAATTAAGGGTAGAAAAAAGTTATTGAATCAAATTATTACTTAAAATTGTATTCCAGTCAATTTAACTACTCGGTTGAATACTTTAAATAATTGGTCACAACAAAATTCATTAATATTTCTCATCATGGGTGCGACTCTCGTGACCGAAGTCCATAAGAATTTGTACCACCATGTAATTATAACTTAATTTATAATACATGAAGCTGTTTCCGAGGCTGTAATTTCACTTTAAACTAAACCTCGGTTCGCACATAAACAGTTAAATTCAACAATTAATTTCACTATCACAATAGCTTCCGAAACAAATAGCAGCCCGACAGTACATTTGAAACGCTAGCGTGGGTACATTAATAACGACTCGCATATAAACCACAATTAAAGTACAAAGGCGTCGACGCTTGACCGGTTTGGTTTCGCCCCAGAATTTTAAGTCCTAAATCACACCCAATATTGTTATCGGCCCAAGTGACAAACTAAAATGAAAAAGGGTGAGGTGAATAAATTCAAACAGACCAAATACCTTTCATCCGGCATGGGTTTCCAAATTACTCGGATATGTGATAATTTAGAGGTGGTCGATAGTGGTACAGAAGTAATGTTATCCGGATAGATTGTTTTACAGTTAGGAATCCGAAGGTTCTATTTGAAATCTGAATATCTCGTTGGTGAGACAAAATCGCTCTTAGAAATATATTGAAAATATATTTATAAAGTTTATCGTGAATATAAATTAAACAGGTAATTGAATTTATGGATTTATTTAAATATTTATATTACTTTTGACTGGGTTATCTATCTACGGTAATTGAAAGGAGTTGTAGTAGTCAAATCTTTTAAAAATTTGCTTTAAAAAAAATGTTTAATTTAACAATCTTATAATAAAGATATCCCAAAGGAATAAAAGAGGTTATTGTAAACTGTTCCAACAAATGGGTCGCTCGTGATGTAAGTAAAGCTGACTTAAAGCGAATATATAGAAGGGTCGGAAATGTTATTTTATTGTTACGTAACTTAACATTTTAATTCTTGGCCAAAATTGGAAAAAATCAAATACTACGAGTATTTGAATTGTTAATCATAAATTTTGTACCGAAGTGAATTTTTATAAAATTTAAAGTAATGTGTAAAGTGAAAAAACACGTAAAATTAAACATTTTTGGTTATGAAGCCATTTTTTGTATACATGTGAAAAAGTAGTTAAAATATTACCTGTTTCTCAAACGGTCTTAGCAATAAAAATCACTGTAATCCACAAATTAACTACTGCCCGACTAAGGGTGGACTAATAAGAGATTAAATTTGGTGGCAATAAACATGAACTAGCTGTGATTTATTTACGCTCCAGTCGTACCACTCTTTCCACTGGCCAAACCGTAAATTTGACGTTTGTCTATGCATTAAAAAGAAAAAACATGGCATGTTCAAATCTCTATAAACGTTTAGAATTTATATTTGGCGCTTGTCTTTACGAACATATTACAATTTTAAAGTACTTTAACTAAAATATTGACAAATATTTTAATACTCACAAAATGTCTGTTAATAACATTAACAAAAGAATACGTAATGCTAACTGGGATCAAGAAGAAAAGGTAAGTATTGGCCAATTTCGCTCAATAGTTATTTAGTATCTTTTACCTATATTTTATACTTCAATATAATGAACAATCCAATATTTACAGGAATTACGTCTAGCCATTCTGAATCCTAGGATCGGCATAATTCAAAATAAAAGCACGGATACTAACACAAACAAGAAAAAGAGAGCCGAGTGGGAAGCAGTTGTTCGAAGGTCGGTTACCTTAGTTTATGTATTATATTTGTGATACAATTAGTTAACTGCATCCGCGAAATTGTGTAGATATAGTCAATTACCGTTCTTCCGAGTTTGGTTTGCACAATTTTAACAAAAGATTTGTTGCTATCATGTTACCGACAGCGCCAGTATAAGTTGATTATTAATTGAAATGGGAAATTAAAGTGTAAATCTAATTTAGTGAAATGCATGGAAGTGCGCATTAACTGATAACATACATAGATAAATCAATATAAATATAAAACAAGGTAATATTGTAAGCAGGAAAGCATATGAAGTGTCCAGAACAATGTAGTATTTAACCTACGAAGTAGTCTAGAATAATGTAGTATTTAACCTACAATATGAAGAAGCATGAAAATTGTAATTAAAATTTCATATTTGTCGATAGTTTCAACGAGCTAAATAAAAAAGAAAGAAGCTTGCAGCAGCTGCAAGCCCAGTGGAAGCACATGCGGATGTCCGCCAAAAATCAATTATCCTATTATAAAAAAGAAATCATGAAAACAGGCGGAGGAAGTAAAGCGATCAGCCCGACAGAACAAGATATAAGAATTTTATCATTGGTTCCAGGAGAGTTTGTGACTGACGAAAATATATTCGACAGTGACGGGCCATCAAACCGAAAAATGGTAGATGTTTTCATTTATTATAAAAAACTATAATTATGTCCTAATTTATCCGTTCTGAAAAACTATAATTATAATTTCAAAGAATCAATATTTTGAGATTAGACAAGCTTCAGTTTATTGAATAAGTGACCTAAATTTTAATACACTAAATATTTATTAATTCTATAATGTTATTTGTTTTTGATTAAAGCTGAATGTGTACAATTTGTTTTAGGACTGTGAATATCCTCCATCTACGTCAGCACAGGAGTTCCAGTATATAGAAAATATTGGTTCTTGTGAAGAACCAGTTGAACAGGAATTGTATCAGGAAGCAGAAATCTCTATAAATGAGACGACACAGGTAAATACTTAAAAAATTTATTAGATATACAATCTTCAATATTACTAAAGGAATTATAGTAGTAGGACATGTTAAAAGGAAAACATAATTTCATTTCACAATATATTTATTCTACCGTTTTTGCATAGGAAAAATATAAATGACAGATGTATACACATTAACTTTATCTCTGGAGTCCCAATCAACTATATTCATCATGTAGACTAATTTATTTAATCAATGTATAATATAATTCACTTCAAAAATATTTTAATACATTATAATTTTTAACATATTTATAAAATTTTATACAAGAATATACAAATTAAAACCATTTTTGTACCTTCCGCTATGTCTGCATCTGTAAATGTAAAAGTAGATCAATTAAAAGTTCGGAAAGTTCTATTTTCTAGTGGGTGTTTTTAACAAAAGGAAAGGTTTTCGCCATAATGTTTATTTAATATAATAAATATGTTTATTTACAGGTTTGTGAAAGCCCAAAATTTATTCCAACACCTAGTAGGCAGAGAGGACCCAAAAAAAATTGGTGAATATTTTTAAAATATATTTCTTCAGGGTGTATTTAAATCTAACCTATCATCCCATGATTGTGTTTTACGCTGTTATTCAAATATTTTATCAGGCTCATTTTTATTCAATACCTCGCCTGCATTTTACAGATATAGAGTGAAAGTGTATCAGATGCAGACTACAAATCTGCAATGCTGACCATGTCCAGGGAAGCGAAGGAATTTGCAAAGGAGCTTCAACAGAAAGAACATTAACAGCAGATGGCGTGCATGGAAGAAAGTATGAAGATTTTAAGAGAAGAACATAAATTGAAAATAGAAATGTTAAAATTACATAAAGAAAAATTAAATAAAGAATAATTTGAAATGCTTTTTTAATTACACTTACGACGACTCACCTAAAAGTATTCCATAATAAATGCAGTTCTTGCAGCATTTCCCCTAATTTCATTAAAATATAATGATTCTTGTTCAATTATTTCAACAGTATTCTCAGAGTCATTTGGTTCCACTACACTAACCTGCGAAGATAGTGGTTCATTCATATTCACTGCTATATTATGCAGTACTGCTAATGTAACGATATACATTTTTACATTATTGAGATCGCAATTAAATCCTTTCAGGAGGCACCGAAAGCGCTGCTTCCATACCCCAAAACAACGCTCCACTGTATTTCTAGTTGCAATATGGGCTCTATTATACCTATCTTCTTGCGATGTAGTATTCGATCTATAATGGGTGTAAACAAATAAGGAGTACAGGGATATCCTGAATCTCCTAGTAAGCGTCCATGGTATTGTTGTTCTTCAAACCGTGTTTTAATACGGCTTTCTCTAAAAATTCTGGCATCATGAGTACTGCCACGCCAATGAGCTACAATGTCCCTAATATACAGGGCTGAATCGCAAATCACCTGCAAAGTAAATAAATGTTGATTTATTTTAGTTTCAATTAGTATTTAGATCCAAAAAGCTAAGTGAAATAAATAGGTATCATTTGTTACCTGTACATTGAGACTATAAAATCCTTTGCGATTTATGTAATATTGGGCCATATCTCCCCTTACTTTTTTAATAGGTATGTGAGTACAATCTATGGCTCCTATTATATTTCTCATGCCAGCAATTCTGCGGAATCCACTCATTACTTTAACTTGTTCATCTCGATTTTCTGGCATTTTTATGTATTGTGAAGCTTTTCGTGCCAGAGCATATGCCACTCGTTGGCATATGTTTGTTATTGATCGTTGGCTAATACCATGCAAGTGAGCTGAGTCGTCTTGAATCTAAAATAAATACAAATTTATTTCAATACCCATAATTCATTCTTTGAACAATCAGTAAAATTTGCAATATTAATATGATTCCTATACATTTCTTACATACAACATTGCGGGACCACGTTCTTAAAGCAGTTAACACATGAATTTCAGGACTAATGCCGCCACCTAAAGCAAACAATATTTTTCATTTAGTATGATTGATAGACGATTTGGTAGTAAAACATTTCAAAATTTAGCATGTTTAAATTTACCTCTTGTATCTTTCTTTATGCAAATGCTTTCACTAAATTTACGATGTATTTTGCATGACTTCGTGAAACGATATTTTGATCTAAAGGCTTCTTCCGATAATGTCATAAAGGGATTTATCCGGTTTTTGAAAACCTTTTTTTTCCTTCTTTCAATTATGGAAATTGCGTGTATCGTATCGAGGTCGTCTAAAATTCCATAAAAATTCATTTTTTGTCGTTTAGTTAATATAAAAATAGAACTATTGATCGATATGAATGTGTTACATGAAACGTCAATTGTCCAACTAGTATACATCAGCTGTTCGACAGCCGCCATTTTTTTTTCCCCATTCCGCCTTAGTCCAGCTTTAAACTTTCTACCTTAGCAGATTAACGGCGGACTAATGTTTCTACGGCCGCTAAACTGTGAACTAAGCTAGGCCGTGTTTCTTGCTGAAGTTTTTAACTAATTCATGTTTTAGCTGGGGTCTAAATTTTAGTCCTCGTTTATTTCTAAGGCTTATTTACTGCACGGAACTGCGGAAATGAACAAAAAAATCGTTTAAAAAAGTAAACATATTCGAAATTATATGATCAAAAATATTTTAAATTACAAACTAATAGAAAAATGAGGGCAAAGGTTTTTCTTAACGAAATAGAATTAGAATAAATTCAAACATAATTAAACGTTGAGTTATATGTAATATCCTGTATATGGTTTAAAAATAGAATAAAATCTAGTGTATTCCATTTTATTTTATATTTAATTTACTATTGCATATTTAATGAAAAATCGAGTTCTGTGAAAGTGGCGTTTATTTTTTGATATATTTATTTAATGCCGCGAGAATTTGTAACATCACGATTTTATTGACAACTGTGTTGATTAATGTGTACGGATTTATTAATTTGTTCTGTTTAATTCTTATAAATACGCACAACCTTCATTTTTAGGAATGTATATAAAAGTATATAAAGTAAAAGTATGGCATTGCTTTCATTATTTTCATTTATTTTAGTATCTCATACAATTCACAACTTATCGCATTGAAACACTATAATTGAATTTTGTGTTATGTGATGACAATATTCGTGATTTTTCATGATTTTTAATATAAGAAAAATGTCGGTGGGAAAAATACATACCATTTGGTTTACTCTAAAATAATTAAGGAAAAAGGTATTAGGCGAAAACTTTTTGTAATTATTACTCGTAATGTAAAACAATTAATTATGGCCAAAAATTTTAAAAAAATCCTTTTCGTTAAAAATTTCTTCTGCAATATTTTAGACTCTTTCCAATATTATCTCCATATTTGATGCCAAGGCAAAATAAGTAAAATTTGTTTTACCACTAAATATACGAGCATGCAACTGATATTAAATACATTTGTAAATATGATGGAAAATGGTTTTTTATTTGAATATAAGATCCAAGAGATATTTTAAATTAATAATAAAAATCCTACTGTGTGTCTGTTTTATTTTTAGGCTATTTTCAGTATTTTGATGTATTGCAAAGAATATACTAAGAGTGTATGTATTTATTTTATATTACATTTTATTTCTTGAAATATAATTATTGAATTATTAATAATCAAAATAATCGATGTGCACTAAATTATTGATTTAAAATCTAATCGTTTACAATAAGAAACGTTCTATAAAAATCGACTTTTTATTCATAGTAATTATATATAGTCAATATGTAATTACTATGACTTAACTTACTTGTTACCCAAAAATATATGTGAGATGCGTACTAAATAGAACGAGCATTCTAGTTATACCTTAATAACTAACATCAAATTAAAACATGTCAATGAAACCACTGATAACAGCTGGTTCTTTGCCACAAACATCTTTAGAATTTTATAAGGTTCTTATACCACTTAAGTGTTGTTCCACGTACCCCATAGGCTCACGTTATGTCACCTACGTGTTTTAGTTTGACATAAAGTTTTCACATTAAACAGTCTTTCTTACTAAAACACGTCAGGCCCCGTTCGTGCCCTGAAATGTTAAAATATGAGGTCCGATCATAAATCATAATAATTTTGACGTTCTGTTATGTTTATTATATTCCTTTTTACACAATAATTATGACGTCCAACGTCAAAGGAGTTACGGGGCTAACTATATCATTAAATGGTATTACTTCTTATGCGTCGAGATCGTTTTAAAATTGTTTATGTTATTAACATTTAAATATGTAAACAATATTTTCCTTATTGTCTCTTACGCCTCTGTGGTGAACCTATTATATTTTTTTCTTTTGAATTGAGGGTTAAGTTTTATTTAAAGGAAGCTAGGTTTGTTTAAGTGAGAGATGGAGTTTTGTACGAATTTATTCTAATATCATTTGGATTATTTTTTAACATTTCAAGTGGTACTACACACCATTTATATTCCAATATTCGAAATGCCTGTCGCGCAAATATGTTTTCAAAAGACATTCTTTTAATTTCTTTTGTTTTTTTGTTATTCCTCCGTTCAGATCCCACTTGCCCTCAGCACTGTGTTTTTTACTTTTTGACCTATCAAATTCAGGCTCACTTCTTATAACTATTGTTGTAAAATAAATTTTATTACTTTCTATGTTTTTCATAATCCCTCTAATCTCTCTCAGAACAGTGAGTTAAATTTGCTTCATTGTAATGGACGGTAAGAGAATACATTTATAGCAATAAGTCAATTGTATGTATACGTTACACTGGAGATGACTAATTTTTAACACCTAATTTTTGGATTGAAATTATTAGTGATTATTTTATTTTTAAAAATTTCTAGAAATATTTATATGTTATATGCATTCACAGTAACAGATATCATGATAACCAAAGTTTATACGCCGTTACGTAGGAGCAATGACAAAGTATACGTACGGTTCTTTATTGCCTTTTAGGCAACTTCTTATTACCCTTTCCATACATATCCCTGTTAAATTATTAGAAAGTCTTCCTATGCGGCGTTTTTCTCTCCGTGGTTACGACTCGACTACCGTATTACATGGGGAATCATATTTACCTTCACCTACGTGGTCAGTCCATTTCAATTTATGTTTTACTCTTTGTTTGACAACTTGGGTGGTTTTCCTTTGTAGTCTCAGTTATATATTCGACTTGCGGTCGCGAGGCTTTAGTACATTCAGGTTTTTTCCTCTGTAAAAGTGGTTGTTATTTTTTCATACATTTATTTAATGCCCCAAGTATTTCTAGTATCACTATTTTATTAACATCTATGTCAGTTTAGCTGTACTGATTTACTGATTTTTTCTGTTTAATCCTTTCAAATTTCCACAACCTCCATTTTTAGGAATGTGCAGAAAAGCATAACATTTATAAAATCCATTACAGATTCGTTGTACATTTCTTTATTTTTCGCCCCATTTCTTAGTTTTATGTTACCCATAATCCGATTCAAAATATTTAACCTGTAGATCCGACTTCTGTTATTTATAGTGTAATAAGAATTGCAGTGGTGATCGATCCAGGAGTCAGGTTCGATTCATGCTCGACTTCTTGTGGGCATTTGTTGAAAATATAATTCAAGTGTCGTATATTTGTATCGTGTGATGTTGACCACTTTCGATGTCTTTCTTCCATTAACTCTTTATTTTGGGGTTTAATTCGAAGGAAGTTAAATTATGAGTTTAGTTCGAATTAATATTAATTTTTGGTTTTAGTCTGAAATAAGTCAAAAGCCAGCCCAAGTATAAAATACAAATCAATTTAAATACTTGACGACCATTTAACCTATCCAAAAATGTTCTTGAAACAATATGATTACTTCTCTCTTCTATTTCCCATTAATTTTCTTCTGCATATGTTACGTTTTAATTGTTTGCTTAATCGAAGTGAAATTTCATGATCATATTTATTTTCATTCGTTAAAGGGAAAAATTTTCTGCGAAAAGCTAGGAACTTTTCAATAAAACAGTTATTGAAAAGTTCCTAGCTTTTCGCATTCAATAACTTTCTGCGCTCACCTACTTATCATCTTTTTACAATATCCGCATTTGAAATTACATTCCAACGGAATTCCCACTTTCCCATTGTACAAAATGGCTGAATCATCCGATCGCGATTGCACTGGTGTGTTATTTGTTTGTGGCCAATGAAAGTTAATTTTTAAAATATGTCATAAACAAAGTTTTAATATCGTTATCGACATGCAAAGGTGTCTATAAATGAATGAAAATAAATGCATATGTAATAGTTAAATTACACACGACACAAGTAACTTTTATAAACTAGTTGTATATTTCATGTCAATTCTAAATAATAAAGATTATGAAGATACTTGTATCTCTCTACACAAAAACTACCACAATGTCAGATGATATAAACACATAGGTAAATTATACTTCTATGCCACTGGATTAATAAAAAATTAAATATTCTGCTTTAATATAATATATGATTTTATTCGAATAATATGAAAAGTAATTTAAATCAATATATCTAATAAAATTAACCGATTTTTGATTGGAATTCAAATTTCGATCGCTATATATATATATATATATATATATATATATATATATGTATATATATATATATATATATATTTATATATATATATATATATATGTATATATATATACACACATATACATATATGTATACATATTTTTGTCTATCAGTCATAATAAAACACGCTGCGAGATGGAATCGATATCTAATTACCTAAGTAGCTTGTACGTGGCGCTACGTGGCTGCGTTTTACGTTGTGGCATATATCGATTTCTGCTTTATCACAACTCTCGCCGACGCCGCCGGTGACGCCGTAAACTGTGTTGTTATCCTGATTTGTATCTAAAATTATTTTATTGGTATAAAATAATGTCTGAGGAAAAAGTTGCCTTAGATCATTTAAGTAGTAATGTGCCTTCAGGCTGCTCGAATCAGCGCTTTAGGCTTAGTACTCAATAAAATTTATCGTGTAAACCGATAAAAAATAAATAATGATTTACGTACAAATTAAATTATAACGATGTCCTTATTGCTTGTCAAAAATATACTTAGGTAATTTTGTGTATTTAATATAACAGTTTAGTCATTTCAATTCGGAAAGGGACCATAGAAGTAATTTTAAATAAAATATAGTTTTAAAGAGAGAAGTTTGTCGCTTGGATAACTATATGATCACTGGTTTTGCATAGATTAACAAAAGACTCAAAAAAAAAAAATTAAATGAATAGAAGCTACTCAGCGATCAGAAAACTGGATACTCACAAAATATAGCTTTTTCTGCTCATAGCAGTTCACCGATGTCTTTATGTAAGCAAAAATAAACGGAACTGACATTATTTTTGCTATCATATATTAGTAAATTATATTATATTTCTTATACCATTCATAAAAATACTAGCTGCACTTGGAAATAACTAACATTATTTGTATTAAATAACTAGTCATTGTGCCATAAACATTTAATAATGTTTTATAACGACGAGAAATACTTTTCAATGTGTACTTTAATTAATTAAATCATTCATACATGAAATTATAATAAAAAAGTTACAAAAGTATATGAATACTTAAAGTTACAAAAGTCTGCTTATATTGAATATTTTTATAGAATCTTCATTATAATTGAGAAGTAGAATTTATAACCAAATATAGAGATCATATTTTGTTTAAGAGAAATTCAATTTAATATTTTGGTTTTTAATTTATAATAAGGATTACGGAAAAATTCTATGGATACGGAAACAATTAAGAAACAATATTGCTTTTCAATTACGTCCCGTTCAGTTTAGCTTAGGATAATTTTACGCGGACTAAGTCGCGTGTTTCAACTTGCATCTACATATTTATATATGTAGATGTCCAGTTCAACAAATGATATAAATAGAATTATAGAATAACAAAATATTTAATTTTAATGTCAATTTCATCAGGTTCGACGCTAATTTCACCTCCAATAATACTGAAGTATAATATCGTTTGTAAATCAAATGATTCGAAAAATCATTTCGTTATCCACACTTGGTTAACATTTTATACCAAAGGACATTTTATATTTGGTGAACATTTTACACCAAAAAATAGCATCAAATAATTTTTGGTTACATTACATTACGAATGATTTTTATCTGAAGCAAAGCTGGCCATCTTCTATATTAATATCATTTGCTGTGGTTTCTTGTAGAATATGCATCAGTATGTAGGAATACGTTAAAATATTTTCTGACAAAGGTTTGTCTTTGCGGAGTAAACATTTAAAATAAAATCAAATAAGTTTAATTGTGTATTAATGGTCAGACAAA
This sequence comes from Druceiella hillmani, assembly GCA_039881145.1. NCBI lineage: Eukaryota > Metazoa > Arthropoda > Insecta > Lepidoptera > Hepialidae > Druceiella > Druceiella hillmani. Next base: position 15,346,011 of record JAYKKI010000009.1, read on the forward strand.
GATAACCAAGGATTTTAAAAAACACTGAATATTTCATGCCGTATTTTCTCTTGATATCGTAATAATTCACCGTTACGAACATTTTTTTCTTGCGCCGTATGAAAATATTCCGCTAAGGAAAACGGTATTCGCGATTTTTATATTGAAAAATTAGTTACTTACTTTAATTATTAACACGATCAAATGTAATTAATTTGTATTTAAATTTAGAACTTCAACAGTACATTGCGATGTAAAGCTTAGAAAAATCGTTTGAAATTCGAAATCGGAAAAAAAATTCAGAGGTGCAGTTTTAAAATAATTTAACTGATGAACACTTTAAGAAAGAGATGCAACATATACGTGACTTTATACTAAGGTCATATATAATATACTTTTCATATATCACACTATGCCATGTTCATCAGTATCGCGTAACACTATGACTGCGACTGATGACGACAAGTTAAAAAAATTGTTCCCGCATATGACTTATCAATTAGTAACCTACTCAGTAATGCGGATAATAATAAAAACTTTGATTTGTTTAATAACTGAGTCTAAGAGCAGATTTGAATTTACAGATACATAACAGAACATCTATATTTTACTTTATGCCCATCACGTACATATTCAATTCTCTACTTTAGATAAATGCACTCAAGTATCGAATCACTACAATGTAGTCATAATATTAGGTACTAATGTACCAGAAAATAACTTGTATTCGTATAGTATTTCTTAGAGCGATTTATACTTTTCAAATATAGAATCTTCATTCGTCAAAAAATTTGTTTATTTTCTGCCTCATTTTCTTTATTATTCATTAGGTGATTTTTTTACTTCAATCATACTTAAGTTTGTGTAATTTAGTTTTGCCTGAACATTATACAAATTTTATCTCTATGTACCCTACAGCTTTAGTCCACGCTGGTTTACGATGACAATTTTTATTTATTTGGCACCAAATACCATAGATGTAGAGGACGATATTTTGCTAATCCTTATATAATCCTTATATTGTTCATATGAATGTTAGTATTTTAATATATTAGTTGCTAACAAATTAATAAATGATCAAAATTTATATTTTTTTCTATACATAAAATGTCTTTAAATACACTAAAATCACTATTAATATGAAAGATAAAAGTACACATTACAGAAAATTTTCTTCAATACTGCAGTACGAGCTCGATAAATAAATACTATCGATCAATGGTTTACCGATATTGTCACAGCCCCAGAATTTATGATTTAATGAACATGTGATTGGCGCGTCCACTGATCAATTACAATACAATGTGTTGCTTTTGGCTGATGCAGTGTGCGTTACCCAATTAGAAGCGAGTACCATCCCCTCGCACTCCTTAAATTTTGATACACTTTTTTTATAGTGAACGTGTTTAATTACACGTCCATGGATAAATATAATAAAACAAATGTTTGAGTGACCGCTTAAAAATAATTCTACAGAAATTTTAGAGAACACAAATTAAATAATGTATTAGTTGTTAGAAACAAAAAATACATTATTTAATTTGTCCTCTCTAAAATATTGATAATAATAATAAATAGAAGTAGAGGACTATGTTGAACTAATCCTTATAATTTTGATTATTCATAGGAATGTTTTTTCTAACAAAAACATTCTTATGAATAATCAAAATTATAAGGATTATTTCAACATAGTCCTCTAATTCTATTTATTATTTGGTGCCAAATCAAAAAAAAATCGTCATCGTAAACCTGCGTAGACTAATGTTATAGGGTAGATGAAGGTAAAATTTGTCTCATGTACAGTCAAAACTTAATCACACAAACCTAAATATTATTCAAGTAAAAAATCACCTAATGAATAATAAAGAAAATAAGGCAGAAAATAAATATTTTCTTCACAAACAAATATTCTATATTTAAAAAGTCAAATTAAAAGTGATCCAGTACTAAAGTACAGAATTGAATATGTATGTAATCGTCATAATGTAAAATATAAATGTTCTGTTATGTTTCTTTAAATTCAAATGTACTCTTAGACTCAGTCATTAAAAAAAAAAGTTTTTATTATTACATTACAGAACAGGTTACTAATGAATATTCCATATGCGGGAACAATTTCTTTTTAAATGTGGTATTATTAACGTCTTGTCATCAGTCGTAGTCATAGTGTTATGCGATACTGACAAACAAGGCATACTCTGATATGTGAAAAGTGTATTATATATGATGGTTTAAGTCACGTATATCTTGCATTACTTTCTTAGTGTTCATTATTTAAATTATTGTAAAACTGCACTTGTGAAATTTTTTGTCCGATTTCGAATTATAACAATTTTCCAATGCTTTACATCGCAATGTATAGTTGAAGTTATAAATTTAAATACAAATTAATTACATTTGACTGTGTTAATAATTAAGGTAAATGATTTTTTTTTTATTCTTTGCTTTCGAAAAATTAATGTAAATATAAAAATCGCGAAAACCGTTTTCCTTGGCGGAATATTGTCGTACTGCGACAGAAAAAAAACATTCGTAAAGGTGAATTAATCTGATATCAACAGAAAATACGACATGAAATACTCAGTGCTTCTAAAGATTCTTAGTTACCTTTGTATGACCATGAACCCACAATTAAATTTATTCAATCTTATTTTAAATGTTTACTCTGCAAAGACAAACATTTGTCGGAAAATATTTTAACGCATTTCTACATCGTACAAGTAAGCAAAACAAATGATAGAGTATAAAATATGGTCAGCTTGGCTTCAGATAAAAAGCTTTTAATTCTATGTAAAAAAAAGTAGAAACGACTAAAAAAATTATTTCATACTATTCTATGATATAAAATGTTCACCAAATATAAAATAAAGGATATTTTGTAGTATAAAATATCAACTAAGTGTGAATACCGAAATGATTTTTCGAGTCTGTTGATTTATAAACCAATATAATTATATCGGTTCTAATGACGATATTATACACTTCAGTATAAATGGAGATGAAATTAGCGTCAAACCTGATGAGATTAATCTCAGTATTAAATATTTTATAGTTTTATAATTATATTTACAACCTTTGTTGGAACTTTATATACGTAAATGCAAGCTGATACACGCGACTTCGTCCTCGTGGAATTATGTAAAGCTAAACTGACCGAGACGTAATTGAGAATTAATACGGTTTCTTATTTTTTTCCGTATCCACAGGATTTTCCTAAAATCCTCATATGTTCTTGAGTCATGAAGACTATCTCTGTTTTCAATTTCAGCCCAATGCATCCCGTGATATAAGCTATACATTGTTCAGTGGCGAAACTTTATTTTTAGTAAAAGTATTTTTAATGCATTTACAAAAATTACGTATTGACAAGAAAATAATAAAAACAAAATAAATGTAAAATTAGATAAAATTTGATCTCTATATTTGGTTATAAATTCCACTTCGCAATTTACCGATTTCGAGTGTCAAATTTTAATAAATTATAAGGATGACTATGTGAAAATATGAAATTTATGCAGATTTCTGTAACTTTTAGTATTTAACTTTGTTTTTTATCATTTCATATATGAATGATTTTAATTAATGAAAGTACACATTAAAAAGTATTTCACGTTGTTTTCAAAGATTATTAAATGGTTAGAACAGAATGATTCCCGTTATTTAATGCAAATAATGTTAGTAATTTCTAAGTGCAGCTAGTATTTTTGATGAATGGTATAAGAAATGTAACATAATTTACTTACATATGATAGCAAAAATATTGTTAGAATTGCAGTTGGAAAAATTCTTCTTCGTTTATTTTTCCTTACATTAAAGCAGTCATTGGTTTATCAACTGCTTTGATCAGATACAGCGATATTTTGTGATTATCAAGTTTTCTGATCGTTGAGTAGCTTCTATTCATTTAATTTTTAATTTGTGTCTTCTGGGAATCTAGCCAAATATTAAATAACAAATTTACCTAGATATAACTGCAATAATTTTTATCAATAAAACATCAGCACTTAATTTACACCTCACTTATGCCTTAAGAACTACACGACAGTTTTTATTACAAATAATTTATAAATAATAACTATTAGCGTTGAAATAAAAGATGTAACAAAAATGTTTTATACTTACAACTTAAATGTTATGCCATCTTTTTCTAAATGTGTTGTCCCGCTATGACTTCTGTATCAATTGATTACACAATTTGGTACAATGCGTTCGTAACTGTGATCTGACATATTCCATTTTCAAAATTGGCGCATGTGTCTGATTTTACCAAAGTACAGCTAGCGGAGTTGTCCAAGTATGGCACGTCTAGTGGTTATTAGTCATCATTATGCCTGCACATATTAAAAGTTTTTGCGTCAAACTGTTTCTAAAAACGGCTGTAACAGATAGATAAATGTACATATAGACAGACTACCACACTAACGGATATTTAAGTGATCTGTAAAAGTTCCATTTTTTCCTAATTAAGTACCAAAATCACATAGCCTAGCTCTCCAATTGGACCTCGAAGCAAGGAATTTTCCTAATCCAGATAGCCATTGAGGAGGAATTTTTACAAATTTAACCCCTAAAGGGGTAAAATAAGGATTCCAAATTGGTGTGGAAAATAAATATTACACGGCATTACGCACTTTGCTATCAGAAATGAATGAGTGAATTAAAGATATAAACAAAATATTTCATAAAATTAAAAATTTATTTTACGTGGTCTGCTAGAATTTTCGATTGAAAAAATATATCTTTAAAAATAAACCATTAAATGAAATTACGTGATGTAGTATTATTTTAGGTTTTCACCGGAAGATGTCCACGGTAGCAGTCCTCGTGGACCTCAAAGCAGCTTACGACACCGTGTGGCGCGGCATGCTTTTGCACAAGATGGCCAAGGCCGGATTGTCGGGAAAGCTTTTCCACTGGACAAAGTCCTTTCTTGGAGAGCGCTACCAAAGAGTAAAATTCCAAGGCCAGTGCTCGAAATTCCGTATCCAAAGACAGGGGCTCCCTCAAGGAGCCGTTATCAGCTGCCAACTCTTCAACCTCATGATTAATGACGTGCTTGATGCTATCAAAACCAACCCGGGTGTGGAGGCACTATTGTATGCTGACGATCTGCTCATTTGGGTCAGCAGTAGCTCTCTTCTTTCCATCGAGTCAGCGCTGAATAAGACCCTCGAAGATCTCGAAAGATGGGCGGATGAAAATTGCCTCACAGTCAGCACGGAAAAAACAGTATTCCAAGTCCTCAGCCTATCGACAAAACAGCCAGATATAAATCTGACTTACAAGGGTGTGAAACTTGAAAAACAAGATGTTAGTAAATACCTAGGCGTGTACATCGACAACAAAATGACATGGAAAGCCCATATTAGCAGTTCTGCCGAAAAGGCCATCAAAAGATGTCGTCTGCTCAAACGCCTAACAGCAACTAAATGGGGTGCTACCCAAGACGTACTCCTAACGACGTACAAAACCTACATTCGTCCTGTCCTTGAGTATGGAGGCGAAGCTACCATAACAGCAAGTGAAAGTACTGTCTCCCCCCTGGAACTCGCACAAAATACAGCACTGAGAATCATAACCGGAGCCCCGAAATCAACACCTATCGCCGCTATGGAAACTCAAACTAACATTGAGCCTATACAGTGCCGGCGAGACAGATCTGCACTTCTTTTCTGGGAAAGACAAAGACGAATACTTCCATGTAAATGGAAACAATACAAACAAGCTTTCTCCAGACTGAAAACACAGAAAACGCCTCTCACGATAACTGACTCTATCAGAGAAAAATATAACATACCACTACCAGAGCCAGCACCTTTTCCTCAGAGGTCAGATACTGTGTCCTGCTTGCCCCATGTGGAGCTTCGACTCATGAACCACAACTTGCCGAAACACCAATCAATTGATGTTGCCCTGAGAATGGCTGCCCTGGAGACAATCCACACCAGGTATCCCTCCCAGGACTGGTTGCATATTTACTGTGACGGCTCGTCGATGCCAAACACAGGGAATACCGGAGCAGGCTTCACATCTACAGTATTTGAGGGCTCTGTTGCCGTCGGTTCCCCACTTACCAACTACGATGGAGAGATTGCAGCGATATACGAGGCCGCCGGGGAACTGGAGCGTCTTACAACATCACAAAGCGTGGTTTTTCTCATCGACTGCCAGGCAGCTATTCTGGCACTCTCCACCAACCGCTACACAGATTGTTCCAAAACCCAACTCTGTCGTGCCAGACTGTCCAACCTGGTGAATGCTGGCTTTCGACTTACTCTGCAGTGGATTCCGAGCCACGTCGGGATAGAGGGAAACGAAAAAGCCGACGTACTGGCAATACACGGAACGACTCTACAGCAGCCCATCTGCTCTCCGTCATTTTCATCCTCTAAGTCGGCCGTCTGCAGAGCGATACATGCCTGGATCAAGTCTCGGCGCACACAGTCCGCCGTCGGAAAGAACTGGGCTTGTCTAATTGATTCGCCTATTCGACGCGACCTACCCAGAGCTGTCAGTGTCGCAGCTTTCCGGTGTGCCACGGGCCACGACTACCTGGCGTGCCACCTGAAACGTATTGGTGTCCTGGGGAGTGATGCCTGCCTACTCTGTGGACGTCCAGGAATGTCTTTTGACCATCTCCACGTTTGCCCGAAGATGAAGCCCTACCTTGATGATTGGGAGAGGAGGGCGCCCCCTGATGATCACCCTGCCTACAAAACAGCTTTTCTCTACTGGTCGGCGCGCCACCTAATGGCAGACATGCCAAGGGTGGGCGTTGGCTAGTAGTAGTAGTAGTAGTAGTATTATTTCCACTTTTTTTAATTTCTTTACCACGACCTAGGTTTCGTTGTATTACAACATCTTCAGGTGGGATATTAGCAAAGAATTATTTGCTTATATCCCACTTGAAGATGTTGTAATACAACGAAACCTAAGTCGTGGTAAAGAAAGTAGAAATAATACTACATCACGTAGTTTTATTTAATTGTGAATAATGAGATTCTACAAAATTAATGCCATTTATTATATACAATTAATATTCAATATTTAAAAATAAAGAAAAAAACAATAAGTTCCGCTGATTGGTGTATCCAGTGGAAGATGTTAATATCGCATTTATATCTCCAGACAAAGTATTAATTTAGATGAATCTTATAGATAAAAGAAAAACAAAGTATCGTAAAACAAGAGTATTATCACTATTAGATTATTTTCTGTCGAATAGTAATAATCAAAAAAGTAAAAAAAGTCATAAAGTAAGCTCCAGGGTTTAAATGAAAATATTTGACAATCTTCTAATTGTAACGAGTTTGTTGGAAATAACCTTTAAGACAAAACCATATTTAAATAATATTTTAGATTAACCCATTATTTATGGAGATATTAAATTAAAAATGTAATACTATTTTAGGGATAAAATGAAAGCCTGACCGTTTTCAATAATTTAGTATATTAAGTAGGTATTATGACTGTATTGTTTTGAAAGATATTCGGAGATATTTAGTATTTTGTCATATATATATATATATATATATATATATCTGTCGATACTAGTCCACATTCTCGATAGTAACTTGGAAGTAATTAATTACCAGTACGATAGTATTATTTGTAATAATTGAATTGAACAGACCTTAAAAAATTAATGTGGTTATATTCTTATAACAGACAAAAGGAAACAAAAAACACATTTTGCCTGCCAGCTCGTACGCGTCACTGATGTTTACTCCTTAATTATAATGGGAATGTATAAAATAGGTGATACCGTATTTACTATAAATATAAATATCAATATCATCTATCAATATGTCTCTTACCGTTAAGGCAGCGTTCATAAGAAACGCATTCGCTCGACTGATTTTTTCGTTTAATAACGTTGCAAAACTGGTCACCATGTTTTTTTTTATAATGGAATAATACATATCACACATCCATACTGAAGGTCGTTTCTAATTATTGGTGAAAGAGCAGTTTCGAAGATTACTTCGAAACTTACCTCCTAACTCCTACATTCAAATTTACAAAGTGTTACAATACTTACTTGTACTTCTGATTTTACTCCTCACAAAACTTCATAACGGCGCTATATGTAAAATTAATTCTTAAGAAGTAAATTCCAAACGAATATCAGTTAATTTCGTTAAAGGCATTTCCGCACACTTGCATTTATGCATTACTGATTTGGTCTCAATTATGATAAAATTTATGTATATTTACTTATATGTACCTATTTCTTTTCAGGCGTTTCTACTGCTCGTGACTATTTTAAAATACATGGTTTACATTGCTACTCCAAGTCTAGTCAATGCCATGTAGCTTTTATTAATGTAGCGAATCCTCTGTAAGTAGCTTAGGATACAATGAATTATTGTGGCAGTGGCTAAAGGCTGACCACTATTTATATTGACCCATAACATACCATGCATACCTATCTACCATGCAATCTACCATGCACACATGCTAAACAACCTAAGCAAACCACTAATACACACTAAACAACTTAAGCAAACCTATCGTGTGTTATTTGTTCACAATCGTGATAATCTTTGACTTTTCGTCAAAAGCGTGAGAGGTTACTGACGATAGTAAACAAATGATCTTTAGAATTAGTTTTTTTTAATAAAATGTGAAATTAAGGTTGAAATTATTTTATGTCCCTTCATTATTTAATCATATCCAGTCATCCTCTAGACACTTTCCAAGATATTAATCTGACGAGTGACCTAGGAAATTAATTAAACGTAGTTCTCGGTTGTTTATAACAGTGCCATGTAAGTATAGAGCGTAATTTACTAAATCTTGATATATTGGATATACCACAATGCCGCATTAAATGACGTAATATTAAAAAATTCGAAAAAGCTAAAATATTACAACAGCAAAAATAAATTTTAAGGATTTCAACAAAAAAATAACTTATGAAAGTTTAATTAACATTTATTATGAAAGAAGCGTTTTCTCGAAATCTGGGGCGCTACCGTAATGAAAAATTTCCTTACATCGCGTCAATCAACGTCACGCACTCTTGCAAGGAGCCAATGAACTCGCGTGCGACACAGTGTAATTTAATAAAAAGACAAAAATCTTATATGAAAAAAACTGTACTATCACAGGCCACGCCTAATACCGCTTCTTAATGTAAAAATACTCTAAAATGTTTCCGGCTGAAAAAGGTCCTATAAAATGTTCAGACCGACTTTTCAGCTGCCGAGTTGACTCATCAAGTCTAAGTTCGCCGTTGGCTCGCAGATCATCGATCATCGACAGGCCTCGAGTTATAAAATGTTACAAAGACACGGAGAGACGAAGATCTGGCAGGTTTCTTCCATATTTAGGAGTCTAAATGAAATTAAAAGAGTATTTATTATTTTTTAGAATTCTGAATGTCTGTCAGTCCATTGTTCCAGTATATTTGCAGTATGTCTTTGTTAATATGGTTTGTACAGCAAAATATTGGAAAATATAAAATTGTAAAGAAAGGAATTAATTAAATAATTAAACATTATTGCTTGTGTATTTAATTTAAACAAAATGCATTTGCAGCCATCGACAGTGGCGTCCCACATCAAAGTCAGGCAACCGTGTATCACAATTTAGATGAATAATGTTGGACAAAATATTGTGCAGAAGTTTGCATAGCACAAAGTTTTAGACACTTTTATAAATTAGTTAATCCATTTCATCAAGAATAACACTTAGATTCGTTACGTCATTATAAAAAAAATTATAATATAATAACAAACTTGTTAAATCATTAAACAAATTCAATGAGGAATTGAAGAAAATGTCGAATATCCAAAATATTGACTTGGTTAAAAAAAATTACAAAAGATTCCGTAATAAATCAACGGATGCTTTCAAATTTCGGTTTGTCTGTACCGACGACCGTCATTTAAAAGTGTTTTACTCGCAATCGACCATATTTAGAAATATTAAATATGCTTTTCCAGATACTGGCAATCAATTGATTTTAAATGTTTTATTATTATTATGAAATTATTCATATACAAGTATAATTAGACATATAAGTTTCTAATTACTCAGTTCTAATGGTGCGACAGTATTCTAGAAAAATTTGTAAAAAATTACCTGTGAAAACCTAGAAATTTTATCATTTCATTTATAATGATTTCTTGTTCGATTTGGTTTTTCGTAATAATAATTATACCAGAAAACAGTTTATTTTAAGTAACACACTTTTACATTCGAAGTAAGTCATATCGCTATATTATTATTATAAAATTGTTCATTTACTGGCGTATTTTTAATGGAAAATCCTAATTATCAAGGATCGTCAGTATGATAGTGATAAAAAGAAACGAACACAATCTAAAAATAAACTCGAAAAAAAATTAATTTAAGAGCCCTATATATATATATGCATGTGTGTGTATATATATATATATATATATATATATATATATATAGTTAGTGCGCTTATTTTACACTCGTACATCATATTTATTCAAATTGTTTTAAAATTTTTCTTTATATATGAAGTAAAAATATTTATATCGATACCAACCGACATTCGTCTAAGTACCACAAATTGGTAATATTTTATTTCTTTGTCAATAGAGAAAGTTATAGCATGCTAACTCCATACTGTAGGAGCTTGGTGTGCTTTCGTATGTATATATTTGTACAACGCGTTTAATTCATAAATACATTGTTTGATTTTATCATTATGAGACTTTAAATTATAAAAATAAAATTTGTCAATGTTATTATAATTATTTGGAACGCTTTATTGACATTTTATAAGAAGAAAATACGAAAATTGGCCAAGTAGAATAAAGTAATATTTGAGTATTGCTTGGTATAAATTTGAAACCGCAATTACAAGTAGAACAAATGAATGTACTTCAATGTGTTTATTGATTTTCAAATTGATGCAAATCTTAACTGTCATAATTAAGTGAGCAATGTAACGTATCTTAGATTACATATGAAATCGCATTTGGTTCCTGCAACCACAGACAACGCTTTAGTAGAATAGGTGATTCCATCCTCTAAAATTTCTTATCAATACATATAACTTAAAATATATATCCATCGAGGAAAGCAATAGAAATAAATTAGAAATAAGAACATCAATTTATATCAAATATGTACAAAAAATATCAGTTTAATCGATTATATAAATTAATTAAGTGTATCAATAAGTAATAATTTTCTTGCATATTTTTTATTTATTTTTTGTAGTCCAAATATAACTTTAAAAAATTAAGTTGGATGTAGGAACTTTTATGGAGACGTGATCGATAAAGGTAGTCACGAATATTTGATGTATTATGTAATGTGTAAATATATAAAACTTCTGCCTGTAAAATAACTAATCACCATCACTAAAAACCGTACCAAACAAGGATGTACCGCGTTTATATGAATCAAAATTTCATGGAAAATCGTTTCTCTAATTTACCGGGGAAAAATATACTAATCATATCCTATTTTTTTTTAAATAAATTTATGAATACTTTTTGCAACTTGACACCCCAGAAATAATTTTAGATTTATAGATTAGAGATTCCAGAAACATTCTTGTGTCTTTGGAGTCACTCTTTATATGCCCATATTCTGCTGGAGGTCATCACACGGAGATATAATCGCTATTGTCATAAAAATTATAACATTTAGATTTATCACAGCAATCACTTAGTCTATTATGAGTTATTCATTACAATTGTTAAAAATTAATTCAGTTTGTACAATAATATCAATTTAAGCAATTTCTATTTGAAATTTAACCAAACGTATAATAAATATTTCAAACGAATGGAGATAAATACTGATAAAGCAGAACAATGATTTCCTGGATTTATAACTTATTGAAGTGGTAAACTTACATAAACTGTTATAAAAACAATAAATAGATTTACAGAACTTTAATATACATGTGCATTATAACTTGTGCAGGACACTTGGTGTTAATTAGAACAACATTTCTAATCACATTAAAAAAGGCGAGTAAGAACATGTAAATGCCTGTATTGATACTGTATTGTTTCAAGGAGATGAATTTCCGTTTACAGCGTACATGGCGCTTTACTGTACACCACCGTCTGTCCACTTCTGGATGTAATGTCTCTCTCTTCCGCCCCAGCTGCATTTCAATCAACTAAAAGCGTCCACTCCATCACCCAAGACGACAGCGGTGCGCCGCATCCTCCCTAGCCACTGTGCGCTTCATTTCTTACTGTAGTGTTCCGATCTGATAAGCCAAATATTTCATGTCATCTCAAGTGGACGATTGGAGACTCGATATGTGGCAATTTGGGAGAACTTTTCGTATGCTTGATTTAAAATTCAGCACTGTTAACGGCAACAATGCCTTTATTTATACCTAATGATTATCGTGATTGCATGAGCTTTATATATATATATATATATATATATATATATATATATATATATATATATACATATATATATATATATATATATATATATATATATATATATATATGTATATTGCATATAGATGTTTTGCAGAAAAACATAAAAATTATTTTAATTTAAAAAAACAATACAAGGCGAGAAAGAAATACAATTAAAGCAGTTATAGAATCAATGTGGACCACATTATCCACAGAATGTAATTTCATTTAAATAAATCGGTAAATGTATTTGTTTATACAGTTATTTATTTCTTGTGTTAAATTACTCATATTTCCACACTCATATTTTATTAATGGTTTATTAAAACCTCTCATAAATTATAGAAAAAAACAAAGACAATATTAAACCTACGAACTTCCTGCACGAAGAAAACGGCACTAAGTTAATAATAAACCATTAGAGTACAAAGTTCACGTAACACTGATAAGCATTTCGTGGAGATTCAATGTAAACACAATTTGACAGTATACATTGTCAATAAGCTTTTATAGAAAGTAATATAAAGTGCGAAAATAAGATAGATAAAAAGCTTTTCAGAAAGTTTTTCAAGGTTTAAAATATAACGAATTATGGGAATAATTTAATTCTAATATATGATAATAAAAGTGAAATATTTTATCACGGATTTACTTGCATATTTGTGCCGTTAAATATGTAGCAGACACAAATTTTAACGAGATATAGATAGAACAATTTACTGTAATAATGCAAATGATTACATCCGTTTAGAATTAAGTACTAATTGTTAGAACTCTGAATTCGTTTAAGAGGATTTATTTGGCCGCAAATTTAATTTAATCTACAGATCAAAATTTTTGACAGACGAGATTAAAGGAATTACAATACCGTTTGATCGTTATCGCGGTAGGTACGACCGACAAGCAATATTTAAAAAAAAACGTAGAACGATAAATTGGGCATTGATTAAATGTACTAATGACATATAAAATTTAGTAAGAGTCCGAACATTAGTTTCCAGGTTATTTGCCGACCACTAACAAATGGGAAATAGTGATAGAGGAAAAATGAAATCTGTAGTACACCACTCGCCATTATTCCACTCGGAATATATATCACAAGTTTCATAATTTTCTTTATATATGAAAAGAAAAAATATTTACAAGTCATTGCGAGACTTTAAATTCTGTTCGCAAACTTTGATAAAATTATGTTGCGTGAGTACCGTTTTAGAGTAATTCAACACAGTGTGTTACTAATTGTTTATCTACTGATGGAGCATAAACTATGATAAAATGCATGTCTTGTGTTGTCTTGCAATAGTTGCAAATGGACTTATAATTATAATGTTACATTTTCTATCGACAAATTACGAAAGAAAAAATCTGAGAGTCATAATTAAAATCGATATTTAAAAGATTTTATTATCCCATATTTGTACACTGAGCCATCATGCCCTCGTATTTAAATTTTTAAGTAAACAAAAATTTAATGAAAATAATGTATATGTGGGGTTAATAACACCACACTTATATTATCCCATTATATAATCAAAATGACATCCAATTTTTTATACAAATATAGTCATTGCTGGTGACGTATTTAGTTATTTCATAAAATAATCAACAAGGCCAAATAATGTGTAGTAACGTACCTATATGCACATAAAAAATACATACCAAGAACAAAGCAAAATATGTGAGAAAAACATATAAGGAGAGATAATTACGAACACTATATTTTGTTCTAATAATAGATGAAAATTCCGTAAGAAAGTTTGTTTAAAAGCTTGTTGTTTTCTTCTAACTTCAAAGTGTTAATAAAACAGTTGAACACCCCTGCTAGGTTTCATACATTGAGTAGTGCTCGGTCAATAGTGGATGTAAAAAAAGACACGTCGAATAATTAACCTTGCCCTAACTAAACAATTAAATAATTGTTTTAAAACAACTTCGTCGTCGGTTTTAACAAACGTATATCGTTGACATAATGTAACTCAAATATTGTCAGCTGTAAAATGTAATAATAAAAAAATCATATTCCAACAATTTATACGTATTTAAATTTATATTTGTATATAGATAATCACAGTTCAATTGTTTGATATTAGCAGACATCTTATCATCTACATATTCCATTTGTTATAAAATAATACTTTTTCCGTTTCTATTTCTTAAAAATATAGATTAAATTTCTTAATTAACTAATGGTTATATCAAAGTAATATAACTATTTTAAATATAGGTTGAATTAATTGAAATGTTATATGAAAATTCAATTTCTATAAATAGTAAATGAATTTAAAAAAATAATACTAATTTTCAGAGACAATACGACATAAAATATATAAACTGAATATCCATTTAGAGTATTTGATAAACTTACATAACCCTTGAAACTAACTTACATTTTATTTCAAAATCGAATATGAGCTTAACCAAAGAGGACATAAATCAAACTTAGAGTTCACTGTCTGCAAGCCAGCTATATTATGGCTTCCACCTCCTTACTTCTCGTGTGATAATGCGAACAAGACCGTAAATAATTGGTTCAATGGTAAAAAGAAAAAATTTTATGTGCAAACATAAAATAAAGGTATTTTTTTAGAGAGTTTCCTTAGTATTTACTCTTATAAGTTTTTGTTTTATATTAGGACTGATTTTTAATAAAGGCCTCTCGGGATTAAAAGTTCGTAAGTACTGTAATTTTTTTTATTATGAAAAGTGGCGATTGGATCCAATTGAACCTTTGAGAGTTCGAGGGAAAACTTATATTATTGAATAAATATATACGTCAACAACTTCCGCAGGTTTCAGAGATGTTTTTATATGTTTTTACATGTTATAGTTGATAGGAGACGTAGTGTAAAGTAAATAGCATATTTATTTAAAATTTAAGGGTAGCAAAAATATGTGTTTTGTTTTATTTGGCATGATTCCCAGTGTGAAACTTTTAACAGAACACAAAAAGTATATGTATAAAGTTGGAAGTTTCATGTGTTCATTAAAACAATAACTTAAGTTCCACAAATAAAAGAATCGTAAATGGTTCAGTTTTTGAAGTAATATTATATGTATTTTATCAGTATTCTTTCTGTCACAGGATATTCAGAGAAATTTGAAGAAAATTATTATAAAATATGTACGTAGGTTTAATATTGTGAAGACATATCTTCCTCATCTGTGATTAATAACGGTATTTATATATATATATATATATATATATATATATATATATATATATATATGGAAATAGGTCGTCATTGATAAAAACATAACATGATTAAAATATTTAGAATGATTGCACAAAATATTTTAAACGAATCACTAAAAAATTAATTTGTTGGCATTTGAAATGAAATCTAAATTACTACGTACATAAATTTTGTGCAGGAGTTTCTAAAATAAAGATTGCCAAAACAATGAAAAATAAAATAAATTCGGTTAACGTATTTCAGTTTTCACAATAACATCATATAGACGATCCAAGCTTATTATTTGCCTTTTCCACCAAGTCCCTTTATGATCAGCCCAATGTGTTCATTGTTTTATTATACCGTTAAAAGTTTAAGTCCGCATAATAAAACTGAGCTTAATAAACTTATTTTAGTGGGTCGGTATTAACCGAGGTTTAATTAAGACGGCCTTTGCAAACTCTCGTTGAGTTGAGGTTGAAATTTGAATATCATTTGGGCCAAATCATCCAGTAGAGTTTTGGGGGTGGCTTACCATGGGGGAGCCGTTAATTCCGTTTGCCATGTGCGTTCTATGTGGTATATAAATTCTTTACCGTAGTTTATTAAACCGGGATTATAATTTAATGTATAGCCATTGTTACGAAATGATTTTTGTTCAGGTTCTTTTTCCTAAATGATGAGTTCTGAAAAATATAGAAAGTTGTTTACTGAAACATACACCACCTAGCAAAAATTTTAAGTACTAGTTCTTTTTGGACAAATAATAAAATGGTGAGATATTTCATTTCATTTGAATCCTGGAGTTTATTTGTAGCTAATAGGATGAAAAATAATTAAGGTGCCTTATTTAAATTAAATTATTGCCTTATATAGTTACCACTTTAATATTTTATTGCTTCTGTGCAAATTGGGTGCCGGGTATTCTATTATTTAATTTCATAAAATATTCCTTGTCTAATATTTTTATTCCCTCTCAGATTGTCTTTTAAAGAGAGAACAAATTAAACCACAACGTTTGATTCCCTGTCACATTTAGTTTAAATCAGCTCTATGGAAACTCCATGGGGAGATTGAGTCCATCATTTCATTATTCATAACTTATTTAAATAGCCATTCTCTAACTCAATTGGCTTTTTTCTCCAAACGCCTAGTGATACCTAAACCAGACAGAATAAATCACTTTGTAATATTTTTACGTTCCCATCCGTATCCAATATGCTTTCTTTTACAATTTTGTTACCGAAATTATACCAGGTCATTATTTTTCTTTCGCTGTATTCAACAGTTGGCATGGTGTAATTTTCCAATGTGTTTTCTGCATATGTATCGAAAATTTAAAGTTTTGATTCGTCGGTCCAAAAAACTTTAGTCTATTTTTCAACGATATTCTCTATGGCTTTTAACACAAAATCACTACATTTTACAAACCGATACAGTCGTCATTTTTAGTAGCAAAACATCCTCTGAGGCTTGCTGATGGAAGGCGCCTTTGATTGTTACCGTCGAGACCGTCTTATGACACGATTCTTTAAGTTAGCAGTTACAAGCTGTACTGTCAACTTCTGGTTTCGTTTTGATAACATCCTCATTACTTGTAGTCACTTTGAGTCTGCTTGTCTTTTTTCTGTCCGCATTACTCTTGATTTCAAATATCGAGGAAGAGATGCACTCCTTTATTGGAGACACCGAGATTTTTTGCAGTACGTCTTCTAGTGTAATATTTGCTATGAAGAACACAAATAGCACTGCGCTCTTTGATTCTGATTTTTCGGTTCGATATTTTTTAGCCATTTTTATGATCAAATGTTATGACGACACTTAAGAGCATAATGTTCATAGACACTGAGAGTCGAACTTTTGCTTATAGTTGCTTAAACGCAAGCGAAAAAAAATTAAAAATATAACCAAGGCATAAAAAAGTTGGCTTGGGCATTTCCTATTTTGTACATTATAAAGGTCAGTCGATGAATACTTGGCAAACGCTAAATCGGCAACAAAAAGAACTTCTTTGAAATGAAGTTCAACAAGAAAATATTCTTACCATGTCATATTAATGATAAATATCTATTAGAGATGTCCTTGGATGATTTGGAATCTCTTGTACAGATGTTTTTGTGTATATTCCAAAACATACCCAGTCCCAAAAAATTTAACAGTAGCGTTACATTATTAGATTTGAAACACAGTTATATTTCAAATTCATATACACACTTCCGTACTACAAACGGTTATAACATATTTTATACAGTATTAAGCCTTTAAAAACAGCAACGTTTATAACGTTAAATAAAATAGTCATATTTTTGACGATTTATAACCACCTTGCAAAGGAGGAATCATATAAATGTATTTACAGTTAAATAACCGATTAACTTTAGATTGATTCATATGAATTGTAATTCCATCATTCAGTTTATATTTGAAATAAACTGAAAATCATACGGAAGATTAACGTAATATTTATAACTAAATAATTGATGAAGTGGACTTTACTTTGATTCATTTGAATTTTAACCCTATTATTCAGTTTATACTTCACATAAACTGATAACTACGTAAGAGTTAAATGTAATGAAACGTTTTAGAAAATGAGTTGCACTCATATGTATACATATATATATATACATATATATATATATATATATATATATATATATATGTGTATATATATATATATATATACATATATATATATATATATATATATATACAAGTAGATACGCCATTCCCTCAAAAACTACTAAACCGATTTTGATGATTCTTTTCCCCGTAGGATAGTAATATTTAGACAAAGGTGAAAGTGTATAAAACTTTAAGGAAAATACTTTACTTTTAATCAATTATGATTCAATAACTGATGAAGTGCAAAGCACTAATATCATTCGTTTTTTATTTAAAATTCGTGCAAATGTTTTTTTAAAAATTTTTACTTAAGAGTATTTTTAAACCAAATTGGTAATATTTCTAATTTTAAGAGCATACATTTTTTTGTAAATACTTTTTACTTTTTGGATATTTTTAAATCAGATCGAACGATGAATATTATTTACATTATCTCAAGTATTATCTCTAAGTCTCTAAGTAGTTTACGTCATATTAGCGATTTGATATCCTATTCTATACGATACCGCTTTCCACTTACCGGATGATATAATTGACTACGACAAATGTTATCTTTCTTTGAGCGTTGTTACATGAAAGTGAAACGTGAGCTGAACGCAATGGACTTGTAGTTGTATCGTCCAAGATATAAAATTATGTTTAATTTCTTTAATAAAAACCTTGTCACAAAAATAACAGACCTGCTGTTTTTGCTTAATATTTGACAACACGAATGTCCAATAAACTTATTCATAAGACTTGTAATAAATTAGATTAATGGAATTTATCGAACTGGTATGATTGCAATCATTGCAGGTCGTACAATACTTTATTTATTGAAATAATTATTTTTATGTTTAACATTAACATCAAAATTAAACAGTTTATATAATATGTCGGCAGATTAAATTTTCGTTTTTAAAAATAATTTCATTTTATAGGTTGTTTACATCAACGATTCTTTTTTTTTACTGGGATAATAATATTCTTTACAGTATAACGATTGGTTTTATGTTTTGGCTGCAAAAATACATTTTTTGATAGAAAAATAAAAGGACTTGAATTATGAGTGTTCTGTACATATATATAAACAGTAAAGGGTACGCAGTATCTTCATTTATTTAATTATAAATATTAATATTTTTTTTACTATCTCAAATAAGAATATTACGAGTGAATTTTAAATTTTTGTATTACTTAGTTTAGAAGGTAGAACAGCATGACAGATGGACGAATGGAAAAACGATATTGTCACGACAATTCCATAGGATACCGTATGCTTACTACCTATGCTTCGTACGAAACTCTAAAAACAATTGTAAGTCGATATGAATAGAATTGTTATATAATTGACAAACTACTTATTCATTTTCAAGAATTTGTCTTGCCAATCTCAAATTTTATTATTACTTTCTTGCCTTATAAATCATTGAAATACAAGAATATTTTTTTGTAAATAATGTGATTACATTATGAAAACAAAGTCTGGTCTCTAATTGAAAATTTAATGGATTTTTCTCTACAGTTTACTTAGAGAAAAATTTCATTTAAATTATACTGAGAATAAACACAATTAAACTTTTCGTCGTATTAAATCTTTTTCAACTTTCAATTTTTTTCCATAGGCTGTAATACTTTCTGCTTTATTAATAACTTTCGTGAAAAATAGAAAACCTTTTGGTACTTTGGTTTTAAATCCTTTTAGAACTCTCAAAGTTCAATTACCTAAATTAAAAGCTCTTCCTTACATAAGGACTGCATAAAGAAACCGAAGGTGACATCATACAGCGTGACTTTCTTATGGTCCCTTTCCGAATTGCAATGACCAAATTATCATATTAAATATACAAAATATATGCCTAGATATATTTTTGACAAGCAATAGGAATATCGTTATAATTTGATTTAAAATTTTTCACTTTTCGTCTATAACTGCAATAATTTTTATCAATAAAATATCGGCATTTAATTTACACCTCACTTATGCCTTAAGAAGTACTCTCTTTCTCTCATAGCCAGTGCATGAAATATATATATATATATATATATATATATATATATAGGAGTTTGCTAGCGTTACGCAAACGGTAATTTTTCGATTATTTTGTAATTTCATTTCGTTCTTGAACAATTTTATAAATTATTATTTTATTCAATACATTAAATTTTCTACGTTTGAAGTGAATCAAATTGTAAATTAATTTTTAAGTTCATATTTTGTGAATTTGAAGTTTTACTTCAGTCGTGTGGTCTAAAGTACACTCGTTTTTATATAACAAAAGTTATTAGGATTGTTTTGTGTTTTTTTAAATTTTTATAAGCATAAAGAGATCTGAGAGAAAAATATAAAAAAGCACATTTACAAAAACGTTAATTGGCGAAATTGGCAGTAACAACATCGCAACATTCATCATGTTACGGTGTTTTTATATCCATAATATACTGATAAAAGTATCCGAAATGTTGTTCGAAGGTACTATCACCATACCAAATTTCGTTAAAATCCATTAAGTAGATTTTGCGTGATTGAAGAACAAATTAATACACAGGTAAACAGACAAAAATGCTAAAAACAGATTTTCTAGCTCCTGCTATCATTCTGTACGCTAAATTAATCATTTTTATAAAATTATTCTCCATGTGCCAAATTCAGAGTGAATTTCATCACAATTTCATTATATATATAAATATCGATTTACTAATAATGGTAATAAAACAATATAACATATTTTTGTAGTGTATGGAATTGGTTAGTCATTTATATTGAAGATATCTTTAATCTTAGTTTTCTATGAAATGGATTAATTTGTTATCAGAAATCATTGGATTTTCCTCTGTCTGTTTGTTTTGTGAAGAAGTAATCAGGTTAATATCTAGGCTATATTTTATTTCTTTGGAATATTTAGAAATCAACTTTTTACCTGTCTATTTTTCTATATATCTAAATGTTTGACAGAGCATCGTTCAAGAAATTATAAATTTATTTAAACGATACATTCGCTAAAACAATAAACTGAGGTTCAGTGTAATAAGTACATTTCGTCAAATCAAATATTTTTTAAAGAATTGAAATTCAACCATACACATACTTTAACCACTTTGCTATTTTTGGGTAGAGAAATTTTAAAATTTATAGTTTATTTTAGATAAAATACAAGCGAAGTAAAAGTTATGACTTTGATACAGCATCCCCAAACTCTCGCGTGTTTTTCATTCAATCATTAGTAAAATTAAAAGTTTAATGAACTACTAGAATTTTCGATTGAAAAAAGTATAATTTTAAAAATAAAGAAAAAACCAGATGTTTCGCTGATTGGAGTATCCACTGAAAGATGTTAATATCGTTTATATATATATATATATATATATATATATATATATATATATATATATATATATATATATAGGCAAAGTACTAATTTAGTTGAATCTTAGAGACAAAAAAGAAAAAAAAGTCATAAAATAAAATTGTTACATTTATGTCCAAAAATAACAATCAAAAAAGTAAAAAAAGTCATAAAATAAAATCGCTCCACTATTTACATAAAAATAATTGGCAATCTTCTAATTGTAATGAGTTTGTTATCAATAATCTAAACTCGTCTCCATGAAAAATTTAGTTTAATTGGATAGTATGTAATCTATATCCATCCTGAAGGTCCTTTCTAAATATGGGTGAAAGAATTTTTAAATTGGATGAGCAGTTTCGGAGATTACATCAAAACTTACTTCCTACATCCAAACTTCCAAAGTGTTACACTTTATAACGCGCTAAACTTCTGATTTCATTCCTCACAAAACTTCATGCCGTGCACTATATATAAAAATTGATTCTTAAGCCGTAAATTCCAAATGAATATCAGATAATTTCGTCAAAGGCATTTCCGCACAAGAGACCATATAAGTAATGCATATGTAGACATGCATTACTTATTTGGTTTCAATTATGATACAATTAATGTATATTTACTTATATATACTTATTTCTTTTCAGGCGTTTCTACTGCTCGTGATTATTTTAAAGCACATGGTTTACATTGCTACTCCTAGTCTAGCCAATGCCATGTAGTTTTTATTAATGTAACGAATTGTCTGTAAGTAGCTTAGGATACAATGAATTATTGTGGCAATAGCTAAAGTCTGACCACTATTTATAGAAGTCCATAACATACCATGCATACCCATCTACTGTGCAATCTACCATGCACTTAATTACCTCACATGCTAAACAACCTAAGCAAACCAGTAATACACACTAAACCACTTAAGCAAATCTATCGTCTGTCTTATTCGTTCACAATCATGATAATCTTTGACTTTTCGTCACAAGTGTGAGAGGTTAGTGACGATCGTGAACAAATAAACTTTAGAATTAGTTTTTTTGTGAATTTTTGTAAATGTGCAATTAAAGTTTAAAGTGTAAAAGCATTAGTTAATAATGTCCAATTATCCTCTAGACACGTTTCAAGATATTAATCTGACGAGTGACCTAGAAAATTAATTAAAAGTTGTTCTCCGTTGTTAATAACATTATCATGTAAGTATAGTGCGGAATTTCCTTTATCATGACATAATTGAGGATATGCCACAATCCCGCATTTAATAACGTAATATTATGAAATGCGATAAAAAGCTTAAAAGATTACAATAGCAAAAATATTTTTTTACGATTTCATCTAAAAATAACTTATGAAAGTTTAATTTACATTTATTATGAAAGAAGCGTTTTCTCGGAATCTCGCTCGCTACTGTAATTAAGAATACCCTTACATCGCGTCAATCAACGTCACGCATTCTTCCAAGGAGCCGACGAACTCGCGTGCGACAAAGTGAAATTTAAAAAAAAGACCAAAATCTACCATGAAAAAAAATTTTATTACAGGCTGCGCCTAATCCCGCTTCTTAGTGTAAAATTACTCTAAAATCTTGTCGGCTGAAAAATGTCCTGTAAAATGTCCAAACTGACTTTTTAGCTGCCGAGTCGACTTTTCAAGTCTAAGCTCGCCGTTGGCTCGCAGATCATTGACAGTGGATATTAAATTCCATGTAGATAGGCCTCGAGTTATAAAATGTCACGAAGAGATGGAGAGACGAGGATCTCGGACTTCGGGAGGCTGGGAGGTATTAAATGAAATTAAAAGCGTGTTATTTGCTGGAAGTACGAGAAAGAATTAAAGGTTTTGTAGGTTAAATTTCTCGTCGGCTCTAACCTTTGATTCATCTTCGATTTTGTGATGGTTACTTTCGTTGATATATAATGAAATGATATGCTTTTGAAGTTTGCAAACAATCGAATTAGCAATGTAAAACTTGAAACTTGAAATTTTATATTATAACTGTGATAGAAATACATGTGATTATATAGGAATAGCTGGTGTATCAGCTTAGGCGGTTACTACTATCGGTTCATTTCTATGTATTGTTGATTATCAACTTTAGACAAACAGGAAATTATCTATATACTAGCTTTTGCCTGTGACTCTTAATAAACATCCAATATTTTAAGAAGATAAATAATAGTGATAACTTATATTATTATATTAATCACTATAAATTATAAAATAAAAAATCTTAAAAAACCGACTTCAAAAAAGTTAGTTACTAAAAAGTAAAAAATAAATAGCTCAGAATAGGTACATATAATACATATTTGCAATAAATAGTAAATAATCAAGTTACTTATTTTTGAAGTCAGTGCCAGCACTGTCGCCCAACTTATATAAATTTGTAATTTGATTTGATTTTTAAGGTAAATTTAAAAATTTTACTTTTAATGTACTTACAATACTAAATATATTCACAAAGGGTGTATTTATAAAATAAAAATGCTGCTTAAGTTGATCGGCGGTGTTGGCATCGACTTCAAAAATAAGTGACTTAGTTATTATTGCAAATTTATTTTGACTTAGTTATTATTGCAAAAACTATTTTAAGTTAATTTTTTTGAAGTCGATTTTTAAAAAGACATTTTTTCTACTTATTCAGTAAAATCAAGATATTATTTTACTTAATGATTTCAATTAAGGCACCGATGTTTGAGTTTTATAAATTACGATTTATTTCACTTGTCAAAGTAGAAGCACGGACAAATCTAGGTTTACCAAAGTGTATTTAAGATTACTACGAACTGCTGGAAGAATGTGAAATATGACTGAAAAATAGTCATTCGAACTTGATCTCTATAAATATAGGTTTTTTCAATGCCGAAGGCTTAACATTAGCGGGAACATATTTGTTTATTTTTTGTAAACTGTCTATGAACTTTTCATACAGTCATTATTGATTTTTAATAACAAACATCCAATACATCGTTATCCATATTTTTAGAAGTTTATAAAGCTATGAATGTTTTGAAGATACATTCCACACAATTCTCATGTACTTGATTCTTTTTCTCTAAACAATTGTTGCCGTTCTATCGTACCAGCTCCTCAGTGCCAACTTTAACTGTCCATGTAATGACATTCTTCGCTATAAAAAACAACTTATAGTACGTTTCTAAAATCATAAGAAATCTTTTCAAGTTTTTCATTTACAAGGCTAGCAATATCTTGTTGCAGGATTCGGTTTTGGGATGAGTTATTTTTATGCCATCATTGAATATTTAATTTTTTATAAATTGCACGCTCCTTCACTATAATTATCATTAACATTTTTTGTTCACTTACCATGTCAATGACATATTTTGCACGTCTTAATTTGCCATTTCTTTACTTCCATAGAATTGACCGTAGTAAGATTTTCAGTGGACTATCTTAAGCTCTTTTATATTAAATGTAACTCTTCCATCACGCAAACAGCAAATTTACTTGCATAATACGACTTAAATATTCAATATCAAAAATATCATCAAAAATAAAAAAATATTTCAATTATCTTATGGACAATCCCCACTGTTTATTTAGAAGTATATCACGTAGTCGTATAAATTGTATCAAATAATATTGATATACTACTATGAACTTGCAATCTGCATTAGGATTAAATTTATTATCTATTTAATTCATTTGACAGCACACATTTTGGTATTTTTTGCTCTCCTTTTCCGTGCTAAGTTTTCCTCTGTGCAAAATAGCCAGTTGAATTTTGATATAAAATTCCATTCAGATGTTTGTTTATCATATACTTATTAATACTTGCTGATCGCTTGCATCAATTCGAGCATTTAGCTCCTCAATCTCGATTTAAGAACTTAAATCAAATAATTTTAATGTGATCAGCATAGAGTACTTTTAGATTTAGCGCCATTAGTCCTTTTAACTGAATCATTTGCAGAAAATTTTCATTGAGGTCAAATGGCTGCTATTTTAGCAGCAATTTGATCAGTTTTTAGTCGGTAATTTTCAAAGTTTCGAATTAAAACGCTCTTGTAAATTCGTATGCAATATATTTTCCATCCTCATTTTGACACTGAACGTTTCTTCTTGCATTATTATAAGCATTGCATGATTAATGATGACTTCACGTCTTAGTTACCCAGTTAATATTCAGTAAATCTAGGTTATCCAGATAAACGCCGAATAACTGTTTATTTAAATAATGTTTTAGACTTTACTCGGTAATACTATCCCAATTTTATCATTTGGGTACTGAACCTATCCAAAGGTAAAAATGGACCCCATAATTCAGTATAAATAATTTGTCACAAATCTTGGCTGTCTAGGAAAGAGTCTCGTCGGTTTTTTATTCGCTAAATTGTTAATGGTTTTGGTGTGGCATTTGTATGTTAAGTAGCAGTAAACATAAGTACACTCAAAAAGAAGTAGTTTATGGCATATTCTAACTATAACTAGTAATTCGTTGACCTACAATTGGCTGATATTTGGTAAACCAATTTTCAATTGCCGGACAAATTATAAGACGAAATGAACCTCATTCCCTGTATATTTTCAGCAGTGTCACCATTGAGCAGTATGTATCTCATATGGTATTTATATTTTGACGTTCTCTCATCTTCTAATATTTCAATAATCTTCCTTCCCCTTTACTTAATGACCACTTTACATTGTGTAATAAAATCACAATATCTTCTAATAATTTCTTTGTCTATAAATCCCCATAAATGTTATATTTAGGAGAAGCTAAACACGGGAAATGTGAAGAGACTAAGCGATAAAAATAAGCAAATTGTGAAAAAGTACCATTTTCTGTATAAAATCAACAAAGACAATTACTATACTGACTATTTCCGTACACGTTACCTCGTAACAAATAATACCAATAAGGGCGTGGTAATTTTTTCTTTGTTGTTTATATTTTGTTTCCATAGATTTCAACACAACAGCAGAGTTAATTTAGAAGTTTTGGTTTTTACGAATTTACTACAGACTAATTGATTGTCCTTATAATTTAATAATATTGCAAGAAACGAGGATATCCAAGCAATTATTACGAATTATTTTGTCGTTAGTCCAGTAATAAAACCCATATAACATTAAATTTACCTGTTCCCTTAATAATGTATCCTTTGAATACCAAGTCACTCCTTTCCACTATTTTCCAACCAACGAATACCAACCATTAACCTGATGAGCTGTCTCTCAGTAAGGTCGCGTAAGTCGGCCACTCAGCGGTATGGCAAGGAGCATTATTATACGTCACAAACCAGCAGCATTGTAATTTTTTTTCTTAAATGTTGTATGCCATTTCCAGTTAAAACGGATGCAAATATCATCATTTTAACCATAATAATTAAACGTTAGTTCTTTTATTATTAATTGATACATTTTACGTTTTTTACTTATGGTTATTTGTTAAACATTAAATCAGTCGAATTAGTAAACCATTCTTGTAAGATGAATAATGGAAATTTTTTAAACCTAAAACTAGTCGCCAAATACACAGTTGGATTACATTTTGTGACAGTAAAAATTGTAACAAATTTTACTAAGACTGTCAAACTTACAACCCAAAGAATATTTTTCTACGGAAGAACAGGGTAATTATAAATTGAAAGATTGTTTTTTTTTCTTTATTTTCATTCAATTTTCTTGAAATCTATTAGAAGATTCAAAAGATAACAATCAAAAGGCTCATACCAAATAAAACATTATTTTCTTAAGGTAAATTAAATAGTTTTTTATATTCAATTTTTTTTATGTCTGAATGAATGAATGCCCAATTCTTTTAAATAGATAAGCTTAAAATTTTTCCAGTTAGAGGATTATTACGAGTATCTTAGACGTACGTAAGTTCAAAATTAAATACAACCCAGATTAAATAAGATTACATGAAATTCACTAAATCTTTTAAGGCATCAATGTACTATATAAAAGCCCGAGTGTGGATCTAAAAAAAACTAATTACTCAAACATTTGAAACTGTAAACTTTTATTGACACTAGTATGTGTCTTTTTAGCTAAGCGATTTTTAAATGTCTTTATGCTCTTGAGTTCCCGCAGCGCGCTGCGTCCTCAAAGGTTGTAAGCAACAAGCCATAACGACGACTAATATAATTTTTAGCTTTTGAGTTTTAAAAATATATCGCAATGATAGAAAATATTAATTTTTACTTTTTAAAAAGATACATAAATTTGAGGCTTAGTAAACAATTTTAGGAAGAGAAGTAATTATAAAAATTCCAGACGAACACGATTTATTAAACCTATGGTATCATTTCTTTTTGCGAAAGAGAAAATTCTTTTGGACCTATTAATTATAACATCTGTTGAATATCTTTATTATCTAAAGTTCAGTGGATTTTTTCAATTTATTTAAGAAACTCTAAAAATTAAAATAGATTATTTCAACTCTATTTAAAACATTCGAAACCTTAAGTCCAATACCAAAAGATTTTGGAGCTCTAAAGTTTTTCCTAATAAATTTTCAGTAACATTGCGTTCATTAATTCAAAATATCAACAAATAATTCAAAAGTTTAAATAAAAATGTATTAATTTTATTTAAGAGTTTTGCAGTTATCTTTCCAAGTGGTTAAGCGTTCGGTGAATGTGTTTAATCATTGTGAATTCTTCCGCATGTTGTTAGTTAAATTATATAATATTACTTTCTGATCAAATATGATATATTAATATTTCTAATAAATTTCAGCGAAAGAGCATTACAAACAATTTTTCTTCTTATTATTACTAAGTAGATTACCGGTTAACATAATTTTTATTTTTTGGTATTGCTAAGTAGATTACCGGATATATTTTAAAAAGTAGCAAACAAATGCATCACTCCAAAAAACAATATGCTAACAGTTTACTAATACGCATTTCAGGGATAGAGTTAATCTCCAACGTAAAAAGACATTTCTTTTAGTATTGCTTAATTACTCGGACAACATTTTATAAATAGCAAAATAATTTAATGCAACATGATATACACAATAAGCTTGGTAATTTTGACATATTAGCAAATATTGTAATTGGAATTGTAATATGTCCATATAATAAAAAGCTAAGGATACTTTAATATCCAACTGACCAACAAGCGTACTCCATGGACTACGCAATAATTATTAGAGTAATCTAACTTCAAGGCGAGTCTTAATCAAGAAAATTTAATGATTGTTAAAGATAACATAGATGTTCTCATATTTTGGTAATGTATATGAATATAATTTCCATCCTTTAATAAGACAAAACAATATTATATTTCTACTACATTACATCGCTAAAGTTAAATTGAATTTTAATTAAAATATCCTTAGAAAAAGGAAAGTTGATATAGTTAGATTTCGTTATGATTTTATATTCTTACCATTTGCAATGTGGAGGCAAAAGCAGCCACAAGTGGAGTTTGATACATATAACTTAAATTTATACAAAAAAATCATGTTGTCACATGACAAAAACTGAAACTATTATAGGTATTAGTTTTGCATATTTTTCATGCGGCATGACCGTATGAAAAATGTGCATACAGTTACGTAGGTGTAGTTCATGGTTCACGTAAAATACGAATAAAGAAGAATACATCTTTTAAGTAGATTTCGACACAACTTTTAGGCTGTTTTTGATGAATTTATTTTTAAATTTTGAATTCAAGACATAGTTATCTGCAATCATTTGTAAAATATTGGGTATCTGGATATCCTATTGCAGTATCTTTTTTTAAATATTATCATTGAAATTACATGCCTGCTGAAGTTAGAACAAATGATTACATCGAATATGCGACCTATAACATATCTACTAGTGTGATTTTTTTAATTTCTGCAGTAATATTTGTTTACAATCTTGCTATATTCCGAGCAAGGTTATAAAATAATAATTGTATACTAGTTTTAAAAATACTGCGACCATGGCCGTGTCAAATATTACTTAAATTTCTTTATATTTTAAGATTATTTCGAATTGGTAGGATCGTCAGAGGAAGGATTAAATTTAAAAAATGCGGCTTATTTTTCGAATTCCTGTAAAAACACCAATTAAGTATTTGAATGTTCTAACAAAGCCTTTGTAAATCCAACAAATCATATTATTACTTACCAAGTTCCAAGTAACACTAGAAAATTAGTAAAATTACTGAAACATATGGAAACATAACCGTTTCAACTTTAGCTCACAGTAAACATAACGCGGAGGCCATATTATTATGAATAATACTAGCTAGGGAAATACTAGATCGTTTACATTACTATGCGAGATAAGTTAATATATTCATACGTTATTATCGTGAAACTAACTACCGCTAGGAAACAGTCTTCACCAAATATGCACAAAATTATACTGTTTAAACAATTCGTGGATCTACTATAAATTTTCTGTCGCATTAAACGTACAATTATATAACGTATTTGCTACAAATTTATTTCCATACCTATTTATTATTGAAATACTAACTTCAAATTAAATCATATCTTCATGATGTGAGACGGTTTTCAACCATATCAAACCGTGTTAGTTAAGTAACTTTTAAGATAAAGTTGCAAAATAAAAAAAGATGATGTAAATGATTTTTATATTTTTTCTATGTATATGTATACCTATTCATTTTCCACATTCTAAATCGATAGTATTGCTATACATCTACGGAAAAAAATTTCAAAATTAAAACCGGTGAAAAAAGATATTAAATTTATGGCGAGACGAAAGACTTAAATCCCCTCTTTAATGAAATGTAATATAAATGCACATTCAAACATCCCTAAAATAAAATTTTTAATACAAACCATAGTTTTTCAAATATTAAATATCATATTTATAATATTACTATATGGCCACAAAAAAATTTCAAATGCAAACCGGTGAATAAAAATTTAATTGTATTGCGAGACGGAAGACTTAATTTTCTTTTTGATGAAATATAGTATTAAATATATCCAAACGTCTCTGAAATGAAAATTTTGAATACAAAATATAGTTTCTTAAAGGTTAAATATCATAATTTAGGGTAAATGGAACAAAATGAAGCAATACTTACTTGTCGTCAATACCTATACAATTACTTATCTTACGAACAGTATATCGATAATGTAACAAACTGAAAGGCCATATAAATTTCATTGCAAATAAGATTACCACCTACGCGTAAATTGATCTTTGTAATTTTAAACGGATGAATAATGGGTGGCCAATTGTATATCTAATTTTAATTATTTTTTGGACATTTCTTTATATGAACTTATATGTACATAAAATATATAAACCCTTAAGCAAAATGTAATACTTCAAAAATTAATAAATCTGCTTACCTACCAAAAAGTAATTTAAATACTCGCGTGGCTGGTACACTATAAAATATTGAGAAAAATTTAGACGAATGTTAATTATAATTTATTGTTGTTTGTTAATGAATCATAAGTATAAAACATATGTCCAAAATATTCAATATTTCTACATCGTGACAAAATTTCATCAAACAATATAATATTCATAAAATTATGCAAGATTAATCAGAGTATAAATTGGGATAAATATTATAAGTAAGATTAATGGGAGTATAATTAGGATAAATATACAATATTTTCAATAGTCAACATTCCTCTGTCGTCCGTTAAAAAAAAGCTGAATAAACGAATGAACATTTTGACGAAAGCTTTGAAAGGAGGTGCCCTTCGGTGTTGGAAAGCTATTTTGCATATTCCGCCTTCAATCTGTAACATTGACCGGCACCCTATGATGTGCTGTAACATATTTCCTTAAGTACACCCAATGTAAATTTTGAGATCGGCCTGTCTGAAATGATAAAGGGCGGGAAGTGTTATGAAAGGAACTTGCTTTTACTACATCGTGATGCTGATGGCGACATTGTGTAAACGAGCTTCATTTAGTTCCATTCTCCCAGAAATATGAGGGTTATTCCACCATAAAATATGTTTGATGGGTTACTTGTGATTTTCTGGTTAAATCTCAAAGATGATGAATGTAATATTTGTAGAATGACAGATAAAAATAACTGTACATATGAATGATTTAGGATTAATGACTAGAATACATTTTGAAAAAAAAAATATTTCAACTTAGCGATTAAAGAGGCGTTATTGACACATTTTGAATGTGAATAATATAATTAATTACAATCTAACTTTACGATTACGCTATGGTTTTATTTCAATGTGCAAAACAGAGATAATGAGAGAATAATTTTAAACTAATAACTATACAATTACTCATACAACCTAGTTTTGAGACGTTGTATACAACATTTGAATCACTGTATTTCAAAAGGTAAAAATAAAAATATAATGAATAATTGTTTTATATAGGAATAAATAGGGAGGCATACACGCTCTAAGTGATTTGTTTTATTTTATCTGTGTAAAAATTATAAAATCATAAGATAATTCCGCAATTCAAATATAAACTCAGTTTACTTTAAGAAAGAGTTTAGATATTAAAAGCAATAAAATTTCGTTTAAATAAATTAAACTGTCATCGTTTAATTTATTCGCTGTATATGTGTATAGCACAGAGCTGTCACGTATAATGTGTGTGCAACCTTTGGCTCTACGGCGATCGTATAACCCCTATTAGGTTACTTCGTAATGACTTCGTACATAAAGAACTATGAAAAAATAATTTAACATATTTCTAAATTTTTTTCTTTTCCATGCAACAATTATTTCCAGTCTATTATAATTTAGATTTAAAAAAATATCTTATGTTTTTGAGCTTTTCGGAAAACCCTTACCACAATTTGAACAATGGAAAATTTTATTCTAACCTTACTAAATTTAGAAAACTTTTAGTATTATATCTTATCTAGTCTTTGGTCTTTGGTTTTCTATTAATTCTCTTGCTTATTTATACACTACTTTTTTGTTCTGCTTTTGTGTGTTTCGCTGCACTAAATCATGTGGTTGGGTCCTCTTGAGTCGTCATGCATAATTTATATAGCTTAGAGTCTAGAAGGCCTCGATATTCACGTGATGATGGTGTTTTTCTTCATGGATCCTGACTTATTTCGTAAAAGTGTCAAATCCTAGATCTTTGTAGATGCAGCTGTTTCTGATATCCTACCCTGCGTCTAAGATGTTCCTTATGCTTTTGTTTGGAAATTTTTGAACCATTTTCATAGTAGTTTCGCTAGCACATCCCCAAGTTGAATGCCAAAGAATTTTATAATTTTTGTCTGGCTTGCCAGCGTCTTTTCCGACTGATACAATTACAGTGTCATCAACGAAAGTAGCAATGATACTTGGACTCCTGTATGTCTCCTGTATGTGGTGTATAATTTGTACAAAACTGATCTTAAAATGCTCCATTGTGGGATTCTAGCTCTCATTATTTTTAGATCAGAACATGCTTTCTCTTGCTCATTGCAATTAAGTAGTGTACAGTATAATTTAGACATGCAACCAAGGAGCTGTTTTACTAAACTCCTATACCGTGCTTTGCCACAGATCTGTTCAACTTCAATGACCAGAATTTTTTGTGCCATTTCAATGATATTGGTGGCCATTGGTACTTGATAAATAAATGATATTTGATAGAATATTTTTTTTGAATCCAAACTGGCTTGTTGGTTAAATTTCTTTCTTCAATTATTGGTTTTTCAACAATTGCTATTCCGGTAGTTTCTTCATCACTGAAAGCAATGCAAATGATCTATATAACATTACTTTTTATTGTAGTTTCCCTGTTTTTAGACAATCATGATTTTCGCTAACTTCTACGGATTCGGAACGTAAACAAAGCGCTGGCCAAACAGGTAGTATTTGGATAGCTTTGCGTGGTAGCTGTTGTTAGACTTCATCTACGTTGAGATAAAGGAAAGGTGCTTGCTTCGCACTCATTTTATATTTTATCTGTACTGCTACTTTCGTGGAGATAACCAGTCGAATTGGCATTTTGTCTATTTTTATGTGTTCTTCTTTAATTTTTTCGTTCGATTGAAACATACCTTCGGGCTCATTTTGTCTCAGATTTGTCCTTTCAACTAATAAGTCCCTTGTTTCTTTTAGATATTTATTGCATTTGATTCTTGGTGTAATTCTGAGCATGTTGTCTCAAGTTGCATTCTTGAAACCACTACTGATCTTTCTATTGCTTCATCTTGTTTCTTTAAAGTTTTTAGCGAGCCGGGGAGGACGGTGCTATTTTCTATTTGTTGATTTTTCTAATTTTATAGCTAGCCCAGTTTTGTCTTTATTACTCAGGCTAGATGGATTCTCATTCTGAATGATTATATCACTCAAGGTTAAAAGAAGGGAGAAGTCATTATAATTTAGTGGAATTCTTATTACCGCAAATATGTCGATTACATCCGGTATTTCGTTTTGGTCCGTTGGACAGTAAGTGGTCTTATCTAAGTTGCGCACGTGTTGCATTATATTACCCTCCTGTAATAAACCTCCCATCTTGACTTTTGAGTAAATCAATATAGTGTTATTCTTTTAGAATATGTTGTTGTGTTGCAATTTTTAGTCTCTACATTAATATCTGTATCCTGATATTTTGTTTGCCTATTCCTTGATGAATAACCATCAATTATTCACTAAGTATTTTATGACAACCACACTACTTTCTTTTACTTCATGATAGAGTGTGTGGTATAATAGATTTTGTAGTTTCTGGGTCTAATTTAGGATTTTCTAGCAAAGTGAATATTGGCTATAAGACAAACACCTGTGTTCAAGAACTATTTGCATTTCTTGTCAAACATTTTAAATGCCGTTACAGTTCAATTTCCTAATGCGTAGTTATTTAGGCATTTCTCTTTATAAGCGTCGCTTCCTGTGTCCGACCTTCAAGATTTGTAATTCTTTTGTCCATCTTGTGTATCCCATACAGAATTTGTTGCAGGAAAATTTCTATATTATCTCCTGTGACTGTTTTTTGTTTAAGTTACATCTTTCCCAAATTTAGATTGTTGGATGAAATCGCGACACGCTTTTGTTGTTTAGGTGGTTTTGTTCCTTAACCTGATTTTCGAATTAATGTGCATGGAAGTAAAAACTTAATAACATCTCTTCAGTGATAATTGGAGATTACATTGTAGTTTCTTTAAGTAATTACTATTTGCAACAAGAAAACTACAGTTTGAAATAGAAATTTAAAATGGGGATAATTGTTTTACCACTAAATTAAACTTCATATATTCTACATATATTTAAAATATTTAATACTAACCAGATATTTCGTATAAAAATTTTAGACAAAACAAATAAACTACTATTGTTTAATCTTCTGGTTTTAATATCGTGTACGATAAGTTAACCGAGTTTTGTTTGAAAACTTTTTTTAATAATTTTATGTATTCCTTTAAGAAAGTTTTAGACACGGACGTTTTTCTCGGAGATCACTTGACATAGAAAGTAATGGTTTGTGGTCATTTTTAACCATATCTAGTTAAAAGTGACCACAAACCATTACTTTCTATGTCAAGTGATCTCCGAGAAAAATGTCCGTGACAAAAAATGGCGAAGTAATCCCACAAATGTTCGGTATTTTTAATTTTGGATATGGATCGATAAAAGTATAGTTAAAAAAAGTTACGAAAATGAAAATAAATATTGTTAACATATTTCTTTGTGTTTATTTCTCATGAGAAATCGAGCAAAGGGATCGAATTCAATGTTAAATATTTTACGTTGATACTAATACTTTGCCAACACTCATTACTTATTTTAAAAAAATATTATTAAAATACAGGGCACCGTAATTGTATTTCCCCTGTTTTATATCACATGGCTCCACATTTCGAACGACAAATACATTGTGTGTGCGTAAAAATATTATCCTAATGAATTACGCAATATTTAAAAATCTTCACAATAACTTTCTTTTACTATAGTTTAGCTTTTCCAAATGAGATTAGTTCAAAGAAATTCCTCCAAAAATATACTTAAAATTACCTACAAATAATTACATAACTTTATTTTTTTTGTCAACACGCTAGCTAAGCACTTCCAGTCTCGAGCTGAAAACACATATCGAAGCTTGTTAACAAAATAAATACATTGAACAAAGATATAATCAAGGCAAGATGTCGGTAATGAGCCAGTATTTTGGTTAACACGGAAAATCCTCTGAAACTCTACGATAATATAAGAAATAATGTACTTAGTTACATGCTTTTGTTAACTAAACTACTTATGTGAAAGCTGTTTTGAATATACCGTAAGTAAACAAAACGTGATCATATAAATGTTGTTTTGGTCAGTTAGGGTGAACTTAAATAATTCAATCTAATCATCCATTACATGCGGTCTTTTAATTTGTCGATTACTTTGCAGTATTTGATTAGTTTAGTAAATTGTAAACAACGACTAAGTAATAATTGTGTCAGTAAGCTTAATCAAACATTACATTTTCATATGTAAAATAAACTTTGGGAAAGTAATGTTTCTTTACGTAATGTAATCTACATTCGTATGTCAGTTATTTTATTGAGATCGTAGATTACATAATATAATATATTCATATATTGACATATCGTTACGTCGGTAATATCATCATTTACCGAGAAAATTACGGCACTATTCAGATGGATATAATTAAGATTTCCGGGAATGAAATGTGGTGTATGGATGTAAAACTAAAATAAAATACTAGTAAGAATAAATAGAACAGAAGGAAATTTTTAATAAGGAAAAGTAAAATTTTTACAAATAAGAAAATTGGTATAGTGAGTCGTTTTGAATAAAATGAACTACTATGCGAAAAAGTATGATACCAAAATCTAACCCTCTTCCCCCTATAGAGGTGGGATTGGGGACTGAAATTTATAAAAGACCGAGCAACGCCAATTACTTGTCCAGTTTAATATAAAAATTTATATTAGATGATAAATTTGCAAATCATCAGTGTGCATTGATTACCTACCCCAGCTGAATTTAACAAAGCCTTATGTGAGATATGACTGTTTTCCATAATGTGTCCCAAGATAAACTGAGCTCTAGTGTTATTGCAAGGATTATTTCGATAGATATGGCAGGAATTGCAGACAGTCTTTTTTTTCATTCTGCCTTACTGCTCTCAAAACTAAATGTAATAATTATACCATATATCATGTCACTACCCAATGCATTGATATCTTGTGTTGTTCAATATTTCATATTAGTTCACGTAAAAAGTCTTAATAATACAACCAAATTTTAAAACTAAGTTTTGACTATGATGCTAAAAGCCTTTTTCTTATATTATCTTTCAACTTTAATGTTGACGTCGACTTGCTTCAATATATTTTTCAAAAGATATTGAGGATAAATTTAGAAAATGGCCTATTTGAAAATGTTAAGAAAGAGCGAAGTGTGATAATGGAACTTTTATTGTTCCATTGCTCTGTTAACAACCACTTTTTCTTATATCATCTTTCATCTTTGATATTGATGTCGACTTGCTTCAACATATTTTTAAAAATTATTGAGAATAAATTTTGACAACGGCACGTTTGAAGAGATAAAGAAAGAGCGAAGTGTGATAATAGAACTATTATTGTTCCATTGCTCTGTCAACAACCACTTTTTCTTATATCATCTCTAATCTTTAATATTGACGTTGACTTGCTTCAATATATTTTTCAAAATTATTGAGAATAAATTTTGACAACGGCACATTTGAAAAGATAAAGAAAGAGCGAAGTGTGATAATAGAACCATTATTGTTCCATTGCTCTGTCAACAATCACTTCTTATATCATCTTTAATATTGACGTTGACTCACTTCAATATATTTTTCAAAATGATTGAGAATAGATTTTGACAATGGCACGTTTAAAACGGAAAAGAAAGAACGAAGTATAATAATAGGATTGTTATTATTATTTTTTTCTGGCAACAATCACCTTTTCCTATATCATCTTTTACCTTTAATATTGAGGTCTACTTGGATCAATATATTTTTCAAAAGATATTAAGAATAAATCTCAACATTTGAAACGATATGGAAAGAGTGAAATGTCATAATCATCATCATCATCATCATGTATATTAATACGCTAAGGTTAAGATGTTACTCTCCCTTTTTAGAAAAAACCTCACAACTAATCCACATAAATTATATATCATTTTATCGATAATCTTGCTCTACCGGCATCCACAACTAAAAAATTTATTATTGCTATTGTTCTTGCAAATTAATTAATTATTAAAATTATATACACAAAACAGCAATGCTGCCATCTAACGGCTCAACGTCAATATGATTGACGGTGGGTAAAATTAAAAATTTGTTTAATTTCAAATCCACTCACGTATAAATAAAGTGGCGCTTTAGCTCAATGCTTTTGATACTTGCGCTTCTATATGTCAATTTTGGTAAAATATTTGTTTGATCTGTCATCTGAGCTTCATAATGGAATAAATAATGCGAAGACTTCGCACGGGTCACGCTAGTAGAACTATTATTGTTCTATTGCTCTGTCAACAATATTTTTTTCTTATAGTTTCCTACATCTTTAATATTGACGTCAACTGGCTTCAATATATTTTTCAAATAGTATTGAGAATAAATTTTGATCATGGCGCTTTTGAAATGATAAAGATGCAAGATGTCAAAACAATTTAAAATATTGCTGAAATCGAATAGCATTACATTTAATATAAGGGTATACCATTAGATATTTCACTTAAAAATACAATTAAAATAACCAGCGAATTAGCAAACTAAACATATAATATGATTAATTTTTAAACATTTTTAATACTATTTCAGAATTTTCGTCTATATCGTAATTGTCATATATTTTTGCGTTTCAAAGAAGGTGTAATTTGTCAATTTAATAGTTGTTCATTATAATTTGTTCCAAAAAATTTAGCAAGGATTTAATTTTTTTTTCAATCGGTTGAATGTATATTTGAATTTCTTATTTACCATGTTTTTTTTAATAAACATAAAATTATAAAAAAAAATATTTTAAAAATTTTCATGTTACTTATTAATTAAAAAAAATTTCAGTCTTTAATCGTGCTTCTATGTTTTTAAAGTCATAATACATAAATTTATCGTATGCACGTATCTTAAGGCAATTTAAAAACAAAATAAAGCGAATTAAAATTAGAGATGCAAATAATGACAAAAGGTGACAAAATTTGTTCCTATTATAATACTTCCTATTATAATATTTTTAAAAAATAATTCATTTTACCATCAAAGATTCTACTGGAGAAAGATAAGCAAACCTAACAAGATGTAATATCGTATATGAAACTTGTAGAGAGGTAGAAGGTAGGAGAATGGCAAAATTAAAAGCTTTTATTCAACGCCCTCAATTAAATTAGTAAGTCTTTCACAAGCACACGTTAAAACAATTTTTTTTCATGATATAACTATAGATTAAGATTTTGGGCGATTTTACTTGACTTGTCAGATCTTGCTTCTTGCCCAATTTCATGATCCTAGATCAACGGGAAGTATCCTATAGGTTTTTATTTATTAGCAAGTATCAAAATATGCGGCATAAATCGTTGTATTTTTAGGGTTTTTTAATGATTGCGTTAACTTAGAAATTTGTTTTTTTACAACTTCAAAGAACCGCAGACCTAAGTATTTGATATTAATTTTCACTTGATACCACCACGCGTCCCTGAGAAAAAAAGGGTT
The DNA here is from genome assembly GCA_039881145.1 of Druceiella hillmani. Lineage (NCBI taxonomy): Eukaryota > Metazoa > Arthropoda > Insecta > Lepidoptera > Hepialidae > Druceiella > Druceiella hillmani. Next base: position 15,385,082 of record JAYKKI010000009.1, read on the forward strand.
TCACCCACCGGCAGACGGACAATGAAATGATATCCTATAAGGGGCCCTTTTTTCCTTTTGAGGTGCTGGACCCTAAAAATGGTAGTAAAAAAAATATAATTTGAAAAAAATTCATGTTGATCGCCTTGTTACCGGCATATATTTTAAATTTTTCATAGATATGAATTCGAAATTGAGGCATAAAAACTAGTCTAATGAATGGATAAACAAACTTACTTTTCCATTAATAACACTAGTTAGAATAAACCAATATTTTAATTAAGTGACATTTTTGTAACATTTTCGCAATAAATAAAACATAATTTACTAAACGTATTATTTTTTCTTTTTAACTTGAATTAAACTCCTGTGTGGAATATAATCATATATATCACATTTATTTTTATCTAAATCAATTCTAAAACTCAGTTCAAAGCCATCGTAACTTATCTTGGTAAATACCGAAAATCTGTTGGCAATATCATTTTGGTGACGAAAATTTATAAAATAGAGCCGACTAAACAATTTTTATATATTAGACGTAAATAAAAAATAAATAAACATTCTCGTTTTATAAACGTGGAAAAATTAAACGATACATTTCAGCGCAAAAACACAAAACGTAAATAACGACTAATGGGTCGCCTCAGGCTAGAAATACACATCGAAACTCATTAACATAGCAAATATTCTCAACAGAAATAAAACTAACGTAAAATACTAATGAAATTACGTTGATATTAAGCCGGCGTGAATGGTGAAAATTCTTTAAGGACTCAAGTAACTAATATAAGAAGCTTTTATAATTAAAATTATTTCCATTGTGTTAAAGACACGATGGTGAGCTAATTGTCTAAAAGTTTCTATCTATTGTCTATTGTTTAAACATGTTTAACCAATCCGTATATGTGATCCTATTTCTATAAAAGTTCATAAAAGTGATATCTTTGTAAGGAAAGTAAGTTTCCATAATAGGAAAATATTAGGTCCTATATACTATTTTCATCGAAATATCGATCTCATTTCATGAATTACACAAGTGTTGCTACATCGATAGCTTTGCTTCGCGGCTTCGCGGCTTCATTTGCATGGGAAAACAAAATAATGTGTAATGAAGTTGAAAAAAATGTGAAAAAATTAAATGATAGGATTGGAAATGGGTAAATAGTTTGAAATAACTAAAAATGGAAGAAAGTGGTGAGTGTCATGCAATAGGTAGCCGTAAGCTGGCACGTTGCCTGATGTATTTTACATACTTTTATTATTTGTATACTTTTTGCGCCCTTATTTACGTATTTTTTTTACTTACAAAAATAATTTTTAAAAAGAAAACTTTTTTAGCTAACCTTGTCCAAATTTTTTTGAGGGAAAATATTTGGGATTTTGCTTTATGCGAAGCGTAATCCATTTTGGGAATACTCGGCTATAGACCGAGTCCCACTGAAGGAGAGAAATATAAAGCGTCCGAGTTAGTAAGTATAATATTATTTCGTCACTTCTTCTATTGAGTAATTGGTGCAGAGGTAAAACACTGGATTAAATACATTGCTAATGTGTTGTAAAACTATTAATAATTAAATTAATTTAAATAAAACTCCCTCCCGCTTTCAGAGTATATTCAATATTAAGTCCACGTTTATAATGAAGACGTACATTGTCTCTGGAGAAAAATGTTTTTATTATTTAGTGGTAATTGAAAAACTTCTAAAAATTATTTGAGCTTATTTGTATACATTGATGTATCATATCTATTGTAATACTATTTAGTATCGAAGTGAAAAAATAAGATTAGGTTTATTTACGTACCTCCATGAACATACAAATAGCGCACCACTACTATTAATCGGAATTATTATTGTTTTTTAATTTTTGTACTGAAAATGTCCTATATACACAGTACGATAACATTGGTTGTTAAAGTTTTTGTTTCTTCAGTATGGCCATAAAAATATAAAGTTCTTTTTCATTCTTAATGTAAAATTTCACGGAGATTCATTGAGTGTCTGAGGCATAAAATAGAAAAAATAATCAAACAAACTCACTTTCTCATTTATACTATCAGTATCATCATCGTAAGTAATCGTATTATTCTCGTGGAAATACAGTATATTTATTATTTTTATATTATTGTCAAAGGAAATATATTTGAAATAAATGAAACTAAAGTTGCTGATGTGTTTCCGGAAAGTATAGGTTTTTCAGGTAAAAAAGCTTTGCAAAAGAAGCACAAACGTCATTCTTGGTTTGAAGACATATTATACCATTTTTAAGATTCCGTGTCCGATAGAGATCAATTTTATTTTTGTGGCTACATAATCTATCTCTCCATCTGACAGTCTGTGTACCTATCCCATGCTTTTAATTGCTAAACGAAAAAAGGTAGAGACTTGCGACAGATATGTGGTATCTCATACGTATAAATAAATAAATGATCATATTTAAAACATATGAATATAATATTTTATTATGTATAATAATATGAATATTAAAACATATACAAAATATTATATATTTTGTTACGCTTTCACACATATAAAAAGAGCTAAACACTTTTTTTATTTTCACAAGCGTGTGAAGCATGATTGGAAAGAGTTCTTTTAATGCAACAAAAACTTGCATTACGTAGAAACATTTAATTTGGTATTAATATTTCTTACATCCTGTATTTAAATAAAAAATACAAAAAAGATCTAAATATATAACAGTAACATTTTTATTATAAATTTATCAAATTTTTACACCTACAAAACATATTTAAACAAAGATATTTCTTTGAAGAAAAATTATATTAATATTATCAAAAAGTTTAATAGATAAACTACGTGCCCTTAAATTCTTGTACATGTCCAAATGAGAGTCCAAAAATATTATATTACGTTATAAAAATTGACGTTAAAATAAACAGTTTACAATTATGATAATAACCGAACGTGAATAATGTTTCACGTAATTATAATTTGTAACCAAAAGTCGGATTACTCTCTATATCGACATGAAATGACATGAAAACTGTGCCATATCCGCATATAATAGTAATCGATACATAATTTTCTCAGATTCCTCATATCTTCGGAGGAAATTTGCTCGAAGATTTAAATAAATAATAATCTTAGAAAGTATTTTATTTATCTCCACTCTGTATAAAATTATACTCCATAAAAAATATTATGTGGGATACTACATAACGCTATTTCACATGAAATCTTCTAAAATATGTAAAATTCGCTGTCAGAAAATAATATTCTGCGATACATAAAATTCGTCAGATGTGGGAAAAATATTCTAAAATAAATATAATTCTTTAGCTGTGAGATAAATATGATGAATGAGCGTAATTTGTTCATCCTAATTTAATAGTAGGACGCTGTGGTATTCAAGAGCTCTCGTGTATTCTACCTTCGTACACCTTCGTACCCTTTTCCTACACGAAAAATTACGGTAAGATGCAATAAATATCGAAATTATGAAATTTAATCGGTAATTAATATAGTGGTTATTAAGGAGTTAATTATACCCACAGACATTATCATTGTTCAAAATGAAATTAATATTGTAATTTTTTCTAATTATAATTTTAAGAAACGTAGGCTTTCAAAAGTAATGCTTTGGATTAGTAACATAAACATATAGTATTTTAATTGGTACACCATTGGTACAACTTTAATCAGCTTTAATATTAATAACTGATTGGTCGAATATCAATATGCCATAACGTGTAACTGTTCAAACTCAAATTGGTCAATATATCAACTTTAACACAAGTTTTTAACTTTGTCAGTATCGCATGGGAACTAAAAGTTAAAAAAGACAATCAGGCAATAATTACTAGAATGAATTTGCTGGCAGCTTTGCTTGAGACGTATGTATCGTTATAGATGTTTAAGGAAAGAAATCATATACAAATATTAACAAATCTAAATATTTGTTTAAATAAATTTCACTTAACCTAATTTTGCGTAAGTTGGCTTTAAAACATCAAATATAAAATATAAATCGAAAATATACTACGTGATGTAGTATTATTTCTACTTTCTTTAAGTTCTTTACCACGACCTAGGTTTCGTTGTATTACAACCCCTTCAGGTGGACTATTAGCAAATATATTAGAATCTTTGCTAATAACCCATCTGAAGATGTTGTAATACAACGAAACCTTGGTCGTGGTAAAGAACTTAAAGAAAGTAGAAATAATACTACATCACGTAGTTTCATTTAATTGTGAATAATGAATTTCTACAAAATTAACGCCATGTATATTCAAATCGGAGATACTCACAGCTTCATATATGAATATAATGAATATATTGTACTTTTTAATTTGTAGAATAAAAGATACCAAATATTCATAAATAAAAACATTTAATTAATACATCTTTATATAAGTGAATAATATTAAAGTATGTGTGTCACACTCCATCAATGCGATTACCCCATAAGAAAAGGCCAAATAAATATATTGATATCTCATTCTAAAGATATGCAGAAATGTTGGGCGGAGAGGCCACCTAACGGTTACACTTTTTTAATGCTCTAAACTTCGTACGCTCTGAACTTTTGATTTGACCCTTCATAAACCTTCATACAGGTCGCCTTGTATGAAAATCGATTCGTAAGTAATAAACTCCACAAAAAGTGTGCTTTTGGGACCGCGACACAGATAAGGAAATTTAATTAAAATAGTAGATTTACTAAAACAAAATACACAAATAGTAATAGTAGCCAAGTTTTTAAGTGACCGTATATGTCGTTGTTTCGCATAAAACGATACCATAACTACAGCCGTATAAAATAGTTTATTAACTTGAACAACAAAAAAAACTCCTCGTGTAAACCATTTACATAGGAAACAACAAGGTGCGAAATTTGTTATGAACAATAATATCGGTTCTTTAAAAATGTCATTGTTAGTATTTACATCATTTAATTAATATGTGGAGTTGGAATCCCGTCCAATGCCAATTGAACGATTTATTTCAGAAAAAGTGTTTTATATTTTGTTGAGAAATTGTTCAAAAAACTTAAAAGTTGCTAGCTTAACAAACATCAGGTTAGACATTAAATTCTGTTTTGTTTTAAAATAGGCATCAAATTATTTAAATCTACTTTAAATTAATATACAATAATCTTACATATTACAATTCCCTCTATTCAAAGGAAACCCGCCCCAAAAATATTGATACTGCCAAATCGAATATACAGCCCACAAACCGCACGCTGCCCAATTGTCTTACCTGTGTCTCTGTTCGTTTCTAATCCTTTAGTTAAACTTCAAAGCCGGATTACCTAATTCGACGTCGGTTTCAATTTACTGGGCGGCGAATGTTTTCACACTTCAACACGCCGAGGGACGACCGACGCCGACCCAACTCATTGTCTTCGCGACAACGTGGCATGACACGATGTAGCCAGACGCCCGTGTTGCAGAATGTTTTAGAGCCCAACATGCGACTAATACACAACATCAAAGTGTTAATTTCAATACTATTTAAATAAGTAGTAATAATTATCTATAAGGTGGATGGTTAAATTTTTATTTTTATTTAATTTTATGTAATTCGGTAAAATATAACACATAGACGCAGTAAATAACCTAAAACTATTACGAAATGTTAATATATACTATATTATTATTTAAGAGATTATTAGAAATATACATTTTTGATAAGATTATCGTCACAGAAAAAACGAGAGACAAGAGGGCAAAAAGATTAAAGGCTGTAACAGAAAGGACATTTTATATGAAAATTTCTTCAATAGAAAATTCTTTTTATTGTGAAAATTGAAATATCGAAAAATTAAAAAAAAAATTATGCATAAAACTAAGCAGACAAGTCTTTGTACTTAGGTAAGCTTCAATAGTTATGAGAAGAGTTGAAAAAAAAATTTATATTTGTGATTTAAATGGTAATTTATGATGGGCCAATAAAAAAAAACAATTTGGGAGGAGTACTAACTCGGCTATATGACCAATTAGTGTTAATATGATTAAATTAGATTTTATATAGAGATATTCCAGGTATTTATAATTTTAAAATAATTTCTGTTGCATCAAGTTTTTAAATATTTGGTTTCAAATTTTAATATCCATTTGAAACTGGTATGAAACTGATCGTAGGTTTTTTTGCTTAAAAATATTAAGGTGTAATTTTTTTAAAATTCGTTCTGAACATACTTTGGAATTATAATTAAAGTTAAATTATAAAATGAGCTTAAAATTACAAATATATTTATTCATGTGTTGTGTTGATTTCGTGGTTTTATCTTATAATATCTAAGTCTACTTTTTACTAATTGCGTGATGTAGAAATCATTTGCGGTCACTTATGGTGAAGTCACAAAATCCGTAACAAGTGAGCGGATTACGTCACAAAAACCGTTCTTATTTAAAATAAATGATTTAATTTTTTTTTAAGTTAACCTCTCATTTAAAGTAACATTTAGACCACAATACAACCAATAATTCAATGAGAAACCCATACAATCAAAAACCCACTATTTTTAACTCAATGTTTGGTAGGTAGGATCTTTAACCAGATCAAAATAAGCTAGGAGGAAATATGTTATAACCCGAATCAGAGACATTTATAATATTACCGCTATTCCTCATATCATTTTCCTTATATTTTTACAAAATATTGTTACTGTACCTTTTCTACAACTCAGGATATTTACTTATTGTTTTAATACTATTTTGTGAAAGTAATTGAATTATTCTTGGTTTATTTCACGATGAGGGTTTCGGACAGAAGGATCGATAGTTATCGCAAATCGTAATGTTACCAAATATAAAGAGGAAATATAGTAATTGAGTCACGGATTATACCTTCCGCCAGAGACAATAATAATTATAGAGGAAGGTACCATATTTTTAATAAGTATGATGCCAGAATTTGAATACTCTGATCAAATTCGAACCTTTTTAATAGTTATAAATACTTCTTTAATATGAGAAAGCAGTTGTACAGAAACTTGAATAGAACAATTACATAAAGTTAAACAGTTGTATCAAGTTATAAAGCTGGATAGTTCAGAAAGAATTAAAAATTAAATAATTAGATTAAATTATGAATTTAGATATTACTGGCAGAACGCATGATCGAAAGTGTTGTAATCGAATAGCAAAGTTAGAATTTGCATATGTAATGCAATATTTAAAAAAAATGTACCAATACTTTCACATCATTGCACCGAACACCATAACTGACAATCCCCGTAACTATTCGGTTTATATAAAAAAATATTAAGCTAATGTTGCGCAGAATAATTATAAATAATACAATGAAGCGAACAAGTTAGGAAGTATGCGATAAAAATAAGACGCACGTAGATTTTACGAACTACTATAATATATTATCAAATTTTACATAATTTTTATTATTACGAATAATTTATAAATAAACAAATGAACTCCATTGTTGGTTTAATTCTACTGAAATTTTCAGTCAGGGACGCAACTCTACCAGCAATATCAGACATAACTGGTCTGATATACTATAATTACCCAAATACAGATATTTTCATAAGTTTTTCTTATACAAAAATTTTGCTTAATATCTGCATTATTGTACTTAATATATATATATATATATATATATATATATATATATATATATATATATATATATATATATATATTGTAATTAATATCTATTTTCATACCGCTACTCTTAATATTATTATAATGATTGGTTTGTATAATTCGAATATAGCACAGAGAAGTATAGTTCCGAGCCACCCGTATGTTTTTACTCTTACATTTCTGAGTTTATGTGTTTTAATTATTGTTTTACATCCTTTATACTTTTTCTTGTCTTTAGACATCCGAAGAGAGTTGTTGTACATAGGTTACGAAGTAAAGTTATTCAGGTTGTTAGTCTTGAATCAAGTTTTTTGCTAGGTTATTCCATATTTCTTATGTGAATAATGTCTCTTTTACGTGAAGTTGAGTTTTTGAAGAATATTGTTTTTGATCGGGCTTTTAAATCATGTTTTAGATATAGGGTGATTTCACAATACAAACCGACGGTTATACCAATTGGAGATAAGTTTTACGAGAAACTGCAAATTTCTTTTCGACTAATTTTCTTGGCTGATGGATTTGTCAATTAACAAAAGTTTGTTGGGGAAAATGACTTACATATAATCAAACGGTCATATAATTAATGATATAAAGAATCTATTTCTCTTTCTTTTGAGTTTCATAAACATCAAAATAAACCTTATAAAATATTTCTATTTCAAATTTGAAGTATAAAACTACATACTATGTATTTTTTTAGTAAAATAATTGGTTATCTAATATTTGAAATAAGGTCGCCCGTCAATATAATAATACACATGTAACAATTTTATTAAAACTTTTAAACAAATAATTGTAAGAGAATTTGTTTAACGATATATAACAAATGTATACGCGTATAGAACGGCAAAGAGCGCAGCCCGTTTCGGCTGAAAGTACGGGTAGGAATTTTGCTTTTTGAAGGAATTATTTTCTGCTTTTTATCATATTTTTAATTTAGCATATAACTAAAGTCTTAGACCCTGATAAGTTATAAAATAAGTCCAAATACAACTACGCTTAAAGTAAAGTAGATTTATTTAAATTAGAAATTGTTTTAATTTAGTTTTTCATTAAATCACACCATAGATATCGACCGATCCGATGGACGATATTTTTACGGATTAGTACATATTTGTATATGAGATTATTCAATATTTTTTTTACTTTAAATTATTTGAATATTACTTTATTCTATACTTAGTCATCGAAACATAGGGTGAAAATATTATATGTACTAACCCAAAATTTTTTGATTAATTAAATTATATTTTTAACATAATTTCATGTATCTAAAAGTAGTAAACACGTTTTTTTTCCATCCACGATTCATTACTCTTCCTCGCCAATCATATTCTTATTAGTGAATAAAAGCGAGCCTAAACAAATAACAGTTTTGCGTGACGAAAATTCTTAGGAAACGAACTTTGAATTCATGTTCTCGATTAATATTTGTCGAAACGACATGTTTGAAAATTGTATGCCTAATTTCCTTCTAATTTTATTTAATTTTACTACTGGGTTCTACGAAAATGTTCACATAACGCTGTTTATACGAAATGTTCATATAAACAGCGCTAAAGCTACCCTCATGTTCTGATTTTATCAAAAACCCAACACACGGCGGCCGTGCCAGCGTAAATGTTAGTTTACAGTCGTTAATTAACAGCCGCAAGTAAATAAAGATGTAAGCACGTAGCTGTATCGAGGGCAATTAAAACCGTCGTTAGAAAATGCTCGAGAAATACGGACCGTTATTTTATTTTATTCCTTGACTATCTATAATGTAAATACAAGTCGTAATCACGCGTCTGCTCTGCACGTAATATTTACATTTATGGCAAATATGTAACGTAGATTGATAGTAACAAACACGGTCCTCGAAGGATATAATATTTGAATAAATAGCGACCAAAAATAACTCGAAACCTATGAAATAAAGGAATTATGAAATGAGGGAAAAGGAGACTCTAGTTTTAAATAATAACTGAATTATATTGAATAAGTTTTGAAAAACACACATACGCCACCTATTGTCGAGTCTCACAATTACAAAGATATATAAAAATGAAATTAAAATAGGTCTGGTTTTTGTAATTTTAAAAATTAAATTATTTATTACATGTTTAAACATGTATGATAAAAACAATGCGTCAGAGTAGTGACAGTGCGTTAGGGTGCGAGTCGAGTGTCAGCCGAAAAAAGCATTTAGTTGTTATTAAAAACTAAAAAGAAAATTTGATGTCAAATATATCAACATAGTGTTGAAAGTTTCAGTTACGGGAAAAAAAAACAGTAGTCAATACTTACTTAATCTCAATATTTAAAATAATTTATATTACATTCGGAATATAAAACTTTCGTTTCTAATACAAAGAATTCCATGCACATTTTTTGAATTTGTTTATTTTTATAACCCAGAAGCCTTAAAAATAAATGGTTTATATATTAATAGTAATTATTTTCCATAAAAAAAAATTAAATTAAACCCCATCTACGTTGTTTTCTATGAACTTATAAACAAAATAGTGATTTTTAAAATTAGCAACTCTCCGATAATCAGATGCATGGACGAATAGACTCTGACTGTAAAAATTCTACTGTATTTATATTTTAATACAATCGAAAAAAATTGTTTTTATTTCACGCGATGCGTTGCTACTACTTCTAAATCCAAAGCTATTTGTAAAACGTGATATTTCAATTCTTAAATGTGTAGAATTTAACATTAATCACTACACAAAAATTATATACTGTAACTATATATGTTTGGTCTAAATCAATACACCTCATCGTTTATATTTCTTGCTTTATTTAACTTTGCCTATGCTATTACCAGAGTATTAATTACTATACTGTAATATTATTAACGAAAAACATTCCGTATTTATATATATATATATATATATATATATATATATATATATATATATATATATATATGTATACATATCTATGTTTTCGAAGTTAATAAGATTTTCCTATTCCTTTTAATACAACTCCATAGCAAACATATTCTAATAGCAGGAGGTTAGAATATAGCAACGATCTCAGTCACCCAGATAAACATACTCGCATCCAGACACACTGTCATTTCTCCGCGAACGTCATTTCTAGACACTGTTGTCTTAAGTGTATGTAAATATGGAACACAGTAATATGAGGCGCGCAGTCTACTGGCCCGCATACTTCACATCATGCGCTCGTGTCGTCTGTTTGCGAGCAGCACATGCATACGAGTTGTATTTTATGACATACATAAATTACAACAAACATATATTTAATTATGTAAAATGGCAAGTAAACGTAAAAGCTTTACATATTCCGAAATAAGTAAATAAAAGACGGCAGCGAGTATCGAGATGAAGGTTAATGTCGACCCAGAGATCAGTTACAAGGTCACAATTTTCTTTTGCACAAGAAACTTCTCTTATCCGTGAGAATTTTTTATTTATTATTGTTATTGTTGGATATAATTATCTTATTACGTAGGAACAGAATCCATGTTTTTACTTTTTCATTTCCAGAGTAATTCCTGAAAATAATACGTATGTGAAGCGAAAAGTGGCTGACGGATACTTTTATCGTGTCACAACTTCGTATGAACTGGAAACGTAACGATAAGCATTGTATGAAATATCGAAAAGGAAATTACAAATTGAATACTGATAAACTCTAGGGGAAGCACTGAAATAATTACAATTTTAGTGATATAATTATATTATTTACTTTGTTCCTAAACTTGCGCAGAGTATCTAGAAAGAAAACAGTCCGGTACTATTTGGTCGATTTTATAATAAGTAATGCGTTTAAGATATATGGCATTCACGATATTTTACTTTTCCTAAATAATATTTAAATATTTCATTCTCTCGCGAAAATGCTTTTTGCCCAAATCACTTCTATTTTTTTAAGGTTTATTTACTTGGCATGTCGATACTAATAATATATTTCTAGAAAAACGATAAAGACAAAATTTAAAAAAGCAAAATTTTCCTTAAAATACTTGACGGTTCCTCATAATATTTATATAGATTTTACAAATGTATAACAATAGTAACTAAATTTTTTTGAAAAGCGTGCAAGCTTTCCCGAAAGTTATAGTATTCCAGGCAGGTTCATAATAACATGAAAAACCTAATGCAATGAATGTGTACCATTTATTTAGCTACTATGTACGTAACCTCCCAATTTTTTTCCCCTAATTTTGCCCCCTTAATTTTTATGTAAGGGTGTTTTTAGATTATTCTGGTAGCTATGTATAGCTAAACAAGTGAAAATTTAGTCTCTAGACTATTATTAGCCTCAAAATATAATAAACATTTTTGTGACTGCGTTTTTGTCGAGATGTCCAACGACTAGTGCAAGGCCTAATAGTGTTTCTCAGTAGAATTATGTTTATTATTATTTTAAATTAATGGATTGCGTTATTTCGTAATTGATTCTGTGCTATGCGAACTTAATTTTTCAAAATTTTGTTCTCCCTAAAATGTATATTGTATAGAGCATATTAAGTTGTAAGAAATCAAATACAGGCTTGTTAGGGAGCATATTGTTTTTTAATTAAAGTAGTACTTTGTATTATCTTTCTCAATATAAGCCATATTTATTGAGAGAACTGACCGGATAATTTAAAAGAAAGATAGGAGACTATTTTAATATCATCGCTTTTTTTCGAAATTTAAAAATCTAAGAAATTTGCCCCAAAAGCATTTTTACCATATAAACCAGCTTATGCTCTTTGTGATGTACAAATGTCGACATAAAATTATATTGTATCATAAATTCAAAACAGTGCTGAAATTTTTGAATATAAAAATTTCAGCACTGTTTTATTATCATCTTTTAATTCGGTACTGAAAATCGTCTTGTATTTTTATATTTTCTTCTTTCCAATTAGTAGAATTCCAAAAGAAAAATATTGCGTATTTTCTTTAAGTAGTCAACGCAGTCTTTTATAACCTCAATTTAATAATTCCTTTACTTATCTAGTGACTGAGTATCGACTTAGAAATATAATTCGACGGACAGAAATTAAAACGTTATTTTATATTTTACAAAAATTAATAGACAGGGAGTCAAATTGGAAGGCAGATAATCCGAAAAATTATTTCGCAAAAGGGAATTGTTAAGTGATTTATAGTAAACTTATTTTTTCCTTGTGACAAAGACCGACCTTGCTGTGCAACATTTAAATGTTACAGAGTTTTAACTGAGCCATTTTTAATGTAATTAAAAATATTCCTTTGCAATATGCAGTATTAAATACCCACTAAAATTTTTAAAAAAATATTTGTTTCGTCTGCAATGATTGCTAGGATGATACCTTTAAATACGTACTTAACTACCTAATTATCCTAAGGAGTTTAGAGAATAAGGTATAAATTCATTTAAAACGAATTGTCTCCCTGTGTATTTTACACATAAACGAATAAAAAGAACTGGGTATTGAAGTATTTTACGCCATTTTCAACATGCAAAGATCTTTGCTAATATCCCACCTGAAGATGTTGTAATACAACGAAACCTAGGTCGTGGTAAAGAAATTAAAGATAGTAGAAATAATACTACATCACGTAGTTTCATTTAATTGCGAATAATGAATTTCTACAAAATTAACGCCAAATATATTCAATAGGTTTATTTTACTTTTCCTATAACTGACAGCAACTAAACATGACACAGTGTTTACATGTACACTCAGCACATTCAAAGTAGCTGCATTATTAATGAATTACTACCTAAGACAGTGTAAACTTTTTAAGTTTTTTTGTTTACCTAATAATTTTAATTTATACAGAAGCTTTCATTAAGAAACTGGATTTGACCCGTAAAGCCGAATCATAATTAATAATATTGGATTAATTTTGAATAATTTCTGAAAACCTTTACATAAAAACAAAAAAATTAAATAATATTTTTGCCGATGCAAAATTAAATCAAATTTATCTATGAAATTAAAAAAACTCCAAACATTATATACTATTGATATTAATAAGATAATACATTTTATGATTGAAATTTTTGTATGACTTAAAAATTTAATTCGGTTTTAATTATTTTTCAGAATTCCCTCTTTAACATATTATCAAAACGGATAACAGAAATCGTAAATCAGAAACCGCGGACATCATGTTCACTTTATGTACCATTCATGCACCGTTTAGTATATGATATATTAGTGGCTGTGACTGTTGGTCGACAAACCCCAATTGTGTCGATGTTGCATTAATATCAATGTATTCATTTCATTGGAGAGAATAGGACAGATGCAGTGACGGGGTAGATGTAGCGAAGGGAGGGCCTTCGTTTGTTGTCACGTTAATTAATGCATTACACACGGATGATGTGTGTAATCCTACTTCACGTTTCGAGCAAAGTTTTATTGACCATATGGACTACAATATTTATTGACTGAAGGTTAGATAACTCTGTCGACTGCCAACATGGTTGATAGTGAATTGTTGTTTGAACGATGTATACATTACACTATTTATATATTCTGTTTTATCATTAATTATTGCACAAAGCTAATTAAATTATAAATAGCAAAGGGTATGCAGATGTTAAAAATCTAAACATATATATATTACTTATAGGTTTACCATTGCATTACAGTAAAGTATTTGATAATAATGCAATTTTTAAAGACAAATATTATTTTTATAAATTATTTTTTATTTAGTTTTAATTAAGGCGTGACATGTTAATTACACAAAGCAGTGGTCGGAAAGCAAAAATATTATTAGTCTTTCCAACCCAATTGTGTTGGGATTAAAAAACCTGTTAAGTACGAGTAGATCTCGCAATAACATTATTCCGTGCATAATTAGGCACAAAAAATCTGTGAGTATATAATATTTTTTTTAACTTTGTAGATAACAAGCTATAATATTATTTTTATAACGTAAATCTATTGCCTAATAATAAGTTTTACAAGCATGAATACCTTATATTAAAAAAAAATTGGCATATGGCATTATTTCTATAATTTTTAGATAAAGATCAAGCAAATTTCCAATAACGTTTTTCTTCCTTAATTTTGAATAAAACCGTTTGGGAGATGGGAAGCAGGGCTTACATTCATGTAACCATATTCAAACTGTGTAACAAATACCTCTGAAACTGCTTTACACAAAATCCTAAAAAAATGATTTAAAAGTCCTAATAACTTGCTCTTTTAATTGACCCCCCCCCCCCCCATAATAAAAAAAATCAAAATAATGTGTTTTTACGTTGAATGTTTTCTGGGAAGAACGGCTGTGACTGAGAGACAGATGGACACGTGAGTAACCTTATAAGGATTCCGTTTTTTCCCTCTCAAGGCAGAAAATCATAAAAAAACAATAAACTAATGTCGTATGTAATATCGAATGTAAATAAGAGACGCTAGCGAGCCAGTAGATAGCGTACCTTACATTGTGGTATTTTCATACACTCGAGATGCCAGAGCTGGGAATAATACTTTTGCGGAGAAATCACACTATTTTTCTTGGATACAAACGTATTTTATATGATAACTGAAAGTTAGTGTTATTCTATTCAATGAAAATTATTCAAAAAGTTTAAGCCTACCCATAAAAAACATCAAAATTGTAAAAATTACCAAATTTTTTAACTATCCATACCTTGCAATAACTGTTCCTGTTCAGAAGATCGTAATTTGGATATTTTCATTTTGTACAAGTGTGTAGCGTTTTGATAAAGTGAAAGTTGACTTCTTAACCAATTAAAGCTTCGAATGTATTTTTAATACCGAACAATTAAGAACGAAAAGTGAACGTCGCAATGTTTTATAAACACTGTTTGTGAACTGATAAGCCCACAATCTGTGAAATATTTCGTACATTGTTATAATGCAGTCTGCAATGTGTGACGTAAAATGTCACGATCGACTTTTTACTCCATTCATTTCAAATTTATAACTTTTATGAGTGCATGAAAACATAACATTTTGGTGGAAATTTGCAGTTCATGAATTGTTTTGAACTTATTTCTTGTTGCTTTTTATTTAGTCACTTTTTTGTTATTTCCTTGCTCCTATTAAGGTACATACGTTTTCGAGAAATTTGTTTTAGGAATATGTATAAGAAGTAATACTAAGTAACCCTTCTAGAATGATATTCATCCCGATAAGTATCGAAGGTATGTGATATCACTCATTTTATATTATGAATCAGTGCACTCTAAAATGCCATGTCTCATGATTTTACCTAAATCTTCAAATATTTCACTCTGAAAATATATTCTTTGGAAGCACAAATTACACTCATTTTAAAGATGCGTGCCAAATATAAAGTAGCCTTGTCTAAGTATAATTAAATATATTTTTTGAATATTTAACCTAGCCCGTACTACAACGCCCGTAAAGGATACATGCATTATTACTGTGGTACAGTCATGTGTGGTTTTATTTGGCGCATCTGTAACGGGAGTGCGATAAGGCGAGATGAGAAGAAATATACCACAGCGGTTGAATCGACGACGAGAATGCAGCATCTGAAATAATGATCACGAAGACTTGCCGCATTGGAGGATTGTACCGAGTTTCATTGTTTAAGAAGTTTACATTTCATTTGCTCGTTACAATTTCTGCAAAAAAAGTATTTTCGTAGTTTGCATTTACATTATATTATATTTTAATTTAATAATAACTTTAACATGTTGAAAACAAATTCCTGCGTATGTGAAAGATGGCAAAAAAACGCAGCAATAATTACCAAAATGAAAACATGATTTCAATCCAATACAATGTTGGCGAATAATAGGCATAAAAGCAAGTATACATATTCTATTGTATACTTGCTTTTATGCTCATAAAGCAAGTATACATATTCTGTTGTCTGAATATCATATTCAGTATACATATTCTTTTTGAAAAATAAGGTTCAGTATTGTAAGGAAAATTTAATTCAACTTGCTTTTATGACTTCTTACCCATATATCTCATGTAGATAAAGAACTACATCTCATTACATGAACTGCATTTTGTTGAAATTAAATGTGCCATATTCTTTCATCTGAAAATTTAAAACAATTTTTTTCTCGGTTTCTACTAAAAATACAATAAGTTAAATAAATAGTAAGCTTAGTTACGATTTATATAAAATATACAGTGTAATTGTTCTAAAGCATTCAAAAATCAGATAGAGACACATTATACATTTAAGATACGCACAGAGTATAATTATTATGGTAACCTACGGAATACTTGCAAGGCGAAGTTTGAAAAAAATGTGAAAAAACTTATCCTTAAATTTTATCTGTGGCTGCATTTTTTAATCAAAATATATTGTAAATTAATCATCGACAATCGTTTGATTCTTCTGTTGATGCCAAAAAAAATCAATGGCAAGTTCTTACCAATTATCGATTTGTAGGTAAAAATAAGAATAATCGATCACTTGCAATAGCTACCAATAATACTAACTGGAGATATATGAGATGTATATTATGTATCTATTTAAGGATTTCCGTGGGAGATTACCTCTTTACTAGTTTACTGATCGGATATTGCCTTCAATATCATCCGACGCAATTATAAATGGATCTGATAAGACTATATACGAGTATTTAATCAATATTATTGATTTATAAGTGGAACGTTTTCACAATTTATCTTGACAATTTTGACAATTTATCAGAATTTCTGCATTATCTTAATTATATAGAGATTTATATTTTATATAGCGAGATTATATAGAGAGATTTATATTTTATATTTATTTATTATATAGCGGATAAAACCTTCATGCTTAATAAAGGTTTTCACTGCAAGCTTATGTAAGAACCATATGCCATTTTACTTATCGACAGACCTGTTAAGCGCGAGTAGAACTTGCACTTATAAATATTTGAGTGAACATGGTAATCAAATGAAACTATTTTCAAATGTTTATTTCTGCAAAGTAAATATATTGCCTACCATATCTATTAAAGGCGTAAAAACAAATTAATCATAAATATCCAACTCCTTTTAAGCTGACTTTTAACAGTGTAGATCGACCGGAAGTACTCCTAGGTTTTGATGATAATAAAAAACCTCTAGGCGTTCCTGAAAAAAAAACCTTTACAGACAGACTGACCGATAGATAGACGGACGGACAACCAAGTCACCTTACAAGGATTAATTTTTTTTCATTTCAGGAGTAAAACCGTGAAGAATTTTCAACATTTTTCCGAGCAAAGTCAATTACGATTGATGATACTTGGTATGTATGTACTAAGTATTCCGGTAAGTAGAAAAATAAGAAAAGACATTATAGAATAATAGTATAAGAACAAACAATATTGTGTTTTTTGTAACCTACTAGTAGAGAATACGAAGTTAACGGAGTGTCTATCATAACGTGGAACTTATCATATCCGCTTCAACTTATTAGGTCGCATAACGGGGTAAAGGAATTGACACACCGATTTGAAATTCAATCCCAAATTCATTTCACCTTAATAAGTACCAGCCGGCACTTGTGGAGATAAATGCAGTGTACCGTAATCACCTTACATGCCATTTACGTGATACTTCAGTTCAGCTGTAGTTGTCGACACGCAAACGGCGGTTGTCAGAATCAGTGAATAATTCCAAAGCTTATTAATTTATTATACACGGCTCGTTGATTCGGGCATTCGTCAAACGGAGTACTTTCATATAATCTCATTCACATCCGTCTCTGATTAATGTTATGTTATTTATTGCAGTATACGGTGAATAATGTGCATGATAATAGCGCGAATTTAAAAAAAAATATAACCGTCTCTTTGGGAATTTATCAGCTGAAATAATTGAAGTTTTACTGTGTGTCTAGTAGTGAATAGTCAGCCATTTAACTATAAAGTAATGTAATTCTGATTAAAGTTTGGTAATATTATGAAACTAAAAATAACATTATTATACAGAATGTTTAACTTTCAATTTAAATTTATGAAAATAATTTTACGTTTATGGGTATGACCTTATATAATTTCTTATGACCAATTTCTGGATCCTTAAATAACTTAAAGACATGTAGTTTTTAGAGAAGGAAAAAAAAGAAGTTCATGCACAAACTGAACTTTTGAACGTGTAATAAAGTAGATCACGCCAAATTATTTGTATTGTTTATGTATTATTAACATTTTGTGAATGTATTAAAAAGTTCTACATGAAAGACTCTATTTATAAATATTCCCTAAAAATTGGTTAAATTAACTTCCTAACGTGAATCGGAACAACCACCCCACCACATCAATCTATTCATCGTCATTCTATATGAACTTCCTGATGTTAAAACGTTAGTTTTTATGTTTACTTACAATTGTATATTATTAAACCTGTGTTTGTCGTAGTTTAAGTACGTCGTGAACAGTAAATAGGGAATGGGAAAGCGCAACATTCGTATGAATATACCTTACGTTATTATATACGCCTGAGATAATGGGTTCCAGAAATAATGTTTGTTAAGAATTGTGATTATAATGTATTTAGGTAAGCACAGTTATCTGTGTATTTGTCGCCATTTTAGTGTTTTCTTCCACAAGTTATTTTTTAACCTAATTTCAGTTACATGTTAATCACACGAAGCTACAGTCGAGAAAAAAAACTTTCGTTAGTGTTTCCAGCAGAATTGTGTTGGGATTAAAAAAAATTGTTAAGTGCAAGTCAATCTCGCATTACGAGCGTTCCGTAAGTACGTAAGAATAAATAAACATCTATGAGTTTGTTATATTTCCATTAAATTATTTGCACACATTAATATTATTTTCATAACGTACGTGTGTCGCCTAATATACATTTCAAAAACACGAAAATCGTATATTTAAAACAGGAAACTATGAGATCCTTGCCATAATTTTAAAAACAAACTTCAGGTAAACTTCGAATAATACTATTTTCCACAATTTGAATATAATCATTTGCGAGCCTATACTTACATTGTTCAATATTTCTTGTAAGGAAGTTTATAAAACCTTTATACTATGCGGAATGAAGCCGATAGTTTATTATGCTGGCTTTTCGAAACATTTATAGTATGGTACAAGTATAGATATTAAAAGACCGATATGGGTTTTTTTGTTCAATACTATTGAAAAAATTAGTTTATATTTAATTATGACCCGTATTTAGACATGAAACTGTAAACGAATCAGCCTAGACTGTTATGGGCAATCAAATTTGCAGCCCTTATTTAAAATAAATTTTACTGTGTATATGTCGTATTTAAAATCATCGTCGTGTCTTATTTAAAATAAAGTATACTCTTCGAAAATAATTTTTATTCAAAAAGTCTAAGATAATTTTTTTTAAAAAATTTGGCGTACAAAAATTAAATGAACGGAACTGTCAAATAAAGAAACATTTCACCCACAGGCCATTCTTTATAATAAGTAGTATTACTTTGACAGTCGGCGAGAATATTCATCCCAACTACTGCGTTCGTATTTTTTTCGTGCTTCGAAATATATAATCGTTTTACGTCTCTTTGGTACTCAACATAATTAGACGCAGTAGACGGCGTACCTTACATTGTCATCCTTTTTATTTTCATACACTTTAGATCGTGGAAAAGACGTGTGCGGAGAAATTAGGCAATGTTTTTCTTAGATACAAGCGTAGTTTTCTAAACATAAATGACAATTGTACGTATTATTCTGTTCTTCAATAAATAATTTTAGAAACTAAGTCTGGTCATAAAGAACATCAAAATTTAAAAAATACTTTGCAATAGCTCTTTATTTCCATTGCGATTTACAGTTCATGCATTTTTTTGAACTTATTTCTTTTTGTCTTTTGTTTAGGTACTTTTTTATTCAGTTATTTAATTTCATGTTGTTTCTACTTACGGTTTTCAGGAATTTGTCTTTGGGTATTAATTAAACGAGCTGATGCTACAAACAGATATAGTTTTTTGTGGCGTACTGTATAAAACTCCGGTGAATATTAAAGACATATGGTATTGCTCATTTTTGACTATGAATTACTGCACTCTAAAATAAAATATCCTGTCATTTTATCTAAATTTTTAAATATTTTGTTAATAGATTCTTAGAAAAAAAAAATTAATCTCGATTTAAAGACGCTTGTCGAATATAAGTAGCCTTATCTATAATATTTAAATATATTTTTAAAGATATATTATATTTTACCCAGCCCATGTTACAATGCTTATGCAAATATATGTAGTATTACTTGGGGGGCATTAGGAGTGGGAGTCGGATAACGTGAGATAAAAAGAAATACACCATAGCAGTTGAATCGACAATGAGAATGCAGCATCTGAAATAATAATCACGAAGACTTGCCGCATTGGACGATTATACTGAGTTTTATTGTCCAAGAATATTACATTTCATTTCTATGTTACATTTTCTACAACGCAATTGTTTTTGTAGTTTACGTTTCCATTACATTATATTATTTTTTAATAATAACTTCAACGTGTTGAAAATAAATTCATGAAAATGTAGAAAGATGGTGAAAAAAACGCTGTAATAATTATGAAAATGAAAACATTATTAGATTTCAATCCAATACCAAGGAATGTTGGCGAATAATATCCGTAACAGTAAGCAGCTACTTGATGAAAAAGTTTAGTTTACATTTTCTTTTGGAAAAATAAGGTTCTATATTGTAAAGAAAATTTAATGCAACTTACTTTTTTGTTTCAAATGGAAGCGACTTCTCAACTATTTATATTTCATATAGATAAAGGACTATATCTTATTACACGAGCTGTTATTTGTTAAAATTAAATGTGCGATATTTTTTGTGTGAAAATTTAAAACAAGATTTTTCATTAGCCCCTAGTAAAAATATACTTATTTACTGGTGGAAATTTATATAAATATGTGGCGAAATTTTTCTAATACTTTTAAAAATGAGTATCAATCAGTGCGTATTTAAAAAATGTAACATGAAGCCAATATACTATTTGATACACATAAAATATCTTACCACTTAATCGGAAAGTTATAAAAAGTAATTCCGATTAAAGTTTGATAATCTTATGGGACTAAAGATAACATTATTAAACAGAACGCTTAACTGTCAATTTAAATTTATCAATATAAGTTTACGTTTATGGGTATGACTTTACATAATCCCATATGAACAAATTTTTGGACTCTTAAAAATAAGTTCTATCACAAAGCGATAACTACGAACGTTTGACGTGTAATAAAATAAATGTAGCCAAATAATTTATATTTGTGTATTATTAACATTATGGCAATTTGTAAATAAGTTCTACGCAAAGAACTCTGTGTATAAAAATTTTCTCACAAAATGGAAAAAAGGTTTCTCAATGTAAATCAGAACATTTACTTCTACCAGTCTATTTATCCATTCTCTATGAACGTCCTGATGTTTAAGGTTTTTATGTTTACTTATCATTTTACGTTATTAAACCTGTGTTTGTTGCAGTTTACTTAAGTCCTACGAGTGTAGGAGCCCGTAAATAGTGCTTGTTACGTTATTGTGCTCTAAGTTTATTTACGCCTGAGATAATGGTTTTCAGAAAAAATGTTTGTCAAGAATTGTACCAGTTATCTGTGTTCCTGTGATAATTTTAATGTGAACTTGGGTTTTATTCTTCAGCCCAAACGAGAAATTTCAACTTTTAGGTAACTAACTTGATACCATAACGTTGTTAACAATTTAATAATATTTGCAAAGCTGTTTACTGTACTGAAGACTTATAATATTTCTCAGTATCGTATTATAATCACTGCGACTAATATTTTTTTAAAAGTACTGTTTCTAAACAATCTATTATAAGCAAACGCTACTGTAAAATTGAAAGATATTTTGAATGTTTATTTTTTATATATTTTACAAATTTTTATGATCCTTTTTAATTTTTTTATTAGCTAGCTTTAATATTTTTAATGCGTAATTTTATAAATTGTGTACACCAAAAACGGTACTTTTATTAATTTGATGATAGTTACCAATGCGGAAGATATATTTAAATTGCACTAGATACCCAAAATGATTAAAAGTAATTTACTTATGTGTAGACTCATCGCTTATTCCAAAAAATATTTTATTGATAATTTTCACTATATAAATACGTGTCCCGGAATAGATGTCGAACAAAGAAAGACGCTATTTGTTGGCTATATAGGAATAAATTTCCGTTGAAATAACACGTAATACACGCCTTTTTCTAATTGAATGCAAAATAAATATTACCCATATCTCTTTTTAATACACTCAATGATTGAGCAAAGAATAGTAAGTATTACTGCGTAAAGAAGCGACCTCCCCCCCCCGCCAATTCAATGATGTCACCCGCACATAATGTGTACGACCATGTGTACGCGTTCCTAGGTTGCCGCTTGCTGCGTGCGCTTGTGATTTGTTCAATTGTGCGATGTTTAGTTGTGTTTAACTTATGTAATTCAGTGTTACTATTATGATATTACTATTATAGTAACTAAATTTTTTATTATAATACATTTTTAAGTTTATAATTAATTATCTATTGTGATTCAATATAACAGTCCGTTATTGCACTGTGTACAAGTGCTTAAAAAGAATAAAATCACTGAGGATAGGAGATTGTTTTGTCTCCATTTTTTTGTTTGGTGTGAATAATTTTACTTTATGTCACCAACTTATTTAAGTTTGTACCTATAATTTTATGTCAGCTAACATGTCACTGAACAGTTTTAAATTTCAAACTGTTCCTAAAATTCATTGTTTTGTTTAAACGCGATGTGTTTGGAAAACGTATTCTTGTAGTGTCGGATGTAGGCATATTATATTGTTTATTAAGAGATCTTTTACATGAAGCAAATCTAATCAAGTCAAAAATACAATGAAGACATTGTTTCACATTTATATCAGGGTATCACCTTTATATATAAACAAAATTCATTTTTATTTAAAATTTTATTTCGTTTTAAGATCCCATACTAAGTACATTTTTTTCAAAAGGTAACTTAATATTATTATTATTAAATTAGTTTCATACAATTAAATGTAGGGTGTGAAATATTTATTAATATAATTACATTTTTAGGATTAGATAATAATAAAGTCGCGTGCGCCAGTACAAAGCTATTGCGCCAGAGTGCTATCGAGACAGTCATTCGATCCACGCTATTGGTTAGAAAGAGAAACAGCTGTGTTGCTGACGTATAGCGTCTACTCGCTTGACCGGCGCGATTGTCCGCAACGATTGAGACCGATATGCGGTATTAGTAAATATTTTTAACTGTACGCTGCTGACAGCCCTACATCAATTTACGTACACACACATACGGAGATGGATAGGCGAGTACCTATATAATAGTGTAGGCAATTAAATCTGTTCGCTAGTATGGAGTGTCGGGGGTGTACCCGAAGTATGGTTTTTACCCGCAGTGGCGATATCTTAACAGCTGTTCGCGAGTTATTTCCTCGAATAATGCTGAACAGTGCGCAAGTATCGTATGTACGGAAAAGATAACAAATAATTATTTTTTCTTCATAATATATTTTTCTTTATAATAATAATAATAATATGATATTATTTCAGACATAGTCCATACAATTGTGTTAATAGGTAACAATATTCTTAAGCTAATGTTAGTATAAATAGTGACTAATTACATCTTTAATAAATCATAAAATATGCAATAAAATAAAATCAATACTAAATGGAGTCAAACCCAATTGCAGTAAAAAAATTTAGAATGAATACAAATTAAATCATAATAAATTAAGTCAATTAAATCAGATAAAATTAAACTGTATCAAACTACACCAAATTATATTACTTAAGTCAGGTCAAATTAAATAAAATTAAATGAATGAAGTCAAAAACTACACAAATCAAATTCAAAGTAAAATAGTAATAAAATCAATTAATTTAATTAACTCAATCACAACTTCATTTAACTTAAATCATAATGGCGCATGTAGGCCTTTCCAGTGTGTCAAAAGAGGCAGGTCCAGTCGGCCCCCGCACGTGACTAGCATATTGCTGGAGCTTCCCGGCACCCTCGCCATCATGGACGCACTGCGCTTGCGCATTATAGGGTGAAAGTCGTCCACGCGCGCCTGCGTAAACATACCACTGGCGCTGCAGTGCCGCGGAAGCCCCATCAAGACCCTGAACGCGTTATTATATTGTACCCGCAGGGCGTCAAATGCCCGCCGCGTATAATCAACCCACAAACTGCAAGAGTAGAAAGTCTGGCAGAATGCCCTAAACAGTGTAATCTTTACTGGTCCCGTGCATCGTGCAAATCTTCGAGCCAACAGGGAACGCCCTGCGTTCCAGGTTCATATCCATGTCGTCCTTGAGGTCTTCATTGACCCAATGACCCAGATATTTAAAATGAGTGACTCTATTTAAAGATGTGTCATAGAGGGCTACCGAGTGACCTGGATATGGTTTTTTGGGTACTCTAAAAATCATAAACACACTTTTTTTTTACATAGTATCGGAGTCCGTGATCCCCCGCGTACAGTTCACATATACGTAGCAGCTTGCGTAACGCGCCGATAGAAGGGCTGAGCAGCACCATGTCGTCCGCGTAGCTGATGTTATTAACGCACACTCCGTCTATATTACATCCGATTCCGGTACTGCTCAGCTCTCCAATCAACCCGTTTACATATATATTAAACAGTTTGGGTGAGATCAACCCACCCTGACGCACCCCGCACTCAAGACCATATTCGTCCGACTCACTATCCGCCTTTAAACATAGATATAATTTCAGGAGGCAAACTAGTGTCATTTCGCAACTTGGCCCATAGCAAGTCGTACGAAACCATATCGAATGCCCGGGACAGGTCCAGGAAGCTGGCATACACTGGTGTTTTACACTTGGTGCAGTACTGCATAGTCTGCTTGAGACACAGAATGGCACTTTCAGTGGATAGGCCCGCCCGAAAGCCGAACTGACCATCGTGCAGTTGTATACTCCTAGTTAAGTGACCTTCAAGCAGACCATCCAGCACCTTCGCAATAACCGTAGCTAATGAGATAGGCCTGTAGTTTGAACCGTCCGAGACATCCCCTGTCCTGTTTTTTACAATGGGTACAACAATTGTATACATTAGCTTTTCGGGTAGGTAGGCGTGGCTAACACACATATTATATAATAATGCAAGGATTCTAGGCAAGTGCTCTCCAGCATTCCGAAGGTGCTCGATGCTAAGGCTGTCATAACCTGGTGACTTACCTCTTTTCATTGATTTAATCGCTGAGGCTATATCTTTCTCTGTGAAGCTTACGTTAATGTCCCCAGGCACAGTCCCCCCATCACACACGCTCGGTGGCCCCGGTTGCGCAGACTGACTAGAGGCTTTCACACAAAATCGCTGACGAAAGAATTCCGCTATTGCAGAGGGGTCCTGCACACCGTCAACATTCACGGGCCGGCTGGGCTTAAGGTTCAACTTGTTTGTTGTTTTCCAAAATTTAGAGAAGTTATTTTTGTCGTGATGTTGTGCTATTATATCCATCTTAATTTATTGTTGAATATTTTGACACCATTTTAATTTTGCCTTAAATAATCGTCTAGACTCAACCATATCACTATATACCCAGGCACTGCCTGGTTTCCCATACAATAACCAATTTTGATAACATTGCCGAGCTTTCCCGTGAGCCTCCCTCACATACTTGTTCCACCCTATTATGCGTTTACTCCTACCGGGTATCGCCTTCACAGTATAAGACTGCTTTGCTCCCTCACTTCAAATATACATTAGGTTGTTATAAAAATCATTGATTAATAACTTATGAATTTCACAATTACACATTTTATTAGTATGCGTACAAGTTGCAAGGTCGGCTGGGAGGTCTATATCCCTTAACCTGTCATGACAAAAGTTATAATACAATTCAATTTGATCAGTCTGCCTCTCCCCCCATATTATTTCATTTTTATAAAAATTATTACAATTAGATACAATCTTGGCCTTTACTAAATTTAAATTACATGTTACCTGCATCGGATAATGATCAGACCAATAAGTGTCATATAATATAGTCACGCGATCAAGTCTCACGCGCCGCGCCTGTGACCACACAGTGATCGAGCCACCGGCGGCACCCGCGTGCTTCACTGACAAAGGTATGCGAGTCGCTCGCTAACACATCGATATCAACACATGTCAAGGATTGTTCCACACTAAAGTATAAGAGTTGATTAACAATTAACTCACCCGGATGTGCGTTTAAATCCCCCATCACATACACAAATTCCACATCACTGTTCTCAATTATGGAATTTACCTCGCCTAGACATTCCGTAAACTCAATTAGATTTTCTCTCGAATCCATAGGCATGTACACTGATATAATTATCATAGAACGATCACCGATGTCAATCTTAACAGCCGCTACGCGATCACTAGTACACGGTAACAGTGACACTGATGGAAACGCATACTTCCTCCACAACACTGCCACACCTCCGTACGGTCGGCCACGGAGCACACCCGCCGAGATGTCTACGGCAGACTTTCCCGTGTACGCAAACTCGTCGCTGATGCTGCCTAGGAACGGAATATCGTGTGGCAATAGCCATGTTTCCTGAAGTGCTACGATATCCGCTGTTTTGCATATGTTCCTTACACAATCAACTGATCTTATAATATTTTTGCAATTAAAAGTGACTAATTTAGCGCAATTAATCATTTAAACGTAAAAAGCGATTATAATCTTACACATACATATAAAAATCACATATTCGCACCTTTTCTATCACCACTCTTTCTTGTCTTAAAATCAACAAAGCGGCGGTATGCGATACCTTCTGGCCAGAAGTCATCGTTCAGAAAAATATCTAGTTTATGTTTCGGCACAAAGACTTTATAGGCATCATACATTTTTGGTATTTTCATGTTCATTTTCTCCAAAGTTACGGCAACATCAGTTTTATTTGCAATATAAGTCAATATGTCACACACGGGCACTTCCTTCGCAACATTGTAAATGTAAATAGCAGTTTTTATATCCGCAGCTTTAAAACTCGCTTCTGAGTTCGAGACTGCCTTCCCTTTCTGGGCAGCAAAGTGGTTTCTCAATCGTCTCAACTCTACCTAGGTCCTAGGGACCATTCGCAACAACATCGGCTAATGATTTATTTTCACTGCGCTTATCGCTGCTAACGTTCGAAGCGGTCGTGTGTCTCGCGACGCTAGGTACTTCGATCGGAGCCGGCTGAGAGTGCGTCATCGATTCGGGCTTGTTATCGTTTGCCTGCGCCGTTAGGTGAGCGCCCGCGCCGTTGCTATTTGAAACGCTATTCTCACTGCAAATTTTCGATGTACCCTCACTATTAGGAAAAGGTTGAACTATATCCCGATAGTTCTTATCCCGATTTTTGAATGGGATGTTCTCTGCTATATCCATGTAGACAAGTCCCCTAGGACCACTACAGTACTCGTCATTTGTGTCCATTATAAAACCACCTCGCTTAATATTAACATTGCAGGCGTTATTTTTAAAATTTTTCACAATAGATGCTTTTTTCAGGTTTCCTAATTCGTTCGTAATAGCATCCAGGTGTTCTTTCGTAGCATACTGATCCTTGATGCTCTTTATATCCTGTTGCATTGTTAACAAATCTTTTAATAAGCGAGTTACGTCGACATGATCAAAAAGTACTGGTGATAGTTTGTGTAGATCGCGAGCCACAAATACCGGTAACACTTTAGGATCAGACTCCTTCAGCATGCAAATAATGTCGTCAGTTTCACGGAGTTTCTTCCCATCTCTCTTTCTCATCTTCTTACGTTTCTCCATAGGTAAAGATTCGCACAGAAGAACTTTTGCACTATGTATATCCTCGCCAGAGAATGCACTTATTCAAATATTACTGCTGCTCTCCTCGTTCATCACATCAATTTAATTACATATAAAGGCTAGCACTTCGTTAATCACTATATTGTAACCCGTACATTTTAGCATTTTAGAGGCCATATTGGCTAACGCGTCCTTACGTCAACGCGACTGATCGGTGACTGCTAACGCGTCCTTACGTCAACGTATATATTTATATATATATATGTATATATATATATATATATATATATATATATATATACAAATAGATTTCTCATTCATTTATATATACAAATAATTATTTTTCTTTTAAATTTTATTTTAACGGTAATCAACTCTTTTTCAGTCGAAGGATAACGTCTTTCTTTATTCGACGCTTATTCCCGGACACTTTATGTATGTATGTGTATATCTGTATGTGTATATATGTATGTGTATATATGTATGTGTATATATATATTTATATATATATATATATATATATATATATGTATGTATATATATATATATATATATATACATATATATATTGTTTTACCGAACCGACTGCCATGGGCACTAATTATGAAATTTTCCTTTTATAATTTCTCGTTCTTCAAACATACAACGCCCTCAAAGCGATGAATTGAAACCATTTCTGGGAAGACCCAAAACTGTCATAGTACAAACCTTAGGCATTTTCCTGAAGGATAATTTTTGACTTTTGTGCTTTTTCGCTATCATTAGAAAATTTTACATGCAGTATATATAAGCTTAAGGTCTTCAGCATTTTATCTTTAAATTTAAATATAAATAATATATGTTTGCATCTAATTATTTTACAGCTTCTATTTTTTTTAAAAGTATTATAAATGTCAACATAAATCCAATTTCGATCTGTGTGATACTTTGGAAGGAATTTCTCATATTTAGGAAATACTGTGTCATCCTTATAAATATAATAAAGTCAAATTCCAAAATATTGTAACTCTCTGAAGAAATATATGGTAAGTGGGACACAGGTCGCCAAAATGGTCTGGCCATTGCCTTCGAGGTGATAATGGTAGAAAAGTTACAGTCTAAATTAAAAGTATTAAAAGAATATTTTTGTATAATTAAAAAAAATTTTAAGATTTTAGATGCATTTAAATGTAGTTGCATTGAACCCCTCAAAACTAACTTCTTAAATATTTGCTAAATAAAAATTATAATTATTTCAAAAATGTTAAGTTAAAGAGTAAGTCAACAATTATTTTGGTAAAGTAAATATGGAGTAAATTAGAACAGAAAATAATTATCAAATAATTTTTTATTTTATATTAATATTTAATATTAGTATATCCTTTGAAAACTTACTTTGATATTGCAACGTATCATAATACTTTTTATTACAACTGAATTGAAAAATATGTAATGTTATCTGAGTATTTACTTTCTAGTTCAGAGCTATATTACTGAATGTGCGCCTTTTATTCAAAGTTTCTCGTAGGTTTTGTGACATTTTTATAATTCAACTTCAGCAAATGTTGGAAATATGATTAATCGCAATAGATTAGAAAGAGTTTTTGAGAAATTTTACGTTTTGAAAACAAGAGTAATGCAAAAAGATAATTCTCATTCTTTATAAATATTGTTATTTTTAATAATAATAGAGAATTAAATTGGCATTTATATCACAAAGACTTTGATGTCGACTGATTAATTCATAGGCAAGTTATAATTGTCGTCAATTTTTTTTGCTTCAGCATTGCATAGAGTGAAACTGAAACAAAACAGGTAAAACTAAATCAGGTTCCTTGTAAGGATAATACGCAATTATCAAGCATATTTGAATTTAATATATTCCTATTCCCAGTACCTGTTTGGTTTTTTTTTCTAATTTCTTTACGTGTTCTAAAGACTATACTTGATAAGTCAAGGATAGTCTTAAGGAGGAACCTTTTCACTATTTGTGGGTTCATTATTTCATTACATACATTACTATTGATCTTTGCGTTAAATCAAATATTATAAAAAGTTAATACTTTAGTAAATAACGAACGTCAGACTAATTAATCATAATAATGAAAATAAAGCTCTAGTTATACCATGACCGTCTAGCCTTAGGAGATATATGTTAAAAAATTAAATAAGATTAAAAAAGCAACATTAAATGATAGGTCATTCACTGATAATGGCGCCAGAATTATAGACCTGTATATTTGATACATAAATGTTAAGAAAAGGAACTAATATTCTGCTGGTTTTATTATCTGACCGTAGTGTAACAGTTTCGTTATGAAATGTGAAAATAAATCAGTTTTTTCGGTCAGAATTACGTACAAGAAAATAATTATTTCTTTCTAAAGTATAGATGGGTAAAACAGTATTAAGAAAAATATAGTTAGAGGATGTGAATAGGACCAAGGTTTTATCATTTCCGTAATCAGGGTAGAGAACAATTTTTGTGCTTTTTTACGTCTATATTTCTAAACGCGTAACGAATTAATGTTTATGTTGGTCATTAATATTTTAGCTCTCGCCACGTCTAGTCGCTAACAGTTAGATGTTATACTTAGGAACATCAGCATATATTGAACGGGTACATCATTTCATAAGATAACACTTTTCAAACATTGTGTAACAAAACACTCCTTGTTAGTGACGCACTATTGTTTTTATAACGATTGACGTATTTCACTCCTGCTTACGTCGTACAACCTGTGGAGTATTTAAACGTCTGTATGATATTAATAATAAAGCCTTCCGTTAGAAAAACCATGAAGCCCGCCATGTCTGACTATATGAGTCGCGCATATATATATATATATATATATATATATATATATATATATATATATATATATATATATATATATATATATGTATATATATTCTCAAAAATCAATATGTCCACTTAAAAGACGAGGACTTACAAGACAAGATTGTTCACGTAGGATCACTATCAGTCATTCGTTTAATTTTTACTAAAAGTTAGCAAAGTTAGTTATAAGTTGCTACTGAAACCAATGTTATTTTTTTAAACCTAGTTCTTGCATAATTTTTATTAAAATGATTTTCTATTTCTAATTCTTTTACATTTTGTAAGTATTATAGTTACCGATGATTCTTAGATTTATAATCATTAAAACTGATTTAAGTAGTCGGTTAGACTAACTTTCATTATTTTCATAGCATAATTTAGTTTATCACCTCAATGAGTGTTTTGCACGCTGTATTACTAAGTATATTGATCAACATTTTTTAAACCTTGTTAAAATAAATACTTTTACTACGTAACGCTATGTTACAGAAAAGGACAACTCAACTACTGAATCCTCAGTCTGAATAATATTTTCTTTAATTATTATGTTTATCGCCAAAAATCAATGATAATGACATTACTCTTGTTTCATTTGGATGGTGGGATGCTAGTATTTTATTCATCAGGGAGAGCTAAAGTAAGATTTAAAAAGACCTCACCTCAATAGCTTCGAGCTCTGCTTCAGTTTATTTGTTTTCGTATTTGCGTAGTCACGGCATAACAAGATAGACTTTCTTACAAAAAGTGAAGTACCATTGGCTACTATAGTATTTTGGCTCTTTTGCTTGTAGCAATCGCAAAATCGACGAAATATTACATATAGAGGGTGAATTTTAAGCTGCGCATAGTTTCAAGGTTAAAAAACGGTCGGGTCTATATAATGTTAAAGATTTACTATTACACCCGATTCATTATCGGTGTTATCAAAATATATACTACATATTCAGAGTAACTCAAAAAGTCAAGTAAGTACGACTTTATTATTCATGAATAGACGTGTTCTGCCATATTGATAAATTTTCCACACAGGTAAATGGCTAACTCAGACGGAAATTACATTCATTCAGTTTTTTTGATAGTAGGAATGTTAAGACATTTTACAGTCCTTGTATATTATAAATTAGATAATTCGTTAATAAAATGCGTTTGTACATAATTTTGTTTTAACATTTATAATTATTGAAATATATTGTTTTCGAATGTCAATAGTTCCTAAGTCGATTAATATAGTGAAATAATTTTAATATGTCATTCTTTTTTACCTAACTGATGTTTTAACTAATGCTAGGGTTGTGAATTATTTAAAAACATAGTGAAATTTAATTTATCATTATAAATTGAAAGTAATTGTAATCTTAAGTTTCAAAACCTTTCAAACATTTTCATTTTTGGAGTTGACCCCTTAAGAATATATTTTCACATTTAGCGTCCGGTATAAAGTCTTATGAGAAGTAAAATCAGAAGTTCAAAGCATACGAAGTTCAGAGTGTCAAAAAAGTGTAACAGTTAGTTTCTAGTCGTACGAAGTTCAGGGCATAAACAAATTATAACCGTTAGGCGACCTCTCCGTGCAATATTTCTGCGCATTTTAGAGTGAGATATTAATATATTTATTTGGCATTTCCTTATGGCGTAATCGTGATGACGGAGTGTGACACACATAGTTTACTATCATTCGCGTATATCAAGATGTAATCATTAAATGTCATTATGTGTGAATATTTGGTGCCTTCTATCCTACAAAATGAAAATTATCTTTCAATTTAACTTCTTGGTCTAACGTTATTAAATTTCACAATTAAATGAAACTACGTGATGTAGTATTATTTCTATTTTCTTTAATTTCTTTACCACGACCTAGGTTTCGTTGTATTACAACATTTTCAGGTGGGATATCAGCAAAGATTAGCAAAGATTAGAAGTTGTAATACAACGAAACCTATGTCGCGGTAAAGAAATTAAAGAAAGTAGAAATAATACTACATCACGTAGTTCATTTAATTGAGAATAATTAATTTCTACAAAATTAACGCCAAATATATTAAATAGTATTAAATTTCTTTAATTTTGTTGCAAACATTTGATCTTCTTCATTTGTGTTTCACTTAAAAATAATTATATTGCGGTATTTTTGTTATAGAAGAATTCTTCTATTTACGTTTAATGATATTGAGATTAATATTCGTATACAGTGTTAATTATTTCATATATTTCAAAAAAAATCGTACAGAAGGAGTAAACTCCAGTCGTGAAATCAAAGGTTCAAGTCGCCAAATTATCTTTTTAATTTATTTCTTTAATAATTTTAGTGACCGTCGAGCTCAAAGCATTATCCTTACAGACAATTTAATTTTTTCATTTCAATATTGATACTACGACGTAAAAAACTTTGGTAGATGATTTCATTTTTCTCTGCTGGAACACAGATACCTATATTATTTTATTCTTTATTAGTAGTTCCTTTATCATTCTTAGTAGTATTCTTGATTGGCTTCTATTAGTAGTTGCATACTTAATTATTTCTCACGAAATGGTGAAATTTCAAATTTTTTTGTTTATCTAGCAATATTAATGTCGACCAAAACGTTAATTTAAAACTTGATTTGCTTATAAAAATTAATGGCAATGTAAAAAAAAACTGGTCTGCAAAAAAAAAATCATGACATAAGACGAAAAATAAAATACGAGTATGGAATAAAAAATATTTAAAGGTAATTTACACTAGGTATACTAATACAGAATAATTGTGTAATATAACGAGTCATTGTGGTTTTCCCTGGGTTTGTTTTCACGTTAATTAATGCATTATATGCGGAGGATGTCATAATCCTATTTCACCCTTTGAGTGTAGTGTTATTGTCCATATAGACTACAATATTTATCAGCTGAGGGTTATCTACCAAATCTATTGATTGCCAACTGGGTTTTGTCTTGGCTTATTGTCACACTAATTATGCATCATACGGGGGATGTGCGTAATCTTGATCCTCGCTTCAAGTTAAGTATTATTGTTCGTAAGGACTACAATATTTATTGGCTATGGATTACTAGATGAATCTATTGATTGACAACTTTGTTTGGCCTTGGTCTGTTGTCACGTTAATTAATCCATTATACACGGAGGATTTGCATAATCCTATTTCACTCTACGAGTGAATTGTCCACAAGGGCTATAATATGTTATTGATTGAATTTTACAAGATGTATCTTCTAATTGCCGATATGGTTGATATCGAATGGTTGTTTGAGCTATATATATACACACACACATATATATATATATATATATATATATATATATATATATACCAATTGATTAACATGTTCTACTTTTATCATCAAGATTAATAGTACTTTAAACTAATTTAGTTATTAATAGCAAAGAGTACGTAAAATATTATAAATTTAAACCTATGTACAATATCAAGTACACATTTATTATTTCATAACAGTGAAAAATTAGATAATATTGCAATTTTGAAAAACACTTTGTTTCATAATTACAATTTAATAAATTTTTCTTCCACAAGTTTACTTAATTTCAATTAATGAGTGACTTGTTAGTTACACGACGCTACGGTCGAAAAGAAAAAAAAATTGTCAGAGCTTCTAGACACAATTGTGTTGGAACTAAAAAAACCCGTTTAAATACGAGTAGATTTCGCATTAGTAGCGTTCCGTACCCGCATAGGCACGTATAAACATCTATGAGTATATGATATTTCTATGAAACAATTGCACACATTAATATTATTTCAGTTTATTGAAGTTTTTCTGTAATACTGAATTTAATAATTTCAGAGGTCGGGAAGAGTTATATTCTTGTAGCCATATTCAAACTGGATAAAAATTACTTTTGGAACTACTTTATATAAAATCCCAAAACATATTATTTTAGAACCCTTTAGAACCTTGCTTTTTTCATTACCTATATAATGGAAGAAATTTAAAAAAAATGTTGGTTACTTTTTAACCGCTAAAATCTCCATACAATTAAATATAAGGAAAAACGGGTGTGACAGAAAGAGAGATGAACAGGAGCCTAAAATACAACATACCAATGTCATGTGAAACATCGAACGATAAGTTTATTTAATTGTTTTCATAAACGTTTTAATGCATCCTACGGACCCTGTACGGGCCGTGGGTCACCTACTACCGGGCTCTGAGCAGTTTTTCCTTTGTTACTCAGTAAAAGACAAATTAGTAATTTTTAGTGAGGCGATGAAAATTTTCATGTTTTCCAAAAAAAATACGTGCTAACATCTGAACGATACAAATTTATCAATTTCTATGAGATACTGCTTTTGACACCGACTAATATAATCCTCGTATATAAGACTATTTCTTATGGGTTTCGTAGTCATATGGCAAAAACGGAACCAATGTGATTTTGTCCTGTCCGTCTGCCTGTGTCTTCATCTGTATCTTCGTAGGTCACAGCCATTTTACTCAGCGATTATTGATACTATATAAGTAAAATTTTAATGGTAGGTTTCTTTTGTGAACCGCCTTACAAAGAAATAATTTAATTCTAAATAAAAATAATATTAGGTTTGAAACTACATCTACTAAGGTGCAATGCACATAGGCGAGTGTTATGGGGGTTCCAAAATATTTTTTTTTATTTGAGTCAATAATTGGCGAGATATGCGCTTCTAAAGTCTTAAAAAGTTTATCTTTCCCTTCGAACTTTTTTACTAACGTTTGTAAAATACTAAAAAACTTAAAGCAGTGGAACTTTTAAAAAACATTCAAAGACAATTGATTAGATTAAAGTCATTCTTAGGAATAGTTCGTACATCGTTTTACTATAGTCTGCAATGTGTAACGTAAAATGTTACGATCTATTTTTGCTTCATTTTGTAGTTTTTCCACACGGTGTTTGAGAAATATAGACTTTTAAGTTTAACGTTTTTGATCGTGTGGAACTCTTCGTGCACGAGCTTGACTTGCACTTGGGTAGCTTTTTTTACTACAAGAATACCCCTAGTCATAATACATGCTTACATAGTTCAGTATTTTAATTCGTAAGAAAGTTTTAAAAAATCTTAATTTTTTTTAATGATAGCTGTGCTAGTGTTTCGAAACATTTATATTATAAATCAAGTGTAGGTGTATTCGAAGTAGGATACGAATATTTTTACTCAACGCTATTGGCGGAGAAAAAATTTCCGGTTATATTATATATATATATATATATATATATATATATATATATATACATATAACCGGAAATTTTCCTGAAGTTTATCCAAAAATTATGCTACATTTTATAGTCTTTTTTTTAATGTGCGATATTCATGCTTGTGAATAATCACATACATCACATAAAATAAATAAAATCAATGTTTGCAAATAGTTTCATAGAAATATCATATACTCATAGATGTTTATTTATACCTATGCGGGTACGGAACGCTTCTAATGCGAAATCTACTCGTATTTAACCGGGTTTTTATAGTTCCAACACAATTGTGCTGGAAGTTTTAACAAATTTTTTTCGCTCAAATTTCGCTCGAATATTTTCTTTAAGTTGTATCACAGTGCACGGATTTGTTTTGTAAACAACGGAATAGTATCCCCATAAGAAAAAGTCACATAGGCTTAAATCGGGTGACCTAGGTGGCCACGGTACGGTACCGTTTCGGGATATGTTTTTTAATGGGAATAACTGCCGCACTGTATTCATAGACACATTAGCAGTATGAGCTGTGGCCCCGTCCTGCTGAAACCATATGTTTTGGTTGAAGGATGGACTATTCTGTAGTTCTACTCTGAAAAAGTCATTTAACATCTGGGCATATTTCTTCGAATTCACAGTTACAGTTTTGGCCACATTGATTATCCAAGAAATAAGGCCCTATGATTGCAGATGCAGACATGGCACATCAGACTCTTACTTTAGGCTTATGTAAAGGCTCTTCTGTTTTGGGTTGTGGACATCCCAGTAACGAAAGTTCTGCTTATTCACATATCCTCCAATGTGAAAGTGAGCTTCGTCACTAAAGAATATGTTGTCCATCCGGGTAGCAGTACGAAATCTCAACAACAGCACCTCTGTGTAAGTTTTTCTTAATTCAAAGTCAGAATCGTGTAAATATTGAACAATTTGAATTTTATATGGATGGAACTTGAGCTTTTTTTGCATTATTACCTGTAAAGTTGATTTCGGAATTCCCAATATCGATGAACGTGTACGCAGTGATAAACGGGGATTTTCAACGACAGAAACCATAACACGCTCGACATTTTCATCCGTGGCTACCAATGGTGTAGGTCCTGGCCTGGGTCTATTTAATGTTGATCCTGTAGCTCTGAACCTTGCTAGCCATGACTGAATGAGGTAGATCGATGGTCCATCACGTAATCGACGAATACTGTAACGATTATTAAATCAACGGCGTGATACAGACAGCGAAAATCCCCTCAAAATGTACGCCTCGACGGCAAAAGCGCGGTGCTCTCCACTCCACTGTTCCATGGGTACTAAAATATCCGCACCGCTTGCGCTTCTAACGACGCCCTCCGCGCCCCTCTTATGTGTTGCGTTCAAAAACTATGTTTCTTCAAACTTTGAAGTCTGCCCCTGGACATCCTGTATATTACTTTGCTATTAATAACTAAATAAGATTCAAGTATTCTTAATCTTGATCATAAAAGTAGAATATGTTAATCAATTATATATCCCTCAAACAACGATTCAATATCAACCATATCGGCAATTAGTAGATACATCTAGTAAAATTCAATCAATAACATATTATAGCCCATGTGGACAATAACGATTCACTCGTAGAGTGAAATATAATTATGCAAATCCTCCGCGTATTAGATTAATTAACGTAACAAGCCCAAGGCCAAACAAAGTTGTCAATCAATAGATTCGTCTAGTAATCCATACCCTGTAAATATTGTAGTCCTTACAAACAATAATATTTAACTTGAAGCGTGGATCAAGAATACGCACATCCGCCGCGTATAATGCATAATTAACGTGACAATAAGCCAAGGCAAGACCATGTTGGCCATCAATAGATTCGACAGATAACCCTCAGTTGATAAATATTTTAGTCTATATGAAAAATAGCACTACACTCAATGGGTTAAATGGGAATATGACATCCTCTGCATATAATGCATTAATTAACGTGAAAGCAAACCCAGGCAAAACCACGTTAACTCATTTTATTGCACAATTACTCTTTATTAGTATACCTACTGTAAATTACCTTTGCATTGTTTTTTATTCCATACTCGTATTTTATTTTTCGTCTTATGCCATGATATTTTTTTTATTTTGCAGACCAGTGTTATTTTATATTGACATTAACTTCGATTCAATTTAATAGGTAAATCAAGTTCTAAATTAACGTTTTTGTCTAAATTAATATCGCTAGGTAAACAAAAAAGTTAAAAATTTCATCACCATTATCACCATTTCGTGAGAAATAATTCATTAAGTCTGCGGTGACTAATATAAGCTAATAAAGAATACTACTAAGAATAATAAAGAAACTACTAATAAAAAATGAAATAAGACAGGTTCTATCTGTGTTCCAGCAGAGTAAAAAGAAATCATAAATATATATATATATATATATATATATATATATATATATGGCTCATTATAAGATTATTATTCATATCTCTCATTCTAATAGTTAAGAATCAAAGTAGCATATTATGATGTACAACCTTTACATTATGTACAACACTCAAATGTACAGTCCTTAATTAAAATAAGTACATTTTATTTACTCCCCGAAAGTATGTATTATACGAAAAGTCTAATATACTTTTTCTAAAGGACAAACCTACAAAAAGAAAAAACCTACAAAAATTAAATTAACAAAACTGTCAAATAAAAGAGCACTTCACCCACAAGCCATTCTACTCGTATATATATATATATATATATATATATATATATATATATATATATATATATATATATATATATATGTGTATATTAATTTGACGGGAACATCCATCCCAACTACTGCGTTCGCATTTTTGTGCTTTGATCCTTTTACGTCTGTTTGGTACTCAACATAATTAAACACATGTTTGCGGCGTTTTATGTCCTCCGTAAAGGACAACAATATATATGTGCTCATCGTAAATAAGAGGCGTTAGCGTGAAATGTGATAAATGCGAGCCAGTAGACTGCGTACCTTACATTATCGTCTTTTTTATTTTCATACACTTAACAAAACGGAGTCTTGTAAAGATATTTGCGGAGAAATTACACAATGCTTTTTTGATATAAGTATGGTTTTCTGAATATATATAACAATTGTTAGTCAGTATTATTCTATGTTTTAATTAATTATTAAAAATAACTCAAGGCTAGTGTTAACGAATATAAAAATGTATAAAATAATATATTTTTAACCAGGTAACTTTGCAATGACTCCTTCTGTTCAGAAAGTCATAATGTGGATATTTTCTGCATCGTTTTTAGTATAAGAAGTTACGTTCATGACTAATTAAAGGTAGGAATATTTCTTTATTCTGAAAAGCTAAGAAAAGAAAATAAACGTTACAATGTTTTATACGTTCTGTTTTGTACTGACAAGTGGATAGTCTGTGGAATAGTTTGGAAATTGCTTTACTCTGTTCTGCAATGTGTAACATAAAATGTCACGATCTATTTTTGCTCCATTTATTTCAAATTTATGACTTTGGAGTGGATTCATTTCAAATTTATGACTTTAGAGTGTGAAAACATCATGTTCTAGTGGCAATTTACAGTTCATGAATTTCTTTGAACTTATTTCTCTTTGCCTCTCATTTAGTTCCTTTTTTATATTCAGAATTTTATTTGCTATGATTTGTAATTATGCTTTTGATAAATTTGTCTTTAGGTCCTAACTAAAGAAGTTGGTGCTACAAGAATATGTAGTTATTTGTGCCGTATTGTAATAAAACTGATACAAATTAATCCTTTTGAGACTCATCCCGATGAATATTGAAGATATTACTCATTTTTTGTTATGAACCACTGCACTCTAAAATATTATATTCCATAATTTTATCTCAAGTATTTTACTTTGGAAGTATATTTCGAGAAAAAAAGCAATTAAACTCAGTTTAAGGACGCTTGTTGAATATAGAAGTAACCTCGCCTAATTCTATTTTAATATATTAAAAAAAAACGGAAAATTTTACCCAGCCCGTACCTCAATGCTAGTAAATGTACA
Source organism: Druceiella hillmani (assembly GCA_039881145.1). Lineage (NCBI taxonomy): Eukaryota > Metazoa > Arthropoda > Insecta > Lepidoptera > Hepialidae > Druceiella > Druceiella hillmani. The sequence goes on from JAYKKI010000009.1 coordinate 15,425,375, forward strand.
TGAGGTATTATTGTAGCACAGTCACGTATGGTTTTATTTGGCGCATCTGGAGCGGGAGTGAGATAAAGCGAGATGAAAAGAAATATACCACAGCAGTTGAATCGAAGATGAGAATGCAGCATCTGAAATAATAATCACAAAGACTTGCCGCATTGGACGATTATACTGAGTTTTATTGCCTATGAAGTATACATTTTATTTCTTTGTTACGTTTTCTGTAAATAAATTGTTTGTGTAGTATGCATTTACAGTACATTATACTCTTATTTAAATACAGCTTTGACGTGTTGAAAATAAATTCAAGAAGATTTAGAAAGGTGGAGAAGAATTAAAAACAATAAAAATGAAAATATAATTTCAATCTAATGCAAAGTAATCTTGAATAATACGTATTACAGCAAGTGGCTACTTGAAGTAAAGGTTTAGTATGCATATTTTTTAAGAAATAAGATTTAGCATTGTAAAGAAAATTTACTACAACTTGCTATTTCGTTTGGAATTTAAAGGAACTTCTCCAACATGCGTATGTCAAGTAGATAAAGAACTATATCTTATTATATGAACTGTTTTTTCTTCAAATTAAATGTGCAAAACTCTTTTGTGTCAAAATTTAAGATAAAATTTTCCCTTGGTTTCTACTGAAAATAAGCTTTGTTACATATTGGGATTTATATAAGATAAACAGTTTAATTTTTCTAATGCTTTTGAAAATCAGATGTAGATTAATTACAAATTTAATACATTTGTTGAATCTGCATCATTTTAACGACTTACAGAATATGGGCAAAAGGGCTTTGAAAGAAATGAAATGAAAGTAAATTTCAACCATAACATTTCATCTGTAGCTAATCTTTTAATAAAAGTATATTATAAATTAATCATTGAAGGCAATTTTTGACCAAGCGTTTGACTCCTTTTATCAGAATTTAAAAAATCAACGCAAACTCTTATCAATCATCAATTAGTGGGTAAATGGAATACTAAAATAATTCAGTAGTAGATAAAAATAAGAGTATAAGTCATATTTAACTACAACTACCATTAATACTAACTGGAGCTATATGAGATATATATGTCTATTTAAGGATTTACATGGAAGTTATCTTTTACCAGTTTACTAAGTGTATATTCCTTTAATGGCATCAGACGCAATGGTAATTGTAGCTAACAAATGTGCGTTTGTAACTAACATGATTGATTGACAAATGGAATATTTTTAAATATTCCGATAACTTATAAGAATCTTTGCATCATCTTAGTTATATAGAGACATATATTGGGAACAGGTTTATCCTTATAGTAGGTTAATATAAATGTTTTCACTTCAACGTAATTTAAGGACCACTTGCCATTTTGCTTATTAAACACCTGTTAATTACGAGTAGAACTGATGCTACAACGGTTCCGTACATATTTGGGTACTTATAAATATTTAAGTGTACATAATATTTCAATATGTTTTTCACAAGCTTAAAAACAAACTAATCATAAATATGAACCCCTTTCAAGATTGTAAGTAGACCGGAAATATCCCACAGGTTTAAATGATTTTTTAAAGCAATGCTAGGATACAAGACCCCAGTACACGATTTTAACTTCAACTTGATATCTCAGACCGTTTCCGAGAAAAAGGGCCGTCACCGACAAACGGACAGATGGACAGAGGGACAAATAACAAAGTGATCTTGCAAGGATTTTCGTTTTTTTCATTTTGGGGGACAGAGCTCTACATAATTTTCAGCATTTCTCTAAAGAACTCAATTACGATTGTTGGCACTTGATACCTTTACACTATGTTTAATAGAAAATTAAAAAAATGACACAGGAACGTTTTGCAACCGTAATATCAAACCATGCTAAAATAAAAATGTATTTTAAATAATCTACTAGGAAAAAATACAAAGATAATTGAATGTCGATGATAACGTCGAACTTATAATTTTGGTTCAATTCATTAGAATGCATAGCGCAGAATTGACAGATCAATTTGAAATTCAATCACAAATTAATTTTGTCTTCAACAATTTGAATTGGCAAATGAAATTGATCGACATAAGTATCAGTCAGCGCTTGTGGAAATGAATTCAGTATACCGCATTCACTTTACTTTACGTGATATTTAAGTA